>OX578137.1:24334641-25579641 GCA_951213105.1 Amaurobius ferox
GGACATAAACAATAACTTTAATATGAATTAATGAGAAAATTGATTGGAACCTCCATCTTCAGTTGTTTCTTTTTGATATGCCTACACCGATTGCTTTTATATAGTAACATTATATAAATTAATATATAATGTTTCTATAAATAAATAAATATAATGTTACTATAATTTTACTATATATAAAATAATAATGTTTTATTTTAGATTAAAAATCAATATGTCTCAATTTTTACGAAGGAAATATATAGCATTGCTTCCGAAACTAGCCGATGTCCCATTTTACTACAATTAATTTAAATATATCCAAAGTATTTTCAAAGTTTATATATTGCATTATATCTTACAATATGATGCAGATTACATTGCTTTATTTGTTTATCTTACACGTCAAGTATATTTATATCTCCGGTGGTATTTTCTATAGTCCGTACAATTATATATTAAACTAACGAAGAAAGAAGAAGACTAAAGAGAAAACTAGGACTTTGAGAAACTACCTCTATCTAATATTAATTAAAATGCAAATATGTTAGAATGTGTGTTAATTTCTCACGAAATAATCTCCAAGGTGTCCTATATAACGCATACGATAAGCGCACTAAAAATGCTTGCCATGCAGGAACTCTGAGCTTGAAAATTGTTATAGTGATTACATACTAGAACTGTTCTCCAAAATAATTCTGCACATTTACTTCTGGGCATTTGAAGCAAATGTTATTTATTCTCCTTCTCTCTAATAGCATTTCAAAAATTCATTTAAAAGTTGATATGCATTCTCTGATATATGTTGAAAGCGTATATGTGTCTAATATATGCTATAGATATAACATAAAATGGAGCTTGATGAAACTCGAGTTCAATACCAAGTTTTAATTGTCAAAATGACATTTGACCAGAGTTGCAACTTTAGAAAGAGAAAAATCAAGACTAGAATCAATTCTTCAGACCGAACATGCAGTTTAATACATTATTATAAAGAACTCTTAGCCAAATCAAAACGTCTATAGAACTTCGAAATATATCGCCAGAGGTCTGGTAAAGACCCTTGCAGTCCCAACCGAGGGACCCTGAATCTCCGAACTAGCCAACCGACGCTCTACCGTTGAGCTACTGGGATGAAATTGCAATCTCTTATCGTTGAAGTGGACTCTACGTTTCCCACCCTCTAATATCAGATTGATATGCAACTGATAGTCTGACTGACCACCTCCTGTTATTACCTCAGATTAGTCTCCTGATAGTAGGGTCATTTTCTCTAAACGGGCTTTTTCATCTTTCTTGTTACAATATATTTTTTTCTATTTTTCAATCGGTTTTCTGCATTATATTTAAACTTGGGTGGTTTAAACTAAAAGAAACACAGTAGCAGTGATCATTTTAGGGAAATTAAATAGAATACGAAAATTTTTATTTTCAAAATTAGTCAATACAGTATGACAGGGGAATGGCATTTAATAATGACAACTGATTTGTTAGTATATTTATATATATATATATATATATATATATATATATATATATATATATATATATCATACCAGAAAAGTATAAAAATGAAAGAAAGCAATATATCAAAGAATGGCTGGGGGGGTTGTGACCCCCACTCCCCGGTTAAGCCAGCTTTGCGTCTAGACAACACTCCCGGAAGCCGATATATTGCACAAATATGAATACCGAAGTATCAAAAATATTTTATATCTCAGTAGTAAACACACTTTTTATGAATATACCGAAACAACCAGAAGGCCGTCATGACAAGCAAAAAAAGCCACCCGGTGAAGTCCAATCAGCCCCCCAGTGACTTTATCAGTGTTGTCTAGACACAAAGCTGGCTTAACCGGGGAGTGGGGGTCACAACCCCCCCCCCCCCCAGCTATTCTTTGACATATTGTTTTCTTTCATTTTTATACTTTTCTGGTATGATATTAAAATCCACATTGTAGTGCAGCATAGCGCCTTATTCGTGTGATTTCAGGAATTTTTTAACTTTCATTCTTTTATACATATTTATTTATATATATATATATATATATATATATATATACTATTACGATAAAGTGAGACAAAATAGGATATATCCCAAATAAGCCTGAAATTAAAGAACTATTCACTACAAAGGAGGAGGCGCAAATGCTGCTCAAATTCCCTAGTAGAATACATGAATGAAAGTAGAAAAGAACGGGAGTGACCATATGAATTACATAAGAATGGTAGGGGTGGATTGCGACACCCCTTTCCCGCTTAAAGCAGCTTTTACAACCCGGGTAACGCTCACGGAACCAACATAATTCCATGGTCAGCCTCCCAAATGTGCGAAAATAAAAGCACCAGAACAGACTCAGAACCAAAGAAGTAAACGAATCCATGAAGAAGAAACATCCGCTAGTCCAACCCGATGGAACGTCTCTTTATATAAGTAAAGTTGCTCATGCGCAGAGAAATATCAGGATAATAGTTACGCAGTCATGAATATTAAATCTCTATATCAACAATCAGATTACAAATTTTCTTTAAAAAAGGATTTGTAATAATGTTGTACAAAATTGACTGGATAATTTCTTTTTATAGCTTCATCTGCAAATTTTTTACATTTGCAAATGCAGTCTTTCCTAAAAGTATTATAATTTTGGTTTCTTCTAAAATGTCCAATTACTATATTTCTGAAGACATACTTTGCAAGGTTTGAATTCCAATCGATAATATGATTTACCTTGATCCTGTATGAATCTCTTTTGTCGTGTAACTCTGTGTATATTCCATATTTCTTGTGTTTTTTGATAGCCAAATCCAAGAATTTTACCGATCCGTCCTCACACGCTGGATTTTCAATAAGGTCCAATTCGCTTGGGTAGAATAAAAAGTCAAAACATGGGGTGTTTTCATAGCCCCCAATTATCACATCATCGACATAACGGAAGTAGGGAATTTCCGATAGGATATGAGTGCCTCTTTCGTATTTAGATAGATATATATCTGCTAGTATTGACGAGCAACTCCCTCCCATAGGTATGCCCTTGATTTGTTTGTAAAAATTGCTTCCGTCGTGTAGTATGTTTTCCTTTAATACCAATTCTACCAAGTCCATGTATCTTCTATAAGTTATAAATTGCTTAAGATCGTATTCTTCATGTAGATCTTTCAGAATCATTTGTAAATTATCCAAATCAATATTGTTAAAAAGATCTCGAAAGTCGTAACTCTTAAAGTTGATATCGTTATGACAAAACTTTAGTCGGTTTATCAGTTCCTGTCCGTTTTTTATCATAATAGAGTTATGTCTTTTAATATCATGCATAACTATTATGAGTAAATCCAAAAGTTTTTTGTTTGCTATTTCCAAATATGAACCCTACGTGGGTTCTACGTGGATACACTAAACCAAAGTTACAGGGACAGTGAAATGTATGCTTTAATACCCAGTAACGCATTGATACTGACTAAAAGAATAGAGGCACTTTACAAAAGAATAGGAATTGATATTAAAACAATAAAATATCCATATTTGGTCCTGATCCCCAAATTACACAAAATACCTGTCAAATTTCGAACTGTGACGGTGGGATGTGGTTCATATTTGGAAATAGCAAACAAAAAACTTTTCGATTTTTCGATGCCTGTTTGGCTAGGGCGCGGTAGTCCAGTGATTAGCGCTCAGGAGTTGCACTCAGTAGGTTCGGGTTCGATTCCCTCCGCTGCCAAAACTGCCGCCGTGTTCACGCGGAGTACGATCAAGTTAAATATGTGGACCCGTAAGTCCTTCTGAGAGGTTGGTGATAGGGGAAGGAGGGTACGGACACTTTGGATGCCTCCCCCACGGCGTTCCGGTCTAAATTGGGTGGCTCTTCCTGGCCGTCCAAACAGTTACCTTACACCTTTCTGGTAGGTCGGACAGTCTGGGTCTTACAACAATAACAACGTCTGTTTGACTCTGATTGGACGACTTTAGGGCGATGCGCCCGGACATCTTGCCATTGGTAAACATCTTTCACCACTCTCATGGCAACACCTGGGCCTTTATGTTTATGGCCTAATTGACCTCTCGGGTCAAAGTGTTGTAAAAACTGGCGTCGTTTCAACTGAAGCATGGTTGTCTATTGCAGCCAGCCATAAATATTGAATATAAAACTGTCTCACCTAAATCTGGTGTGAACTCAATTCCTGCTCTCACAAAAATAATAAGACCAACCCCATTAGTTTATAATTAGCTATTCTCGAGATATGTTTCGCATTTTTACTACGCCGGCTTTGAAAATACCTCAGGTTACCAAATAAAAAGGAACATTGAATTAAAAGTGCAAAATCAGTGCCATTTCAAATAATTATGCGTGTTGTTTTGTGAAATTTAACTCAATTTAATGAATTATTAAATAAATAAAAAAAAATGAGTTTGAGTCTGTAGTGAAAGTCGTGTGACTCCCACATCAGATTCTCATATTTAAATATGTGGTAAAGATGAATATTTTGCAGGTCAAATTTGTTACTAAACATGGTTGGGAAAAACTTGCACTTAATTTATTATACATTATCAGAGTATAAACTGCTCTAAAAATTAACCAAATGTGATGTCAATTGGTGTTCGTTGATATAAGCAATCGGACTTTAATTGCGCGATCTGTGCTGAAAAACCGTTATGCAGATTACCGTCCAAAGAAAAGTCCTGAAAAAAGCAAATAATTTTTAGCATTTTCCAACATAGTTGAAAGGTGTTTATGACTTTGTTCATTCTGTCTGTCTGTCTGTCCGTTCGCACTATAACTGCTGTAAAAATGACTTTATCAAAATGAAATTTTAGTATGTTGTTGAAACGGTCTGTAATACGGGAATGTAAATGAATAATATCATCCAATTAGTTTTAGATTGAACCTTGGGTGGAAAAATAATAATTACACCTATATAATATAAAGAGATCACGTGACCCACTTCAAAATAAAATATGACATCCGTCTTTTCTCCCAGAGTAAAAATCGTAATTTTTTCTTTCCTTATATACATAATGTATAAGGAAAGTATTGTGACGGGGTCGAAAATTCGAATTCGAGTTTTCGACGGGAGAGCACGTTTCAAGCATCCCTGATCACGAATCGAACATGTTTGAAGTGATGTCCGTGTGTGTGTGTGAGAAAGTATGTGTGCGTGTGTGAAAGTATGTGTCTGTGTGTGTGAAAGTATGTGTGTGTGTGTGTCAGTGAGTCTATGGAGACGATATCTCACGAACGAATGGAGCGATTCGAATGAAATTTAGTACAAAAATCACAATCCGTGAATACTGAAAGCCTATTGTTTTAAAATACAATCGAATGTTCAAAACCCCCCTAAATTTTCGAGTAAAATTTTGAAAAAGTCATCAAAAAATCAAAACCTTTAATAAAGTTACGCAAATAGACATTTTTTATGTAATTTTTCCTTAGAAAACGATTGACATAAACTTTAGAACGCTAGCTTGAACCGTTCTCGAGATATAGCACATTTTTCAAATAAATTTATCAAAAAATCCATTAATTAAAAACAATATTAACTGTTATGAAACATGTTCACTTTTCATAAGTAATATCATGCGATAAATTTGGTGACATCATTCTTGTGGATCTAACTCGTTCCCTTCACGAGAAAAGATACTTTGAGTAATACTTTTATATTTGAACGCCAATAGTCATTTATCCGCTGTAAGAATAACTTATTTCTCTGTCCATAACGCTTGGCGAGATATTGGCGACAAATTTAGCGGAATGTTGCCAAATTGGCGACATTTTTAAATGTTGCCAAGTTAACGAAAATCTCGCCAAATGGATAATAATGACGCTAAATCAATGAAAATGACGACTAATTGAAGAAAATTCAATATCGTGGAAAGAATATAAGTATCTACTATAAGAAAAACATTTCTTTTAACTGTAAAAGTAGTAAATTCATTAATTATATAAGGAATGTCATGTGCTGCTTTCATCAGATTTATAAATTTAAACTTAGTGTTGCAACCGTCCTAAAACCACTTTATTTTTGCGTATATTCTGCGCCAACGCAATTACAATATTTTTTAGTTTAAATGATCATCAAACTTTGATTATTTCTACAAAGAAGCCTAATTTTAAAGTATGCAAAATATAAACAAGTGATTGTAAGATGAGTTGTATAAGAATTGCTGTATTTTCTTCATGCAACATTATTTAATTCTTGAGTCTGGAATAAAAGAGTGCGATTGAAATATACATGGAGAACCAGACGATTTATACTTTGATGACATCATTTAAATAAAGTTCATGTTTTTCGATGAAGTTTTAGGTTTCCAAGTAAAATAAATTATTGTACTTCTGTGTTAATTAAAAAATTATCACCGCTGAATGTATCGCATTTTAAAGATGTTTAAATAAAATCGCATTTCAGTTTTAAAATGTCTCATAATCAATGCTTGATGCATGATTGATCTTTCTTGTATATATAATCTACATATCTTGCGTATTTTAATTTTGATAACATTGATTAAGATTTTACATTTTGGGGTGACCTCGATTCCCTTTGGAATGTACGCTTGTTCGGCTATAACTCATCTTAAGCACAAACGATTTTTTTTTTAATTTCCAAATTTGTCCTGCATCAAACTCGCAATACAGTGACATTTTACAGAAATTACAAGAGAAGTGAGCCAACGACTGTTTCGCTATTTGTACAATAATTCTACGATTTTCTTCATATCGTGTAAAAAAATTGAATCGTAGAAGTCTGCTTTTGAATTCCATAGAAAAATTTCTGTCTTTCCATTTCATAAACATCCCTCTCTTCAAAGCGAATCATACGAATACCCAGTATATCATTTGCTTTTCGTCACTTTGCAGAGCCCACTTAGACAATAAGAGCTTGCAATTTCGTCCCAGTAGCTTAACGATAGAGCGTCGGCTGGCCAGTTCGGAGATCCAGGGTTCGATTACCGGTTGCGGCAACAAGACTCTTTATAATGTCGCTTGAACAAATCAACCCTATAGGTTAGTACAAAGATATCGGAGGTCTGGAAGATGGAGCGCCGATTTCAATTTGAGAGAATAACAACCACGCAGGATACTAACCTCAGTAAAAATAGTAGTGGCAGAAGACTAACCTGAGGTAAAAATATCAGGAAGTGGTCAATCTGACATTATAGGGTGGAGAATGCCGCAGAGTCCACTTAGACGATAAGAGCTTGCAACTTCGTCCCAGTAGCTCAACGGAAGGGAGTCGGTTGTCCAGTTCGGAGATCCAGGGTTCGATTCCTGGTTGGGGCAGCAAGGCTCTTTATAACTTGATGAAATCGGCGTATCAAAACCAGTAACACCCGCCTACCCCAATTAGATCAGTTTCTGCAAATGAAATTTACTCAAACAAAATGTTGGTTTTCAACACTTATAGATTAAATAATCGAAATGCAAATTCATTAAATCAGACACCATTGCAGTAGCGTAAAAATAGCATAATTAGCTTGATACTGGGAATAATCATAGAAAATGAACTGTAATTTACATCATTCAAAAGGGAATGATCAGTTTGCCTCGTCGAAACCAATCGATATTTCCAGAAAATTCTAGTAGATTCGAAAACTTGCCAAAAGTTTTCAAGTTAGCGATATTTTGTCAAATCAAGCACTCATGCCCCGAAAAGTCGCTAAAGTCTGGCAACTATGATTTCGCGTAATAGGAATGGTTGTCTGTGAAATTGCCTTCTCTTTGTGTATATAATATTTTTCAGTACATATTCACTATTTTCTTTCTAATTATATCCCCCAATAATTAGTAAAATAATTATGTAATCCCTTGTGAGATATTTAAATTCCATAAAATATTAATGCAATGTTTCCCAATTGAAATCGCAAATTATTTATCTATTGTCGACACTTTGAAACTTTTTTTTCAATCTTTGACTTTAATTACGTAGGAATTAATTTGTACATTTTTCCTCTGGACGGTAATTAGAGAAAATGTAAAAGCATGGATGTTATTATTATTGGCAATTAGTATGGATGTTATTATTTTCCAAAGTGGCTGTAGGTAAGAAACGGAGTTCCCAATGGGATACAAGGCGTCTTCTGTTAGCGCCTGATAATGTTATCTTAAGTGATGTACACTTGCAAAGTGTCATGTTTTGTTTCATTTAAAGTATAAAAATAATTAAATTTTTCAATCACAATGTAACTTAAATTTATAAAATTCACATATTAAGTATATAGAAAATAAACTCATTGAAAGTTTATTTCATATTTCTGATTGACCGTTTATTGTTTTCTATAGATGCTTTAGAAGGAGTTTGACATACTCCGTAGTAAGGGTAACATGAATGATATGTAAATCGCTCTCTAATGTAATGCAGAGATCATTATACATCTGTATTAAAGTAACGCTAATGTATTCTTTAAGACATGTTACTCCTCTGTTACTTTTGTTTAAAAGTAATACTTTTATTAAGTTAATGCTTGAAATCCTAATAAATTAACTATAGTGTCTGTGGGGTGAAAAGACATCCAGGAAACACGTTTCGTCATGAAAATTTATATTATGAAAAATAATGTAGAAAATAGAAACCAGAATTTTTCTCGTAATATTATATTTATATTAGCAATTAAAAATATTATTAAAGTATCCATCTTAATGTCCATCATTTATATGGTATCCATATTATATTTATATTAGCAATTAAAAATATTATTAAGGTATCCAGCTTAACACCATCCGAAAGATCGAGAAACACTATTTCCAACGAGCTTCAGAATGAATCAGTAGAACAATTTCTTCATTTACATTTTAAAGTCATCGTAATTTCTTCATTTACATTTTAAAGTCATCGTAATATGATTGTTTTATGATACTTCCTTTTATTTTGTTTTTTTGGAGAATTGAAGATTTACATAATTCTAATGGTTGTCATGAATATAGAGCATTTATTTCTGATTTTTATGAATTTTTAAGTGGGTCTGCGAAAGCTGACAATCGCATTGTCAGCGGTAAAGAACTTCTTTCAAACTTTTTTCATGCCTGGAGCGGTTCTATGTCGGTTAAATTTCGTTCTCTTGTATTGATAACGTCATATCTAAAGGCGTGTTCATTGCTATAGAGGTTTTAGCATAGTTGCATATGAAAACATGGGAGCACTAAAATGAATTTAGTTCAAAGCTGGGATATATATTTGGAAAACAGCTTATTTAGGTCGCAATTACACCCACACGGAAGGCCAATAAGTAGGTGACGCCTATTTAGGAATCGAGCGTCACCGGAAAATAAGTTCTAGTAATAAATATTACAAGAACATGTAAAACAAACTGATGTTTAAGTTTATAAATACATCATGAAAGCTTTTAACTGCGCGATTGTAAGAAGAGGGACAATGCAATGGACATTTTAAGAAATAATTGCTAAAGTTATTTTCTAACACCATTTTTATAAGGTAGCTGATGAAAAATGAAATAAGGTGGCATTATCCTATTTTTTTCACCTCAAAAGAACTGTATGAATATACCGATTTTATGTTGGTATCACAAAGTGATTTCATTTTATTCTTAGCAACTCCGAATATTCTTGCCAATTTAAAATATATTTGTTCATTACTTCCCTTACATATGTAGTATAAAGCATAGCGAAAGTATCATGACGGAGTCGAAAATTCGAATTCGATTTTTTGATAAAAGAGTAGTACATTTCAAGCATCCTATAACTCAGATCGAACGTTTTGGGGGTCATGTGTGTGTGTGTGTGTGCTATATCTTATCAACGAATGGAGGATTCAAACGAAATTTAGTACGATTTTTATAATCAGTGAATACTGAAACCCTATTAGCGTTAAACGCGATCGAATGTTCGGAAAACCACCAAAATTTTGATTGAAATTTTGAAAAAAAAATATTAAAAAATCAGGATCTCTAATAATGTTAAATAAATAATGATATTATACATAATTTATTATAAAAAATGAACAGCACCAACTTATAAACGCTAATCGACACCGTTATCAAGCTTGCTATTAAGTAAGTGAAGCCATTGCAATATGCATCTGCTGCCCACATCAGATTTTTTATACTCAGTAGCTTATAATATTCGCTCCATTTCAAGATATATCTGGTTTAATCAAAGTTGTATATAAGCGGTTTGGTGTGAGACAGCATATTGCGACAACATCTTCATTTTAAATTCCAGGAGGAGTTCTTAAGAGCATCTGTATATACACTGACTGCCAAAAGTTAAGCACGCAATGCAAATTTTAATTTTTCAAAAGCCTATTTGAATTTGAGTGGCTGACAATCGTTGCCAATGTAGATGGCAGTAAACAAATATCATATGCTACAACCAATCACGATTAACTGTCCGGATATATGCTTATTAGGAAGTCCTTGAAGACGCCGGCATTCTGAAGGGTTTGAGGAGTTGCATTTAAATGCTAATAGTTTATAACTTTTGTAGTATTATTTTTGATTATATTTATGTTTCTGCGGCTGAGAAGACGAATGACAGGTAGTGAAAGCTGGCGTGCTGTCGGAAGCATTGAAGCAGGACAGTCAATCAAAGATGTGGCTATTTTCATCATTCGGTAATTTCTCGATTATGAAAACAATTCCAAATAAGTCAAATAGTTGTCCGGAGACCTATGCCTGGTTGGCCAAGGGTTACCGCCCCCTCTGATGATTGGTATATTGCTATAATAGCCAAGCCGAATCGACGATCAACCTCCACATCTGTTACATCCATGGTTGCAAGGGCACTTGATAAGACAATATCTGCCAGTACTGTGCGCTGAAGGCTCCACGTGAAGGACAGTACGCCCGAGTACCACGTTTTAGTGTTCCACTAACCGTCCAAGCCAGAGGGGCAAGATTAAAGTGGTGTAGTCAACATGTCAATCGGACTGTCTGAGATTGGTGCAACGTCCTGTTCACGGACGAGTCCAGATTTACCCTGGAATCAGATGATAAGCGTGTAAGGGTCTGGAGAGAACGAGGCACACGCAATCAGGCCAAGAACATCATCGAACATCACGCATTCAGAGGTGACAACGTCATGGTGTGGGCTAGAATTTCAATGGGATATCGCACTGAGCTTCACATGCTTAAAGGCGGTTCTACGCGGTATCGGGATGAAGTCCTCGACCCCCATTGCGACACTCTAAGCTGCATCATTTGGTCTTGATTTCCTCTTTATGAACGATAATGCCCGCCCCCATCGAATTGACATCTTTGATGAATACCTGGAAAGTGAGGGCATTTCTCGTATAGAATGGCCAGTGCATTCCCCCGACCGTATAATCCCATTGAAAACCTTTGGGATGCCCTCGGGCGTGCTGTCTCTGCCAGTCTCAGAGAATTGGAAACTGCCCTATTGGAGGAATGGCCATTGCTCGCATCTGCGATGGTTCATCACCTCATTAAAAACATGGAAAATCGTTGTAAAGTTTGTGTGAAGGTCCGGGGTGGTCACATACCATATTAATGTAAGTTTTTTTAGTTCGTTCGCCTTTAAACATCATTTTGTTAATGACCCAAATGTGACGTCATCTTATAACGTACGAAAAGTATTTTTTTTCATCTTTATACATAATTCTTGTTATCTTTAATGCATAAACACATTTTCTACCTTCATGTACAATTTTGAGTTAATCAAAGCTTTACTTTTCCATTTTTGATGATTTTACCTTCCGTGCTTAACGTTTGGAAGCCAGTGTACTATGACTTTTCAACGTTTCTTTTAACAACGTTGCAGTTTTATAGTTACCTCACTCATAACTTACACAGGAAACACTCCCTTGAGATCTTTCCTCTTCTGTAATCCACTTCAAATTCAGTCATTAAGCCATCTAACGAAGCATGCCAGTTTCTACTGTTGTATATCAAATATATTCTACTAATTGCATGTTTCATTTGATATTTAAATTATTATTCAGCTCAGGAAGCTTTAGAAGAGAAATTTTAAATACTTAATGTAAATCTTAAAATTACGTATATTGTATTCATGTATGTATTACTTCCGCAAATGTTCATCAGAAATTTCAGTTGGAAATGTTGGCAATTCTCTTAGTAATGCATCACATGGGAATCAAATACTTTTATTTCAATGATACATTATTGCATTTCTGAAGAGTATATTTATATCGTTTTTACACAGATCCCTGAGTATCCCAAAAATATCGGAATGAAAATTCCCTAAGTATACACGTTAGGTCTCTCATTTTACTAAAATAATCATTCCCCATAGAATAAAGATGATTACAGCGCCCTCAGCAGAGAAATGAAAAAGTTAGGAACAGCAACTATACAACACAGCGAGATAGGAGAAAAATATCAAATACAAAGTTGAAACGCATCTTCTAATTAGTATAAATCGGAATTTGGAACGCACAAAACGCGTACATAGAGGGCAATAAATACCAATCATACTTCGTCTGTGCATAGATACTGTAGCACAATAATATCTTTAGTGGAATTCAAACATGCATTCTTCAAATTTTCTTGATATTTCTTTACCTGATAGGATAATAAAAACAGCTGAATTGCTTTGAAAACATTGTTTCTATAAGAAAAACTCCAGAGAGAAGATTTTCTGGATGTGCAAACCGGGACATTCGGCCCATACAGGACTTATTGTAAGCAACATCCACCTGTGACCAAACGGTTCCCTCAGTGATTCTTGAGATTCATAAATGATAAATCTGGATATAACATACAGCTGAAAAGTACTGTAAATGCGTGCATGCTCTTAATTGCATGGAAACTACTCTCAAATGTTGAGCGCTGTTAGCTCTAGTGTGTATTACAGAAGTAAAATGCGAAACCAATCTAATCAGAGAGCTGAAATGATCGACCAAAGGAATATTACCAGAATTTCAAATTTCTATTTGTTAAATGTATCACTACTTCTATTTGTTAAATGAATTTACTACTTTTACAGTAAAAAAAAATAGATTATTTTTATAGTTGTTATTTATATTCTTTCCAACATATTAAATTTTCGCAATGAGTCGTCATTTTCCATGTCGTCGTCATTGATTTAGCGTCATTTTTATCCATTTGGCGAGTTTTTCGTTAATTCAGCAAAATTTTTAAAAATCGCCAAGTTGGCGACATTCCACCAAATTTGTCGCCAAAATCTCGCCAAGCGTTATGGACGAAGAAATAAGTTGTTCTTACAGCAGATAAATGACTACTGGTGTTCAAATACAAAAGTATTATTCAAAGTATCTTTTTTCATGAATGGAACGAGCTAGATACACGAGAATGATATCACTAAATTTATGGTATTACATATGAAAATGGTATTACATATGAAATTACATGGTATACATGGTATTACATATGAAATTATACGGTAACATTTATATGGTATTACATGGTATTACATATGAAAAGTGAACATGTTTCTCAATAGGAAATATTTTTTTTTATTTCATATGACTTTTTGATAATTTTTTTGAAAAATGTACAATATCTCGAGAACGGTTTATGTTAGCGTTCTAAAATTTATATCAATCGTTTTCTAATGAAAAATTACATAAGAAACGTCTACTTGCGTAACTTTATTAGTGGTTTTGATTTTTTGACGATTTTTTCAAAATTTCACTCAAACATTTAGGAGGTTCTGAACATTCGATTGCGTATAAAAACAATAACCTTCCAGTGTTTACGGATTGTGATTTTTGTACCAAATTTCGTTCGAATCGGTCCATTCATTCGTCAGTTATCGTCTCCACAGGCTCACTGACACACACACACACACAGACATCACTTTAAAAATGTTCGATTCGTGATCAGGGATACTTGAAATGTGCTCTCCCGTCGAAAACTCGAATTCGAATTTTCGACCCCATCACAATACTTTCCTTATACATTATGTAGTATATAAGGAAAGTAATACATTATAAAATTATATCCGAATACAAATCTGTAGATAAGATTTTAAAACAGCCATACCTTCAATGCACATTTTATCTTTGAACTAAACTGAACGTCAAAACGAATTTTACTTTTCAGAGAAAATCGAAACTGGAAGTGATATGTAGAAGACTTGTAACCAATACAAAATTTCAGTAAACAAATGTCAACTTCAGTAAGTTGATAAATTAATAATTGGCAAAAATTTTAAAAGCATGAGTATCAGCATTTAAAAGACGAATTCAGTAGTTAAAGATTTATACGAGTAATAGGCAGCATTTATTTCTAAGTTTAAGTTTTCACCATACTGAACGAGAAATTGTTAGCAATGTTAGGCAGTTTTGCTAATGTTTGATTAGTGGTTATTTTAATGAATCTATATATACTATGTTTTGTGTCGATCAAAGTAGTACGCCAACGTTCAAACACAAAATGTCAACAAATGAGGGCTAAAATCATCGACCAAAGAAATAGTTCTTATTAAATTTCTTCTTTCGACAAGAGACATTTTTCTTCCTCCGACAATAAAAGTTCTTTATCTTACAGTATGGCTGATTGCATATTTTATTACTGTAGTTTTCACTAGATTTTAGTATGATATAAATTATAATGAGCTATGAATTTTTAATTAATTTTCTCAAATATTGAAACAACTTAAATACTCCTAACTTTCTTAAGACAAAATTTTATGTAGTATTATTAAAAGGTTAATAAGGCCATTCAATTATGCTACGATAATCATGTTAAAATTTTCCATTTACTGTAGTTTCACTCAGCAGTTTATTGTAGTTAGTACTAAGTTAGTGTAGTTAGTACCGTAGTTAATACTAAGTTAGTACTAAGTTACTATAGCTTACTGTAGTTAGTACTAAAGTAAGTACTAAGTTACTATAGTTAACTGTACTGTAGTTTACGTCATTTAAAGTGTGACAAATCACCAAATAAAGTAAATATTATATCAAAAACAGTAAAAGTCACGCAGTTTGAAGCAAGTATTGTGTTTAACAATTATTTTGTGCAATAAAGCACAATTTAACGGATGAAAATTTCGGAGCAGGGGAAAATTAATTTATGCTTGCACAGCAGTAACTTCGAATCATTTCTGTCTGGAGGAAGCCCTTCAAACATTTCGTAAAATTTTAAGGAGCCCCTACCTAACCTATGACTGACACTTATTAAATTCTGCAGGGTAAATTACAAAATAGACAGAGTACTAGAGTTAATAAATAATAATTAACTCGCAATTTTGAATAAAAAATTGCAAGAGTATTTATTGCCTCTTTCTATTTATTAATTTCTGTTAATGAAAAAATTAACAAACATTATTACTTTAAATCTGGCCGTTTGCAGACAGTTTTTATATATTTTGCACTGATTATTTATTAATATCATTGCACATTTAAAACCGCCATACATACATATATATATATATATATATATATATATATATATATATATATATATATATATATATATATATATATATATATATATATATATATATATAGTAAAAATTGAAAGATTGGACATGAAGTCAACCAATAGGTAATACATAAAAAGCCTAGGGGAATTGTGACCCCTAGTTCCCGTTTACAAGTCGACTTTTGCACCAATGGCAACACTCACGAAACCATGCATTACCTGCGGTTAAATTCAGTACAACGTCGAAACAGAAGACGTCCACACGAAGTATATATCAATCGTAAAAGGAAAAAATCCCCCAACATAAGAGCAATATATAATTGAAATGACACATAAGACTAAACCTACTCAATATACGAACTACAAATACCATACATCCATCCAAATCATTCACGTCAATTTTACACGCTTAAATAGTTCCTCGCTGTATCGATGCTAATTTATTTCCTGAAATAAAGGTGTTGCCAAAATCCCTACTGAATGCATCGAAAACTTTACTATGTACCACATTGTAACACTGACAAATAAATATTAAAGGATAATTTTCTGTTATTGCTTCCTTAATAAATATAGAATCATTTTTGATCCTATCCTTTCCATAAGAATGCATTTTTTCACTACGTTTAAAGTGATTAATGACTATATTGCGAAATATCCTGATACTGAAATTAGAATACCAGTTAATTATATAATGTATTCTAAAACTGTATTGTCTTCTTTTATCATAACTAGTATAAAACGTTGTCTTGCCAGGTGTTAAATGTATACTTATATCCAGATAGTTGATTGCCTTTGTTTTATCCGAGATATTCTCAATAAGATTCAAGCAAGCTGGATAAAAGGAAAAATCAAATTCATACCCGTCTCCTGTGTTTTCGTATGCTATGAGGATGTCATCAATAAATCGAAAGTATACCATTTCGCTTATAAAGTGATTTCCTTGTTCATAATGGTGCAAATATAGATTTGCTAATAATGTTGAGCATCCTCCAACCATTTGCACGCCTTTAATTTGTTTGTAGTAATCTGTACCATTATGCAATATATTTTCATACAATACGATGTCCAAAAGGTGTTTAAACTTTTGAATTGTGACACTTTGCTGTAATTCAAATGTCCCATGTATTTGCATCAATATACTATATAGATCCTCCAAATTTATATTGCTGAATAGATCTTGGAAATCATAGCTTCTATATAATTGGTTTGCAGGTAGTTTGTTCAAAATTACCAAAACTTGATCGCTGTTTTTTATCATAACGGAACCATTTTTTAAAAGATGATTCAATACAGGTTGTAGATATGACTTCAGTAGCGTATTAGCCCTTGTGGTATAAGTCTTAAATGCTACTGTAACTGGACGAAACTTCACTGGTTTCTTGTGAAGTTTGGGAATCAAATACGGGTAACGTATATGTTTCAAATCAATCCCAATTCGCTTATGTAGTGCACAAATTCGATTATTAATTTCATTATGTTGCACATTGAGCTTTTTATAGATTTCCTCATCTTGATAACTTTCTTTAAGGATCTTCATGTAGTATGCTATGCATGTGAAAGTGAAATTAGATGCTGCCTTGTCTGTGTAGGTAACTGCATATTTGTTCCATAAATCATTCAGTTCGTCACGATTTACATTACTCTCTTCCCGTTTTTTAAATGAAGGATGATAAAATCGACGAAATTGAAATTTTACACGATCTCGCCATTCATCAAATGCATTCATAGGCAAACTGTATTTTATTGCCATACGATATATAAATTCCTTAAATTCCTTATAGTAATTCCCATATATATCATGAAATTCCTCTGACCTGAATTTAGTACCTTAATTAAATGCTGTTCGTAGTTGACTCGTATTAATCACGTTCAAATCGCCAGTCACTATGTGTTTATGATCATCATCTGTAAATGGGCTTGATGTACACTGACACATCAGATTTTCATATTGCCCCATATTCTTACCAACTTTATTGTAATTATATACCTTACGTCCCATTGTCAACACATAACGGTATGATATACAAATATTAATTCTTCTAATAGGAAAGTGTCTTTGATAGTCTAAAATCTTTTTAAAAGGAGCATTATTAAAAGCTCTATTTCTAAAAGTTGTCATTAAAAATCCTTTATGTTGAATTGCATTGATTTCTCGATTTAAGTTGATGTTATATTGCGCTGCTCGCATTTTAAGCAAATCAAGAAATATTGCACACCAGTTATTATCGCAATCGATCTTATCACAGGGTGCATCATTAAATTGTTTATCCTTATAATTATGCCATATACGCAATATCAATCGGTTTCGTATACCATAAACTATTTTTAATGCAATTATTTTTAATGCCAAGGTCACTGTAGAATTGTGCAAATAAATCATCGATTTTTACTAGTGTATTCAGATATGTAGTACGATGTGATTTCTGTCCACGTTTTTGCCTTGTAACTGAATAAACTATATTTTGCTTCATTGTTGATGGCTTTGTACTATGGTAGTTTCTGTTATATGGCATTCTATATATATATATATATATATATATATATATATATATATATATATATATATATATATATATATATATATATATATATATTTATATATATATATTATATATATTTTTTTTTCAATTATAAAAATGTGATAAATTGTGTTTTTTCATTCTCAAAGTTTTTCACACTCTCGCAAAATCCCAATATTCGAATGAGCCCTGGTTGGTAATCACCGGTGTAGAGAGTGTCATGTACTACCCAGAAAAGATTTTTTGCATAAAAGGTATGCGTAATCGTACTTTTTGGTTAATTAATTGTATAAAATGAAGTAAAAACACATTAATTATTTTCATTTTTTTTTTCATTTAATGGTTTTATGAGATAATTTTGCCATACCATTTGTAAAAAAATTTTCCTTGGAACATTTATTTCTCAAGATCTGTTAGATAGAACTAAGATGATGCCTAATTTGAATTCGGCATCAAATTCTGGAAGAGTATAGGGATTCGTAAAAAAGTTTCACTTCCAGTTCATAAATTTTCATTTATATTGAAACATCTGTTTCTCAACATTCTCATAGATGGGGCACAGATGATTACTGATATGAGTTCTGATCCTGAAGATGCCACTTCTGTTTTTCCAAAAATCCGTATGACTGTACTAAATAATTATACAAAAGACTATTAAAATGCTTAACAGTTTCGCCGAAAAAAAGTGCACACAGCATTTTTTAACATATAGAAACTTCATAAATTTCTTTTATTTCTACTATATTTACAAAAACACTTAAATGGCTGTAGGTGTTGAAAACCTGTAAACTTGTATTATATTGAAATATCTATGTAGGAGAATTAAACATATGTTCACACATTACAGCCAAATGTACCACACATAGTTCACAATTGGCATAAGTTTACTTGAGACATCCATGCAATAGTACCTTGATTTTAAATGTTAGAAATGTTCTTAAAGTCGTGTGAATAAATTTAAACACAGACTGGTTCAAACGTGTTACAGTTTCACAATTACATATTTTAATATGCAAGACAGACTTCCTTACTTTGTATCTTAAAGACTTTCCTACTTTGCTATTCACTACAAAAGGAGACATATGAAGACATACAAGAGAACTTGTCCTTTCATAATGCTGTGCATTAAATATGTGTTACTTGTTATGTTTCATTCATGCTTTAAATTATTCCTCAGACCTATTCTATAGAGACATATCGTACACTTGGAAGCTGTGCTCAAATTATGCTTCGTTTCTCTTGCTAAATTATCAATAATTTCAGTTTAAAATGTCTGTATAGTAGAACCCGTTTAATTGTTCCTCTATATAGCGGTAGTATTCTGTCTGTAGGGTAGAACAGGGCTAGTTGCTTCACGGCTTAGGTATTACAACGCTTATTTTTTGGTCGCTAAAGGGGATACACAGTCGTACTTTCTATGATTAAAGAACGCCTATATTGCTATTTTTTGGACCTAATTAAAGAAAGGCTGTTTTTTGCTTTCGATGTTTGACATCAAAACACATGTCTTTGTTGCTGTAAGTAAATATTTTGAGTCTTACTATATTTATTCTGCACTTTTTTAAGGTACAAATTGATGTATTATTTGTCATATCTTGTCAAAGATTATGCCGATATACTCTGTGTTGCTTTTAAATATTGAATCACGGCAAGTTCATATGAAAAATGTTCAGTTCAAAATGACTGGAAGAACGGACGTGTCTTCTTCCACGAGCGATTAATCGTCACATGTTAAGTTGATTTCCTGACCGTTTGAGGCTATTTCCAGAAGCGACTGATGGAAAGAAAATTGACTGAATAGCCGAAAAGGTGAACCAGATATTCTTAAGGAGTCTTCTGTAATACGAAAACTAAAGAAAAAGCCATACGAAGAAAAAAGGAAATAATAACGACAACCAAAGAGAAAGGCAGAACACGTTACTTCTACTAAATCCAAGGATACATCAAAGCAGAGAGTTCAGGTCAGACCTCCCCGCCAACCTGTTGATTTCTCGACCCCAGTTGGGGACGATTCTGGTGACTGGCCACAAAGACACAGTTCCTCCCGTCCACCTGGAAAAGTTTGCTTCATGAAGATCGGGAACATCTGAACAATCAACCACTTAATTGGATCTCCTTAGAAGAAACACATATTTCCTTATTCCGTTTTTAACGAGCCATAGTCCTTTCACAGCTTATTTAAACAGTTTCGAGGTTAAAGGAACTCCCAATTATTCTTTTGGCCAGGTGGGGGATGCAGATCACTATGAGTTCGAATGCAGCCCCCCTTCCCCCCCTCAATACCAATTTTCGTTTGTCTCAACCCTCGGACAGACAGCAAGAGTTATGGTTAAGTAGGTTGATTGCTAATTCTCTGTCCATTGAACGGATTCACCGTTGCATCGAGGTTGCTCGTGAGGCAGTTGGTAGAGACTCTAGTTGAGGTGTATTGTATTTTGTATCATGATATGTGGTTTATTGTACTTTGCCAAAGTGTATATATTATTTTAATGCAGCGAATATTATTGGAGTCCTTTTAAAATCGTTCTTTTAGAATTTAGTTGTGTACATAGTATGTATATAACATTATGTATATTGTTCTGATATGTCTTAATACAGATTTTATGTTATTGAAGTTATTGTAATTATTGTATATAGGGTTTTAGTTTGAGGGTTTTAATATTTTTTAGGTAATCGAAATGAGTGTATGAGTTTGGTTTATGATTATATTTGTAATATACAAATTATTGGTTTTATAAATTGAATTAATTTAACAGTACTTATTTTGTAATTTTTAATTTTTATATGATTATGATTACTATTTGTAACATTGTTGTTAGATTTTGTATATGAATGCTGGATTTTGTGCTTGATTGGTGGATTTTGTAATTGTTAAAAAACTTTTCGTTGTGATACTTATCACCATGTGTTTATTCCCGTAAATGCCGGGACTTTTTCTGCCAATTAGGCGATATTTGTAAATGTTGTGCTTTTTTAAGTTAAATAAATGTTTTGTGGGTAGCGGCAGCCTTGCGTCCTGGTGATGGTGGGGGTTGCCTGTTTGGTTCCGGTGCGGACGGATTCCTGGACCGCTGGGTGGGGGTTTCGGGCCCTCTTCATCGGCGTTAATGGCAGGGGCTGGTGGCGTCTGGCTCCCCTCAACTGGGCGTGGGTCTAGTGTTCCCTTGGTGTCCCAGAGGGCGTGCGTTGCGTGGTGAGGTTGGCGGTTTTCCCCGTCCGGCAATGTTGAATAACCTTTTTCCCCTCCTGAATACTTGGAAGTTAATCTCTTTTCCCGACCGTCCTTAATTACTGCTTTGTGCCTTCAGCCGAGCTGGACGTTCAAGGTAATACAGATCCCCTTAAGAGAGGCTAGTCAAAGACTACAGAGCCAGTGCCCATACGCCGAAACGATCTCCCCGCAGGGGAAAATCAAATCAGGAAATAAAAACAAGTAGATAAAGTGCTAATCTTGAAGACAAATATGATCCCGACTGCCTGGTCTGTATACAACCTTATTCCACTATAGCCTTTTGAAAGAAATATGACACATATGCCAAGAGTGTATGAGTTGGTCTTATAAAGATTGATTGCACTTCAGGTATAAACCATCTGTATGTTCTTTAAAACTATGATAGTGGTGATGCAATAAATGATTTATTATTATAATTACTGTAGCCAGACACAACTTTGAAGGCACTAATTAAATTTCACTTTTCCATGCCTAAAATATAATTTTTATTTTCAAATAAAACACAATTTTTTTCTCATTATCAATATTTGCTTATAATAGAATAAATATTGTTTTAATGTCTACTACAACAAGTTTCAAAATTTAAACAGGAAACAAATCACATTTATACAAACCAAATAATAACATGAAAAACCCATAAGAAATGTACAGGACAACTAACCTGTAGGGTTGTGACAAATGACCCTCAACTGAGGTAAATTGTCACACTTTTTTTGCTGTCTCTAACAATTAAAGTTAATTTTTTGCCACTAAGATATATAATTCAATTCCATAATTTTTCTATAGTTTGTCAATGTGGCACGTAAAATAATTTAAAGTATACTTTTAAATATTAAATTCATTATTTTAAATCACATTAACATTGTTTTTAAGCATTAAAGACATGGCCGTTGATCTCATAAAGTGGAATTAACATTAAAACGTGCATTGCTCGTTGTTGTGCCACAATAAACCCTCCAATTATTTTAACTTAAGTGTGAGTCCTGCAAAGGAATTCATTAATCATTATTAAAAGATTAGACTATTTAAACTTAACAAAAACATTTATTAATTTACATCAATTTATCAATAACATCAATTTATCATAAATATCAATTTCCATTTATTATCAATCTTCATTTAATTATTTTACCGAGGGGAGATATGCGACTAGAATTATTAGTTTTACGATGGTGTCTAGGACTGGTAACAATCAGAGCACATACCTTCCAGTTTAATCTTGGGCTTATCATCTCTCCAAGGTTTTCATCACTCTTGCCACAACTCTGGGGTGTGTGGCTCCTACTCGTACTATAATGCACTTGCACGTAGATTACCTCTACGGGACACTCAACAACTACTCGTACTTTAAGTCAAAATTCGTGATTATTTTCTTTTCATGTCTGATCTCCATTTCTGCTCCCCGTTGTCTTTCGTATGCTACTGCTCTCTCATTTTTTCTATAACTGAAACTCGTGTATTTCGTCCACAACTCTGGGGTGTGTGGCTCCGAACTCTGGGGTGTGTGGCACCGATTTTTTCCTCTCATCCAAGCTGCGGTTCCTTCGGCGGGGGGGGGGGGGGTAGCTCCGCCCTTCTTCCCCTTGGCGCTCATTAGTTCTTCTCAACCCAATGGCATCATTTCGCATTTATCAAGGCCCCTCTCAGCCCCTCTGGCCTGGCACACATAAATTTACAGTATTATGACCTTAAAGTTCACGTTGTCGTAAACCCCGGCGCCAGCCAGACTAGAGCTTTCTTTGCCGTTCTGGCCACCATAAATAATCAAATAAAAATGTCTCATGTGAGAACATATTCTGGTCTCACAAACATATTCTGGTCAAAGGTGAAATTTCCTAATAATGAAGAAAAAGTTTGATTTATGTTTATAAAAAAAATGTAAAATTTCGAAAATTAAATGAAGTTTTGTATGATTATTTTAATTGATAAACGACAGAAGTCTAATGGTTTTCAAAATCAGACAAAGGAATCATTTTTCAAACATTTCTTTAAATCAAAACTAGCGTTATAAAAATAAAAATTTCATTTAAATATGCCACGAATACAACCTTTATATATTACTTGAAAGCAAATAGCTTTACCTGCAAGAAGCTGATAAGCGTATGCAAATAAATAAATTTCATTTAGTTTATTAAATATTTCAGGCATACTATTAAACCGAACATAGCCTTTAAACTGTAACAAATGTCGTTGTCCGGCTCTCTTGAAATAGTGATACCGCTTTATTTGGCTTGTATACAGCATGTCGTTCACAAAGAGAATTAGTTGAGTGTAATTTCTTCCAGTAGAATAGTCTTAGAACATGTAATTGAATAGCCTTAGATTAGTTAAAATTAGTTTGAGTTGGTAACCGGAGCATGGTCGGAAGCGAAATAATTACATTTGAGGTCAAATTTGCGAGTAACTTTAAGTGGTTTGGAGGCGTTAGCGTTGCATTTGCGTCTCTCTCGTTAGAGGTTTAATTATATATTGCTTAAATTCTTACATTTATTTCAATATTTATACAGTACGTTATAATTTGAATTTAAAAGGTAGAAGAGTATAGTGTATGTTAGCAAATTAATTTAGTAAATTAATTTTAGAATATACTGGGTTCCAATATAAAATGCAGTGCAAACAGAGATATGTAAGCATAAGTACGTTTCGGAAATTACTGGATTCCCTTCTTTAGTACATCAAGCCTTTTTTTTATCTTTTTCGACCCATACCATTCGACGTACCCGAAACTGTACGGTATCTGTTTGAACGGCCAGTAAATGCCACCCAAATTAAACTGGAACCCAGTGGGGCAGCATCCGCAGAGAGCATGCCTTCCTTTCCCTGACATCAACCTCTTGGAAGGACTTGTGGACCCACATATTTAATGTGCCCATACTCTGCGTGAACACGCAGACAGTTTGGGCAGAGCGGGGAATTTAACTAGGCTCGTCCGAGTGCAATCCACGCACGTTAACCATTTGGGATGTCTCACCCCAAGTACAGCAAGCCTGACAGCAACGTGAAAAAAGCGCATGAGCGCAGACTTAATCAAACAGATAATGTCTAAAGGACAGAACCCAATATAGTAGTGCCGTTTGTATAAAACAAGGAAGAAAACAGAAAATCAAGGGAACTTCAAAAGCAAATAAGAAAAAATAAATAAAATGCAGAGTCTACAAACAGAGTTAATGGAAAATTTAGCTCACATTAAGTTCTATCTCATGATCGATCACCGGGGCGCTTTTGGAACGACTGAAAATACTACTCCAGACCCAATATTTTCTTCCTCCGGAAGAGGAGTAAATCGAAAATGCGAAAAGATTCAGCCTTCAAGGTCAAAATAGGGGCTTCTGGAAGGACTGAAGAGACAAAAACACATTAAACTTATTAGATAATTACTTATAGTGATAATATTAGATGTTCAAGATATCAGATGTAAACCGACAAACAAGTGCAGCAGTTTTAATAGAAAAGAAAACTGCAGCAACTTTGGGTTCTTGGATACACGGAAAAGCCACATTCTTATTTTTACTCTGAAATTAATTGTCTTTCTGGGTTTATAATTATAGTCATATCTAAACAAGTGGGATTAACAATAACAACAAATTCCAATAAATTGGCAGCATATAGGAATAAATTATAACTAAAAATATATGTGAAATCAAAAATAATTAACTGTTCATTTTTCCTCATGGTCATCTACTAATAAAAAGCAGATTTTTTTTTAATTTTAACCAGCTTTTTACAATTATTTATAATGATACTTTAAAATCAAAGACAACCGAAAAATAGGTTTAAAAGTATTTTATTAAAATCTCCTTTTCACGACGTATAAAATCACACAGCCATAGAGTTTTCGGCAACTATTATGCTCTTCATAGTGGGAAGCCACTGATGAAGAGCATAATAGTGGCCGAAAGCTCTATGGCCGTGTGATTTTATACGTCGTGAAAAGGAGATTTTAATAAAATACTTTTAAACCTATTTTTCGGTTGTCTTTGATTTTAAAGTATTAATTAGTTGACTTGTTTTCATACTATTTTATTTTATTTATAATGATATCACTCACAACATATTTAAACTCGCATCATTCCTAAAATGTTTTAAGCAATTGCGAAATATTTGTTTAATTCATGAAATATCCAATGGACTGTATCATAACTTTAGACATTGTTGGAATGATAAAACAATCAACCCTCATCTACCTACAAATAAAATTAATGGAACAACAATTTCTTATGAAAGCCGGTAACATACACGTAATTTAAATAAAACATTTATTTAGTTTATGATTCTTGAGTAAATGTATTGCTTCATTGTTTACTGTCATATGCATACAAGATCCAATCGCGATCACTAATATTATAATTTCGGTTTCAAATTCATTTTTACTTTCCTTATATACATAATGTATAAGGAAAGTATTGTGACGGAGTCGAAAATTCGAATTGGAGTTTTCGACGAGAGAGCACGTTTCAAGCATCCTTGATCACGAATCGAACATTTTTTAAGTGATCTCTGTCTGTGTGTGTGTGTGTGTGTGTGTGTGTGTGTGTGTGTGTGTGTGTGTGTGTGTGTGTGTCAGTGAGACTGTGGAGACGATAACTGACGAACGAATGGACCGATTCGAATGAAATTTGGTATAAAAATTACAATCTGTGAACACTGGAAGTCTGTTGTTTTTATACGCAATCGAATGTTCAGAACCCCCCTAAATTTTCGAGTGAGATTTTGAAAAAATCGTCAAAAAATTAAAACCTCTAATAAAGTTACGCAAATAGACATTTCTTATGTAATTTTTCATTGGAAAACGATTGATATAAATTTCAGAACGCTAATATGAACCGTTCTCGAGATATTTCACATTTTTCAAATAAATTTATCAAAAAATCCCATAAATAGAAAAAATATATTAACCGCTGAGAAACATGTTCACTTTTCATATGTAATATCATGCGATCAATTTGGTGACATCATTCTCGTGGATCTAGTTCGTTCCATTCATGAGAAAAGATATCTTGAGTAATACTTTTGCATTTGAACGCCAATAGTCATTTATCTGCTATAAGAATAACTTATTTCCCCGTCCATAACGCTTGGAGAGATTTTGGCGACGAATTTGGCGGAATGTCGCCAACTTGGCGACTTTTTGAAATGTTGCCAAATTAACAAAAATCTCGCCAAATGGATAAAAATGACGCTAAATCAATGAAAATGACGACTAATTGAAGAAAATTCAATATCTTGGAAAGAATAGAAGTATCTACTATAAGAGTAACATTTTTTTAACTGTAAAAGTAGTAAATTCATTGCATTATATGAGGAAAGTCATGTTGCCCACATCAGATTTTTTAATATAAAATATCATTTTTATCTTAAAATACCATTGATTAGTTTAATTAAGTTTCAATATTGCATAACATCGTCAAATTTAGATGCATTTTATCCTCAATTTTTTATCCTAAATGATATATTTTAATAGTTGTACTCAATATTTTTTACACGTAGTTATATAGTTTCAAATTTTATCTGAATATATAAATTTTCAATTGCATGGTGACGTTTCTGAAAACTACCTCAAATACAGATGTAATAAAACATAATTTGACCACATCAGACCATGTCAGAAAAATAAGTCCAGATTTGTCGGACATGGCATTTTTATTTTGGTTTCGCAACTGGAGACCCTCTGTCTGGGCACTTGCACTAATCGAACAACCGATGTATTAGACCATAAATAAAGTTTCACTTTCTTTGTCAACCACTGATTCATATAAATATCTATTCTTCAAAATATTGTCAACTATTTAGAAATGGTTACTATAAATGTATCACCGTTAAATTCTGAAACGTAGAAAGAAACTAAAAATCATCCTCTAATAAATAGGCATATATTTTTAACGAAAATACAATGATTAAACTATATCTGAAAATAACATAAAGATGCTGCAGATAAGATTGGAAGACAGCCAAACAGAATTTCTAATGCACGCTTTCTCAATTTATCTTCAAACTAACTCATCATTTAACGTCAACTGGATTTTTTTCTGAGAAACTGGAAACTGAAAATGAAATGTACAAGACTAATTAACAAGACTCAATTTTTGCGAACAAATGTCAACTTCAGATTTAGTTGATAAATGTGTAATTAACGAAAATTTTAAAAGCATGAGTCAACATTTATTTTAAGAGTGAATTAAGTAGTTAAACATTTATTAAAACACAACATTTCCTTCTAAGTTCAGATTTTTCATTAAACCCAATGAGTTCATTAAACCCAAGTTGTTGGCAGAGTTAGGCAGTTTGGCTATGTTTGATTAGTGGTTATTTTAACGAATCTGTATACAATAGGCTTCGTTTTGTTCATATGTTATTTATTCTTACTATGTAATACGTTACACATAATACATGCTCGAGTTTTGATCGATATTTGCCTTTCGGACATCTTTGAACAGGAATCAACCCTTTTTTAATTTAGCCAATGCTTTTTTTTTGTTTTTTTCCCCTAATGGCCAGGCATTTGATTTTCATCATTCGCCTATACATCGGCCAGAACCGTGAATCTTTTAGCCGTCAAATGACGTTGCCCCAGCGCACCAATTGGGGTAGGAACACACCGCGTCCGACAACACAACATCCATGCCTGAAGGTAGGACACGAACCCACAACCCGGCAGCCGAACGATCGCTAGGAAACGCTTGCCTTGACCGTTCGACCACCGCGTCGGCAATTTAGCCAATGTCTGTCTACCTAATATGGATGTGGACACGATATATTTCAAAACAGATTCTATAATTCAATAAAACTTTTCGTAATTATTTTAATTGGTAACTGAAAAAATCCTATTAAGTTTTAGCGATACTGTATCTGAAGAAGGACATCAAATTTTCACAAGAAATCTGTAACAGAAATTATAGAAACGGAATTCTTATGTATTATGCTAAATGAATAGTCATTTTATAAATAATATAATTTAAAATAAAATTAAATGCACGACATTAACATGCATTGTTCTGGAATTTAGTCGGTAACTGTAAGAATCTTATTGTGTTTTAACAAGATTGTATCTGAAAAAGGACCTCACATTTTCGAAAAAAATTAATACATAAGTTCTTTAAACATAATTCTAATATCTTATGCTAAAAAGGCAGTCATTTTATAAATAATATAGCTCAAAATAAAATGGTATTATATGTATGGCACTAACATACATTGTTCTCGAATTTATTCGGTAACTGTAAATGTCCCATTAAGTTTTAACAGAATTGTATCTGGAGAAGGGTCCCAAATTTTTGAACAAAATATAAAAGAAATTCTAGAAAAATAATTATAGTATATTTAGTAAAGACTACAAATATTGTAAACCGTCTTTATTCAATACACCATCAATAACGTACATAAAATTATTTCAAAGGGCAAAAGCGCTTTTGGGCCATCATCAGTGGCAATAATAAGGAATTGACAGGCATGAGCTTATATACAACCAGCAATCGTGAATATAAGTTTACGTAGGGCAAATCGGAAAAATCGATACTACAATTAACATGTATTACAAATAAATACATAAATTTCAAGCAACAATTATTCAATTCAATTCATTTTAAAATCCAAGTAGATAAATAGATTAGGCCAATACATAAACATAACACTAGTGATGAAACAATAGTTTTCCAGAAAATCGTAAAATGGTTTAACACGCAGAGTCAAGAGCGAGACGCCAAGCTAAACTAAGAGTTTGAGCGGGATCTACGTTACAAATAGAATCTCGATAAATATAAAAAAATGGATTCAAAAAGTAATTTATTGCAATTAATTAAATTGGGTTTTTAATTAAATTGGGGTTATTGCAACTAATTAAAAAAGCTTTATAAAAATTAGAGGTAAATTTATTATTAATGACTAATGACTAATTGTGAATTCACGATTAATAATTATATAAAAGCTGGATTTTAAAATGTATTGAATTGAATTATTTTTGCTTGAAATTTATATATTTCTTTGTAATACATGTAAATTGTAGTACCGATTTTTCCAATTTGCCATATACAGATTTATATTCACAATAGCTGGTTGTATAAAAGTTCATGTCTATCAATTCCTTATTATTACCACTGATGATGGACACTATTTTGTCCAAAATCGCTTAGTATTTTGAAATACTTTTCATGTACGTCATTGATTGTGTACTGAATAAAGACGGTTTACGATATTGTAATCTTTACTAAAATTTTAAAATATTTTAGATGTGTTTTACCATATTTTATAATTCTAGTAGATCATGCTAAATGAATACTCATTCTATATACAACATGGAGCCGACGTAGTGGTCGAGTGGTCACGACGAGCGTTTCCACAGCAATCGCTCGACCGCCGCGTTGTGGGTTCCAGTCCCACGTAAGGCATGGATGTTTGTGTTGTGGGCGTAGTGTGTACCACCTCACTCTGGTACGCCTGGGGCAACGTCCTAGGACGGCTAAATGGTTCACGTTCTGGCCGCTGACAAAGGCGAATAATGAAAAGCCAAGTGCCTGGCCATTTGATAAAATATATATATATATATATATATATATACAACATGGAGTCAAACCAGTTCGGTTAATTACTTTTTTCCCTAATCCCATGAGAAAGAAAATGTCAGGGAATATTTTTGAAATGGAAAAGCAAAACATGGTTCATGAATCAAATATATATGGTTTTTATTCAAAATTAATACAAATATTAAAGACCGTTACATCGTGCAGTAACGTCATAATGTTGATTGCATCATTTGATAATGTCAACAATAAAATATTCGACTCCTTTTTACATGATTGGGCTACTTTTATCATTGTGTTTGCTATTTTTAAATCAAATTACCTGGCAAAACTAGGTTAAGCTGACATTGGAGCATTACAAAATATATAAACACTTTAGTTCAATTTTTTTTTTCACGCTGTTCAATTTTCAACGCGCATTCTCTATAAAAACTTCCATGCACTCCAAAAATATACTCATTCGCATGCGCTATAAGAGCCTCTACACACATACCTTGTTAGAAGCACCCCCACGCACATGCACTGTAAAATCGAGCCTCGCGCATACGCTGTAAGATCGCTCCTCGCGCATGCCCTGTTAGAACTGCCACTAGCGTGCTCTATAAAAATTATCATGCCGGTATGTTGTAAGAATTATCCACGCGCATGCTCTGTAAGAATCTCCATGCGCATGCGCTATAAAAATATCCACGCGAATGTAAGAGCACTTCATACGCATGGGCTGTTCTGTAAGTGCGCTACTTTATGTTTGTATCACGCGCATGCGCTGTAACATCTCTGCTCGCGCATGACCTGTCAGAACAGCCACGCGCGTGCGCTGTAAAAATTATCATGAGCGTATGTTGTAAGAACCATCCACGCGCATGCGTTGTGTTAATTAGCATGCGACGAATTCTCTCTCTGCGCTTAATCTTCTCACCCTGTTCAATGCGCATGCTCTGTAAGAACCTCCACGCGCATGCGCTGTGAGATCTCTGCCCGCGCATGCTCCGTTAGAACTGTCTCGCGCATGCGCTGTAACAATTATCATGCGCATATGTTATAAGAATCATCCACGCGCATGCGCTGTAAAAATTATGAGCATATGTTTTAAGAACCATCCACGCGCATGCGCTGTAAGTGTTAATTAACATGCGACGAATTCTCTCTCTGCGCTTCAAATCTTCACCCTGTTCAATCTTCAACGCGCATGCTCTGTAAGAGCCTCCACGCGCTGTAAGATCTCGCGCATGCGCTGTAACAATTATCATGCGCATATGTTATAAGAATCATCCACGCGCATGCGCTGTAAAAATTATGAGCATATGTTTTAAGAACCATCCACGCGCATGCGCTGTAAGCATAATAAGCATGCGATGAATTCTCTCCCCGCGGTCTAAGTCTTCGTCCTGTTCAATCCTCAACGCGCATGCCCTATAAGAGTATCCACGCGCATGCGTTGTAAAATCGGTCCTCGCGCATGCGCTGTAAGATCTCTGTTCGCACATGCGCTGCAAGATTGCTGCTCGCTCATGCTCTGTTAGAACTGTCTCGAGCGTGTGCTATAAAAATTATCATGCGCGTAGGTTGTAAGAACCATCCACGCCCATGCGCTATAAGTTTTAATGAGCATGTGATGCATTCTCCCCCACAGTTCCAAATCTTCCCACCCTGTTCAATCCCCAACGCACATGCTCTGTAAGAGCCTCTATGCGCATGCGCTGTAAGGATTTTCACGTGAATGCATTAAATTAGCCCCCATACAAGTATGCGCTATTTGTATTATGTTTGCGATTAGACAAGAATCTTCGAAATAATAATACTAATAATTTCAATCATAAAGAGTGATTTCTTTCGAAGTTATTTTACGTCACGAAAGGATTAAGTGTAAAAAAGGGGTATTACTTCACTTATATTGAAACCTAACCACCTCTTGATTGGATGTCGGTATAAAAACGCAATCTTATATTAAAGAACCTTGCGTGCTTATATACCTGCGAATGATAAGTTTACAATAAAAAGCTATTTAGTTTTGATTTATGCACATATTTCGGTTTCTGCTTGTCTTAAGATCTGCAGTGGTAGGTGATTTGATACAGTGGATCCTTTCTTACAGTTATCTTTATTTTATTTTATTTATCTTAATTTTATGTTTATTGTGGCTGGGCGGGCCTCTGAAAAGAACGCGTCGGCCGCGTGCCTCGGGGTGATCAATTCTGCTCTAAAAGCATATTTCTGTGCACGTTATTGGAAGCATAATATAGACAAAATCGATGCTGAAAGTACATAAATAAATTGCAAGATATTAAAAGTACCAATTAAATAGAACATAATTTTAATTGTACTGAAAAGTAGAAATACTTTTGAAAATTTAAGAAATTTACACGCATTCCACTTACAGCAAAGAACTATAATTCCTTGTGGTTCTTCAGATTTTTTTTTCTTCCCTAAGGGACACGCGAAAAATATAAAGATTAAAGTTCTACCTGAGAGACGGTTAAGAAAATAAATGTTAATTGATTTCCAAATTTTTGTCATTTCTGATAGTCATTACCGCTCAAGTTAATAACAAGTTGGGTGACCTTCTATAGAGCACGGACACACACGGTGTGTGTGTGTTGGGGGGGGGGGAGGCTATTAGGGTAGGAAGAGACGGTGTAGAAATAGTGATTAACCGTTGATTAACCAAGCAGAAATAGCCAATCAGACAGGTGTTTAACACTTTCTCGTCAAAACCACACACAGAATGAGACTGACAATGCTACCTCTGGATATTTTGTACGGTGAAAGATCCGAAGACTCGATCTATTTTTTAGGATATCCAAGATAGGCACGATGCTCCCATAAGGGAGGATAAGAGGGCATCCCCCCTCCGAATATTCATATAGATATTAGGATATTTAAGGATATGCAAACTCACATATACGGATATTAAGCTAGTCAATGCTGTAAGTTTTATTCTTGGGTTTGCTCCAAGTTCTACGGGCGCTCACGACCCCATCGTTCTTTTGAGACATTGGCGATGGTCACCATGCCACCCTAAACGTGGTGGAGTTTGCACCTATTGCGGGAGTTTTCCTCGATCTAGCTCGTCTGACTTCGATGGCATTACTGCTACCATTTTTAATAATATTTCCCCATTTACATGTGATGTTTCCTCTCATATCACCAATTTAAGTTTTGAAAATTGCCTATTTCTTGACCAACTTAGATTTGCTGTTCCAGTACATGAGTAATCCGTTAGAATTGGTTCTACTATAAGTAAAAAAAGTTAGTTAAATACGGTGTTTTCCAGGGTTCGGTCCTGGGTCCGATCTTGTTTCTTGTCTTTTTTACTGACCTCTGTTTATTTAATTTCAATGGGACTTTGTTTTTGCTGCTGATATTGCTTTATCTTATCATGGACTTACAAATCCTATTGTCCTGAGAAATATGGAAGCCGATTTGGCTACTATTAGATAATGGTTCTGTGCTAATAATATTTTTCTCAATGTCAAAAAATCTAGACTTATTTGGTTTGCCTAGTGCAAAAAAATCTTTATTTAGCTTTGTGTTAAAATATCATACTTTTGTTGTTATCCAAATAGTACTTGCAATTGTGTAGCTATTGAGCAGGTGAGTAGCTTTAAATACCTTGGTATTACCATCGATGTCTTGCAAGTCCCATATTATTGGACTTAATAAATAATTAAAATTAAATATCAGAAAATTTTATTTTTTACGCCAGTTTTGTCCCCCTGATGTTTTTAGATTTCTTTATTACTCCTCAATTCACTCTCGGAATCAGTATGGTCTTACTTGCCTTATCTGAAAATAGTAGTACTTGTCTTATCTGAACAGTACTTGTCTTATCTGAATACCCTTAGGCCTGTTATTTTGCTTCAAAAATTATTTATTAGGATTATCTTATGTAAACCTCGTCAGACACTATCCTTTCCTCTTTTCCTCGATTCTATGATTATGCCATTTAGGCATTTTCATTATGCCATTTTGGCATTGATTATGCCATTTTGGCATTTTCAGGTTTACAAAGATCTTAATATGTTTCATATTGGAAATAGGAATGAGGGTGGTAGTCAATGTAACCTCGGGCTAAGGCAGGGTATTATCAGACCTCTTCGAGCCAATTCTACAAAGTTTCAGAAATTTTTTCTCTTTTTAGCTCCTAGAGTTTATAATTTTCTGCCTCAATCTTTTAGAAGCATTGTTACCTATCGTTCCTTTTCCAGGGCTATCAAAGACTGGTTATTTACTTATAATTCAATTGAAATTGAGAAATTTTTCCGAATTGATAGCTAATTTTTTACCTGTTTTTACTGTCATCTTTATATTTTTTATTGTCTATGTTTATCTTTTTAGATGTTATAATGTAATGATTTATTGTAATTGTTTTATCTGTAACTGTTTTTATGTCATGTGATGCCATGTTATACCCTTCTCCTTCTATAAGATTATCTTTTAAGAGTGGATATTCACTGATCTCCTTACTTTTGAATATTAAATACAAATATAGTTGTCGTTCGTTGTGCTAGAGCAATTCATTGTTACCTGATTTGTAAGATACACAGATACACATTTGGAGCGATATACTGGAAACTATCATATTTTGATCTTCTTTTCCCAGGAACGAGAGAATGAAAAATAATGGGTTCCACTCTTTTATCTAGAAACAAATTGTTAACATTCAGTTGATGTCTTTGGGCTACTTTTTAACTCACATGAAAATCCGACTACTCGCACCTATTTTATATAAGACCTTGCTGATTTAAATACCGCCCCTAAAATGTGCCGCCTTAAGCAAATGCTTGCTTTGCTGGTGCCTTAATGCTGGTGCCTTAATGCTGGTGCCTTGGTGCCTAATTTTGCTGGTGCCTTGGTGCTCTGTGGGAAACTGCAAATTTTTCAAATAAATTTATCAAAAAATCACATAAAATTCGTAAAAGTATTAACTATTGTGAAATCTGTTCACTTTTCATATGTAATATTATGCGATAAATTTATTATCATCATTTTCGTAGATCTAGCTCGTTCCATTCACGAGAGAAGACACTTTGGGTAATAGCGTTCTAATTTGACGCAATTAGTCGTTCATGAATAACCTATTTCTGCATCCACAATGCATAACGAAATTTTGGCGACGAATTTGGCGGAATTTCACCAACTTAGCAAAATTTTAAATGTCGCAAATTGATAAAAATGTCGCCAAATTGAAAAATGTCGCCAAATTGAGAAGAATGACGCTAAGTCAATGAAAATGGTAACTGATGGAAATTCATTATTTTGATAAGATCATAAGAATAACTTGTTTCTCCGTCTATAATGCTTGGAATTCTGGCGCCATATCGCCAACTTGACGACTTTTTTTAAATGTTGTTAAATTGATAAAAATGTTATCAAATTTATAAAAATGTCGCCAAATTGGCGAAACTGTTGCCAAATTAAAATATTATCAAATTGATAAAAATGTCGCTATATTTATAAAAATGACGACAAATGGATGCAATGTTTTGCGAATTTTTAATTCTGTCATGTGACAGGCATACCTTTTATTATATAAGAAATGCTCTTCTATATATCGCCAACTTGGCAATATTTAGCCCCACATTGACGGAAATAACGTCAAAATTGCAAAAATAATGCCAAAGTAATGAAAATGAAGCCTAATTGATGAATTTATTATTAAAATATTTAAATATATGGACTATATTGCTTATTAAGGATGATATCAATATTGATAATTGTTAATTTAGAGTTGCGTAAAATATGTTAATTGGGTGCGAAATAGTTTTACATGTTGTCATCCGGAAAAGCGCCAAATGTACGATTTAACATTACAAACACTGTACCGTGTATTTTTTTTATCACTTTTGTACCATTAAAGAAGCAAAATTATTGCATTATATAAGAAAAGTGATGTGCTACCAACATCAGATTTTGTTTTCTTTTGGCATATCGTTTCCACTAAATAAACAAAAATAAAAGTTTTAATCCATGTAAAATTTTAAGAATTTTGAAGCTAAACCTTTGTTTCTATATTATACAATTATTTAACGCATGTATTTTGACCTTGGTTTCTATAAATATTGTTTTTGCCCCCACAGACAAAGTATATCTGGCATATTTTTCCTCAAAAATAGAAGGTATTTGCACATAATTTTGCCGTTTGTGCAACGCACCCAAAGCAAATTCATTTGGTAATTTCAAGTCGTTTAACACCTATACCCTAGAATTTGTAACAATTTATTTTAAACAGGATTATCCTACATATGATAATGCACCCATAGTACCCACAATCTGGCAAACTATGCTAGATAATACTGCCATTGTCCGAAGAGTTTACCCGAGTATCTATCTTTTCAACAACTCCAAATTATGACCCGACCATCAACTGCACGGATCTTTTAAACCAGTGTTGTAAAGGGAGGCAGGATACGTAAGCAACTGCTTTTATATAAAAATTCACACCTATTTCTGAACTGTGAGCTTGGATTATTCATTCATGCTATTTTTACCTCAATATTTTTCTGCGAAAAAATCTCATTCCAATACTATTTAAAGAAGATTAACAACAACAAAAAAAACCTTAATTATTTTCAAATTTCTGTGGGTTCACTGCATCAACAAGAAGAAACATGCGGGTGCAAATTGCACCCATGCACCCATGGGTTCCGACGCCACTGAGCTGTTATATCAAACACAGCAGTCATTAGTTCACTTCAGAATGTTAGCAATCGTATTGACCCATGACATTTATATCAGCGCGTAGGGAATTATTACGCAAATTATTTGCACCACGTTTCATTTGTCGAAAAGGCAACGATTAGAAACAGTTTTAGAAACAAAATGTTTGAGATGAATAACATCTATGGTTCCAATAAATCTGTCTGAAATAAACAGCGGTACGAAAAATATAAACAATTTTGCACTCGCAACACGAAATATGTTTTACCAAATAGTAGAGTATACTCATATCCAAAAGTTAAGCATAGTTGCTGTTTACGTGAAAATTTCAGGAAATCTACATCGGAATGGAAAGAAAAGCGGCATGCGGGTGAAATAGGGTTATAGTAGTTATTTATATTATAGGGGTATAGTAAAAAAACAATGCAAAACAAGGATAATAACGACTTTTATTATCCAAAGAAAAGGGTTAAAAGAAAAAGGATCGCAATACGAGTGTCAACCTCAGTGAAACAGAATGATTAAAACAATGTGATGCCGCAGTTTAATACGGTGTGTAGGAACCTCGGGTAGCCACGCATGTTGCACAACGATTTCCCATACTTTCGAAGAGGGTTTGGGTGAGTTGTGTGCTCAAAGAGTTCCAAGTCTCACGGAGAGCAGTTTTTTATCCAGGAACGGAGCTTGTTGGGTAGCAAAGAGCTTCAAAATGTCTCCCGACCATATCCCACACATACTCTATTGGATTCAGGTCAGGAGATTTGGGGCAGGCCACTACATGTGCTGTATATTGCTCACAGCGTTACCATTTCCAGATTTAGAATTAACTCATTGTACGAGGAGCGTTATAAATAATACAAGTTTCAATTTCGTGACCTGCAACTAAAATATTAAAATTTATCCTACTGGAAAATGTAAATAATGAAATTGCATCTAGGAGAAATAGTTCACATGATGCGCAATAGATGGCGGAGTACATAGACAACAGAAAGACTCGTCTATTGCACTTGCATAACCATTTCTCTAACTAAGTAACACATCAATCATTTCTTAACACTTTCCAACATAGTTGAAAGGTGTTTATAACTTTGGTAATTCCGTCTGTCTGTCTGTCCGTTTTTACGATAACTGCCGTAAAAATGACTTTATCGAAATGGCATTTTAGTATGTTATTGAGACGGTCTGTGGGATGTTTGGGAATGAAAATGAATAATATCACCGGCTTAATTTCGGATTTAATCAGGGTTGAAGGAATTAAATACATTAAACCCTATGGGACATAATATTTCGAACATTTTTTAGGCGGAGTTAAAATTCACAATCTGCTTTGAAAGTTTTAGAAAATATTCAAATTATCACACAAAAAAAGTAAAAAAAATTTAGCAAAATATGTCATCTAATTTTTTAAATAAATTTTGAAATAATAATTACAGACATATTATATGAAGAGATCAAGTGGCTCATTTCAAACTAAAATATGGCATCTAATTTTTTTCTGCTCTTCTTTAAATTTATATTTAGTGTTACATCCGTCATAAAACCGATGTATTTTTGCGTATTATCTGTATATCTAAATTCTGTGCGAACACAATTACAATATGTTTGGTTTTAATTATCACTAAATTTTCTTTATTTCTGCAACGAAGCTTAATTTTGAAGCTAAATTATGTAATGCAAGTAAACCAAGCAATTGTAAGATAAACAGCATAAAATTTGCTGAATTTTCTTTCACTCAAAATTGTTTAGCTCTGGAGTACTGAATATAAGTGATATGAAGGAAATATTCAATGATTTTCCATAGAAAGGCAGACGATTTATACTTCGATGGTGTCATTTGAATAAAATTCATTTTGTGTAATTAGCATTGTATATTTCGATGAAGTTTTCAAGTAGTAGTACTGTCATAATTTTAAAAATGTTAGCACTGAATGCATCACATTTTAAAGATATTTAGATATAATTACATTTTAGTTGAAAAGTGTTTCATAGTCAATGCTTTGTGCATGATTGATCTTTCTTGTTCTTTTTAAGATAGGAAATTTTTCGAATTTTAGTTGTAGATAGAAATATCATGTTTCAATACAAAGCAGATTCAGATTGTGTGTCAGTTTCACTTGTAACAACTCGTGTTTTATTTATCCGTCAATATGTTATTCTGCCTTTTATTATTTACACAGCTGGTATATAACTAAAAACAGTCGTTAGTTAACCTCACAATGTTAGCAATCGTTTTATTTCATAAAATTTATATCAGTGCGTAAGAAATGATTAGGCAAATTATTTCCATCAAGTTTCATTTGTCGGTGCGTCAATGATCAGAAACCGTTTTAAAAAGACTAAGATTTTGAAGTCAATATCTATGGTTCTTTGGTTAGGGTATCTCTGGCTGAAATCTGAGAGTTACGAAAAATTTAAACAATTTTATTTTGAACGCGAAAAGTAGTGCAATACGAAATTGGATTTTACCAAATAGGTAGGCTAGACACAGAATGTTCTACGGATTAGAAACAGTTTAAAAACCAAGTTCTTTCCTTTTGTGTGGAGAAAAACCAGTGTGTATTCAAAAATTACAAGGCATAGCGTTGTCATTTCCAGCTATAGAAATAGTTCAGTGTAGAGCAGAGCGTCACAAAATGTGCAAGTATCAATTTTCTGGCAGCAAATAAAATACTAAAACTTATCCCATTTGAATAATTAATTTACTTCAAAGAGAAGTAGTTTGCAGGATCCGTAATAGATGCAAAAGTCTACTGGAAATCGTACCGAAGAACTGCGCCATCTATTAAACATCTTCCGAACTATTTCTCTTTGTGACAAATTAATCATTTGCGTCTTTTAGAATTTTAGTTGATAAACATATAATGTTTCGACACAGGATAGGGTCAATATGTTAAATTCAACATTGTTAAGTTTATTAACGAAAAATATATTGTTTTATGTAGCTAAGATAGTAACGTTTACACTTTTAACAACTCGTGGATTATTCAGCTGTCAACAAATTCTGCTATTTTTTATAATCTTCCCAGTTGGTATATATACAAACACAAGAAGTCCTTTGCTCAGTTCGTCATATTCACAATCAGTCTGGCTCATAAAATATTAACACGTAGGGAATAATTAAGTGAATTATTTCCACCAGGTTGCATTTATCGAAACAGCAACGATTAGAAACAGTTTTGAGAAACGCTATTTTGAGAGGAATAACATCTATGGTTTGGAAATCGGGCTGAAATCGGAGCGTTGTGAAAAATGTGAACAATTTGGATGCATATAGAAGTGCAACACAAAAACAATTTTACCAGATAAGTAGAGTAGATATAGAATGCCTTGCGGACTAGACATAGTTTTAAAAACCAAGTTTTAGCCATCTGTATAAGTAAAAATACTTTAATAAAATATACGTGTATACAAGTTGACAACGCATAGAGTTGTCATTTCCAGATTTAGGTATAGTTCACTGTACAACCGAGCGTCACAAATTGTTTATGTGTCAATTTTCAGGCCTACAACAAAAATTCTAAAACTTATCCTACTTGAAAATATAAACGATTGATTTGTTGCTAAACGTAACAGTTCTCAGGACGCGCAATAGATGGCGCAGTCTATAGGCATTTCTACAGAGACCGCGCCATCTATTGCGCTTCGTGCGAACTATATCTCTTTCTAATAAATCAATCATTTAAGCCTTTTTCGAATGAGAGAAAATTTCCTATTTTATTTATATATAAAGTATATTTTTACACAAAATCGGTTAAAATTGTATGTAAACAGCAACATTCTCAAGTTATTAACGAATAACATATCGTTTGATGTGACTAAGTAAATGAAATTTCCATCTTTAACCACTCGTCTTTTATTCATCCATCAACATTTTGTGCTATATTTTATAATCTGTCCTGCTGGTATATATCTGAAAAATGAAGATGTTTGTTTTTTATAAACGCGAGGAATGGATATTTTTCTTACAGGCTCCCCTAAAATTTTAATAAGTTTTTAATTTTAAAAAATGATTGCCTGTTTATTAATGATTTTATTTGGAGAAACGAAACTAAAATTTTTTAGAACCCATTTATATATTTTTCTTCAGGGACTAAAATTCCCAGTTAAGTCGCTGGTTGCAGTCTGTCCACACACCCTTAGTTTCTTTTTTCTAGCAAAGACACTGGCAGAAACTAGGCTCAGGACATTTATTTCTAATATGATAGTGATTGGTCAAAAAATAGGGCAGTAATAACACACGGAACAGTTAAATAAACTTATAATTTCTTAAATGCAAAATGTACTACAGAACTTTTATTCCAAACAAATTGACTGTACCTATTTATCGCCGAAAAAACCATTTAATCTTTGAAATTTATTGTAATTACAAAAGGCTCTTCAAACAATTTGACAAATTATATTTGCAGACACAAATATGTACATAATTACTCACTTATCAAAGCTTTGGCGATGGCATTTGAAAGACTTCCAACGATAAATTAATGGAAGTGATATTTACATAGAAATAAGGCCAAGATTAGAAAATAAGACTTGAAATGGCTCGCTTCAAGACATTTCTAATTTATGGATTGTTAATTACGGAAGATAAATTATTCTAAATAAATTTTCGCATTAGACGTGGAATCGGAATTAAATGAAATATCTTAAAACAATTACGGATCATAAACTTTTGAATATAGTATAGTACATATTTAAATACAAGTTTCCTTACAAACTTCTGTACAGAAAACTGTAGTATAAAATTAGTCGTTTGTAAAACACCATAAAAACAAAAACTATAAACAGAGCCACTATATGGCAAATGATGTGTAGACTTCATTTTTGAAAGAACTACAGGTAATAAGCATTTAATTATCTTTTAAATATTCATTTCATGCAATCATATGAATTTTCGGAAAATCTAAAAGTGGCATCTCCAGAACAGGAAATGGAAATTATTGGTTAATCTCCACCCTCCCCCTCACTCCTTTTAGAATTTGATGCTGAATTCTAAGCTCATTTTATACCCAATCTTAAGAAATAGATGTTACAAGAGAATGTCTTAATCGGAAGTAAAAAACCTAGAAGTGTAAATCTTTAGCGAACCCTTCAAGAACTTCTCCGGAATTCATATCAGTTATCATCTAAGCTCTATCTATAGTCAATCTCGAGAAACAAACGTTTCAAAAAAGAAATTTTGACCAAAAGTGCAGAAAAAGAACCAGAAGTGTAAATTATTTGTAAACCCCCAACTAATTCTAAACTTTGATGCTGAATTCGTATAAGTCATCCTCTAAAAACAATTTCAACAAAAAAGATTCCGAGAAATAGATGTTCCAAGGTAAATGTAAAGAGCACAAAAAAGAGAACTTCTAGATGGTCTGGAAGGACTTCAACTGCCATTCATTATGTCCACACCCAAAGGAGCAACAAACAAGAAAGATCAATCATACATAAAGCATTTATTGTGGCACACTTTCCAATTGCAATGCAATTTCATTTAAACATCTCAAATGCGATATATTCCTCGGTAATATTATTAAAATTATCACTATACTACATTAATTTAGTATATCTGAAAACTTAAAACTTCATCGAAAAAAAGAACTTTATTCAATGACGGCATTATCACATGACGGCATTGAAATATAAATTGCCTGGTTCAAACATCTCGAGGAATGCGATACTTTCCTCTGAAATATTTTTAAAATTATCATAATACTATAATAATTCATTATATTTCAAAACTCCATCGAAAACAATTGAAATTTATTCAAATGACGTCATCGAAATATAAATTGCTTGGCTCTCAATATAAAAGCAGCATTTCATTCATAAACTATTTTCCATTCCTTTCATTCATCATAATACTATAATAATTTATTTTATTTAAAATAAATTAACTCTATGCTTAAAACTTCATTGAAAAAACGTATGCTTCTCTATGTGAAATCAATGACTGTTTCATTCATATCAGCCATATTGCAGATTCCATGAGCTAAATAATTTTGCGTCAAAGAAATGCAGCAATTCTTATACAACTCATTCTACATCTTTTGGTGTCCACATTCTCCATAAGTGAAAATTAGGCTTCATAATATAGGAAATAATCAGTGATGATCATTTAAACTCAAATATGTTATAATTGCGTTGTTTCTGTATGTAGATGCACATAATTTAAGCAAAAATAAAGCGATTTTACGACGGATACAACACTAAATATGAATTAAAAAGAACTTTTAAAACACGATTTTGACACAAGATGGATGCCATATTTTATTTTGAAATGCGTCACGTGATCTCTTCATATAATGGTCACTTAATCTCTTCATATGAAGGGTGTAACTATTATTTTAATTTTTATTTAAAAAACTACTGAATATATTTTGCTGAAATTTTTTTATTTATTTTATGGGATAATTTAAGTATTTCCTAAAACTTTCGAAGCAATTTGTGAATTTTAAATTTGCTTAAAAACTGTTTAAAAAATTAGGTCCCATAGGGTTCAATGTATTTCATTTTTTCAACCCGGGTTCAATCCAAAACTAATTGGGTGATATTATTTATTTATATTCCCATAGGTTCTGAGAATAGGTTCCACAGACCGTCTGAATAACATACTAAAATTTCATTTTGATAAAGTCATTTTTACGGCAGCTATCGTGCTAACGGACAGACAGACATAGATAATGAACAAAATCATAAACACTTTTCAACTATATTGTGAAGTGTTAAAAATGTGGCTTTAATAAGTTGTGTCTTGCGATTGATACTATGACTATCCAAAAAATTCAGCCATCTAGGTCATCTGGGTGGCTTTTAGCAGGTTCGAAAAAACTCTCCAGACATCTACCTCTTATTTTGTGCCACCGAGTGAAATCGAAATTCCAGCAAAGTTAGGATCAATCCGGTATTCGATTCTATAAGTATGCAAAGACTCAATCTTCTAGAGCATAGAGGAACTTCTAGCGAGTTTATTCAAAAAGTATCCACCCCCTTGGGAAGAAAATCGAAAACTGGCCAATTAGATTATGTACCGTTATCGATACTATAGTTGTGATATTATTCAGTGGTATTCAAAGTAGGTTATACGTATTCCAAGGGGGTACACAAGTTGATGCATGGGGATATGCCACGAATATTTAATATTATCATTTTAGGTGATTTTTCTCTTAGGAAAAGTTGTGCATTGTCAGAAGAAATAAAATTAATTAAAGAATAAAAATATTAATTTGTATTTTAAATGATACGATCACGTACGCAATAATATTATGACTATACAAAAGCTACCCTAAGACAATGCACGTTTAGAGCAAAAAACATTTTTGCGCTATTCTAATATGGAGCCTCTATTAGAACCAACGTCCGTAGGACAAAAATTAAAGAATTTAACTGTATATAAAGTAAGCTAGGAGTGCGCGAGATTTTTTAATCACGTGTGCACGAGTAATTCGAATCCTGTGTTGGACGTTCACTTTCCTCTTTGTTATTTTACCTCTCATTCATTGTGTCCCACCCCTAATTCCTTTCTCCTGGGTTATTTTACCTCTTTTGTCTTCCCTCTTCATGGACAATACCCTTTCCCAGCTTCAGTCACGTTTGCTGTTCGTGCATTAGTCGTCGAACATTCTCTCGCGAATGTGAGATTGCGCTTCTTGTGTGTCCTGACGAAGACAGCTGTTTTTCTTTGGAAACCGACCAATACTGTTAGTTGTGTACTATATTCTACTTTTAATAAAATTGCATTAGTTGTATTTTAACATATTTCAGACCTGAAAGTACAGCTCGTATTGGACTTGGCACACAAAAAAAAATTAAGTTTCATAACAATTTTTGAAAAAAGATTCTTATTTGTTGCACTAAGGAGCTTCTTTTTACCATGAAGTGGTGTTTTGGGCGAGATTTCAATACCTTTTGACATGATTATGTGGTAATGAGTTACTTAGGCGTAGGCTATAAAAAAATCTAAAATACCACTATTCTAGGTCACAGGTGTGCTTCTGGGAGTCTTGAAAGACAAAAACGCATTAGGCAGTTATTACGTAGATTCTAACAAAATACATTAATTTCCTGGAAATCGGATTTCAGACCCTTTTTCTTTTACATGTACTATATATCTTTGGAAAAGTTAAGACTGTGGTTAGATCACTGCGAAAGTAACTAGCTTAACAAAAAATAAAAAAAACTGGTGATAAATTTTAAATAAGCAAACTTCAGTTGGATGGAGAACCTGAGCAGTTGCATCATCAAAAAACAACAAATAAAATTTATCAGCAGTGACTCCAATACGATGGAACCGAAATGTATTCGCGTGAATAGCATCTTTATTTCTCAGTGTTTCGTCGTCTTGAGACATATTCTAAACAATTCAAAATATTAAAATATTGAAATTAGAACCATCTTTTCAAAATAGTTCAAAATACCAAAATATCAACATTATAACCACTATATTTAAAAAACTAAGAGCCTGATTTAAAATTCAATTATATATCCTTTTAAGGCATTTAAATGTATAAAAATTACTTGCAATATTTGTATAACTAGCACATTTAGCGTCCTCACCGAGTTCAGTCGAATACCCTGACCATGGACTTCACGTCAAAATATAAAACTATTTTACTAACTTGCTTGGTGGTATATAAACTAAACATATACATTATCTCTGACGAGATTTAAGATTCGTGTAAATCTACAAGCTTGTTTGGAAGACGTACAAGAATTTCATAATTCCAATTATTCTCTTTAAACCTCATCAATCATTAAACTTTTTGAGAATCCCCAAGGTTCGTTTCACTTCCTAATTTCTTTAAAGCAAGACAAAATATCTCATTCTTGTGAACCATTATTTTACCAAGGGGGAAACATATTCAGCTGCAACACTCGTGACATTTTAAATATTACAGATTTTCCCACTTTTCCTACTGGGAAAATTTTAACAGGTTAAAATATTATAATATCGAAATTACAACCACTATAGTTCAAAACTAAAGCTCGATCTAAAATCCAATTATATATCCTTATAGGGCCTTTAAAGAGTACAAATTACTTCCTATATATTACTTCCTATATTATTACTTCCTAGCATTTTCAGATTTTGAGATAAAAGCATTAGAGTCACTCGGAGTAATTCTTGGTCAAAAATCAACAGCATCCAATTATTATAAAAACTTTCAAAATTAATGTTTCCAATTTGGGCAGGGAGTAAGCACCTTTTGATGTTTATATAATAAAATGTTTACTTCAATATAAATGTACTTGTAATTTGAATAATTATAATTTTAAGCGACCAGGACTTGCCCCCAGATTGGGGTAATTACAGGTCACTACCGGGGTAATTATCGGTCAGCATCCTTTTTGATGCCAATAGATTAAATATTGATTTATTATTTATCGCAAAGGATAAGAAGTAATTAGTAACTTAATAAAGATTTTTTGTCTTATAATTGGTAAAAAAATAGCATACAGACTATATTTTAGGTGTAAATACAAATTATTTGATATGCAAAACATTTGCTCTTACACTCTACAAAACTAACTACTCAAAAAAAAATTTGTAATTGAGGTAATTACTGGTCACTACCGAAGTAATTACCGTCAGCATCTTTTTTGAAGCCAATATATTAAATATTAATTTATTATTTATCGCAAAGGATTAAAAGTAATTAGACTGAATTAAGAAAGCTTTTTCGTCTTATAAGTGGGGGAAAATAACATACAGACTATATTTTCCTATCTATCGTATGTAAATACAAATTTATCTGATATGCAAAAGGTTTACAACTACACTCTACAAAACTAATTACTCAAAAAATGTTTTGTAATGTTTATTGCTTACTCATCCACTGTGAATGAATCAACACCTTGCAAATCTACTGAGTGCATAAAAAATATATTGAATGTTTATGTTTTCTATTCTACCTCACTTAGGCCAATGGAAATGTCCAGCTCCTCCTTCAAGAAATTTTATTCAAACTTTCCTGCCTTGTACATCTTCCCAATATAAAACGGATCTTTATCATAATAGTACACAGCAAAATAACTGTGGGCTAAAATAGTAGTCTGAATTTATGAACAGAGAAGAGGAATGAATCATTCAATTTAGGCATTGTGAACATCTAAGCAAAATAAAAACAAAAAATATGATGTGAGCAGAACATGACTTTCCTTATATAATGAAATGAATTGACTCCTTTTACAGTCTAAAGATAATGTATAAGATCCACGGTATTATGTTTTTATCGTTGAATTGTACATTGGGCGATTTTCCGGATGACAACATGTAAAACCATCTCAAAGTATCCAATTAACTTATATTTCGTGATAAACAGTAAAAAACGCGCTAAACAGCGCGATAAACAATTATCAATATTGATGGCATCCTCAATAAGCGACATAATTCATATAGTACAATATTTTAATAGTTAATACATCAATTAGGCCTTTATTTTCATTATTTTCATTTTCATTAATTTAGAGTCATTTTTGCAATTTTGACGATATTATCGTCAATCTGGGGTGAAATACCGCCAAATTGGCAATACGTCGCTAGATTATTCGCCAGGTTCACCAAATGCATCAGCAGGTGTTACAGACAAACGGAGAGAAAAGCATTTCTTATATATCAGAAGGTATGCCCATCATATGACGGAAATCAGAATTTGTGAAACATTACTTCCCATTTGGAGTCATTTTTATCAATTTATCGACATTTTTGTCATTTTGATAACATTTAAAATAGTCGAAGTTGGCGAAATCTCGCTAAATTTCTCACCAAGGGTTACGGACAGACGGATGGAGAAAAGGGTTAGTCATATAGTCTGCTCTTATGTTCTTTCCACGATAATGAACTCAATTAGTTGTCATTTCATTGATTTAGCAACGGTTTCATCAAATTGGCGAATTTTTATCAATTGGATGACATTTTCGTTAATTTGGCAACATTTAAAAAGTCAGCAAGTTGAAGATATTCCGACAAATTTGTCACCAAAATTTTGCCAAACGTTACAGATGGGAAAATAGGTTATTCTTATAGTAGATACTTATATTATTTCCAAGATATTGAATTTTCGCCAATGAGTCGTAATTTTCATTGAGTTAACCTCTTTTTATAAATTTGACGATATTTTCGTTAATTTGGTAGCATTTAAAAAAGTCACAAAGTTGGCAAAACATTCCGCCAACTTTGTCAAAATCCCACCAAGCGTTATGGAAGGAGAAATAAGTTATTCTTATTGCAGATAAATGACTATTGGAGTTCCAATATAACAGTATTACCCAAAGTACTTTTTCTCAGGCATGGAACCTGATCAACGATAATGATGTCACCAACTTTATCGCATGATATTAAGTTATTTTTCTGTTATGTTATTTTTTAATACATTTGTTTGAAAAATGTGCAATATCTCAAGAACGATTCATGCTAGCGTTCTAAAGTTTATGTCAATCGTTTTCTAATGAAAGATTATATAAGAAATGCCTATTTGCATAACTTTATTAAAGGTTTTGATTTTTTAATGATTTTTTTCAAAATTTCACTCAAAAATTTAGGAGTTCTAAACATTCAATTGTGTTTTAAAAGTAATAGGCTTTCAGTATTCACGGATTGTATTTTGTGTACCAAATTTCATTCGAATCGCTCTATTCGTTCGTGAGATATCGTCTCCACAGACTCACTGACACACACATCACCTCAAAAACGTTTTATTCATGTTCAGGGATACTGGAAAAGTACTCTCACCATCGAAAACTTGAATTCAAATTTTCGACCCCGTCACAATACTTTCCTTATACATTATACTATGTATATAAGGAAAGTAAAATTAGGCTTATAGTTAAGAAAGAAACTTTGCAGTTATGATTAAAAGAAGTCATATAACAGCAATCTTTAGGTTGCAAGTTTATAATAAATAAAACATCGAGCATAAATACTGTGAAATAGCGCTGGCTAGGAATTACCGTAATGAACAAGAATTACCCCACACATAGGGGGCATAGTTTGATATACTCTTGTATGTTAATGATATACTCTTGATGTTTCAAAGTAATTGAAGGAAATCTTATACTCAATTTTTGAAGCTACGGTAGTTCACAGTTGAAACAAACAGAAAAGCTTGAAAAATAATTAACACTTTATGAGTGACGAAGATCTTTGCAAAACCTGTAAAAATGAAGGCAATGTTGTTTTGCAGAAATTTAACGAATAGGTTTGAAAAAAATTTCACAATATATTCCAACCTAATAAATAATCAAATCATGCATTGCAAAGTAAGGGGTTCGAAGTGTCTTTATGATGTTTTACAGTTTAATGAAGCGTTATTTTGATACAAAAAACGGAATGTGACTAGGAATTACCCCAGAAACTCAATGACAATGAATTACCCCAGGTAACTCTACAAACTTGAAAATTGGAAAAATTTTAATACTCTTCAAATTGATATTCTTCATTTGTTCCTCAAAAACTGTATGAGCCTTGAAGAAACAAGTTATAGATCTAGAAATTTTATTTTCTACTTAGCAGTTTTGTTGCTTGTTATTTGTATCTATCTTCTATCTTTTAGTCTATCGTCTATCTCTTTAAAATAAATCTCACACGCTCATATAAGAAATTTTTATTTTCGAAAAAGTTTAAAACATTAAAATATTTAAACTATTTTTATATATTCGTAAGCTGTACAATATTTCAAATAAAACAAGAAAAAATCCGTTCCATTTTTACTGTCCTTATATACATAATGTATAAGGAAAGTATTGTGACGGAGTCGAAAATTCGAATTCGAGTTTTCGACGGGAGAGCACGTTTCAAGCATCCCTGATCACGAATCGAACATTTTTGAAGTGATATCTGTGTGTGTGTGTGTGTGTGAAAATATGTGTGTGTGTGGGTGTGTCAGTGAGTCTTTGAAGACGATATCTCACGAACGAATGGAGCAATTCGAATGAAATTTGGTACAAAAATCACAATCTATGAATACTGGAAGCCTATTGCTTTAAAACAGAATCGAATACTCAGAACCCCCCTAAATTTTCGAGTGAAATTTTGAAAAAATCATTAAAAAATCAAGACCTTTAATAAAGTTACGCAAATAGACATTTCTTATGTAATTTTTCCTTAGAAAACAATTGACATAAACTTTAGAACACTAGCATGAATCGTTCCCGAGATATTGCACATTTTTCAAATAAATTTATCAAAAAAATCCCATAAATTAAAAAACAGATATTAACTGTTTAGAAACATGTTTACTTTTCATATGTAATATCAAGCGATAAATTTGGTGGCTTCATTCTCATGGATCTAGCTCGTTCCATTCACGAGAAAAGATACTTTGAGGAATACTTTTGTATTTGAACGCCAATAGTCATTTATCTGCTGTAAGAATAACTTATTTCTCCGTCAATAACGCCTGGCTAGATTTTGGCGGAGAATTTTGCGCAACGTCGCCAACTTCGCGACATTTTTAAATGTTCCCAAATTAACGAAATTCTCGCCAAATGGATAACAATGACGCTAAATCAATGAAATTGATGACTAATTGAAGAAAATTCTATATCTTGAAAAGAATATATGTATCTACTGTAAGAATAACATTCTTTTAACTGTAAAAGTAGTAAATTCTTTGCATTATATAAGGAAAGTCATGTGTTGCCCACATCAGATTTTTATCTATTAAGTTTAGAGATATAAGCGTCTAAAATGTGTACATTTTTCATAAAGCTCCAATTTCAGCCACAGATACCCCAAGTATGGATGATATTCACATAAAAAGTAAACAACTAAAATTCAGTTAGAAATGTCCAAACGGAAAAAAATGGATCAATAATTACATTTAACAATGAAACTCTTTTGAGTGAAAATAGATAATTTAATTCATAAGTTGAATTAAAATCTTAACTCATTGATCCCAAAATGCTGCCTCTGTCTAGTTTAGACTGTAAAATTAAGTGCTCTGATGAAGTGCTTTTCAAACAAACAATTTGATAAATTATAATTGCAGAAACTAATATTTACATCATACCCTGTTATCAACACGTTGGCAAATCCAAAACTTTCAACGAGAAACTAATGGTATGATATTTACTAAGGAATTACGGTTTGGGTGTAAGAACAGAAAATAAGATTTAAATTGTCTCACTTAAAGCCGTTCCTAGTTTATAGATTGTTGATTAGCAAAGACTGATGACTGCAAATAAGTCTAGATTAGACATAGAATATTTATATAATGGTTCTTGAGTATATATTTAATCGTGTATTTAACTGTATTTTAATTATATATATATACTTTGAAACGATAATTCGTACTTTATAATTATATTGAAATATGGTACCCATTATTTGTAATTTATTAACTTTCTTTTCACTTTCTAGCAACATTCCAAATTCTGACCGTCTGCCAAGGTATTAAGGTAGTATAAAATATAGGACCATTATGTATATATATACATATATATATATATATATATGTATATATATATATATATATATATATATATATATATATATATATATATATATATATATATATATATATATATATAAATATGTATATGTATATATATATATATATATATATGTATATATATATATATGTATATGTATATATATATATGTATGTGTATATATATATATATATGTATATATATATATGTATATGTATATATATATATATGTATATATATATGTATATGTATATATATATATATGTATATATATATATATATATATATATATATATATATATATATATATATATATATATATATATATGTATATATATATGTATATGTATATATATATATATGTATATATATATATATATATATATATGTATGTACTTATATATATATATATATATATATATATATATATATAGGAATATATGGCTGGGTAAAACACAAGATTTCTCAAAAATTTTCGTGACTGAGTATTTACACTTGCATTTCCGAAGATAGTTTACCAGTTTCAAAGCAGTACTACAAATAACTGTACGTACAACAATAAGCAACATAACCAATTTTTTTTAATTGATACTTATATTTATTTAAAATCCATTCAAATTCTGGCAATGTGATCAAGGCCATTACAGATCAAGATCAAAATTTGATGAGATCAAGATTTTAATTAATTTAAGTAGATGGTGTTCTGATACTTTATACTGTACTGACACATATTTTCTTTTTTAATTCAGTGTTTGTTGTCCTGCAACACTTTTTAAATTTAGAAAAGTATCGTTCGACAGCCGCGCTTCATGTGGGGATAACAGATAACGGATGACAACTTTATGTAGTTAATAAAATGACCTGTTTTCGTATTCAAGATATCTACACTGGTGTCCAAAATTAAATTTACGAGGCTATTTTTGCAATAATTCAAAATTGCTACAGCTAATATTTAAAGCATTGATGTCATATATAAAGTGGGGAACAGTAAATTAAATGTAAGCCTCCAGTGTTCGTTAAACGTTTAAAAGAGTACGTTTAGTAAAAAAACGTGAAAGTGACCATTTTCCGAATCAGAAAATTTCGTCTATAGAAATGTGTTTCTTGCAGAAAAAATCCCAATACGGACTGATTTCAGTTAAAATGAGTTCTCATAATCGTTTAGATGATGGACTGAGAGACATCGACAGGCTTGAATATGGCCAGTCTCAAGTGGAGGTCACTTGATGATTACGAGTGTCTCGAATGGTGATATTCAGGTTATGGCGCCAATTCCAAACTACGGGTACTATCACCAGAAGGCCCGGCCAAGACCTCCCAAAGCCACAACACCCCGCGAAAGATCGATACGTGTATTAACTGCAATACGCCAGAGATGAAGTCTAAAGCGCACTCTTATGACCTTGCTGCTGTGTCTGGAACAGCAATTTCAAGCAAAATGTATACATACGCCCAGCAGAGAAGGCCCTTTACGCACGGTAACCAGTGGTATGTCGCCTTTAATAGATCGCAGAAGAGAACCCTGTCTTTCGTGGAGCCAGGCACACCATTCTTGGATACAACAAGATTGGGGCCCTGTCCTCTTCAGTGTTGAACATGTTTCGGATACTCTAGAAAGAGCCATTACACGACGCCAACTTGATTCCACGACCCTCCAGGCTTTAAAATGCTCACTTTTAGAAGCATGGGATGTGGTGCGACAAATTATGATCAACAACCTTATTTACAGTATGAGGGTAAGTTGTGCGGTTTGTAAAGTTGTGCGGGGTGGCCATTCTGAAGATATAATGAATCAAGGTAATCTGTGCACAAAATTTCATTACAATAACCCAATTATTTTTCGAGATATCACATATTTTGTTTTTGTAACCACCTTATTTATGGACACCAGTGTATTAAACCTACGCTGATGCTAAATTCTTTTACATTCACTTTATGTGAACTAAATTTGCATTTCAATTGGTCCTCGTCTTCGAGCATAGGAATGTAGCTGAAAATAAACAAAACTTCTTCACCGTCTAAAAGTTTTTATTACGTGATTTCTTTGATATTCGCAAAATTTCAGAAACACTCCTAAAATTTGGGCCTCTAAACGATACTCTAAAAATATTAATAATAAATCCACAATAATTGAGAGAAAATCTGAAATTCACGAATACATTTGATATTTGCAAAATTTTAGAACGCGGCCTAAGTTCGCTAAAAATTTCGCAGAAATTCGTGCCGCAAAACAATGACCACCCTATCATCAATAATACATACCATATATCATATAGAATACAGATATTTAAGAATTATCTTATTGCAATTGTTTGTGTCATCCTTTAAGTCTACCGGACCAAAACTAAATTCAGAACAGACACAAATTCATCCATACAAACAGCTTCTAAGCAGATCCTGTAACAATTAATACCGAGTTTAAACATCCTTAAGCAAACACGAAGTTCCAAATCAAAAAACCCTTCTCATTATAATATTTGACTAAACATTAGGTTGTATTTAGAAGTCGAATTAAATGATAGCGATAAGTGGAACCGATTTCTAAAGAGAGAGCTGAAACTTTTGTATAAATATCCGTTGAATATGCATTCAAAACTCTTGCATCAGAAAAAGTTTGAGAGAAACTTTCGAATTTTGAATAATTTAGCATCGGTTAAAACGAATATATTTCGAATTTATTTTATTTTATCTATCGGATATCCTTAAATTTGCTTTATTTTATGTAGAAAAATATTATAACTAAAATCAAACTATTATACATCTCTACAATATTATCTATACTATTAAAATCTGTCAGAACATCTTTGAATGCATGTATTTATGTATGCAACATCCCGGAATTAACTTTGCAAGTACTTGGCTTAGGATATCGCCGTTTGTGTTCAATGTCTGCTAATCATCTCAATCTAAATCATCTGGCGTATAAAAATATTTGATTTAATTTCGTTTCTGAACAACATGATGTAATTTTCTTCAAATTACGTTTGATAGTAATCGTCTGCATAATGCTTTTACTATAAAAGGTTTTATTGTGCGTTTTTTTTTAATATCTCGATAATCCCTGGTCCTTGAAACTCGAAACACAGACGGAGTTATCCGCAGTGAAATATAGAATAAACATAGCAAATTTGGAAAAAAATTCCGGCAAAAACTGTGAACTTTTATACAGAACAAACAAACAAATAAATGAACAGACTTCCATTACATAGATTGTTATTGATTCGATTTGACATGGCTCACAGTAAGGAGTTCTTAATTACGGCCGCAAATGTAATTATTGATTAAATTTGGCTTAAATGCTGAAATTATAGATTACTGAAACAAATGGGAAATAAACAGTTTTGCAAAATCAGTAATCTATCATTTTATTTTAGTCGCAAAATGTTTCAAAGTGGTCTTCCATGTAGACAAATAATTCAAATAGAACCATTATGCTGAAGGAATTTACTATCACTTTGAATTAATTAACGAGAAATTAACAAATTATTACTAATTAAGGAAGTTATAAGCTGTCAGTTTTATTTTATCTCCAAATATCAGCTTACATAAAGATATATACATTTTCCAATATTCAATTAAATTCCATTGACTAATTATAGCGTATCACATTTAAATGATTACTTTATAATAATGTTTCTACGCTAATGCTTCGTTTTATATTCTTTGATAATTTGTTAAGTTAGTTCCGAAATTCGTTGTTAAGTTAAACGCCTAAATCCTGATGGACAATCTAGTTAAGACGACAATCTATGCTCACAAATACGCCTAATTTGAGCGTTTCAACTGCAGATATCAGCATGTTGGTGTCCCTACTACAAAATGATTGAAAAGTCATACATATCCAATTTTAAAAGTGTATAATGTGCCAGGAAATAGAAAGAGTAGAATTTATTCAATTAGGTAACAATAATATAAGAATATCAAAAGCGTTCATTAAAGAGTCTCAAAAGAATTCATTTTCAAAGTTTCAGAAGAGTTCATTGAAAGGTTTCGTAATAGTTCATTGAAGAGTTTCAGAAGAGTTCATTGGAGAGTTTCCGAAGAGTTCATTGAAGGATTTCGGATGAATTCATTGAAAAGTTTTAAAAGAGTTTATTGAAGAGTTTTAGCAGCGCAGTTATTATTTCAGACTGTTTATCTTGAGTTAAAATGAAGTTAAGTTTCACTAATAGTTTCACTAATGGAGTTAAGTTTCACATTCAGACAGACATTATCGTTTTTCGTATTGTTAATAAATATTTGAGAAAAATCCTAATCCAGGATAGTAGTATGTTCATCGTTTTCAAGAGTTTATTTATAATTCAGATAGCAATTGCGAACAGAATAAAAGAAAATTGTTTTATCTCTATATGTAAAGTAAATATTTCCTTTATCAACATAAATATATATTACTTAGTATGAACTATAAACATATAAGTATCTAGTAATTATAAAACTTTGTTGAACGTGCAAATCTTCCATAACTAAGCTGCAATATAGACTCAAATACAACATTTTTTACAATGGCTTTACAAATTTGCTTTTTTTATTAACTAGCTGTTTTATATCAAAATTCCATTTAGGGCAATCCTGGGCAAACAAAGTTCGGGGCACTTTCATATTTATTTCACCTGTTTCATCTGCTGCAACTATTGTAAAGCTGCAGGTACAAAAATAATTGTCGAACTCCAAAACTGTCTGACCTTACCTAAAAGTATTACCCAGATGAAATAAACCAATTCGAAAAAAATGCAAAAACTAGATTTTTGAAATGGCCTTTAGTAAAGAAAATATATTAAAATAGGGAGCTACTAAAAGAGAAATGCGTAAATGAAAAGCAGTGTGCAAGAAAACGCCATTAAAAGAAGCAAAAATAACAGATATTTTTTGTAAAAGCACATAAATTTAAATTCAATACTTCTCCAAAAAGTAACATACTGTAAACTATAATCCATTTCCCGAATTGGAACAGTTTGATCCAGCTATTCATTCTCTAGCACCTTTATTCTCGTGAAATCCAAGACAAGAAATATAATTTACTGTGTCGGTCAAGTTGAAGGTATCGAAAATAATTAAGAATGTACCATTTAGCCATGAAGACAGGGAGGGTCTTGGAATTTCGATCCCCCCCCTATAGAGGATATCAGTATTGTAGATGTAGAATCAAAACGTTTTTACGTATTATAAAACAGTCTAATAAGCAATTATTTAAGATCTGTATCTTAGTTCCAATTTTGTGTAAATTTGATACATTTTTATGTAAGATGATTTTGTTCATTAATACAAGTTTTTCGATGTACAAATTTCTCAAAATAAAGGTTTTTATTACTGCTTGACTTTCTTTAATATTTATGTATGTTCGAATGTGCTTTAAGTTTGTCTGAATATACCCCACCCTGCGGTACATTCGGATAATTTCCGTTCCCGGACAATAATCATTATCACAACAAAACGGTTATCAGTGAAAAATGCAAACTATTTAGAATTATAGAAAAATAGTCAAGCTTTCGAAGTATATAGTACAAGTTCTCATGTATATAAAGGTCACAAAACCAATTTTATCGAAAATCGTCCGAATGTACCCCACTTTCGAGTAAGCGTTGTTCCTTTAAGTATTCTTGAATAGTCCAATCATTCGTCAATAACCATATTGCGTGGACTAAATGCCTTCTATAAATGTTTTAGTGCCAATTCCTACTTATTAGACAATACTGTATAACTTTGCAATTGACTGTTCTCGTCTATCTAGCTTCAATGCCGAGTTTGTTATCCTAACTTTATAAATTATTCACCGAAATGCTGCATTCGCTTTTATTCGATTGTGTATGGTCACTTCACTGTACTATAGACAAATCAAACGTAGACATTCTTATATCTATCAAAATCATAGGAAAGTCCTTAAGTATTGTGATGCTTAAAGACTTTCCTATGATTTTTATAATCCATAAAATCTATCGTGGTTTAAAATTCCATTAAGTATATTTTCTCATGTTCTTAATTGCATATTTCATACCCGTTCCTTATTGAAGAAGATTTTCATCATCCAATTACATTTTTGCATAAAAGATCCCTACATTTTCCTCCAGAATTTTATCCCTCAAAACTGACAGTGATGAAAATTAATGGAAACCTAATCTAGTTGAGAGATAGAATATATCCAAACAAAACACATACATTTTTTTCCGCTGTAAGAAAACGGGATTATAATTAATTGTTTATCTCTAACTGCTCATCTGGTTATTTCACTTCACCAACTTGCCCATTTATCTTACTTTGCTGTCCTTATGCGAATGTTTCTGTAATTGCCTGAAAACAGCTATCTTTAGTAATCGTTTTCGTTTCCATTTTTCTGCTTACGCTCAGTTGATCTTATATGTGATCTAATGAAACATAATTCTTCATCATACATTTTTTCCTTTATTTTTCCTACATATTTATATGAGGATTAGAATTATTGTGTAGGATTCAAAATTCTGGCTCTCGAACATTAATGGATTTATAAGTTTTCGAGTATCTCTGATTGGAATCAGTCATTTTCCCTATGTTTGTGTGTCAGTTTATTTTCTCGAAACCAAACAAAAGTGAAAGTTTTCAAATAAAAATACCCATGGTCTGGAAAGTAATATTTTGGGCTATCGATTATAAAATTTTAGATAGAAAAAAGTAATATTTACATTGTGATGACAGACGTAGGGTACTATGGTACCATGAAATAAACAAACGTCAAGTCGAGACCTGAACCATAACAGGTTAACAGGTTAGCTTGTTCTAACAATCGCTGACGCCAAGACTTGAGATTGAATTTTATATAGCTTATGATGGAGCTATAAATAACTCCTCCAGAAATTTATGATGCAGTTTAAAAGTTCCAGACACGAAGAGGGGTCACGTGCAGTTTTGGACCACGGGCCGTGACGTACGATGTCCAATGAAAAGTTTTCTTAACCGCTGGCTGTTAAGCAATATGACCAATGAGAAAGCTCCTCACACAAGCTTGCTAGCCAATGGACAGATGAAGGCGCAGCTATAACAGACGAACAGAGTTCAGTGATAATTCCGAGAGTGCAGACAGAGTCCTGTCTAAGGAATGAGCTGCAGTGAGAGAGTACAGAAAGAATCGAGTATGACAGACCAGTGTGACAATTCGTATGAGTCGAAGGAACTTATATGAAATATGACAATCGCCATTGGGTCCAACAACGCCTGCAGATGATTGTGTCCATTGAACCAAAGGTACCCATTTTTATCATGTAATAATTGCTAAATACGAAATGCCAACTATTACTAAATATTTAAATAATTACTTTAATGATTTTAAGCAGTAATTTTAATAAATAATTAAAACTAAAAATAACTGTCTCGTCATTTCAAAGGCTGCATTCTACTGTTTATCTGTTATGGAGTATGTTATTTACAGGTTGCAGACGGACTACAGACAATAGGTGGGTTGCTACAAAAACAAGCAATGTAGGAAGTATAATATGCCATACTATACGAGCGCATATAAAATATTATATTTTTAATAGAAATGAAATAATTACACCACATACATAAATAATATGGAAAATGACGTCATCATACAAAGAAGGTGTGTATTAGGTTGCATTTTTCAATCACTTGTACACAAGTAATTCGAATCCTGTGTTGGACATTCACTTTTCTCTTTGGTATTTTACCGCTCAGTCCTTGTGCCTCACCCCTTATTCCTTTCTCTTGGGTTATTTTACCTCTTTTATCTTCCCTAGTCGTTGGCAACACCTTTTCCTGCTTTAGTCACGTTTACTGTTCGTGCATTAGTCGCCGAACATTCTCTCGCAAATGAAGATTGCCCTTCTTGTGTGTCCTGGCCCGGATGGCTGTTTTTCTTTGGCAACCGATCAGTAATGTTAATTGTGTGTTATATGCTACTTTTAATATAACTTTATTATAATAAAGTAGTACTTTAGTTGAACAGCTCAGGTTGGACTTGGCCCAAAAAAAGTTTAAATCTCATAACAATTTTTGAAGATAGATTCTTATTTCTTGCACTGAGGGGATTTACCATGAGGTGGTGTTTTGGGCGAGATTTCAATACCGTTTGAAGATATATTTATCAACATGATTATGTGGCAATGATATAGCAGGCATTGCACATTTACGTTGAGCACCATTTATCCAGTTTTTTATTCAAGTCTTTAAATTTTAAATCAAATTTAAGAAATCAAATCAAGTTTAAAAAAAAGTATATACCTCCTACCAAAACGAGACATTATTCATTAAAATCGGTTCAGTAGTTAAAGCTGTGGATCCATCAACACTGAAGGGCAAAAAAGCTGGAACGGCAATCGTAAAAAGCGCCTTTTGAAAGTTCTTTTTTCTTGGGTGCTACCACACTAATTGTAATTTTTTTATGTTTTGCTTTTTCAACTTCGTAACTGCTTTACAAAGAATAAAAGAATCAAGTAGGACTGGACTACAGGCGCCTATAAAACGGGTGTTATCATATCAAGTACAATATACAATTACGTGTTTGTAAAGTTTTTCCAAATTTCGTAAGTATTTGACAAGTTTTCAAATCTGATACTTACATATTTAAATATGAAAACTTGTCGAACAGTATGCTACTGAGTTATCTAAAATTTCCAATCTGTTTTACTTTGAAGTAAGAACAATTTCTTAACATCCAATTACTTCTTGTACAAAAATCATCTATACTATGCTTTACCACTCAAAAGTGACATAAAAAATGAATGTGAACCTAGTATAATTAAGAGAAATAAGGCATCCAAATGCCATTCGTCCTACTTTCTTTCACTGCAAGAAGTCTTGACTAATTGTCCACCTGCAACTGCACATTTATTTACTGATTTCCTTACTTACATAATATAATATATAAAAAGGTATTGTGATGGGATTGAAAATTCAAATTCCAGTTTTAGAGAAAAAGCACTTTCAAGAATCCATGAACATTTTTGATCCATAAACCATCGAAAGTTTTTGCGATGAAGTCTGTGTGTATATAGGTTAGTGTGTGTGTGTGTGTGGACGCAATATCTCATGAGCTAATGGAACGTTTCCTAGTGCGATTATTACAATTTGGGAATACAGGAACCCTATTGATTTTGAACACAATTAAATGATTGAACGACCCTTCCCCCCTCAATTTTCGAAGCAAAAATAAAACTATCGCCAGGATAATTAAACAGATCGGCAGTACCAACCAAAAACGAATACATCTATTCTGAGAGAGAGCGTCTCTCCAACCGAGGCAACAACTCGTCTATGTTTCATAGACACAGATAAGTACTGGTGCTCTGTCTCACTTACATTGACGAAGAAGGCTCTATTTGTATTTAAAACCTGTATATGCAGTTAAAAATTTGTTAAATGCTGCATTTTAATACATATTTTACATTTCAATTATTTTTGCAGAAGTGTGAATGTTTTGTTTTATATTAGAAAGATTTGTTCACGACAAGAATAATAAATTGTATCAAACATCTATCTAATAATCATACCTGCATTATCAAATGAAACAATCTCTAACATTATTATAGTAAGAGGTACGTGGATAAAAGATCACACTTGTCCCATCACCTCATTTGACAGATTTGAATGTGTGAAATTTTGTTCGTTGTTAATTGACGTTAATTATCCTGATACAAATTTCTGACTAATACATCTCTACATAATTACCACTGTTTAAGGAAACATCTATTTAATATCAAATGTTCAATGTCTATTAGTGTGATGTTATACAGGGTGGTGATGATCATAAACGATGGTAATATTCATAAGGCACATAGACTTAACTACTGAACCAATTTTAATAAATAATCGCTCATTTTGTGTATTCTAGTGAGAAGTACAAACTCTTCTTGAAGGTGACTTTCAGTTAAAATGTCAAAAATTCAAAAAACCTGACTAAATGGCAATCGGAGATGAAGTATAATTAGCAATGCCTGCTATTTCATTATTACATAATCATGTCGATAAATATTTCTGAAAAAATATTGAAATTTCACAAAGAAACATCACTTCACAGTAAAAAAATCGCAAGGTACAAGAAACTAGAACCTTTTTCCAAGAAAGCTATGAGATCTCCAAGTGATTTACGCCAACTCTCCCCAGGATCCAAGCTGTACTTACAAATCTAAAGTACCTTTTTGAAATACCCTAACCTTTATTTAGGATCTTTCAATATAGTACTCTAGGCCTGAAAATACAGCTTCAGCCTTGTGGAGACTTGGCGTAAACCCTTTTGAGATTTCATATATTTTTAGAAAGAGGTTCTTGTTTCATGTATTTAACAGAGATTTACCATGAAGTGGAGTTTTATATGAGATTGTAATTATCGTACTAAATTTCATTCGAAACGCCTTAAATGCCTAGACGCTTAAATTTCATTCGAAACGTTCGTAAGATATTATGTCCACAGGCTCTCATGTATACATACACATGCATACAGAGTGAGATATATCACTTCAAAAGTTTGATTCAAGATCAGAGAAACTTTGAATGTGTTAATTCACCCAAAACTAGAATTTGAATTTTCAACTCCACCACAGTTCTTTTCCTATATACATTACACTATGCACATAGGGAACGTAATTAAATACATTCAAATAACTTCTGGGTATCTTTAGACCCAAAATCCCGACTGAAAAGTTTTATGTATTACTTACATTTAACTACCCCTGTTTGTCTAAAACTGTTGATACCACTGCAATAAAAATGTTTTTTAGATTTTCTTACATAGGTTATTTATGTTATGTTGTAAAACAGTACTTTATTTATGAACATTTCTGCAATATTTTCGTTAAAACATCCCATTCTTAATCAAAACTTATTCTACTTGTATGATCTTGATATCTTTTCATCCTTTGAAAATCTTCAGGATATTGATAACAATGATATAAATAAAATATTTTATAGTATATGGATTCCTAAGACAGAGTCTGAGTTTAAAATACTCTAAGCAGATATATCTCTGGAATGAATTTTCTTTCTTCTTTGCCCCCTTTATTTTGAAAGTATATGTCCTTTGTTGCAGAATGTCAAATTCTTTTGTTCGATTTCCCATTGGTATCATGCTTTTAAATATTGTCTTGGGAACGACAAACTAAGAAGAACGACTTTCGCTTGTTGAGTTCGAAGAAAATAAGAGTAGGATGTTAAACAAAGAAATCCTGAAGAAGTTCGAGTACCGTTTACGAAATGTTTAAAGCAGCAAATAAAATCGACATACAGCTGTTCCACTCTATGGTTTAGAGAAAATAGTTTCACTTTTTTGTTTCATTATTTCTTTATCGCCTTTTCCCTATTTTTCCTTAAACCTTTACTTTTTCTTCTGATAGAGAGCAAAGATGAGATATTTTAAGCGAAAGCAATCATGTTGCCAAAGGAAAGTGATCATGTTGCCATATATTTTTCTTTCCCTACATACAAAATATAACATATAGATAAAGTATTGCGACGAAAATTCGAATTCGAGTTTTTGATGGAAGAGCGCGTTTCATGCATCCCTAAACTCAAATTAAAACTTTTTGAAATGATGCAGTGTACAACAGCTCACGAACGAATGGTATGCTTTAAACGTAATTTAGTACGGTTATTACTATAAGTGAATGCTGGAACCTATTAATTTCATGCGGAATATATTGTTTGGAAAGCCTCCTAATTTGCGAATAAATTTTGAAAAAAAATCATTAAATCAAAACCATCAGTAATGATAAATATATAATCATTACGGAAATTATTCTTTTAGAAATCGAAGAACACAAGTTTTAGAACGTTAGTACGACTTTTTTCGAGATATTGCCCGATTTTTAAGTGAATTAATAAAAAAACTCTAAAAAGTCATTGCCTTCACTGTTAAATAATTATTTAATATATAATTTTTAATTAAAAACAAATAGCATAAACTTTCGAACTCTATCTGGAACCGTTCTCGAGATATGACACGCTTATCGAATATAATTTTTTTTTCAAAAATTCTATAAAATTAAAAAGGTAGTAAGTATCATCCAATAGGTTCACTTTCCATGTGCAATACCATACAACAAATCTGTTAATATCATTCTCTTGGATTTAGTTCGTTCCATTCACGTGAGACGTTACTTTCTGTAATAGTTTTGTGTGCTGACGCCAAGGAATTCATCAGTAGTCATTTATTTCACGAGATATTTATTAACAACTAAGCATTTTGAAAAGGATTTTACAAGTGAGTATGAACAAGTACTAACTTATGAATCATATCCTTGTTAAGTTACTAAAACGTCCAATTTTAATTTACCTTGAATTAATTAATCACCAAAAACATTATGCTGAGGAGATTATACACCATTATTTCACTGCGAAAGCAGTGAAGTCATTGCATTATGTAGAGAAAATAAATGTGGTGCCCACATCAGATTTTAACTTTGTATATATGCATAGATAGCATGATGTATGTGGACGTGTGGGTATTGTGACACTGTGAAATGTTCAAATATGAGTTTCCGACTGTAGAGCACGTTTCAAGAACTCGAAACGAACATTATAGAAATTGTGTGTGTGTGTGTGTGTGTGTGGGTGGGTGGGTGGGTGTGGGTTGGTGGGTGTGATGCTATATCTCACGAACGAATAAAGAGTTTCGAATCAAATTTTGTACGATTATTACAAGCAATGAATTCTGAATCCCTATTGATTCCAAATGAAATTTAATACGATTATTATAATCAGTGTATACTGAAACCCAATTGATATTAAGTGAGGTCGAATGTTCGGAAGACTTCCCAGTTTTCGGATCAAATTTTGATAAGAATCATAAAAGTATCAGAACCTTTAATAAGATTACATAAAAATAATTTCTTGTGTAATTTTTTATTAGAAAACAAATTACATAAAAGTTAGAACGGTATAGCAAGAACCGTTCTCGAGATATTTAACGTTTTCAAAATAAATTAAAAAAATCACTTAAAACTAAAAAACGTGTTAACTATCTCGAAAGATATTCCCTTTCCGTATGCAGTATTATGCGACTAATTTGCTACCATCATTCTGGTAGATCTAGATCGTTCAATTCACGAAATGAGATACCTTTTATAATAGTTTTGTATTTCGACGTCCGACAATTTGACGTCCATTCTGACATTGATGCAAATATAATCTTTAAAAATGAAAATTAAGTTATTTTAGCTGTATCAGTTATGGACTTGGAATATAATATTACGGGAATTATTGATATTTTAAAAATTATTGGGTCATCTATTTTAGTTTGGCACAAATTTTAAAAATCCATATACAGTGACTCCCCAAAGTGTTCGTACACTTATGAATTTCAATGAAATACTGCTCTATCCATTAATAAAAATTAATATTTCAGAATGGGAATTTTTTAATAATATCTATAACTTTTTCTAAACAAAACTACATAAAATATTTTAAAAGCATAGTAAAACTTTTTTTTGAAAAATTAGTAATCAAAAAGTAACCAAAATATTACGTCACAAAAGCCTTCGTACACTTTAAAATAAATCTCTACATACAATAAATATTGTAATATTTAGGTAAATTAGTACTTAGTAGGATATCCCCTAGCATCCACAACAGCTTTTAAACGTCTGTGAATAGAGTTTACTAGTTTTTTTGTAATTTCTGCATCAATGTTTCTCCATTCCTCGATCATTACTGTTTTCAGTTCGCTTTTTATTTTAATGTCGTGTATTTGTAACTCTAACCTCCAGTTCTCTGCAAATGCGTTCTATTACGTTTAAATTCGGCGACTGAGGTGGTGTTTTCAGATCTTGTGGACAATTATGGAGACACCAGAGGCGAACATTGAAAGCCGTGTGCTTAGGATCGTTATCGTGATAAAAAAACAAAGTTGTTTCCAATACCCAAATTTTGGGCTGATAATTTTAAATTGTCTTTTTAAATATTTAAATAAAGAGCATAATTCACTATGCCATCAATAAATACCAAATTACCTAGTCCTGATGCTGACATGCACCCCCACACAAGGACGCCTCAACCGCCATGCTTTACCGTTCCAAATAAGTTCTTGGGATTAAATTCCTCATTTTTTCTTCTCCATACAATTATACTCCCATCGGAACCAAAAATGTTAAATTTGCATTCATTTGCAAATAAGACATGATTCCAATACATTTCGGCCTTATTTATCATTGATTTTGCGAAGGAAAGTCTAAGCTTTCTGTTTTTCGCACTTACAAAAAATCTTCTTCGGGCAGAACATTCGTGTAATCCAGCTGATCTGAGCAGTCGTCGAATAGTTTCAGGAGAAATTGAAGTAGAAAATTTTTCAGTAAATTCTGTAAAAAAATTTTACAGCACTCAAACGTAAATTTTTCGCAAATTTTCTAGCTACAAATCTCTTATCACATTGAGTTAACTTTGCCGGACGACATTTTTAACACTTTACAACGAAGTTGAAAAGTGTCTATGACTTTGTTCATTCTGTCTGTCTGTCTGTTTGTCTGTCTGTCTGTCTGTCTGTCTGTCTGTCTGTCTGTCTGTCTGTCCGTTAGCACGATAACTGCCGTAAAAATGAGTTTATCAAAATGAAATTTTAGTATGTTGTTCAGACGGTCTGTAGGACCTATGGGAATATAAATAAATAATATCGCCCAATTAGTTTTTTATTGAACCCGGGTTGAAAAAATGAAATACATTGAACCCTATGGGACCTAATTTTTCAAACATTTTTTAAGTAAATTTAAAATTCACGAATTGCTTCGAAATTTTTAGGAAATATTCACATTATCCCATAGAATATATAAAAAAAAATTCAGTAAAATATGTTAAGTAGTTTTTTAATTAAAAAAATTATTTAATATTGGGAAAAAAACAAATTCAATTAAATTCTGACTTTGGGATATCTTCCAGAAAGAAAAGAGAGAGATATTATATAATAAATATATCTCCATTCGTTTAAACGTTTTGCATATGGGAGTGGCTTCATATTTTAAAATAAATTTGGTAGATAACAATTTTTCAATTTTTTTAAATTTTATATAACTCTTCTTGATAAATTTAATTGATGGCATTTTAAATGCACTTTCCTACGTCCTAGAGAGTTAAAATTTGGTACACAGCTTAAATTTGTTGAACATTTTATTCGACAAAAATTTGATGGATCTTTAAATATAGATCATACATTTTTTTCGAAATGGCCTGAAAATAATCCCCGTTCACTTCTATAAATCATTGGTGTAATATTGTTAAAAATTCTGATGTGGACAGCACATGTCTTTCTCTGCAGACTCATATTCGTTCTCTTTATTTATTCAATGATAATTTGAGTTTATCTGCACAACATAAGTATTTTAAATGACATTGAATTTACACGTTAAACTTAAATTTGGTTCTCATTTGATAGCTTGACTTATTGTCAAAGGTGGCGTAGCGAAAACGCGAAAAAACTAGAATATCTCAAGAACGGCTAGTCCTAGAGTAATGGGGTTAGTCTTATTCTTTTTGTTGTCAAAAATCACATATAAAATAGGAATTTAATTGATATAATTGAGCACACGTAGTCTTTAATTTTTATATATAACGATTTTTGCTGGCCATTTCGCAAAAATAGCCCGTTCCTTTTTCCCGAATCGTAGTAGAATAACCTACAAATGATTTATATACAAAATTTTGTTAAATTTGGTATATAAATCACTTGTAGGTTATTGAAATATTATACTCCAAATTTTGTTAAATTTGGTTCATTAGTTTTTAGCTAGAGTGGATAAAGGCAATTTCTGCGGCCATTTCGCAAAGAAGGCAGATTCTTTTATTACGAATCGTACTATAATCTAATGAACATCAGGATTTCCCACAAAAAACATACTTACCAAATTGTATGAAATTCGGTCCATTAGTTTTTCAATTAGAGTGGATGTAATATCCACACAGACACACAGAAACGTACACAGATACACCCTTACACACACAGACGTCTTCCTAAAAGTAGTTTTTTCGTGTTCTAGAAGTCCCAAAACGTGTAGATCCTTTGAAAATTCGAGTTCCGATCTTCGGCACGATTCCAATACTTTGAGTACATACACATACACATATATATTATCTGTGTACTATCTGTGTATCTAAATTCCGTGCCTATGCAATTACAATAGTTGTGATTTTAAATGATCCCTAAACTTTTATTAATTCTTCAAGGAAGCCTAATTTTAACATATGCAGAATGCAAATATCTCAAGCGATTGTAAGATGAATTACATAAGAATTGCTGAATTTTTTTCACACAAAATTATTTAGCTCTGGAGTCTGGAATACAAGTTATATGAATGAAATATTCATTGATTTTGCATAAAGAATCAGATGATTTATATTTCGATACAGTTTTAAATATTTAAGTATAATAAATTACTGTAGTACTGTAATAATGTAAAAGATATTACCACTGAATGAATCACATTTTAGAAATTTTTAAATGAAATTACATTTCAGTTGGAAAGTGTTTCATACTCAATGCTTATGCATGATTGATCTTTCTTGTCTTACCTTGTTTTCGACCCGATTTTCTTCTTTAAAGCGTTTTATTACATACTGCACCGTAGAATGGGATAAATTTACTAATTTAGCGATATTACGAACTGATTTACCAGTACTATGATGAAAAATAATCAGTTTTCGATTGCTGTTCTCTGTCTCCTAACGAATACGAGCCATTTTTAAATAATACTAAAATATTACGAAGCAAGCAAGCAAGCAAAGATTAAAGCCAAACAATTTTTAAATGACACCACAATTCAAAAATAAAAAAAACGACAAAGAACAATTTTATTTATGAATTTATCCGAAAATATTTCGGTGTACGATCACTTTTGTGACGTGTCCTTTCTCTGCCTCCTTGCATTTTCATATTTATAAAAAAATGTGTCTATATTTTAAAAAAAAAATGTTAGCTTTTACTCAGAATCGCATGGAAATGATATGAAAAAATATTGAACTTTATATTCGAGTTCAATTCCAGGCGACAGCGCTTTTTCTACAAATTTTTAAAGTGTACGAACACTTTTGAGAGCCACTGTACATATTTTCTATTCTATTTAACCGACAGTTAAAATAAGATAAAAATAGCACGGGTATAACTTTTGCTACAATTTCAGAGTTTTTATTCAACCGTATGTTGCCACATAAAACTTCATACCTTTTTTATAAATTGGTTTACAAATCTGTTTAAATTCGCTAAGTTATAAAACTGAAAAAGTAAACACACTTGGTATGCATTCAACTGTTTCTTCTTGATACAAAATGACAACAGTCTGTCATCTGCAGCAACAAATAAACAAGAAAGATCAATCATGCATAAAGCATTGATTATGAAACACTTTCCAACTACAATGCAATTTTATTTAAACATCTCTAATATTCGATACATTCAACAATAATATTTTTAAAATTATCGCAATACTACAATAATTTATTATATTTGAAAACTTCATCGAAAAATATAAACTTTATTCAAATGACGTCATTGAAATATAAATTGCCTGGCTCCCTATGAAAAAGCAGTGAAAATTTCATTCATAAACATTTATTATATTCCTTTTATTCATCACAATACTACAATAATTTATTTTTCTTTAAAACTTAAACCACGGAGGTAAAAGTAATTTAACTCTGTGCTTAAAATTTCTCCGAAAAAGTCTGCTATAAAATTGTCTGTTCTCGATGTAAAATCAATCACTGTTTCATTCATATCAACTATATTGCAGCTGTACTCCAGCGCTAAATAATTTTGCGTTAAAGAAATTCAGGAATTCTTATACAACTCATCTTATATCTTGATATCTTTACAATATCCATAAGTGAAAATTAGGCTTCGTTGTAAAAATAATATAGTAAATAAATAATTTGATGATCATTTAAACTCAAATATATTGTATTTGCGTTGTTTCAGAACATTGATGCACAGAAATTAAGCAAAAATAAAGCGGTTTTAGGACGGATACAACACCAAATATAAATTAAAAGAAACTTTAAAAATCACGATTCTGACACAAGATGGATGCCATATTTTAGCTTAAAGTTGGTCACGTGATCTGTTCATATAATGGTCGCTTGAACTCATTATATAAAAGGTGTGATTATTATTTTAATTTCTATTTAAAAAACTACTGAATATATTTTTTGGAAATTTTTTTTACATATTTAATGTGATAATTTGAATATTTTTTAAAACTTTCGAAGCAATTTGTGAATTTTAAAATCGCTTATAAATTTTTTGAAAAATTTGGTTCCATAGGGTTTAATGTATTTCACTTTTTCAACCCTGGTTCAATCCAAAACTAATTGGGTGATATTATTTATTTATATTCCCATAGGTCCCACACACCGTCTGAACAACATACTAAAATTTCATTTTGATAAAGTCATTTTGCGGCAGTTATCGTGTTAACGGACAGACAGAGAGACAGACAGGCAGGCAGAATGAGCAAAGTCATAAACACTTTTCAACTATGTTGTAAAGTGTTAAAAATAGATTTAATTTAACAAAATGGAACAAAAGGGTGATTTTAGACTTCAAAATTCATGACTTTTAAACTAACTCGAATTTAAAACAAGTAAGATCGATCAAGCATAAAGCATTGATTATGAAACACTTTACAACTGCAATGCAATTTTATTTAAACATCTTTAAAATGAGATACATTCCTCAGTAATATTTTTAAAATTATCACAATACTACATTAATTTATTATATTTGAAAACTTCATCGAAAACAAATGAACTTTATTCAAATGACGTCATCAAAATATAAATCGTCTGGCTCTCTATATAAAAGCAGTATTTCATTCATAAACTTTTTTCCATTCCTTTCATTCATCACAATACTGCAATAATTTATTTTATTTAAAATCTTAAAACCATGTAGGTACAAGTAATTTCACTCTATGCTTAAAATTTCATCGTCTTCTTCTCTATGTAAAGTCAATGAATGTTTCATTCATAACAGCTATATTGCAAACTCCAAGGCTAAATAAATTTACGTTAAAGAAATGCAGCAATTCTTATACAACTCATACTAAATCTTTTGGTATTTGCATTCTCCATAAGTGAAAATTAGGTTTCGTTGTAGAAATAATCAAATTTGGATGATCATTTAAACTCAAATATATTGTAATTGCGTTGTTTCAGAATATAGATCCACAGAATTTAAACAAAAATAAAGCGGTTTTAGGACGGATACAACACTCAATATGAATTAGAAAGAACTTTAAAAATCACGATTTTGACACAAGATTGCCATATTTTATTTTGAAGTAGATCACGTGATCTCTTCACATAATGGTCACGTGATATCTTCATATAATGGTCATGTGATATCTTCATATAATGGTCACGTGATTTCTTCATATAAAGAGTGTGATTATTATTTTAATTTTTATTTAAAAACTACTGAATATTTTGTTGAATTTTTTTTATATATTTTATGGGATAATTTGAATATTTCGTAAAACTTTCGAAGCAATTTGTGAATTTCAAATTCGCTTAAAAAATGTTTGAAAAATGAGATCCCATAGGGTTCAATGTATTTCATTTTTTCAACCCGGGTTCAGTGCAAAACTAATTGGGTAATATTATTCATTTATACTCCCATAGGTCCTACATACAGACCGGCAGAACGACATACTAAAATTTCATTTTGATAAAGTCCTTTTTACGGCAGTTATCGTGCTAACGGACAGACAGACAGACATACAGAATGAACAAAGTCATAAACACTTTTCAACTATGTTGTAAAGTGTTAAAAGGAAAAATCTCGACGAGGTGCACATTATGGGGCCGTGAAGCGCCGTTGTACAGATTGTACCTCTTTCCGACGTTTCGATTTTCCCCTATACACGACGATGACAGACGGGCCAACGGCCGTACCGTGCTGATAACACCGGTTCTCGTTAGATCACCGAAGTCAAGCAGCATCGGGCGCGGTTAGTACTTGGTGGGTGACCACCTCGGAACACCGCGTGCTGTTGGCCATCTCGGGTGCGGTATCCCCGTGGTTTGCGCGCTAGATTTGCACGCTACCACAAATGCCGCCGTGTTCATGCGGAGTACGATCACGTTAAACATGTGGGTCCGTAAGTCCTTCCGAGAGGTTGGTGGTAGGGGAAGGAGGGTACGGTCCCTGTGGATGCCTCCCCCACTGGGTTCCGGTCTAAATTGGGTGGCACTTCCCGGCCGTCCATACAGTTACCTTACACCATTCTGGTAGGTCGGACGGTCTGGGTCTCAACAACAACAACGACGATGACAGACAAACACATTCTTTATTTAGTAGAAGATTTATTTGTTGAATACAAAAATTATTCATTTGTTCACCCTGAGCAATCGATACTATCTGAAAGCTATATTACATAGATAAAGGAAATTCTACATAGATAAAGGAAAGAGAAGAATAACTTTCGCTTGTTTACTAAGATCGAAATAATAGTAGAAATTCGAAAAAAAATATTTAGAAAACTTTCGAATTCCGTTGACAAAAAGTTTAAAGTCTCAAATAAAATCAACATACATTTGATCTCCTGAATAGCTTAGAAAAAATATATTTCCTTTTGTTTCCTCTCTATTCAATCCCCATTTTTATTTCCATATCGTTTTCCTTTTTATTTCAGGATGGAGATCTGAATAGTTATTGTATGGAACAGAATATAAGGCAGTAAATCTATATTTGGCTCCGTCCTAACCTGGTAATGAAGTGCATATTTGGATATAGGTCAATAATAGAAAATATAGATAATTTTACTCAAAAAGCTTAGCGATTGAATGCTTTATTTATAATATATTTAAATAAAGATGTAACGTACAACAAAATATAAGTTTTCTTTCTTGGTATATATATATATATATATATATATATATATATATTATAAGTACAAGGATTTCTTCATTGGAATGTCTTAGCGACAATTGGCGCACATGTCAGCTTTTCTACCAAATCATATCCTCGTCGTGTGTTTCTTCGAAAGTAGAGATAAAAGAGAAAATGATTATTCTGGTAACCTCATACGGTAACTGTTGGAAAATGAGTGGTTCTGTTCTTTTACTTCCGTATGCACTCAAAAGATAAGCTGGAACAAGGATAAGTATAACCATGCTGTTATAGAAAAATACTTTCTAAATAAACGTTTCTTTATTTCCAGGAAAACTCATAAAAAGTCTTGCGCACATACAGACGATACTGTCTACGTGGAAAATATAACGATTACATGACAATACTCCCGATCCAGTAGTCAACATATAAACGATTTAGTCATGGATAGGATCTTTCTTCATAGGGGAAATGTATAAACAAATAACGTGAACAATATATATAAGCAAACATGTACATAATTGCACGCAAAAAGTGAATTATAATTAGCTAACAAAATTTGAAATCCTCCCATTCTCATCACTAACACCACAGTCGTTAGCAGAGAGGAAATTCAGATGAGAGTGAAAAAGTGTATTTTAAATGAGATTGCCACTTCGACTTTGCTAATGAGTCCACTTCGACTATAAGAGCTTGCAGTTTCGTCCCATTAGCAAGGTTCTTTTCAATGGCGCCCGAACAAATCAACCCTGAAAGTGGCACTAGTACGAATAGTACGGATTCAGTGGACTCTCGAATATTGACCGACGATTTCAAATTGAGAGGATAACGGCCACGCAAGATACTAACCTGGATAAAAATAGTAGCAGCAGGAGGTTAAACTGAGGTAAAAGAAGCAGGAAATGATCAGCCAGATCGTCAGTTGCCCGCCAATCTAACAGTAAGGAGTGGAGAATGTAGAATCCACTTCGACAATAAGAGCTTGCAATTTCGTCCCAATAGCTCAACGGTATAACGTCGGTTGGCCAGTTTGGAGATAAAAGGTTCGATTCCTAGTTGGGGCAGCAAGGCACCTTCCAACATCTTTCAGCCTAGTTTCTCATAGCTCTGCAAGAGGGTTTACAAAAGCAGCGGAGACTATCCATTCTTAAGACCCCAGCCCATATCCTCCTGTATCTTGAAAATGAGATCCAATCCGCGATTTTTAAGTTCATATTCGTGATCAGCATGTCCAAATTAGGGAGAAAATAACTATTTTTGTCTCGGATATATTTTGGTTGTTGTCCAGTGTTATTTTTACACTGTAAAGAGATCTTTTATATGTTGCCATTGTTAAACTGACTTGCTAGAAGATATTTTTTTCCTGCAGAGAAAATGAATTCATTTCATTTATACATAAATTCAATAGGTTTTCGTCTATTAGCAGTCACGAAAATTGTTTTCAATCTACACGATACACAAAGAACACGAATGTACACGCGAAGAAGGATTCAAAATGTTGGTAAAAAAAAAAGATACCAATCAAACAGGCTTGCTTGAGGGATATTTAATTCCTGAATATAGATTTTATAATTTTTATTTATGTATAAATTCCATATATTTCGATCCATTTCAACATCTGCAAATAGTTATCAATATAAACGAATGCAAATAAAGATTGGAAATTCTGACATTTAAATCAAATTATTATTTAAATTAATCAAATAAGTATTAAAAGTATTTGATAAATTTATATCAGTCCTACAGGCTTTTCAAGACGTATTTAATTCCTGACTAAACGTTGTGTTATTTCCATTTAAGTATAAATGAATCTTACATAATAAAGAAAAATGTGTGTCTGTGTGTGTGTGTGTGTGTGTGTGTGTGCGCGGGGTCTGCAGCGGGAAAGCTAAGCATCCTACGGCTATCAAATTTGGTCACAGGTACTGCAGGACCCGAAAAGGTACACACTTATATTATTTTTTTTATTTTAGTTATTTTATGGTTTTGCGCGATTTACAACGATTATGGCAGATAATCACACAAATCAATTTCTTAGCAACCGAAAATATTATCACAGAATTCATTAATTCTTAAAATAACATATACTTTTCGTGCGTTTTAAACCTCCTCGAATTTTATATTGCGATATTAAAGAACTGACGGCCAATCCACAGTTTATAACTTAACACCAGCTATTTGAAATATCGCACACAGCTGCAAAGCAAAAATTAATTTCCTGAAGCCACCCATTCATTAATTAGGAAATTTTTTAAGTAAGCGAACTATTAAAATTTTTGGATCAGCGGACCATTTCTCCATTGAAATCTGAACCGTGCGATTGTCGTTCTTGGATCTTCCGCATCATCTTTTCAACCACGATTGGTTATAGACAGCTGCGCATGTGCTTAAAGCTTTCACCCAAATACTCAAAAAAGGAGTACCGTGGAGACATTTTAATCCACGATTATCGCCTGTACATGCATTTTATTTTATTTTTCTTTGGACGTTTGCGGGAAATCTGAGTGTGGTGTGTTTAAACTGATTTCGCATTTCGTGCGGATTCAGATTCAAACTGAGTAGTATGGAAACTAATTTAGAAAGTGAACGTTCTTTCAGTTTCGCGGTTCAATTGGAAATGTCGAAATTTAGTAGAGGACTTACGAGTATAAAGGTAGGAAATTAAAAACAGGTGTTATCTTCCAATATTTTAAAATAATTTTTATTTACTCTTAGCTTTGAGCATGGTAGTTTTTTTTTTCAGAAGAGAAAGAAAGTGTCGAAGTTCTTACAGGTTGGATGCTTGAGTAGCAATGGAGTGTGTCTGCTGCAGCATATCTAGGATAATATGGATAAATTTGTGTATAAATTCATATTATACAACATGATTTTACACTCTTGTTTAAAAGCTAATTATTGACAACTTCACTGCGAAAAATAAGTATTATATAGTTATCAAGGCGGACATGGTTGATAAACCTACTGTATGCTGCGTCCTCAACGTGTTAAGATCCGTGTTGATGTGAAACATGCTCTGAAGTCTGGTTGAACTCTACCAGTCTTCGATAAAAGACCATGCAACAACGGACCAACGAATTGAGATTATATTATGAATGATGTTGACATCAAAAGAAATAAGTATCAATTGCAGTGTAAATGTGTCAATTACCAAGCAACGTATAAGTGATGCAAGATTGTGTGAATGACGTCCAGTGAAGCAATCACTTACAGGTATTTCAAGATATTTCAAGAGACCAGAGTTTCTGAATGAAATTTGCAAAGTATCATCATTATGCAACTAAATAAGGGACCAGAGCGCTTTAAGCTGATGAACACAATTATTTACTGTTTAAATCTACTGGGCATTCAAAAACCACCAAATTAGAGATCAACTCTCGTTACCAAATCGTCACGGTAAACACGGCCGCAAAAGCAGAAAATATGAGAATGCTTCGGCAACGGTGAAGTTAGTCTGCTGCATCATATCGAGTGCAATATGGATAAGGGCAAGTATCAATTTATATTATAAAACATCATATCTTTTTATGTTAAGGCCAATCAAAATGGTTGAATTTTGTAACAAAATAATGACACTAAGCAGACAATTGGATCTGTTTAAAGCAATGATTCACAAAATCAGATTCTGAATTGGACGTCATAAAGTTCTGAATTAAATCCCATTGAGCATCTGTGGGAGTAACTTAACCATAACTGTAAAGGAAAAAGCTATCAAAGAAGGGGAATCACTTACATATACTCTGTAAGGACTGAGTAAAGCTTCCAAAGATAAACTCACCAACTTAATGAACTACCATGCCGCAATAATGCAAGGCTGTTATCGTAGCAAAAGGTTTTCCAGCTAAGTATTAGGGATAAATCATCATTCAGTTTCCATTTCGCATAAATAATTACTTATTGTTTACTTTCTATTGATAGGAATATCAATAGTTGCTATAATTTTTATCGACTTCGTTTTGCTTTTTGCGTAATATTCACGTTGTTATCACGAATGTATCCTAAAACATTCAAGGAGAGATAAGTCCCAAAGTTGGATTTATTATGTTCATATTTCATAATATATGTCATAACATTAAGCGATGTAAAATACATACATCAATATTTGTTAAATTTCTGAGCACCACTGCATACATATAGAAAAGTAGAATTTGTACAGTTAGTTTAACAAAGAATATATTTACATATATCCAATATATCTAAAAGTTATATTTTATATTCATATTATCAGGTATTTTATATTCATATGTGTTATACATACACTATATCGAATTACTCTTACCTTTCCTGGGTCCTATATAGGCCCTCACTACTCATAAATAATTAAATACGCCCCCACTACTTAAATAATACTTTTAACATAATTTAAAAGGGCTTCGATCAGGAAATTGTACGCTGTAAATCGCACGCTCGCCGCTCAAGCATAAAAAAGAGGAGGGAAATCGTGGCTTAAACTCCTAGGTGGGCGTGCACAGTAAAATCCACCGGTAGAAGGTCGAATCTGTGGAATGTGCAGGGACTTCGAGGAAGACACTTTGCGATCACTGAATGTAATCACTTATGAAATAGAATTTTTTTTTATTCGAATGCTACGATATATGCGTAACTTCTATAGATTTGTGCTAATTTTAGTTTTTCGGATCCGACGATAATATATATATATATATATATATATATATATATATATATATATATATATATATATATCAGATAACACAAAAAGTGTAAATTTCGACATATATTTGAAAAATAACTAAATATAAAAGAATTATTTTAAGGTTTCGGTTTAAACATCGTTGGAAAAAACGTTCTTCAATCAAACACAAACACACACATACACATCATCTCAGAAACATTTGATTCGCGCTCAGAGATGCTTGAAACATGCCTCTCCGTCGAAAACTCGAATTCGAATTTTCGAATCCGTCACACTCTTTTCAACAACATAAGACATTCAAAAAAATAATATAGAGGTGCACCTTCCCGGATCTTAAAATACCCTTTACAAAATTCCATGGCCATACGATGTTTAGTTTGGCCACTACATACACCCAGACATCTTCCATTTTTAAGTAAGGTATTTTACCCATAACCATATATTTTCTATCATACTTGAATGCATCATCCTTTTACAGGAAAAAGTTTATATTTGTTTAGAGTATGACCTCAATATCCTTTATCTATTTAACCTTCTAAAGAAATATTTGATGATACAGAGAAATTGAAATCTGCTTTCAGAGGAACCGTATTTATAGGAAGTGTCTGAGTTTTAAAATACTTTGACCTATCCAGATAAACCTTTGGAAATTTCTCGTTGTCCGCCTTCTTTGTGTAGCGATCTGTCCTTTGTTGTTGCATTTTCAAATCTTTTGTTCGGTTTCTCCTGAGTTTGGTGAATTTAAATATCTTCTTGAATACAAAAAACCCAAAAGAAATAACATTACTCCTTTTGAATAAGAATAAAATACGTGTAGTTTATTACACGAAATATATTTTTAAAGAAACTTAGTTTCTGGTGACAAAAAATTTAAAATATCAAATAACGTAGCATTTGCATAAATCTGATCCTTTTAAAGCTTGAGAAAGTTTTTTAGAGTAAAATAGAAAATAAGGCACATTGCAAGAAATGTCCTTCACATTTCTTAACTGCAAAGGTAAAGTTTGAAAGGCAGTGTTTCGTTTTTGTTATTAATATTATTTTTTGTTTTGAGAAATGCAAAGCTTTCAGAGCAAAGAAGCCTATTTTGAAAATTTTCTAGTGTCACAAGCACAGACGTTCAACCCGTAGGGAAATTTATGCGAGTTGCAAGGCTCACTTAAAACCGAATGGCTCCTGTCTTGATATTTAGATCCACAGAAGCTGAGTTCGAATTTCGAATACAGGTCGGGAGAAGAATTAAATATTTTCATATACGCTAGCAATTTCAGAATCATGAAAATGGCACTAGTGTACATAAATGCACTAGTGTACCATATAATGGCACTAGTGTACCATGAAAATGGCACTAGTATGCATAAAGAAAACAGTAGAGTACCAAAATAATCTATTTAGTTAAATCCAAGATGCAAACACTGAAAAGAATGTTCTTTTGTTAAATACATATACTGTGTGCCCACTTATATCCGTTACACCCCCTTTAACTTCTAAACGGTGACAGCTTACGCCATAAAGTTTGTGTTGAGGTATAGTAAAAAGGCTATGCGCTACTCGATGAGACAACTTACAACGTCATCTATCTGCAAATTTTGGAATTAGCGGTACCCTATCTCGTAAACGGTGAAAGATACGTGAAAAAAGTCAATTAGAAAGTTTTAGAGCACTCTCGATTTAGTACGAAAAGATACGTTGCGCACATTAATACTCAAAACAGAATGCAAAAAATGAACAGTTGTTTGATTGTGAAGCGAAGCTAGAAAAGACGCTCTAACCTGACTTGACCCCATTGGACTTCTTCTTATGGGGACACATAAAAGGGCAGGTATATGCGACCCCTCCGCCAACATTGCAGGATCTTCAACGACGCATTACTGATGCTTGTGCGGCCGTAACACCTGCCATGTTGCACAATGCGCAGCAAGAAATCCAGTCCAGAGTGCAAATGTGGATAGTGGCTAACGGAGAGCATTTTGAGCAATATACTATTGTAAGTAAATGATCCTGAAAACAGGGAAATGTCTCAGTTTCATTCTTCCACTCTTTATGACATGACAATTTTCGAAATTGTGACCAAACAAATGTTCATTTTTTGCATTCTTTTTTTAGTATTAATGTGCGCAAGTTACCTTTTCGTACTAAATCGAGAGTGCTCTACAACTTTCTAATTGACTTTTTTCACGTATTTTTCACCGTTTACGAGATAGGACCGCTAATTCCAAAATTTTCCGATAGATGGCGTTGAGAGTTGTCTCATCGAGTAGCGCATAGCCTTTTTACTATACCTAGACACCAACTTTATGGCCTAAGCTGTCACCGTTTAGAAGTTAAGAGGGGTGTAACGGATATAAGTGGGCACCCTGTATATTTCAAAGTTTTCGTACCCTGCATGGTAGGTTTCTTTCTTTCTTCCCAGATCGTACGGTTTATATGAAAGTGTAAGGCACCTGTTTGGACTGTGGGTAAAGTGCCGCTCAATTTAGACCGGAACCTAATTCGGATGGCAACGACAGGGACCGCACCATCCCTGCCGTGCATTCCACTATTCCATACCCTCGAGTGATCTGGACGGGTTGGATTCTCAGGGATCATACCATCTTGTCCCTAACCCATCGGCACTACGGATTTATCCTGCCCATATTCGGAAATACATAGACACGGATATAGTTTTGGACAGTTGGCATCCAAAATCGAACACGAGACTACCACGTACAATCCTTCGGATTTAAACACTGGACTATCCCATCTATTTACGTGATAGCTTTACTATTTTCGTCCGCCCTACCCGAAGGTGTAAGGTAACTACGTGTACGGTCGGGAGAGCTTCTTAATTTAGACCAAAACATAGTGTGGATTGCAACTGCGGTGACCGTCTTTCTTCCCGTGGCCCGCCACTTCTCAGAACTCTACATGATACCTGGGATTCCTCGTACTCCATAACAACTGAGTGCATAGTTTTAATGTTTGAAACAGATATACAGAAAAGACTGGACACATTTATACATCAACTGTTCTGAACTTCGTATATTAGGTAGTTGTGTACCACATTAGATGTAACACAGAAGTTAGAGTGCACATTTTAATGTTTTAAAAAATCCATATTTTAATAACTAACTGTGTCAAAATCACAGGAACCTACCGAAAAGGGTTGCTCCCCAAAATAAGGAAGACACTCTCATTGAAGATAACTGTATCAATATTTTCTGCAATGTCCATACTGTTATATGCAGTGTCCATACTTTTATATACAGTGTTCATACTGTTATCTGAAGCGTCTTATCTGAGTGTCTTCCTTACCTAGCTATACAGGATGTCCCAAAAACGTTGAAACGCGCTTTAATTCTTTATCTGTTGGAGATAAGCTGGCAACGTAATTTACAAAAATGTTGAAAGTAAGGTAGGAAATAAGACAACGTTAATGAAATAGTCCTCCCATTAATTTTCAAAAAGTTACATTTTTTTAATTTTTATACGACCCCCATAGACAAATTGGGTCAATCAGAGAATTTTTATTTTTAATGCAACAAGATCATTAAAAAAACCTCATATCTGTATCTTTAAAATCAACTGAATTATTAAAAAGGAAAAAATCTGACTTATGCCACTTTTCCGTACCATGTAAAAGGCTGTTTCCCCAGTGAAAATAGGAATCATAAACAAATTGACGATGGAAATTACTTAGATCAAAAATAGTTAATATGTGTCAAAAATTTTTATCACAAATGCATCTAAATAAAGCATTACACAGACAGAGATCATGTAAAGCAGTGGTACTCACTACGCGGTTGGGCATCCTATATATTATCATCCAGTTTTATCTTTTTTGTTATATGTCACAAATTTACATTTCTAATTTGCTATAGGGTCCCCATTCACAATGTCCAATTTTCAATTAAATATAACTCGCTCAATTTTAAAGATACAGATATGCGGGATTTTTTAATGATCTTGTTGCATTAAAAATAAAAACTTTCTGATTGACCCAATTTGTCTAAGCGGGTCGTATAAAAATTGAAAAAATGTAACTTTTTGAAAATTAATGGGAGGACTATTTTATTAACGTAGTCTTATTTCCAACCTTACTTTCAATATTTTTGCAATTTACATTGCCCACTTTTCTCGAACAGGTAAAGAATAAAAGTGCGTTTCAATCTTTTTGGGACATCCCTGTACATATCCGTCCTTCGTACGGAATATGTATTGGAATGGCACTCAATCCACAATTACCGCTGACGAAGTAGCTCCTATAGCTTCCGAAACCAACAAACTTCGATCATAATTCACCTGTTGCATTGAACTTTTAATATTTGGAATCTTGCTTTTTGAAGATTTTAATAATTCGACTTTTTAATAAAAGGAAAAAAATCAGTTCTCCCCTGAGATTGAGATATTAAACAGACAGACAGAAGCACAACTTATAAACAACTTACCGTTCTGTAAACAACGATGTATAGAATATTCTGAGCGAAATATCTCTCTCTGCCAATATTGCTAATTGTCAATTTAGAGTTGCGTAAGTTAATTGGGTACTTCGAAATAGTTTTACATGTCATCCAGGAGAAGCACCAAATGTACAATTCAGCCTAAAACATTATGTTGTAGCCCTATATATCATTTGTGCACTGGGAAAGAAGTAAATCCATTGCATTATATAGGGAAAGTCATGTACTGCCGACATCAGATATTTTACATGCGTTTAGTTTTTATTGACTATGTGTCTTATAAGAAGTAAATCAGTATAATCCTTTACTCGACATAGAGGAGCAAAATGTCACTATATAAAATAAATATGTTAAAACACTTAAAAACGTAAGAAAAAGATTTAACAAAATTGAATAAAATGATATAGAACACAAAAGGCATAAATGTTGCTTAGTATAAGTGTACAAGCAGTATAATTTTTCCATTTTTAACACTTTACAACAAAGTTGAAAAGTGTTTATGACTTTGTTCATTCTGTCTGTCTGTCTGTCTGTCTGTCTGTCTGTCTGTCTGTCCGTTAGCACGATAACTGCCGTAAAAATGAGTTTATCAAAATGAAATTTTAGTATGTTGTTCAGACGGTCTGTAGGACCTATGGGAATATAAATAAATAATATCCCCCAATTAGTTTTTTATTGAACCCGGGTTGAAAAAATGAAATACATTGAACCCTATGGGACCTAATTTTTCAAACATTTTTGAAGTAAATTTAAAATTCACGAATTGCTTCGAAATTTTTAGGAAATATTCACATTATCCCATAGAATATATAAAAAAAAATTCAGTAAAATATGTTAAGTAGTTTTTTAATTAAAAAAATTATTTAATATAGGGAAAAAAACAAATTCAATTAAATTCTGACTTTGGGATATCTTCCAGAAAGAAAAGAGAGAGATATTATATAATAAATATCTCTCCATTTGTTTAAACGTTTTGCATATGGGAGTGGCTTCATATTTTAAAATAAATTTGGTAGATAACAATTTTTCATTTTTTTTAAATTTTATATAACTCTTCATGATAAATTTAATTGATGGCATTTTAAATGCACTTTCCTACGTCCTAGAGAGTTAAAATTTGGTACACAGCTTAAATTTGTTGAACATTTTATTCGACAAAAATTTGATGGATCTTTAAATATAGATCATACATTTTTTTCGAAATGGCCTGAAAATAATCCCCGTTCACTTCTATAAATCATTGGTGTAATATTGTTAAAAATTCTGATGTGGACAGCACATGTCTTTCTCTGCAGACTCATATTCGTTCTCTTTATTTATTCAATGATAATTTGAGTTTATCTGCACAACATAAGTATTTTAAATGACATTGAATTTACACGTTAAACTTAAATTTGGTTCTCATTTGATAGCTTGACTTATTGTCAAAGGTGGCGTAGCGAAAACGCGAAAAAACTAGAATATCTCAAGAACGGCTAGTCCTAGAGTAATGGGGTTAGTCTTATTCTTTTTGTTGTCAAAAATCACATATAAAATAGGAATTTAATTGATATAATTGAGCACACGTAGTCTTTTATTTTTATATATAACAATTTTTGCTGGCCATTTCGCAAAAATAGCCCGTTCCTTTTTCCCGAATCGTAGTAGAATAACCTACAAATGATTTATATACAAAATTTTGTTAAATTTGGTATATAAATCACTTGTAGGTTATTGAAATATTATACTCCAAATTTTGTTAAATTTGGTTCATTAGTTTTTAGCTAGAGTGGATAAAAGCAATTTCTGCGGCCATTTCGCAAAGAAGGCAGATTCTTTTATTACGAATCGTACTATAATCTAATGAACATCAGGATTTCCCACAAAAAACATACCTACCAAATTGTATGAAATTCGGTCCATTAGTTTTTCAATTAGAGTGGATGTAATATCCACACAGACACACAGAAACATACACAGATACACCCTTACACACACAGACGTCTGGGCCAACGGCCGTACCGTGCTGAAAACACCGGTTCTCGTTAGATCACCGAAGTCAAGCAGCATCGGGCGCGGTTAGTACTTGGTGGGTGACCACCTCGGAACACCGCGTGCTGTTGGCCATCTTGGGTGCGGTATCCCCGTGGTTTGCGCGCTAGATTTGCACGCTACCACAAAATGCCGCCGTGTTCATGCGGAGTACGATCACGTTAAACATGTGGGTCCGTAAGTCCTTCCGAGAGGTTGGTGGTAGGGGAAGGAGGGTACGGTCCCTGTGGATGCCTCCCCCACTGGGTTCCAGTCTAAATTGGGTGGCACTTCCCGGCCGTCCATACAGTTACCTTACACCTTTCTGGTAGGTCGGACGGTCTGGGTCTCAACAACAACAACACACAGACGTCTTCCTAAAAGTAGTTTTTTCGTGTTCTAGAAGTCCCAAAACGTGTAGATCCTTTGAAAATTCGAGTTCCGATCTTCGGCACGATTCCAATACTTTGAGTACATACACATACACATATATATTATCTGTGTATCTAAATTCCGTGCCTATGCAATTACAATAGTTGTGATTTTAAATGATCCCTAAACTTTTATTATTTCTTCAAGGAAGCCTAATTTTAACATATGCAGAATGCAAATATCTCAAGCGATTGTAAGATGAATTACATAAGAATTGCTGAATTTTTTTCACACAAAATTATTTAGCTCTGGAGTCTGGAATACAAGTTATATGAATGAAATATTCATTGATTTTGCATAAAGAATCAGATGATTTATATTTCGATACAGTTTTAAATATTTAAGTATAATAAATTACTGTAGTACTGTGATAATGTAAAAGATATTACCACTGAATGAATCACATTTTAGAAATTTTTAAATGAAATTACATTTCAGTTGGAAAGTGTTTCATAATCAATGCTTATGCATGATTGATCTTTCTTGTTAAATATGAAAGGGACACTTAAATTAAAAATAGAAGAATGCTTTGTGTAATGGCTAAATAAAGAAAATGTAAATTTACATATAATAAATGGCAACAAACAATCTAGTTGCTAAAACGCTTACAAAACTTCCTTGATGAATGCAAGCGTATGTCAGTCAGGTAACAACAGTTGTGTTAAAGACCTTATAAGCTGTTTCTTTATGCTAAAAGTCTAGTTCACGGCTATTCTCTTGGTCTGAAGAAGTTTTATAAAGCCCTCGGCACAATTTTAATCACCTAACTGGCATATGCTTGCTTTCATCAATGAAGTTCTGTAAGTGTTTATCTTGCAAGCAGCAGCTTCAATTTTTATAATCTAATTGCTGTTTGGTTGACGTAATAGGTCATATTCATTAGATCTAAAAAGAAGTCCACTGACATCCGTATTTCTGACCACTTTGCCTGCCTGGACTTGCTATAAGCCACTAACACGATATCTATGAACACTGTCATTAATCTAAAATTTCATAACATGAAACATCAACTTTCTATAATTAGTGATTAAAAACTAATAAAGTAGAATATAAAATTAATAATAAGGGTCAAAAATTGTACATATCTTACATAGTCTGTGAAAAGCACTTTCTTAAACGTGAAACTTTATTAAGCGTACCTGCGTGTTTTGAGATAAGCTTAAAAGTTTTAACCTCAAATAGCCTGGTTTACTTTATTTCTGATAGATGGCAGCACATTGAATATGGGAAAAGAACACATGGCCTCCCTTCCCATTCCCTATGTCTTTGCATAGATCTTACAAGAGTAAATACGCTAAGAAGAGTTTTTTCTGCTATCCAACATAATAGGACATGTCACATGATCAAATACTCGCAGGCTCAGGACGCAGTGAGTAAAATTGATTGTTTGACAAATGTTGTAGGGAATGGATCCCACTTCCGATAGCCGGAAATTTTCGGAAGCGGGAGTTCTGAACTAGTAGACAGGGTTTTATATCACGTGACGAGGGCTCTATATTAGATAGCATTACCACTATAACTGTAGCAAGCCCCGTCCAATAGCGAAGCTAGTATATAAAGTATAAGCATTTTTGTGCACGGAAATGTTATACCACCTGACTGAAAAATTTCTCAAACTGTTAATGCAAATAGTAGACACTGTCCTCTCTATCCGTTTCTCCATTTTCTTTCTTCTCCTCATCTCCCTCTGTTATCTCTCTCTCCTCCTACTACTACTACTCCGCCTCCTCCTACTCTTCTCTAACTCCTCTATTATTACGTATCTCTTGTCTTCCACTCTCTCTTTAAAAAAACTCTATAGAAATTCAAATTTATCAATTTATGGTCATTGCTGTGCTTCCTTACATACATCAATTTATTACTAGATTGAAATTTTATTTTTCTGTAAATGTGAGTTAAATATACTTTCATTTACTAAAACTCTTCAAAGAAAAGCTAACGATAAAAAAAATTGCAATCAGCTTCCACAGTATCGCATTCTTAGACAATATTTGAGTTTTAAAATACTTCAAGCACTCCAGATAAATATTTGAAATGTTCGCTGTACTTTGTTTCTTTGTAAAGGAATCTACCCTTTGTTGTCAAATTTTTAAATCTTTTGTTGGTCTACCCCATGAGCTTGATACATGTAAATATTTTCGAAAAGGAGATATCTTGAAGAATAAATTTCGCTTGCTGAATAAAAATAAAAGTAATAGTAACCAATCAAAGAAAGAAAAAAAATTCGGATTTGTTAAAGACATGGTCAGATTTTATATTTCTGTTGTTGAAGGAAAGCTTATTAAATAAAATATGATAAACAAGAAAATCTCTTCTTCATGAAATAAAAGATGATTGTGAAGAAACTCTCATCTTCACAATCATCCTATCATTCCTCAATACCTCTTAAAGCGCATATGTAGTCAATAACGTAATAAACTTCCTTGCAGAAAGCAAGCATAACCGGTTACTTCCTTAATTGTTGTTTATATTCATATTTTCAGTATCATGCACTAGTACTTGAAGCGGTTTCTTTCTTGATAACTTGAATATAGTTGATGAAGTCACTACCGCAGTTCTCCAAAACCGGTTGTATCTCCACACTATATATGTACTTGTTTTTAACTACGATTTTTATTTATTCGATTTTTGCGGTTATAAATAAATATCACGAATAAACTTGCAATTCATTTAATAAATTTTCCAGAACTTTTACACGGCCAGAATTCGAGAAATATATTCGAAAAATATATTTCCTTCCATTTTTGATAAGACGAAAATTTCTGCTTCAGTCATTTTTCATCACAGTCGGGTATTACCATTTAGCATTGGAAACATTACTAAATATAATGACGATATTTATGTTTTAAATTTCCAATAATATATAAGTAAAATCTTAAGAAAAAAGAGTCTTTTTATTCTGTCAGTCAATTTATTCTGAAAGTATCAGCAGCTGTCCATTTGCCACTTTGGAAATTCCCGAGTCAAACTCGTCTTCTGCCAATTTGTGAATCATACCATGTACATTCAATGAACCTAAAGAGTTCAAACTTTGAAGCAAGTGAGCAGTAAATCTGGATCATATTTGATTACAATTAATATGTATTCAAATATGATATTTAGATACATATTAATGGAATGTAATAATTTTAAATTTCAAATAAATGACTCAAAAATTAAGAAATTTAGAATTATCAATTCATTCTGCTTACTCTGAGCACGAGACTTATCTCCTTGAGATTTTTCTATTTTTTGAAAGTTATAAACTATTCCTAGGAAAGTCCTTTTATCACCCTACTAACTTTGTAAAGAAAGGTTCATGACTGTACACGTTAGACCTATCTATAGAAGAGTGACCATGCCATATCAAATAAAAGTGATTCCAGCACCTCTAGCGGATAATTTAAAAAAGTGAGGATAACATACTCAGGTACCGAATGAGATAAACAAAAATACGAATAACAAAGTTGTAGAGCATTGTTTGATGAGTAGTAGAACATTAAAATTTTTAGAACATTGCTACTTTGTGGAAGGATTGGCAGGTGGACACACTGTAGCGATATCCAGTCTGGAAAGACGACAATAGTATCTAAAATACAAAGAACTTTATGACAAAATTTATTACGAATAATAGGGGCCTAAACATCGAACTTCTCACCTCGGTGAGACATCAAGCGATTAGGGTGAAGTTAAACAAAACCATCCATTATTTAATCCACTACCAGTGCTTCATGATAGCCAATAGGCATCAAAATAACCGGACCATCCCACAACAAGGTGCTAGAAATTGATGTCTCCCTCTCTCCTCCTAACATCGTCCGGGACACTTTTCATCTAAAACATTTTTTCACTTGCTGTCTGGCTTAGTGATGTGACTTTGATTATATTTCCCAAAAAATCCTTTGATGAACTAGTCCAAGAAAGGACAAGAATAATCTTCGATGCTGAAAAGAGGTGAAATTGCCCATTCCGTGGAGTCAACAGAGGCAAAGCTGATCCTCATAGAACACAGACTATTCCGAAAGTAATGGACAGATTTTCAATTTACCGCTCCCTATTTCATTCGTCACAATGCCTCCTGTCTATTTACTCTGGACAATCTGAATAAAATCAATTAACAACATTCGTCTTTTTACACTTTTTCAGACGATTAAAAATGCTTATTTATGTATCGACTGTATATATGATTTGTAAATTCTTCAACATGTAAATAAAAATATGTATTTAAACCAGAAACGATTCAGGCGCGTATTGGTATTCCACGCCTTGTTTATTTGAATGAATGTGTGTTACCTTACAGCGGCCTACAGGTAAGTGAAGTTATCTTCGCCACAAGTAGGAATCGATAATATAACTATTACAAAAAACATTTATTTCACAAAATATGTTATGGATATAGAGTTGTTATGCTCATAAATACTAAAATAAACAAGAATACTTACATACACAGGAATCTAATGTACAGCTTGTTCAAAATGCCGTCCATCAGTAACAATGCATATTTGAATTCAAGAAAGAATATGACCGCATATTCGATAAGCACTGCTTAAAAACATGACTGCCCCAACCGGAAATCGAACCCTGGATCTCCGAACTGGCCAGCTGACGTGATACCGTTGATATACTGGGGCGAAATTGCAAGCTCTTACTGAAGTGGACTCTGCATTCTCCACCCTCTAATGTCAAATTGGTGGGCCACTGAAAATCTGACTGACCACCTCCTGCTATTTGTACCTCAAGTTAACCTTCTGCTACTACAATTTTTACCCAGGTTAGTATCCTGCATATTCGTTATGCTTTCAATTTGAAATCGGTTGTCAATCTACCAGAATCCACAGAATCCGCAGTAGTCGTACAAGGGTCACTTTTAGACCACCGTCATCTTTGTACTAACCTACAGGGTTGATTTGATCTAGCGTCATTGTAAAGAACCTTCTTGGCCCAACCAGGAATCGAACCCTTGATTTCCGAACTGGTCAGCCGACGCTCTATCGTTGAGCTACTGGGGCGAAATTGCTAGCTCTTATTGTCGAAGTGCACTCTACTGTGCTTGTGTTACGGACTCTAACGATACGCCTTTTTGACTAGTATTCATTGCCTTTCATATGCTTGTGTTCCTGGTGTTGATTCCTACTAATAATACAATTGCTCTACAACTTTATATTTGGATTTTCGTCTATCTCGACTTTTAGCCGAGTCCGATATTCTACTATTTTATATTCTCCACTAGAGGCGCTTCAATATCTTTTATTCCAGCTGCCATTTTATCTGATCGACACTTTACTATAGATAGATCTAACTTGTAAATTCGTGAGCTCATCCCTACAAAATTATTGGGTTGCTTAAAGACTTTCCGAGAAACCCTATATACACACATCAAGATCTATACCTTTCATTTAGAACAAGTCGTATTTTGATATACCGAGAATTTGCATTTTAAATCCTTGGAGTGATTTGCATACATATATGGTGGGTCGCGTTTTAATAATGTAGATCAATTTAATTCCAACTGTCACCAGTTCAATGAAATATCCAAAACCCGTTTATATGCAGTTCTTTCAAGACCGTGAACATTAAGAATATAGGTAAAAGGAAGCGACCAACAAATTTAATTATCCTTTCTAACAGGTGATGTTCGAAAGTGCTAATTTACCTTCAAGAGTTTGATGTTTTCACAGAAAATTTCAGTGTCTGAAAGAAAGTAGGTGGTAAAATGTCCTCATTATTTTTAACACCATTTTACTTTCGAAAGATTTCCAAATTGCCTGGCTAAAATATTTGTTACGTTACTTTCGTTAATGCATTTGAATTATTTATCTCGTATTGGAATTCTTGTGTAATTCCTTATAAGTTATTTCCTTAAATTATATTAGTTCTTATAATATACCTATTTGAAGTACATAGCTTGCATAAGTTTCAATCGGCAGAAATGAATGATGTTTGAATTGCAATTTTCGTTGCATATGCACTTTGAAAACGGTGGAACAGATAGAAAATACAATATATTTTAAACCGGCAGTATAGTCATTCTTCGTACACAATAAATAATATAAAAAAAGAAACATAAAATTCACCATTATATGCAAGTCCCTATAGTATTCTAAAATGACATCGTTTTTTAAAACATTTTATTAAAATATTTACTTCAATTCTCTTAAAAATAATTATATGAATCTCACTGTACTACAATTATCTTCGCAGGCAGATCTAAAAAATAAAACATCTTGGTCCCGTTTGTGAGCAAATTTATAAAAAATATGAAACTGGATCGATATATGCCAAAATGAAAGCTCTCAAATGGTATTAAAAAATATATACCCATACTATTTTCATTCTGTTTCAATAATTAGCTAAACACAATATATGAACTTGGAAAATCTTTGCCAGAATAAAACAGATGACGTAAGAAATTGAAAATAGCAATAATCCCCGTAATCTTTAAATCTGAAAGCCGTAATAAGCCAGAGTAAACCAGTCAAAATTGTAATTCCGATAACATTTATTTTTGAAGTAAGTAAAAGTATTCTCACTGGAAGAAAATGCAAGATTATTGAATTCATAACGCAGATTAGTAATAAGTTAGCATTAGAATTAAGATACTAAATAATAAATAAAATATTTAACTCCACATTTTGTTTAATATCTCCACATTGGACTTCCAACGCCACATCACTACAAAGCTCTCTTCCACGTATTTTTCAAGACTAAAATGGTGATTTGAAATTTCTGGTTTTAGTTCCCAATCATATACAGCTTTTCCACATAATTCTATATGCATTCCTTTAACTTTCGATTGAATCGTTCTAGATCGGCAAAAGCAGGGTCTACTAATAAGAAAATGGCTATACGATATCGATTTCGGCAATTTGCAGCGCCTCTAGCGGCGAATTGAAAAAGTTGGAATTCCTATCTGGAAAACGAAGAATAAGCGAAATTTTTCAATTACACATTTGTAGAACGTTCCCTATGTAATATGGAAAGATGCACTGTTTAAACATAACAAGTACGCAGACGATACATATGATGTCAACAAAAATGAATAATTACCGCACTACACTATTTGTTTGCACCTTAATACAGCATTTATTTTTCTCTGCAACAAGAATAATTCTAAATAAATTAAAATTATTTCATTATATTCTTCTTTAAAAGTACTTCAGTATAATGAGACATTTTCTTCATTATCGCCTGTCATTAGCTCATTCTTTATCGTCTGTGTACATATTATGTGCAAATCCTACGTATTTCCATACTAAATAGAGAGGTCTCAGTTTGTCATTGAAATTTTTCGCCTAACACTTCGCTTTCAAAATGGGAATTCTAACTTCTTCAATTCGCCGCTAGTGACTCTGCAAACTTTCTAAATCGTAAGCTCATAATAGCTTTCCTGTTAATATACCCTTATCTTCATCTCTAAAGAACTCTAATCGAAAGTTAAGAGTATGCATAAGGACTTGTGAGGGATTTCTACTTTGCTCTGTAACATGCAAAATATTTATACTAACAAAAATAAATCAATTCCCATCATCCCGCCATGTACCACCATGCATGCTACTGGTATAAAAGAGTTATTTCAGTGTCTATTTATACTTTCACGGCATATAGATATCTGTACTTTGCCTGCCTAATAAGAGGGTCACACTGAAATTTTTGAGACAAGGACAGACGATATGCGCTAAAAAAAATTATTAGTCGGATATTTAAATGTGAACTCTTTTATGTCCGCAGACGATTATTTGTGACAACAATTACAATTTAGCTATCGTAGAATAAATTTTGAAAGAAAAGAAAATGAGTTGATGCGAGAGCATTATCGAACTATGATTTTCTATGATTTTAAAGATTTTAAAGTGGGGCTATATCAAGAAGAATATCTTCAACGTCTACAATTAGCATATGCAAATGATGCACCATATTGTGCCACTGTATGCAGATGGTTTACAGAGTTTCGAAGAGGTCGAAATTATCTCCTGGATGAAAAACACACAGGACACACTTTGTCAGCTGTAGTCCCAGAAAATATGTCGGACATTCGAAAAATATTAATCGATGATAATCGCTGTACCTACCGAATGAAACAGAAGGAACTTAATATTGGATCCGCAGCTATATATAAAATTATTCATGAAGAACTGCATATGAAAAAATTAGCTTGTCGTTGGGTCCCCCATAATTTAATAGAACACCAAAACGCGTAGCGTATCAAAATCAGTAAGGAAACCCTAAAATTACTTAATGATGGTGGACATTGCATTATTTCTAAAATCATAACTGGTGATGAAACGTACATACCATTTTTGACGTTCCAACACGTCAAAAAAGTAAAGTATGGGGCTTTGAAGATGACCCCCAAACCAACAATGGTAAAAAGACAACGAGGAATGAAAACAGTAATGTATGTTCTTTAGAAGTACAGGTCTGGTCAAAGCCATAAAGCTAGAGGAACAACAGACAGTTACAGCTAATAGGTATACCACTAAGTGTCTTCCAGAAATTCTTCAGGAAATGAATGTTAGGGGACTCATGCTTCACCATGACAATGCATCTTCCCATTCAGAAAGAATGACAGTCGAATTTCTAGAACAAAAAACATCAAAGTCTTATAGATCAGGAGAATGGGGTGGTTGTTCTATTTCTGACTTTTGGCTATTTTTTAATCTAAAAACATTTACGTGGGCGTCGTTTTCATTCCGAAGATGATATTGATGAGACTATAAAAGCATATTTTTCATCGATTCCAAGAAATGGATGGCTTGAAGCATTTCATCTTTGGAAAATTCGCCTACAAAAGTCCATTGATGTCGGAAAGGAGTACTTTGAACACTCCTAAGAGTTGGTAAGTTTAACTTGTACCACTTAGCCGTATCTCAAAAATTCCTGGAACATCTCAGGATCTCCAAAACGGTGTTAGAGAAGTATCCAGAACAAGCTAACAGTCCTTCCCCTTTAAACCTCTAGAGAAAAAATAAAGATAAGAAGAAAAGGAGTTTCATAAATGGAATAGAATTTACATCGAATAGTTGGTCCCTAATACATGTAATGTTTTTATCTTTGAAACAATAAATCAGCGTTTTGTTATATACTATTTCATTATACACATCCTTCAAACTTTTTATACACATGTCCCAAACCCATTTATACCGCCACTTTTCAGATTTTCGAAACTCTTAAAAATGTAGTAGAACTTAGTTCCTTTAATTACCAGCAAATTTAATTGTCCTTTCCACTGGAAGAAGTTTGAAAATCCTAAACTAGCCTATAGAATTAGACGTTTTCGCAGAAAATTTCATTGTCTGAAAGAAACCAGGTGAAAAAAATTCTTAATTTATTTCGCTCATTTCCGTGCGTCCAAAGAGTTTTATTTTATAAAAGAGCCCTGGAAGCTTTTGTTTTAATACTAATTATTTAATTGGAGTTGAAAAATGAGCCCTTGTTAATAAATGAAACAAGAAAGATCAATCATGCTTAAAGCATTGATTATGAAACACTTTCCAACTTCAATGCAATTTTATTTAAACAACTCTAAAATGCAATACATTCCTCGGTAATATTTTGAAACTTATCACAATACTGCATTAATTTATTATATTTGAAAACTTAAACCTTCATCGAAAAAAATGAACTTCATTCAAATGACGGCATTGAAATATAAATTGCCTGGTTTAAACATCTCTAAAATGTGATACATTCCTCGGTAATAGTTTTAGAATTATCGTAATACTACGATAATTTATTATATTTGAAAACTTCATCGAAAACAACTGAATTAATTCAAATGACGTCATAGAAAAAATAACACGCCTGGATCTCTCTATAAAATCAGGATTTCATTCATAACTTTCTCCCATTCATTTCATTCATCACAATACTATAATAATTTATTTTATTTAAACATTTTGTTTAAGACCATGGAGCTACAAAAAATTAAACTCTATGCTTGAAACTTCATCGAAAAAAATCGTCCTTCTCTTTATGAAATCAATTAATATTTCATTCATATCAGCCATGCAGACTCCATGGACTAAATTATTTTGTGTTAAAAAAATACAGGAATTCTAATACAACTCATTCTATATATTTTGCTGTTTACATTTTACATAGGTGAAAAATAGGCTTAGTTGTAGAAATAATCAAATTTAGATGAGCATTTTAACTCAAATATATTGTCATTGCGTTGTTTCAGTATGTAGATGCACAGAATTTAAGCAAAAATAAAGTAGTTTTAGGACGGATACAACACTGAATATGAATTAAAAAGAACTTAAAAGAATCACGATTTTGAAACAAGATGGATGCCATATATCATTTTGAAGTGGGTCATGTGATCGTTTCATATCTTGGTCACGTGATCGTTTCATATAAGAGGTATAATTATTATTTTAATTTTTATTTAAAAAACTACTGAATATATTTCGCTGAATTTTTTTATATATTTTATGGAACAATTTGCATATTACCTAAAATTTTCGAAGCAATTTGTGAATTTTAAATCTGCTTAAAAAATATTTGAAAAATTAGGTCCCATAGGGCTCAATGTATTTCATCTTTTCGACCCGGGTTCAATCTGAAACTAATTGGGTAATATTATTCATTTATATTCCCATAGGTTCTACAGACCGTCTGAACAACATACTAAAATTTCATTTTGATTAAATCATTTTTACGGCAGTTATCGTGCTAATGGACAGACAGACAGACAGACAGACAGAATGAATGAACAAAGTCATAAACACTTTTCAACTTTGTTGTAAAGTGTTAAAAAGGTGATGGAGGGCAACACATGGCTTTACTGCTTTCACAGCGAAACTATGACGTGCACGAACCACAGCGCAATGTTTTTGGATTTGAATTATTAACACCAGATAAATTGAAATTCAGCGCTTATGGCATATTTCTAGTTCAAGCAGAGTGACTTATTCATACTCCTCAAGACGCAATTAATATTTCATCAATATCCCGTAAAATAAATGACTATTGTCGAATTCTCTGGCGTCAAAATGTAAAACTATAACAACTCTCGCTAATAGAACGAACTAGGTCCACAAGAATGATGTTAACAGATTTATTGCATAATATTTCAAATGGAAAGTGAACCTATTAGATGATACTAACTGCCTTTAAATTTCATGCAATTAGTTTGCTAAATTTATATGAAAAACGTTCATAATCTCGAGAACGGTTCATGCTATAGTTCTAAAGTTTTTGTCATTCGGCTTGAATTAAAATAATTGCGTTTGAAATTCTGATTGATCTGACCCTATAGAGAAGCTCTCTATGATTTACTCGAATGTCATTTTTGTCACCGCTGTTCTCAAGAATGGATGGCATTAAAAGCTTAAAATTTTGTACAGTGGTCACAACTAACGCAGGCTAAGATTTTAGCTATATATATCGAGAATAATATGAAAAACCTTGAAAATAGTATCAGAAACTTCGAAAATAGTATGAAAAGCATGAAAAATTATGAAAATAATTTTTGTTCCCAAGAACAGTTCCACCGATTCTGGTGAAATTATCTATAGTTTGTATAAATACAAATGGAACCGTATTAGTCGCTTTCCCAGAAAACATCTAATCTCTCCCTAATACATCTGAAATTTTTCACCTCCCCGTTTCCACCCCAGCTACTGAGATAAATCATTAAATTGGTTCCTCTTAAAATTCCCTCTATTTTGATGTCTCTATTTCTCACTTTGGTTAAAAATCACGTCTATTCCAAAATTTTCCATTATGTCCGTACAATTTGCATTGCATATTCTCGCATTCCATCGCATATTCTCGCACTCCATTGCATATTCTCGTATTCCATTGCATATTCTCGTATTCCATTGTATATTCTCCCATATGACCTCCGAAGTCAAGAATAAAGTTTTAGTTTTTCAATAGCTCACTCAGCTCAAGGCTTTCACCGCTCTGAAAGCACACGTAGTTTATATAATAGTTTTAAATATCCTAATTTTTTAATGATTATTTTCAAAAATTTGCTCATAAATCATGTCATATCTTAAAAATGGTTCAAACTCTAATTCGAATCCCATCACAATACTTAACTCCATATACATTATTCTATATGTATGTAAGGAAAGTAATATGGATCTTCATCCTCAAAATATCACTTTGGATACTCTTAAAAATGCAGTAGAACTTAATTGCGTTAAATACCAGCGAATTCAATTAGCCTTTCCATTAGAGGAAGTTTGAAAGCGCTAAATTAACCTCAAGAATTAGGTGTTTTCGCAGGAAATTCCTTTGTCTGAAAGAAACTAAGTGATAAAAATACCCTAATTTATTTTGCCACTACCATACGTCCGAGACGTTTCGTTCCGTAAAAGAGTGGTAATGTTCCTTCCCTCTTGAAAATTTTATTTGATCGCAATTATTTCACTGCAGTTGAAGAATAAGTGAAATTCAGCCCTCATTATTTTTAATTAAAATACCTAGAGCGATAGATTTCCTCAGCTTATCATAAATTAATATTTTGTTCAGGTCTTTTTGTCATTGCTCAAATGTGCTTCCGTAAAAGCAGACAGCTTAGGCTATCAGATCGATAGTGCCAGTCAGCTTATGCTATCCGATCGATAGTATAAGCAGTCAGCTTATGCTATCAGATCGATAGCACGTTCGGAATATAAGACGAAATCGCAATAAGTAAAATACACTTTGTGCGAAGGATAAGAAAAAATTGAGCAACGTATATATCACAAATAACACAATAATGCAATATACAGTTGTTTCATAGATACACTGGATCTCCGTCGTCAGTGTAAGATAGCCAACTAACCCGAAGTCCAAAATTTTTACTTTACTTCTCATCTGAGTTTATTTTCAATTTGAATTTATTTTCAATCTGAGTTTATTTTTATGTCGCATGTTACTTTTAAAGAAATTATTTCAGTTCTTGCACTGAAATTTAAGCGTACAGCTTAACAACATGTTTAAGCTGTACACTTGTTTACTTTATTTCATTCTTCGTATTTATTGAACAAAATTATATTGCATAAAAATTATATTGCATATGAAATATAATACATGAAATAAAACTAACTTTAAATTATAAATTCAATAAAATGTTAACAAACGGAAACAGAATGGAATTAAGTAAAATAATTTGTCAGTTATTTAAGTTGTTAACTTTGACTGCATCATTTTCAAATATTACGGCTTAATATTATGCGTATATAAAGATATATACAGAAAAAGTAAGTGCGAAAAGTTTGCGAAGGAAAAAAGTGGGAAGGAAAAGTTTGTGCGAAGGATAAGAAAAACTTGAGCAACGTATATAGCACAAGTAGCACAATAATGCAGCATGCAGCTGTTTTGAGGAAACTCTGGATTCCCTTCGTCAGTGTAAAAGAACCAGCTAACCCAAAGTCCAAAAGAAGGACGCTTTTGGACTTCAGGTTGGTTGGTTCTCTTAAATCCGCAATTTACTTTGACACGAAAAAAAAATTTAAAATTAAAAAAATAAATGGTTGATTAAGTTCAAACCAAAACTGGTCAGCATTCTTTGGGCACAACGGTGGTATATCTTTTACGATTTTTTTTAATTGCAGGTTATGTAGAGGTACGTACGTAGAATATCCATTGTGAAATGTGTAACAATAACACGTTTTGTCATTGCTCATGCAGCGCTCTGAAATGAATTATTTTAATGGATCTGTCAGTATCATCCCTTGAAACTGAATATGATACTATACTGTACAAGTGCACTATATTTTTCCTTTGCTCTATCATTTTTTGAGAATTGGGCTAAAACGTCAGAATCCATTACTTTCATTCATTTCAAGATATATATATATATATATATATATATATATATATATATATATATATATATATATATATATATATATATATATATATATATATATATATATATATATATAATGTACATTTTAAATGTACAATGCAGTGTACAGAATGTACATTTTATTATTAGTTTATTTGATGTTGGTAATGTCTTATTGTACGTAATTTATCACACAAATCTCGCGTTATATGGAGCGTTCGATATTATCCTCGATTTCACGTAAAACCCTATTCTATGTATATACTTGTAGGACTATTAAAGAAATTACCCACCTACTGTTTCTAGTTAGAACTTTTAGTTTTTGAGATATCAGCATTGTACAAACTTTAAAAGAGTAATTTTTTAATCTTCCTTTTAACTTGGTAAGACGATTGTTCGAAAACTAGAGCTTTGTAAAAGCAAATGATTGATCTGGAAACTATATTTCCTACGAAACATTTCCGTCAGTCACTATTTCTACCTATTTTTCATAGTTTAGAAGATATGTTGAATGTGAAGCGAACACTCACTCGGACAAAAGAAAAATTCTCGAAAAAAAATAGCTCAAAATATTAAAATATTGAAATTAATTTTATATATTCATAAATGGTACCCTTGCAATATAATAAGATTCGAATTTGCTTAGATTCAGAGTCAGATTAATTATAACGCTCCTCATAGATGATTAAAAATGGTTACCTCGATTCCTGTCACGTTCATCAGCAGGCATTGAGTTCTTTGAACCTCCGCGGTCGTCATTGCTGATTCATTAGCACTGGTGTCCTTTGTGCCCTTAAAATATATAAAGAAAAACATATTAGGTCACTTTTCATTGTTTTCACTACTATATTTTAATTCACCAACTGCTGATCTCAGTCCCTGCTCTCCTTCTCATCTCAACTTTCGCTATACAGATTTTTTTTTTTTTTTTGCAAAACTCTGCCAAAAATTTTATCACGTGTATATCATAAACTTATTTCCAAAAAAAAAGTCATAAATTGTCTATATTTTTATCTATTAGGTTCGTAGATATAATCAAAGTGTTTACATCTTTTGTAATGCTCCAATTTCAAAGTGATACCTCTACCGTAGATGTTATCCAGGGCAAAAAGTGGTTTAAACATCACCAGAAAAGCCACTGTTTTAATGATGATTTAGTAACTATCAGACCAGTTACAATATTTTTTTATTTAGAGAAAAATTTGAAATCACTTGTGAATGAGTTGCAATAAAATGTTAAAATTAAATATCAAAATTAAATATCAAAATCTAAAATTATGTAAAATTAAATGTTTTAACGTATTTATCTTGATAAGTTGTATTTATTGTAAGTTGATATTTATAAATAATTTCTCAAAACAAAAGTGATGATTTAAAGTGTGATGATGATAAGTCGTATTTATCGTAAGTTGATATTTATAAATAATTTCTCAAAAAAAAGTGATGATTTAAATATTGTTATATGTGAAAACAGTATTATTAGTAAATAACCAGATTAACTGTGTGTGATTATAATTAAAAAAATTATAAAAAATCAAACTACTAACTTAAATAATCTGAAATTTAAAAACTACTTACTAGTATAATAAAACAATTGTTTAAAGATATCAAACAGTTTCGAGGGCGAAAAAAACAGCCAAGTCTCCTTCCTCAGAATAATTGAGACATCTGTCACTCCTAGAAAAGCAAGGATATTTTAACTTCAGATATTTTGTCCTTCGATAAGCCTTATAATAAAATAAAATATATGAAGAAAAACATGTCAAAAATAATTTAAACATATAGCACTAATGAGCACTTAACTATAAATACACAATTATTTATTAGGACAGAAATAAATCATTACATTATAAAGCATTAATGTATAACAATATCCAGTGAATTTAGTTAACTCATATATTTTAATTAAGATTAGTAAACTAAAGAAAGGAGTTTTGATTGGAGATAAGCTCTAATTTATGTCTGTCTTCGAATAAATCCTTTAGCATTCCATCAACTTTAGAACATGAAAGCCAAAACCCATCAATAACACACGAAAGAAAACTGAAATTTAAGCGATCACTTTTACTAGACCGATTTCATTTATCAAACACTTTCTTGGGGGACTTTAAAAACTTCTTTGTGAAAACATTGACAGTAGAATTGAAGGGTACCATTTATTACGCGGTAATTGAACCATATATTTCGTTATTTATCTCATTTTTTTCAATCGGAAATACGAGGGCGTTTCAATATATAAGATAACAAGGACGAAAGTGTAATATGTATACTTTTATTCTTATATTACGAGCAATGTAAAGATAACCAGACACACACATTTCTTTTTCACGCAATCTCCATATTTATCCACGCATTTGTTCCATCGGTACAACAAGCCTTGGATACCACACCTAAAAAATTCAGTTTCAAAGTTTTGCAGCCAAGGCATTCAGCTTGTTTAACTTAGTGATCAGTTGCCTATCGCTTTCCGGTCTGATGTTTCTTCAAAGATCCGAAGAGAAGAAAATCACTGGTGCCAAATCAGCGCTGTAAAGTGGATATTTAAGAAACTCCCAATGGAAGTGCTGTAACAGTTCACTCGTACTGTTGGAAGTGTGAAAGACTGGCATTATCATGAAGCAATATGACGCCCTGTCGCACCATTGCTTGTCGTAGAAATCACATCACACTACACCCTTTTTAAACGTTTCTTAAACAATGTGCCTGATATGTGCTGCCCTCCAAAACAAAAACAAACGAGATCCGAGTTCTCCATACTATTGGAGCACATCCATACCGTAATGAAGTTCACGAGTATGATAGGCTTTATTACCTTATTTAATGAAACGCATTCGTATAAGGATACTAACAATTTTGACTGAGTGAGAGGAACGGACTCCAAAGAATGGCAACAATATTTATTAATTTAGTTGTTCTACCATTTTCCTTTTGTTCCACACTTTACATATGAAAATTTCAAAATACCTTTTTTTAAAGCCGTTTGATTACAAAGTATTAAAAACATGGTTTTATGCAGTGTTCTTGCCCTCAGTTCTATAGGTACCAGGTTTAAACTCCAAGAAAGAGTGTTAAGCCCTTAGTACACATGCATGCAATAAGTAATCATTTGAATTGACCTTAGTAATCATTTCAACCGACCTTAGTAATCATTTGAACCGACTTCAAACTGAAGCTCTCATTCAAAGTAATACTCTTGTGCATATAAAAACTATTGCATATAAAAAAATTGTCTAACAATATCAAGATATCAGCCATTCTGCCTGCACTTGAAGTGCCGGGAATTCCAAAGAATGTTAACAAATATTTAATGTATTAATTGCTTTAGCATTTTCGATTTTTTCCCATACTGTATTCAACACTGTGCATATGAATAGTTTTAACATACATTTTTTAAAATGTTCATTTTCAAGTCTTTCGTCTGCGGGGAATTAAATAGTTTCTTTTTTTTTTAAGTTCTTACCTTCAGATATGTTGGTGCGGTATTTAAGCTAGGAGCGGGGAGTATATATAAATACTTTTAACAGTTTAGTATTAAGTTTAAACTGAAGATCCTGGTCAGAGTAATAATCTTGTGCATATAAAATCATTTGAGAACTGAAATAATTTTCTTTTGGGTAGCAAAATTTTGACATACTATTGTTTCACGAAAAAATGTTCCTTGAAGCATATGTATCTCAGAATCTGCTATAGATAGACCTCAAATGATGACTGGTTTGAATTCAGCATGAGAATGGGGGGTCAGCTAATGGTTTCCACTTCCGGTTATTTTTCCATTTCCAGTTCAAAGATGTTCATTTTTCTTAAAAATTTTATTTCTCGAGATTTGCTATAGATAAAGCTTAGATGGTATCTGATATGGATTCGACATTGAAATTCTGTAGAAAGTTGAGTAGTTCACAAAGAATTTCCACTTCCGGTTCAATAACATATTTTTTTTCAGAATTTACTATAGATAAAGCTTAAATGATGATCAATTTGGATTCCGCATCTTAATTTCGAAAGTGGTAGGAGGCCTGACTAAAGATTTCCAGTTTTGGAGATATTACTTCCTATTAAAAAAATTACATTTCCTTTGATAAATCTATTTCTCCGAAAAAATAGCGCTTGCATTATGACTAATATGAATTAAGCATCAAATTCAGGAGGGCTGACGTATTAACTAAGAATGTACACTTCCGTTTTTTTTTCACTTTTGGTTCAAATATTTTTTGAAACATCTATTCATATCATTGGCTATAGATAAAACATAGATGTTGATTGATAAGGATTTAGCATAAAATTACAGACAGGGTAGAGGGAGTGCACTAAGTATTTTCACTTTCGCTTTTTCCGAAAAATCGTATGACTGTACAAAACAAATTTTTCTATGAAAAATGAAATGTATACACTACCTACCAGCATCATAAATTTCTCGTTTACATTGTACTTTGAATGCGTTTATGCGAATTTTACGTTATCAAAATTTAAAATTAATTAAATTCGAGTTGTTGGAATAATTTCAGTATCAAATGCGTAAAATATATTCAGACTTATATGTATAGAAATATATGCTTTTAATGGTAATGAGATTCTTTAAGCCTACTGTATTACATCAGGAAAATTTCCTTGGGCATTAATAAAATCTTAATTTATAATTAAATTTCATTCAACACTGAAATTATGCTATCTATGTATTAAAACTAATTACAGAGGCTTTTCAAGAAGCAGTAATTTGTCATTCTATTTGGACATGTTAGGAGTCCTTAAATCGAAGTTTAATCGAAGGAAAGTTTAAACAAATTGATATACATAATGGCGGAATTGCTTTGAAATGATCAATGAGAATATTATGGTTTAATTTCGAATTGATATTCTAAGTTATAAAGTTTCCAGATACATTTAAATTTACACAAATGTAGGGCCAATTAAAAAATTATCTGAACAATGCTTCGAATACACGTTGAATCGTACAGTCAAACCAAAACTATCATTAGATTCAGAATAATGTTAATTTTTTAATATGCATCTCATTTGCATAAGGGGATATCTTCATATTTATATTTATATTATATATGAAAGTTTAAATGGCAACATGACTTTTTCATCTCAAAAATTGTGTGTGTTAAATATAATATTTTGTGCAATTTTTACCATAAAAACCGGAATTATGCTAGTTTCAATAAATAAAATTGTAAAATGAAGTTCACCTGTAGAATAATTCACTGACATATTCCCCCAATAATCTCTATATAATCTGCGCTCAATTTACCAGTTTCTCTAACTTTTAGGTCTTACTTCTTTCATTACTGACAAATGAGCTTCACAATGACACATCTATATAATAAAAGGCAATGTCTGTGTGTGTGTCTGTGTGTGTGTCTTATACACTATACGTTCAGCGACCGCGCTTCGGAAAACTACGAAATTTGTAAAATTTAAATTATATTTTTAGTTATTTAATGTTTATGCGATTTCGATCGTTTTTTCGCATTTTTCCACTTTTTTCTCCATCATCCAGAGGTCGTAGACAAAAACAAATCACACCACCGGAAAGAGCAGACAATTGCAAGTAAAAATATATTAATTTCAAATGTCACGGATAAATTCTAATATTTTTTAAAGATTTTAAAACAAAAGTCACTTTCGATTCAAAAAAACTTTGGTTTTAAATCCTCACATCGCAAAAATTACTAATGATTTCGACTAATAATTTACATTTTTAAAAAGATCAAAGATCTGCATTCTTACAAGTCCAATCTGGTCAAGAAATAATGAAAATTGCCCGCAGTATCGCAATTTTAAAGACGTCATGATTTTAAATATCTCGGCAATCCGCTAAAAAAGTTCTTCACCGGCGTTGAGTTCTTTCCCCGTTTCCATGGAGACCGCGCTTCCGGTTTAAAAGTAATTAATTCTCACTTTTGCGAATCTCACTTTTAAGCATTGCGAGTCTGATTTTTAATCATTGCGAGTCTGACTTTTAATCATTGCGAATCTGACTTTCAAACATTTCGAGTCTGACTTGTAAGCATTACGAGTCTGACTTTAAACATTGCGAGTCTGACTTTTAAACATTGCGAGTCTGATTTTTAAGCACTGCGAATCTGACTTTTAAACATTGTGAATCTGACTTTCAAACATTGGGAGTCAGACTTTTAAACATTGCGAGTCTGACTTTTAAGCATTGCGAGTCTGACTTTTAAACATTGTGAGTCTGACTAAGCATTGCGAGTCTGAATTTTAAATATTGCGAGTCTGACTTTTAAGCATTGCGAGTCTGACTTTTAAACATTGCGAGATTAACTTTTAAGCATTGCGAGTCTGACTTTTAAGCATTGCGAGTCTGACTTTTAAACATTACGAGTCTAACTTTTAAGCATTGCCAGTCTGACTTTTAAGCATTGCGAGTCTGACTTTTAAGCATTGCGAGTCTGACTTTTAAACATTGCGATATTAACTTTTAAGCATTGCGAGTCTGACTTTTAAGCATTGCGAGTCTGACTTTTAAACATTACGAGTCTAACTTTTAAGCATTGCGAGTCTGACTTTTAAGCATTGCGAGTCTGACTTTTAAGCATTGCGAGTCCGACTTTTAAGCATTGCGAGTCCGACTTTTAAACATTGCGTGTCTGGCTTTCAATCATTGCGATTCTCACTGTTAAGCATTGCGAGTCTGACTTTTAAGCATTGTGAGTCTTTCTTTTAAGCATTGCGAGTCTGACTTTTAAACATTATTCTGTTTCCAGAGCATAGTGGCTCTCATTGGATCATTCGGAACCAAACTTGCTCACACTGAAGATGTAAAAATCCAAAGATTTTCGAAAAGTACACCTGCTTACAAGACGTTATTTGAGCAATATTACTTTCCTTATATACATAATGTATAAGGAAAGTATTGTGACGGGATCGAAAATTCGAATTCGAGTTTTCGACGGGAGAGCACGTTTCAAGCATCCCTGATCACGAATCAAACATTTTTGAAGTGATGTCTGTGTGTGTGTGTGTGTGTGTGTGTGTGTGTGTGTGTGTGTGTGTGTGTGTGTGTGTGTGTGTGTCAGTGAGTCTGTGGAGACGATAACTGACGAACGAATTGACCGATTCGAACCAAATTTGGTACAAAAATCACAATCTGTAAACACTGGAAGCCTATTAATTTTATACGAAATCGCATGTACAGAACTCCCCTAAATTTTCGAATAAAATTTTGAAAAAATCGTTAAAAAATCAAAACCACTAATAAAGTTACGCAAATAGACATTTCTTATGTAATTTTTCATTAGAAAACGATTGGGATAAATTTTAGAACGCTAACACAAACCGTTCTCGAGATATTGCACATTTTTAAAAAAAATTATCAAAAAGTCATATGAAATAAAAAAAATTTTCCTATTGAGAAACATGTTCACTTTTCATATGTAATACCATACGATAAATTGGGTGACATCATTCTCGTGGATCTAGGTCGTTCCATTCATGGAAAAAGATACTTTGAGTAATACTTTTGTATTTGAACGCCAATAGTCATTTGTCTGCTGCAAGAATAACTTACTTCTTCATCCATAACGCTTGGCGAGATTTTGGCGACGAATTTGGCGGAATGTCGCCAACTTAGCGACTTTTTGAAATGTTGCCAAATTAACGAAAATCTCGCCAAATAGATAAAAATGACGCTAAATCAATGAAAATGACAACTAATTGTCGAAAATTCAATATCTTGGAAAGAATATTAGTATCTACTATAAGAAAAACCTATTTTTTTACTGTAAAAGTAGTAAATTCATTACATTATATAAGGAAAGTCATGTGTTGCCCACATCAGATTTTTTTACAGTGTGATCTAGTTTATTGTTAAGAGGAAAGTACTACCGCAAATAGAATTTACATCGAAAATGAATTGATATAGAAATAGAACAAGAATCTGAAACAATATTTCAGAACGAAATTCCATTTATTTATATTCTCTCACTTAAATAATGAATTTCATTAATTAATAAAGTTAATTATTTTCTTGATTATAAAATTTTAATTATGGTTCTTCTTTACAAACACGATCTGAGCCATGAGGACACGATTACAAAATCTTCCAGCAAATTCTACAGACTACAAATTATTTCCTTATTGTTCATAGCACTTTTAGTTTTCAAAATATAAGCAATATAAACATTAACAAGAAAGACCAATCATGCACAAAGCATTGATTATGAAACACTTTCCAACTGAAATGCAATCCGCTGAATGTATCGCATCTCTAAAATACGATACATTCAGCGGTGATATTTTTTTAATTATCACAGAACTACAACAAATTATTTTACTTGAAAACTTAAATCTTCATCGAAAAAAATGAACTTTATCAAATGACGTCATCGAAATATAAATCGTCTGGATCTCTATGTCAAAGAAGTGAATATTTCATTCATACACTTTCATTCCAGACTCCAGAGTTAAATAATTTTGCGTTAAAAAAATCAGCAATTTTTATACAACTCATCTTACAATCACTTGTCTACATTCTCATAAATTATCACATTACTACAATAATTTATTTTACTTGGAAACTTAAAACCATGGAAGTAAAAGTACTTTCCAACTCCATACTTAAAACTTCATCGAAAAAGGCAATGCTATAAAATCGTCTGTTTCTCTACGTAAAATTAATGAATATTTCATTCATATCACCTATATTCCAGACTCCAGAGCTAAATAATTGTAATGTAAAAAAAAATTCAGCAATTTTTATACAACTCATCTTACAGCTTGATTTGTTTACATTTTGCATACGTAAAAATTAGGCATCGTTGTAGAAATAATCAAAGTTTGATGATCATTTAAACTAAATAATATTGTAAATGAGTTGGCGCAGAATATAGATGCACAGAAAAAAATTAAAAATAAAGCGGTTTCAGGACAAATTCAAGACTAAATCTAAATTTAAAAAACTTCAATCATCTATCACCATTCATGCATTGGGAAAAAAGATTGATGGCATATTTCATTTAAATGGATCACGTGATATCTTCATATTATATGGGTGTAATTATTATTTTAAATTTTATTTAAAAAACTGTCGAACATATGAGTAGTTTGCTGAATTTTTATATATATATATGTATTTTATGGGATAATTTGAATATTTCTTAAAATTTTCGAAGCAATTTGGGAATTTTAACTTCGCTTAAAAATGTTTGAAATATTAGGTCCCATAAATTTCAATATATTTCATTTTTTCAATCCAAAACTAATTGGGTGATATTATTTATATGCACATTCCCATATGTTCGATAGACCGTCTCAACAGCATTCTGAAATTTCATTTTGATAAAGGGCAGTTATCGTGCGAACAGACAGACAGACAGATTGGCCAAAGTCATAAACACTTTTTAACTATGTCGTAGAGTGTTGAAAAAAGGAGAATTTTCAATATTCTTCTATTTAATAAGACGACTGCTGGAAAACTGTAACAACCTTGTAGAAATAAATTAATTATTTGGAAATGAGATTTCCTATTAAACAGTTTTGTCGCTTACTTAGATATCTTTTAAAATTTAGAATATATTTCGAGTGAAAGTAAAGGGAAGTAAACATACGCCTAGACAAAAACTTTATTTTTTCAAAAACAAAAGTTCAAACTTTTGAAATTTTTTATTGTGTATTCATAAATGGTGTCTTGGTTCTGACGAAACAAGTATATGGAGATATAAGCGTCCAAGTTATTTACATTTTTTGCAACTCTCCAATTTCAACCAGATACCCCAACAACAGAGTATTCACGTCAAAACCAAAAACTCCAAAAAGCCAAAACATCGAACATCGGATCACAATAAGATTAATACCAACACTTCAAACGGCAAATATCGGAAACATATAGATTTTAGAACAGATCAAAAACCACGAGAATACTAATTTTGACCCTATGCAGCTTTTATTTTCAAATAATCAAAAATGTTATATAGTTTTTAGGAAAAGCCTTATATTTATTTCATCATATATCAACCTCTAATAAAATACCGTCCAGTAAACTATCATTTCAAATTGAAGTGCAATATGTCATGAAGACAAGTGACGATTAATTGCAACGTCTTCTTCCGGGGAACTTTCTGCAGTCCTGGACGTTGGATGATTTATCGTTTTAGATTAGGTATAAGTGCAGTATATCATGAGGAAAATAGTCGAATGCTTCTTAATTACAGTGATATCTGTTTCTTTACTGATATTCAATCTTTGCTATATATCCACTTTTTTTACTATGGCTACATTTTGAAGTAATTGGAAAATAAATTCTTAATTAGACGGAGGAAAATAAAGGTTGAATGAGGTATTCCAGTTTCAAGAGTAAAAAGCTGATGTGGATGGCAAATGACTTTCCCTACATAATGCTAGTATTTTACTTCTTTCAATGCGAAATAATGATGGACAAGATATTTTCAACTTTAAAAGTACACTGGCATTTAACACTACTCTGAATGACATCATGTAAAATTATTTTCAAGTACCAAATTCAGTTATATTTCGAGCAAATATAATTTCACGTTTAGAATATTACTAGCACATGCTAAACAATATACTCCATTATAATAAAATATGCTAATTATTATTCATCAATTCGGCATCATTTTCGTGACTTTAGAGCGTCATTTCTTTTCAATTTTGCAACATTTTCCAATTAGCATCAGATTGAAAAACTCACTAAGTTGGCGATATTTTGACAAATGAGTCGCAAAAATCACTAAATTTATCACCAACTATTGCATATATGATAATATTTCCTACTGTTCATTTTTATTTAATTTTTAGATGCACTTATTTTGAAAACGTGCAATATCTTGAGAACAACAGCTCAATATAGCGTTCTCTTGATAGCGAAGTCTGTGTCATTCGTTTTAGAATAAAAAATTACATATAAAATGATTATTTATTTAACATTGTTGAATGTTCTGATTGTTTTTAAAAATCATTCAAAATTTTTGGGATCTTCCATCTTAATAAGCGGGCCTAATTGTGTTCGAAAATCTTCATACGTTCATGAGATATCACATCCATAGACTCACGGGAATGAACACACACACACAATACACACAGACATCACCTCAAAAATGTTCAAGTTCAGGGATGCTTAAAATGCCTTTAGCACGTCGTAAAATGACTTCCGTCGAACACTCGAATTCAAATTTTCTTCCCCATCACAATATGTCCTTATATATTTTACTATGTAAGGAAAGTGGAATGAGCCTTCTTCTGCCGGTTAAATCCGACAGAGCACCAGTACATACGAATGAAGGTAAAAATGCTTCAATTAAAAATGCATGTAATAAATGTAACTTGTGGGGGAGGAAAGTAATTATTGCCAGAAGAACATTCAATAAAATGAAAGGAAACCTATATAGAGGAAAGAAACAGAACAGTGGAAGTGTTCTAAACTCTTTCTCGATGAAAACACTGTGACGTCTATATAACCTTTGATCTATATAATATTTGATCTAGTTGGCTACTTAAATATTTTCCGGGTTTTACTATTTGGAATACGTGAATACGGACCAACGATTTCTTACATATAAAAGACCTCCCGAAAGGCAGAATCTTCATTCTCTTCTAACCACTTGCTATTTTTCGCAATATAAAATTTAAAAGTGTACGGTAAGACCCGAAACCAAGACAACAGTCAATTGTATCGCGGCTTAACCCCAGTATATATTCATTTAAAATATATGTTGCAATATAGACACCAGAAGATAATAAACAAGAAAGATCAATCATGCATAAGCATTGATTATGAAACACTTTCCAACTGAAATGTAATTTCATTTAAAAATTTATAAAATGTGATTCATTCAGTGGTAATATCTTTTACATTATCACAGAACTACAGTAATTTATTATACTTAAATATTTAAAACTGTATCGAAATATAAATCATCTGATTCTTTATGCAAAATTAATGAATATTTCATTCATATAACTTGTATTCCAGACTCCAGAGCTAAATAATTTTGTGTGAAAAAAATTCAGCAATTCTTATGTAATTCATCTTACAATCGCTTGAGATATTTGCATTCTGCATATGTTAAAATTAGGCTTCCTTGAAGAAATAATAAAAGTTTAGGGATCATTTAAAATCACAACTATTGTAATTGCATAGGCACGGAATTTAGATACACAGATAATACACAGATAATATATATGTGTATGTGTATGTACTCAAAGTATTGGAATCGTGCCGAGGATCGGAACTCGAATTTTCAAAGTATCTACACGTTTTGGGACTTCTAGAACACGAAAAAACTACTTTTAGGAAGACGTCTGTGTGTGTAAGGGTGTATCTGTGTATGTTTCTGTGTGTCTGTGTGGATATTACATCCACTCTAATTGAAAAACTAATGGACCGAATTTCATACAATTTGGTAGGTATGTTTTTTGTGGGAAATCCTGATGTTCATTAGATTATAGTACGATTCGTAATAAAAGAATCTGCCTTCTTTGCGAAATGGCCGCAGAAATTGCCTTTATCAACTCTAGCTAAAAACTAATGAACCAAATTTAACAAAATTTAGAGTATAATATTTCAATAACCTACAAGTGATTTATATACCAAATTTAACAAAATTTTGTATATAAATCATTTGTAGGTTATTCTACTACGATTCGGGAAAAAGGAACGGGCTATTTTTGCGAAATGGCCAGCAAAAATCGTTATATATAAAAATAAAAGACTACGTGTGCTCAATTATATCAATTAAATTAATATTTTATATGTGATTTTTGACAACAAAAAGAATAAGACTAACCCCATTACTCTAGGGCTAGCCGTTCTTGAGATATTCTAGTTTTTTCGCGTTTTCGCTACGCCACCTTTGACAATAAGTCCAGCTATCAAATGAGAACCAAATTTAAGTTTAACGTGTAAATTCAATGTCATTTAAAATACTCATGTTGTGCAGATAAACTCAAATTATCATTGAATAAATAAAGAGAACGAATATGAGTCTGCAGAGAAAGACATGTGCTGTCCACATCAGAATTTTTAACAATATTACACCAATGATTTATAGAAGTGAACGGGGATTATTTTCAGGCCATTTCGAAAAAAATGTATAATCTATATTTAAAGATCCATCAAATTTTTGTCGAATAAAATGTTCAACAAATTTAAGCTGTGTACCAAATTTTAACTCTCTAGGACGTAGGAAAGTGCATTTAAAATGCCATCAATTAAATTTATCATGAAGAGTTATATAAAATTTAAAAAAAATGAAAAATTGTTATCTACCAAATTTATCTTAAAATATGAAGCCACTCCCATATGCAAAACGTTTAAACAAATGGAGAGATATTTATTATATAATATCTCTCTCTTTTCTTTCTGGAAGATATCCCAAAGTCAGAATTTAATTGAATTTGTTTTTTTCCCTATATTAAATAATTTTTTTAATTAAAAAACTACTTAACATATTTTACTGAATTTTTTTTATATATTCTATGGGATAATGTGAATATTTCCTAAAAATTTCGAAGCAATTCGTGAATTTTAAATTTACTTAAAAAATGTTTGAAAAATTAGGTCCCATAGGGTTCAATGTATTTCATTTTTTCAACCCGGGTTCAATAAAAAACTAATTGGGTGATATTATTTATTTATATTCCCATAGGTCCTACAGACCGTCTGAACAACATACTAAAATTTCATTTTGATAAACTCATTTTTACGGCAGTTATCGTGCTAACGGACAGACAGACAGACAGACAGACAGACAGACAGACAGAATGAACAAAGTCATAAACACTTTTCAACTTTGTTGTAAAGTGTTAAAAAAACTGATGTGGGCAGCACATGACTTTCCTTATATAATGCAATGAATTTACTACTTTTACAGCAAAAATATAGGTTATTCTTATAGTAGATACTTATATACTTTCCAAGATATTGAATTTGTGTTAATTAGTCGTCATTTTCATCGATTTAGCGTCATTTTTATCCATTTGGGGAGATTTTCGTTAATTTGGCAACATTTTAAAAAGTCGCAAAGTTGGTGACATTCCGCCAAATGCGTCGCCAAAATCTCGCCAAGCGTTATGGACAGAGAAATAAGTTATTCTTATAGCAGATAAATGACTATTGACGTTCAAATACAAATGTATTACTCAAAGTATCTTTTCCTATGAATGGAACGAGCTAGATCCACAAGAATGATGTCACCAAATCTATCGCATGATATTGCATATGAAAAGTGAGCATGTTTCTCAACGGTTATTATATTTTTTTTAATTTATGGGATTTTTTTATAATTTTTTTTTAAAATGTACAATATCTCGAGAACGGTTCAAAGTTTATTTCAAGCGTTCTAAAGTTTATTTCAATCGTTTTCTAAGGAAAAATTACATAAGAAATGTCTATTTGAGTAACTTTATTAAAGGTTTTGATTTTTTGATGATTTTTTCAAAATTTCACTCGAAAATTTAGGGGCGTTCTGAACATTTGATTGCGTTTAAAAACAATAGGCTTCCAGTATTCACGGATTGTGATTTGTGTACTAAATTTCATTCGAATCGCTCCATTCGTTCGTGAGATATCGTCTCCACAGACTCACTGACACACACACACACATACTTTCACACACACACAGACATCACTTCAAAAATGTTTGATTCGTGATCAGGGATGCTTGAAACGTGCTCTCCCGTCGAAAACTCGAATTCGAATTTTCGACCCCGTCACAATACTTTCTTTATACATTATGTATATAAGGAAAGTAAAAATGGTCAAAATTTTGTAAAATCACTTATAGTCACATTTGTCAACTTTTCCTATGTAGGCCAAATAAATTAGATTAAAGATGTTTATCCATTATATTGGTTCTCCACCCCCTAGTGTACACTCACGGATCTTTCCTTACAAAGTTGTTGGGGTTCTTAAGGACTTTTCTAGAGACCCTGTATAAGAGATTTTAATGAGGACTTAAACTGGGATGCATTTTTAATTAATGACTACTGAGCACATACTTCAACTGTCAATGGATGACATTATTTTAAATTCAAAAGAACAGTATATTGTTGCAGATGCTCAGAAAATAATGAAATAATATCTATTGAACAATTTACAAAATCCGTTCAACTTTTTAACAACCTTTCATTTCATGAGTTGTATTTTATTCTCTCCCTAAATGCAATTGGAAGAAGTGTATGATTTCAAAGAAATAACTCATTCTTCAGTTCCTAATTACGAAATTTTATTGGATGTTCTGTGAAATGTATTTTTTGGCATTCAATTATTTCTGACATAAATCACCATAACCTTTTCCTCCTGTGTTCCACCGCTCATAACTAACTGACAGTGATGAAAATTAATGGAAAACTACTTTAGCTCAAAGATATAGCATATGCTCGTATGCCTTGCATTTTCTTTTAAAAGAGCGTTATATGATAGTGATTAATTATGATCTCTTTACCTACTCATCTGTATATTTTAAGTTGGAATGTGGTCATTTATCTTCCTGTACCGCATTTCCACGAATACAGTTTAAGATTAATTTAATGAATTCCTACGCTTAATTTTGTTATAACTTTTCACGTAACCTCTTTTTGCCTGTAGTTTCATTCAACATCTTTGACGGGCTTGTTCTCGGCACCCAGAGCACGTACAAAGCTAAAACTTAGCACACAGTTTCATCTCGCAGAAATTTTCAGCTGTCAAATTTTCACATCATTACAATACGCTGTTGCGTTATTTACATACGTCGCTTTTAACAGGCTCGTTCTCGACACCCAGCATACGCAACTAACTGAAAACTGGCACACTGTTTTATTTCACTAAGCATTTTCATCTATCAAATTTTCGGGTCATTGCTTTACGTCTTTACCTCATTTATATACGCCACACTTGAAAGGCTCGTTCTAGACTCCTAGAGCACGTAGAGGCTGAAACTCGGCACACACTTTCATCTCACATAGCATTTTTATCACGAATATTTAGAACGTAATGTATTGTCCATATCATTACATTACGTCCTTGTGTCATTCACGTACGTCACAACTATGTTTTTGCCCTTTTCGTGTTAAGTGTTTCCATATAATTTTTCCTGGTTGTAATGCGTTGATCCATGTTTAATACTACATACGTTTGTACATCAATTTAGAGGTGGGAATCGAATCGAAAAATTTTAATTTATTTATTTATTTGGATTTTTATTCAGTCATTAAAATATTAACTAAAGTTTTTTTGATGGCACACGTGTTTATATTTCAGTAAAAAGTACACAAATATAAACATTATTAAATGGAAAACAAATTCACATTTTTGACATCATGCATCCCTACAAATGCAGGGTCAGCTGAAAATAACATTGCTCAGAAACATTTTATAGAACTTCAATGTGGAGTCCACTCCTTCATCCTGAGGGAAAATAGCTGAATTCAGGGAAAGCCCTCGAAACGGGAAAAAATTCGATTTCAATTTTCCTTATTTTGATAGTTTTTGCCTTACTTCTATTGAGAAAACTATGCATAAATACAAAACTATTGCTTAAGCGTCATTCATTTTCTAATAAAAAATTACATAGAAAAGATCGATTGCGTGACATTATGAAAGAGTAAGATATTTTAATGATTTTCAAATTTTTTTTATAACATTATAAGAAAACTGCAATATCTCGAGAACGGTTCATGCTGGTGTTCTAAAGTTTATATTATTTGTTCCAAATAAAAAATTACATAAAATATGATCATTTACGCAATATTATTAAAGGTTCTGATTATTTAATGATTTGTTCAACATGCTATTCGAGAATTTAGGGTTCTTCCCAACATTCGATTTCATTTAATATGAATAGAATTCCAGTATTCACCGATTGTAATATGTGTACCAAATTTCGCATTAAAAGCTCCATTCGTTTGCGAGATATGACTTTCACAGACTCACGAACAAACACACACACAGACATCACCCCAAAAATGTTCGATGCCAGTGCAGGAATGCTTGAAACGTGCTCTTCCGTTCAAAACTTGAATTCGCATTTTCGATTCCGTCACAATACTTTCTTTGTGCATTATGTATATAGGGAAAGTAAAAGTATGGTCGCTCTTTTTCAGTCTCAAAACTTGGTTTTGAGTATATTTCAATAATTCCTTATTCGCTGTAATTAGATAAAAAATTTTATGATGTTTCTTCTCACCTAGTGCTCGTCTTTCGTAATGCAATTCTATTCAGGCGATGATAGTTTCTCTCTCTTAGAAGCAGAAAGTTATGCCAAAAGCTATTGAACTATAACGAATCTACTGTCTTCGATGTCTTCTGCAGAATGGGCATCAGATGAAGCAGAATCCTCTGCAGAAAACTCTGAATAATCACACTTCACAATCGTGCTCCCATTGCAGAAAGCCGCATTCATGGACTGGTTTCGTACTTTTTATACGTTATTCAGCATGTAATAACCAATTACTGAAATGGCAGAAGGAAAACTTGTACCACAAGTGGGCGAACTTCTATGGAGACCGTTAGATTCAGTTCTACCGTCCAGCTAACTTAAAATTTCAAAATAATTTTCAATGATTTCTCAGGCTGCGCGAAGTTGTAATTGTCAAGTAAGTTCATACTCACAGAACTCGCTATATAAGGATCGTTTCCAATCTCTGGACACGCTCCCATTGCCGATACCAGTATCCATGGACTGGTACTGCGTTTATTATGCGGTAGTCATCATTGAATAGATAAGACAGGCTGCAAGAAAACTTGCTATTTACCATCATTCTGTAAACTCGAATTATTATCATCCTGTATATTGTTCCAGGGCCAATACCTGCTGCAAGAAAACTTGCCATTTGCCATAATCTTGTACAACTCGAATTATTGTCACCTTCTATAATGTTCCAGAGCCGAGAAAGATATACGAATACTTGAATAATTAAGATAGAAGCATCACCCAGAATAACATCTGTTAAAATTTTCAATTATTCTGTTAAAATATATATATACCCAAAAAACTTGTTATATATGGAAGTTTTCTGCACTTTATTCCATTCAAGAGAATTCCAAATACAGTTTACAGATCTAATTCCACATTTTTATCTGTTTTAATCCTTTCTAATCATCAATCTAAATCTGTTTTGTGCTCCAATCTGAATATCATTCTGAAATTCTTAGTCATGGCTTTCGTGTTTTCATTCAGAGATATTATAGCAAGTCATATACATCCTCATTGAAAATCCCTTAAAAGAGATAATTATGAAAGCCTTATTGAGATACGAGAATTCAATGTAAATATTCGCATATGCAACTATTATATCAAGTTAGTTTAACTAAGAGAAATTGTAAAGGGGCTGGCTTAGTTCCGTGGATAGATTTCAAATTCATTTGATCTTGTCATAAAAGCTATCTGTTTAATAGAAGTAATGAAACTTCTTTTGATGTTTTAGATCTGTGAATAGCAAATAGAGATAAATCAACATTACATTCTTAAACTAAGGATATTTTAATTGAAGCTATTATAACGTAAATTGGTGAGCAAGCAAAATGAAATAACAGTGAATGATTGTTTCGGAAACGTTCATGTTTCCTTCTCGATGCGAACAACAAGAGCTCAAAGTCAAGTATGAGCTTAACCATGTGCTAGAGAAAATGCTGAACTACAGAAGTTCTGACGCCGTCTAGTGCGACGAAAGGTAAGTATAATCAGAAACAGCAATAAAAATATATAAACTTGAACACAAAGGTGCCGAAAACGAATAAGACAGAGAGAAACTACAGCAGCGACAAACGACGGAGCAGTCACATCAGCCTTAGAAAGGAAATCAAATATCTAGAGAGAGTGTCTCGTGTGACAAAGGAAGAAAATGTGTTGCCAAAAGGAAACAAGAGATATGAAGAGAAAAAAGAACTAGGAAAAATGTGAACGAACAGAAATATTCAAAAATACTTGCTCAAATAAGGCTGGCAAACTTACGTAAGCTATGACATTAGGGAAACAACCATTTTCGGAAGCTACACAAAAAAAATTAACATTTTTTTTTAATAAGAAAGTATACAGAGTCTACTTCGATGCAAAAAAGTTGAAATCTTGTCTCAATAGCACAATTATGACATCGGTTGACCAATTTGAATATTCACGGTTCGATCCCTAGCCGGGGCAGTAAAGCCTTTACAGAGGCACCCGATCGAATTAACTTTACAAGATAGATGCAACGATGATAGAGGGACCGAAAATTGACCCAGTCACGAATTTTCAGTGTACTCTATGAATTAAGGCGCCAGTTTCAACTTCACAACCACACATGATGCCATGGATACAGAAGAAGCAAAGAATACGCAGGTGGCCGTTCGGATCAACAGTTACACGCCAATCTAACTACATAGGGGGATATTATAGGATCCATTTTGATAAAACAAAATTGGAATCTTGTCTCAATAGCTCAAGAATTAGAACATCGCCTGGCCAGTTCATAGTTCCACTTTTCGATCTCGACTGAGACATTGAAACATGCACATGTATACAAACTAATGCAAAAAGTACTTGGGGATAACAGACTACAAAATTATGCAGTAATACAACCAAAGATTAAAGATGACTTTGACTTCAGCAGCTGGATGAATTAACTTCATCAATAAAATTAAAAACATATGTTCAAACTTCTGTAAGAAATGTGAAAAATGCTAAAGTAAGAATGTAACAAAATATGATGATGAAACAACGATGTTAGAATCTGAATGAGCAATGACATACACAGCTTAAAAAATCGTTCAAGAAAATACCAGTAAATAAAAGACTACAAAAGTTATGAAAATATCAATAAAAGAAAAAGTCAATGGTATTTGGAAGCTAGATGAGCTAGCTTTAGCAACTTCAAAATAAATTTATTCAAAACATCTATAAAATTTTCCATTCAATAAAAGACTACACAACGAATCAAAATGTAAACAAAATGAAGGAACTAACAGTTCTGAAAAGCTATATAATTTAACTTCATCAACAAAATACAAAAGACAAACATACAAAAGACAAACATACAAAACTATGGTAAAAATACTAAAGTGTAAAAGATGAAGTAATAGGTAAGATATAATAAAAGAATTAACAAAAACGAAATGGATTAGCAAACTATTTGAGCTACTTTATCCTTAATGCCCATCATGGGCATAAAATGGAAGTAGAGCGTCAATATTATCCAATCCAGTTCAATACAAAACACAAACAAGTTACCGAAAATGAAGCATAAATTATTTAACGAAGAAACTTTCTTCATCCAACAGTAGAAATATGAACAGTTGAAAAGACAACTAAATTCTTCATAGTACTAGGTGACATCGTAAGCATAAAGCTAGTAGAGAGCTTAAATAAGCCAGATACCAAATAATGTAGTTCAATATGAAAGATACAAGTCATCGACGGGAGCATAAATTATTTAACGAAGAAACTTTCTTCACCCGACAGTGGTAAGTAAAATGCAGCTAATTTCTTCATCGCATTGGGTTACATCATGGACATAAAGCAACACTAGAACGCTAAAATAATCCAACGTAGTTCAATATGGCAGTCATCAAACGAAGCATAAATTACTTAACTAAGAAACTTTCTTCACTCGAAAGTGAATATTTTAAGACAGCTAAATTCTTCATCTCACTGAGTACATATTTTGAATTTATACAGCAAAATGAAAAATTAAATAAAATTATATTCATCATCCTTTATTGAAATATTCTTCGCTTTTTTCACACTTTGACCTTGTGATATTCTAAAACGCTTAAAAAAATCATCTAAGTGAAGGAAATTTAATCACCCCCATCTGTAGGATATCCTCAAAGAGTGCTCAATTAGCGTAAACTATAGTGTTTTCCGCGAGTTCTATTCCTCTGAAATAAACTTGGAGATAAAAATTATGTCATTAATTTTAAATAAAGAAAAATTTCAAAATTTTTGAGGCAAAGTATTTTAGTAAGCTAGCAATTAATATCCTCCAAATTCCATTAATATCTAAATTTATGCTTAGCAAAGAAATATTTGTGTTTGTAATGATTTTGTTTGATGTTAAAACGAATATAGTTTGTATTGAAAAAAATATACTAAAATCCTTGTTTTAAAAGTAAGTATACTCATACCCAAACTGTCACTATGAATATATATGTATATATATATAATTTAATTCCATTTGTTATACTAAAACTACAGTTTTATCTATCTATACAAGGCACACGGCAATTGCATACATATTTTCAGGGGCACGTGATGCCTAAAATGTTGAGAAATAGTACGTTAGTCGATACTACGTGTGCAAATATTTTGCTTTCTATGTCTCAAGTGGCTTCTGGGGGGCTTTCGGTGCTTTTCAAAAAACATATTTTATTCGCACCCCGCCCCCCCCCCCAACACACACACATACATAGGAGAAAAATGAAAATATTACGCCATTAGATTCTGCAGTAGCATTACCAGAAAATAATTGTGGGGGTAACCAAATATTTTATTTTCCATTTCTCCAAATATCACATCTCCGAACTTCCACGGGTTCCGAAGAGTGTCTGAGTGGGAGGGGGTTATGACAGCCTCCCACCCAATAAATTGTATGATTCATTTTCACTATATTAAAATTTAAGTATCTTTATTTTGATAATTAATTTCTGACATTTAATTAAAATTTAATTATTAAAATTTTTATTATCTTATTAAAATTAAAATTTAATTATTTAATTCGAAAGGCATGTGTTGAATGCAGCAGATTTCTATTATATCGATTTCTAGATATTGCTGAATAGATAAATATCGAAAGTTAACATAAACTAGTGAGGTGCAAGCCTAAATTGACATTTTTATAATTTCATGAAATATCTATTATTATGTTATGTTGAGAGTTTAATTTGACGACTATACATGTAGAGTGTATCTGTCGAAATACCCAGGCAATGTCCATGAACTTTGGCATGCTTTTTGGAATGGAGATGCCACAAAGTGTATTGATTTTCAGCGAAATTAAGTATAAGAAAGAGCTAAATTGTGTAATTCTTATTCCACAATATCAGAATTTTATTATATCTGTTACAAAATGATTGCAGCAAATTTTTATTATGTATATCTATATCTAGATATTGCTGGATAGTTAAACATCGAAAGCTAACATAATATTAAGTAGAAATAAATTTTTAATTTTCAACTGCCTGTATTTCACAAAAATTATATTTCAATTTCAAATTTCGTTGTTTATATTTAAATAGTTAAATTTCTAAATGCGTTTGTTTATTTTGAAATACTTCAATTTTGAAGTGTATTCATATTTAAGTAATTCAATATTCAAAGCATTTCAAAAATCCTCAGTTTAAGTTTAACCTTAGTTTTTTAAAAGTCCAAAGGTTTTATTTTCCATTGGATAATTCAAATATAGTTTTTATAACTACTTTAGTTTACTTTAATAAATTTGAATATTTAAATTTTAGTATCTTTTTTTTATATTTAAATTCTTCAAATATTTGTTTTTTCTGACTCGTGAATAGTAAAGTGAATGTTTATTTAAATACTCACTACGCATGTCCCACACATAAGATCCCCATGCGTTTGGTCTTGATTGGCTAAAAAGAACCGACACTGATTGGCTAAGAAGAACCGCTCTGTGATTGGCAAGGTATCTAACTTAGTTCAACAGTAACAATGAATTTGCATTTAAAGAATAGTAAGATTTTCAACAATACGTAGTTATATGTTTTTGTTTAGCAACAATACGTATTTGAAGTTCTTTGTTGAAATAAAACATATTCGTTTATCTACATGAGAAAAATATTTGCAATTAATAAACGTTTTGCAAAGTATTTTAAGTCACTAAAGTAATGTAAATCACATACCAAGCTTAGATATGCTACGACAGAAGTTCATTGAGGAGATGATTAGTCTTGAACAAAACATCAGAAAAAGAGCCTTCAGTTTATTGAAAAGAGATTATGAGATTCTCATACACCTGGATCAGTCTGAGATATGGGTAATGAAGCATATAGGTAAAGGGAAATATATGTCACTGAAGATAAAGCAGATGCTGTGGGAAAAATCAGATGACTTCTGGCATACTTTGTGGAATGATAATGTTATGCCTGTCTTCGATCAGCTAGTTTCATATATCAGGGATTGGACATATCCATAATGACTTATTTTGACAAAACTCTGAACTGGTACTTTGTCAATCCGTCTTCCTATAAAAAAAAGGGTTACAAGTGACAAGAAAGTGGATAGAAGACGTGCTGAAAGGAAACTGGTACGTACATGGACGAGTATATTGCTACTTAAATCTGCACCCAGTTAATGTCCATATTTCAAAGTCCAAGCCCGTCTCGAGATCTATCCTACACTGACTTATCCTACACAAGTAAAATATCCGATTAGGAAGTGAGTATCTTTAAGATGTTTATTATATCTGTGTAAACAGTAGTGGTTTATCCAATGGATCAATCAATTAGGATTGGATTGCATTAGATTTGGATTCAGAACGGTCGAATTAGTATACATGAGTATTTTTTTTCAGCCCTCCGGGTTGCATTGAGTGCTCTGACATACTGACACTGCGCTTTTAGAGAGGTGAGCCTTCAAAAAAGAATAAATCGAGAACAAAATCTATTAAAAAGATAAAAATTACACCATAATCATGCTTAGAGTAATTTCTACTGAAAGAGAATAAATTATAAATAAAAAATCCGCGTATAAAATATTACCCAATTCTAAAATTTTGTATAATTACTTTACAATCGTAGAAAGATAACTTTTTGGTAACATAGCTAGATTTTTTCTTTTTTAAATCATTCTTCATACATTTTAGTGCCACCTATGGTGCCAAAAATAGTCTCTAAGGATCAGGGAGTGTTTGTTCACTTGAGCCATACTGGCTCCCAGACTTTTCAATATACTCATATATTCAACCCAGATACAGAATATAGCAAAAAATTTTAAATAAATACAAATTAAGAAAATGTTTTATTAGCACCAGAAATATTTAAATGATAAATAATGTATTAAATGTGATTTTATTTATCAAATAACTTAACAATTCAATCTTGTTTAATCTAGCAAAATGTTCCGATTACGGATACAAAAAATCTGATGTGGGCAACACATAACTTTCCTTATATAATGCAATGAATTTACTACAATGATTTAGCGTCATTTTTATCCCTTTGGCGAGTTTTTCGCTGATTTAGCAACATTTAAAACAGCCGCCAAGTTGGCGACATTCCATCAAATTCGTCTCCAAAATCTCGCCAAGCGTTATGGACGTTAAATTAAAGACCCCGTCACAATTCTGTTCGTCACACATTCTGTATATAAGGAAAGTAAAAATTAAATTCAATTTAATTATATGTTATCTTGCATTTCTTATAGTATAATGTATAAGGAAAGTATTGTGACTGAGTCGGAAATTCGAGTTTTCGCGGTGCTCCCAGGTGGTCACCCACCCAAGTACTAACCGCGCCCGATGCTGCTTGACTTCGGTGATCTAACGAGAACCGGTGTTTTCATCACAGTTGGGCTGTTGGCATATTAACTATCGTGAAATATGTTCACTTTTCATATGTATTATCATGCGATAAATTTGGTGACATCATTCTGATGGATCTAACTCGTTCCATTCATGAGGGGAAATATTTTGGGTAATACTTTTGTATTTGGAAGCCAATAATCATTTATCTGCTATAAGAATAACTTTTTTCCCATCCATACCGCTTGGAGATATTTTGGCTAAGAATTTGGTAGAATGTCGTCAACTTGGCGACTTTTTTAAATGTTGCCAAATTAACGAAAATGTCTCCAAATTGATAAAAATAACGCTACATCAATGAAAATGACAACTAATTGACGAAAATTCAATATCTGGGAAATAATATAAGAAATTACCATAAGAATAACCTATTTTTCCGTCCGTAACGTTTATCAAAATTTTAGTGACGAATTGCCGGAATATCTCCAACTTGGTGACTTCTTAGATGTTGCCAAATTGACTAAAATGTCAGTCAATTGATAAAAATTCGCCAAATTAATGAAACTCATGCTAAATCAATGAAATGACGACGAATTGATGAAAGTTCAATATCTTGGAATGAACATAAGAATAGACTATAAGAATAACCCATTTCTCTGTTAGTCCATAACTCTTGGCGAGAAATTTAGCGGGACGTTGCCAACTGGCGACATTTTTAAATGTTGCTAAAGTTACAAAAATGTCGCCAAATTGATAAAAAAGAAAAGACGGCAAATGGGAATTAATGTTTTGCAAATTCTAATTTCCGTCCATATGACGGGCATACCTTCTAGTATATAAGAAATGCTCTTCTTTCCGTTTGTTTGTAACACTTGGTGATACATTTGGCGAACTTGGTGAATAATCTAGCGAAGTATCACCAACTTGGCGATATTTAGACCCAGATTGACGAAAATATTGTCAAAATTGCAAAAATGACGCTAAATATATGAAACTGATGCCTACTCGGTAAGTTAATTATTAAAATATTTTAATATATGGACTATATCGCTTATTGGGGATGATATTAGTATTGATAATTGTTTATTTCGAGTTGTACGAAATATAAGTTAATTGGGCACTTTGAACTAGTTTTATAAGTTGACATCCGGAAAATCGCCAAATTACAATGCAACGTACTGGAGTTCTTATACATTATTTTTTTATTGTAAAAGGAGTAAATGCATTTCATTACATAAGGAAAATCATGTGCTGCCCACATCAGTTTTTCTAATTGTGTATTATATCTGTGTAAACAGGACTGGTTTATCCAATAGGTCAATAGACTAGGATTGGATTACATTAGATTTGGATTCAGCACTGTCGAATTAGTATACATGAGTTTTTTTTATTTTTTGTTTTTTCAGATCTCCGGGTTGCATTGAATGTTCTGACATACTGACACTGCGCTTTTAGAGATCTGACTGACCTTTCGAAAAAAAAATATAATAAAAACATAAAAAATTACACAATAATGATGCTTAAAGTAACTTTCTACCGACAGAGTATAAATTATCAATAAAAAATTCGCGTGGAATATATTACCCAATTTTAAAATTTTGTATAATCACTTTTCAATCGTAGAAAGATATAAAACATAATCTATATGATTACAAAAAACAGTAATATAAAAAGAGTTCCAATATGAAATGTTTAAACATATTTCTAACTCCAAATACTTTTGATCAGAACCAAATTTTTGTTTGTCTGATTGTCCTCCTGAATGTTCCAAAACGAAAGAAGTTTCCAGCCAACCTCTGGATATCTGGTCTTTTAGGATGTTAGCTCTCTCTCTCTGTGGATCTGACGCTCTAAAAAGATATATGAGCAAATTACCAGCTGGAAGAAGGATGTGTACCCATCCACCTTTGACCACTCTCTTCAAGTAGATTACTTCAATGAAATTTTAACTTTTCTCGGTAACGTTATTATTTAATAGAAAGTTAAAAAGTATAATTTATTTTACTTATTCCCAAATTTCATAAAACACGTTGCTTTTCGCGCAGTTACTATCAGAAGCAAATCGTATTCCTTTGCCTGACAAACTATTAATTAAAATGTTTAACAATATTCAGGCCTTAGTAAATTCTAATAAAAATTGTAATGCAGTATGTCGCAAAAACAGTGGTGAATTTATAGATAGTGTTAAGCTTATTCCTATGTACTTTAAAGTTTACACTTTTGATTTTATGAATATCTTTTAATAATATTAATATCAGATATTTATATAATGTAATTAATTATCTGTTTAATGAGATTAATCGATATTTTTTGGAAACCTGCTTATTTTAAAAATATATTAAATTTAATGATGAATAAACTTTGTAGTTCATGGCAATATTGTAATATTAAATTGATTGGGAGTGCATCAAATGGGAATAGCCTCTAACCATATAGATAATTTATACTTATGAAAACATATTTCTCTTACTGGTTATAAATTTTACAGATATTATGATAACATATACGGCATATTGAAAAATCATTACCTGACGTTAACTGTTCGCAAATTATTTAAGCCATTTTATCCTTAATGCTCGCAATAGCCCGTCATCTCATTTAAGTAAAGTTCCTAGTTAAAGTAGCCATCTACATGAAATTGCAGTCGAGTGTCAACATAATCCAATCCAGTTCAATACAAAACACAAACAAGTTATTTACTGAAGCATAACTAATTAAACAAAGAAACTCTCTTCAGCCGACAGTGGAAATTTCACGGCAGCAAAATTCTTCATCGCACTTGGTGACATCGTGAGCATAAAGCGACAGAAAAACAATAAAATAATCCAGATACTATATAATCTAGTTCAATATGAGAGAAGCAAGTCCAGAACTGAAGCACAAATTATTTAAGGAAGAAACTTTTTTCACCCGCCAGTGGTAAGTAAAAAGCAGCTAAATTCGTCATCTCACTGAGTACATATTTCCAATGTATACTTCAAAATGGAAAAAAAAATATTATTCAGCATCCTTTAAAGGAATATTCTTCGCTTTTCACACTTTAACCTTATGATATTCTAAAACGCTTAAGAAAATCATCTGAGTGAGGTGAAGTAAGTACTAGGAAAGTCAATCACCCCATCAGTAGGATATCCATCCTCAAAGAATACTCAATTGGCGTAATCTATAATGTTTTCTCGCGAGTTCTCTTCCTCTGGAATAAACTTGGAGATAAAAATTATGTCATTCATTTTAAATAAAGAAAAGTTTCAAAATTTTTGAGGCAAAGTATTTTAATAAGCCAGTAATTAACATCCTCCAAATCCCATTAATATCTAAATTTATGCTTAGCAAAAAATATATTTGTCTTTGCAATGATTTTGGTTTATGCTTAAATTGAAATAATTTACGTTAAAACCAATACTAAAATCTTTGTTTCAAAAGTAAATATACTCTTATCCAAACAGTCACTATGAATATATATATATATATATATATATATATATATATTATTCTCATTGTTATACCGAAACTATAGTTTTATGTATCTATACAAGGCACTCGGCAGTTGCATGCATATTATCAGGGGCACTTTATGGCTACAATGTTGAGAAATAATGCGACAGTCGATGCTATGAGTGGAAATATTTAGCTTTCTATGTCTTAAGAGGAGGGGGCGGGGTTCTACGGCTTTCTCTGCCCTTTTAAAAAATCGGCATTTTATTCGCACCCACATCCCCATAGGAGGAAAATAAAAAATATTGCACAGTTAGATTCTAAATTAGCACTACCAGAAAAAATTGTGGAGGTAATCAAATATTTTATTTTCCATTTTTTCAAATATCACACCTCCGAACTTCCATGGGTCCCGAAGAGTTTCTGAGTGGGAGGGGATTATGACCTCCTCCCACATTTCTAACACAAAAATAAACATCAAATTCATTGGCTTTTTTTCAAAACTGTCTTCAGAGAAATCAGTTAGAACTAACCATTACATTAATTTTGAATGTAGCTATAATTCATTATATATACATATTATAAATAAAATTATTGTTTCTTGTCAAAAATTAAAATAACTCTAACTCTGTTGCGCTCGAACCGCATTTAATAGTTTTCACCAAAATTGAAATACTTCGTCCTGCCTTACAGTAGTGGCCTCATATTTTATTTTGAATTTTAGAAAAAATGAACGTCTACCAAGTTTTTAAAAAGCAATTAAAGACATTTGAATTTATATTGGTGCGCTACGAAATTTTCGAAGATGAGAGGAGAAATTCAGTAGAGAATGCCATGATGATTCCGTAAGAGTGTGTTCCACAGAAATTCCACAAAGAGTCCACAAAAAATGACCTGATATCGACTTCAACGAAATGAGCAGATGCAGTACTAGTAGGAGCACAATACTTAGAGTCAGTGCCAATACGATATACACTAATGCAAAAGTTGTGATCAATGTCCAAAGACCAAAGTGAAGGTATGTGCCCATTAATTATTATAGCAGGTCATAGAACATCTTGATAACAATAACTTACTGGAACTCACATGTCCAAGCTCCTCCACAATAATATGATAAATATTGTAATCATGTAAACAATTTAATAATTAAACAAATGTTGTTAATAAATAATGTTATTTTTAAAGTTAAAAACGGTGCAATTAATTGAGTAGCATTATTTTAATAAATATTCTATTCCAAGACTACACTAAAGATAATATGGTGGGTTTAATGAACGGTATACAGCGCAATGTGTTTTACTGTTTTCACGACATACAATATTCGGCCATGTTCAAAAAGAGTTTAATTTAATATTATGCTTTGCATCATCATTTACATCACCGCAGGTGTGCTACGAAATTTTCAATTATCAGTAATTAGGTAGTTATGAACATGCCATTAATTCTCTCCATCTTGTATTTCAAAAAGTAATAAATAAATATTTTAAAATTCTTTAACTTCATAATTATTTTTCAAAAATTTGAACCTATTAAAATGTAAATGAAAAAGATCAGGCATTTATTAGTAAATATTGAGTTCTTCGAATTTATATCCATATATAATGAATGTTATATTTTTTACATATTCCTATTATAAAGATTAGTCAAAAACCTGATCTATATTTCTTGTTGTATAAAGTTGAATCTGTCATACCTTTAAGGATATTATTTGAGAATTTATTTTAAAATATCTATATATACTAATTGCCAAGTGTCCGTCTGTCTGCCTCTCACGCTTTTTTCAGGCACTTCCCGAATAGATAGAGACTTGCAATTTGGTACATGGCTTGGACGTTCGATAAAACCCCCTGGAAAAATCGAATTTTTTGAAAACGTTCTCTAGAGGGAGTGCTCCACACCTAAACGTTCGAAAAGTGAAAGGATAGGAAAGCATGCTTTGCGATGAGATAGATACTTCAAATTTGGTGTATAGGTAAATCGTTCGAAAGGAAGAAAGTGTGCAACTTCAGATTTCCAATATTTTCTACTTAAGGGGGTGCCACACACCAAAATGTTCGATTTACCGAATAAATGAGAAAAGACTCCTTTAAAATTTGATAGAGGCTTGAAATTTGATATATGGGCTAATCATTGACGAAAACACCCAAGACGAATATAGTTTTCAAAAATGTTCGTTTAAGGGGGTGCTCCAGAGTAAAGCGTTCGAAAAGTGAATTGATAAAAAACCATGCTTCTGAATGAGATAAAGATATCAAATTTGGTGTAAGGGTAGATAGTTTAGAAGGAAGAAAGTGTACAATTTCAGTTTACCAATATTTTCTACTTTGGAAGGTGCCGCACACCAAAATGTTCGATTTTCGGGATAAAGGAGAAACGCCCCTTTTAGAACGTGATAGAGGCTTGACATTTAGTATATGGGCGAATCATGTGATAGAAATCACAAAAAGAATAGAGTTTTTCAAAAATGTATATTTAAGGGAGAGGATACTCCACACTAGAGTATTCGAAAGATGAAATGCTAGAAAAGCATTCTTCGCTATCAGATAGAGGCGGGTAAAATTTGGTGTAAGGGTAAAAAGTTGGAAAGGAAGAAAGTGTGCAATTTCAGTTTTCCAACATTTGCTATTGCAGGGGGTGCCGCTCACTAAAATGTTCGATTTACCGAACAAATGAGAAACGCCTCCTTTACAATGTGATAGAGGCTTGAAATTTAGTATATGGGCTAACCATTTGACAAAAAAAAAACCAAAGGTGGATACGGTTTGACAAAAATGTTCATTAACGGGGTGCTACACAGAAAAACGTTCGAAAGATGAAGTAATAGAAAAAACATGCATATGGATAGGATAGAGACTTCAAATTTGGTGTACGGGTTGTGATCGGGATTTCTTAATCTCTCGTCACTTTTGTGTAAATCCTAAAATCTACATTATATTTTAATCTTTAAATTTTTATACATATTTATATATATTTAATTCTGCATTGGAACACCCTCTTATCTTTTAATATTTTAAATGTATTTCTTTTAATGCAAAATCTTTTAATCTGAAATCTGTGGCCATTTTATTTAAAAGTATTTCTTGCGAACTCACTCGAAGAATTCGACCGTTAAAAGTTCAGGGCCATGTTTCTCTTGCGAAGTGGAAGTTTATGTAGAGGTTGACGACTCTTTGCATGTCTGGGGTGACGCAATAAAGTGTAAGATTTCACATTCAATACATTTGTTCTACAGCGAAAATTAACACCTATTTAGTTTTGGGACACCGTGTCGAGGTTAGATGACACGTCTCTGAGAATTATTTCAAAGTAAGAATGATTTCCAATTGGCTAATTACTGATTTAGCTTTCTTGGAGGTTCGTAGAAGGATCGTCGCCCCTTTTGTCGATTTTTGCATAAAAAGAGAGAGCTGGAGAGCTCGGGGCGCATTCTCCCGAGTGACTACATGAAGAGTTGTTGCAGAAGAGAACGATGTTTACGACGAGTTGGGGACTTGGACTTCCAAGCCAAGTCCCTGAACTTGTGAGCTGGGAGAATGTGGCCATGACATCGAATTACCTGACTGTCGGATCCAAAGAGATTAACATCACTGCGTTTGATGGCCGGATTATTATCCAGTCGCTGTTCCCGAGGCTTTTTCAGGGACCCTTTCCAAGCCTGATTTTCCCGAGACCCCTCCCGGGAACCGAATCATGTTTCGCTATCTACGAGTGACCCAAAACTCAGGCCGGGTTGGAGTCTGAGCCTGACGCCGTCAGAGCCATGGAGAAATGGCATCTTGACCCCAGGTTGGGTTCGTCTAGAACTACCTTGAACGAATGTGCCGCCTTCTTCACGGAACACGGGGTTCCCTCTCGTGTAGGTTCGTATTGAAGTCCGGAGCTACGACACTTATCACGACACTTTGGTCGCTCAAGGTAAAAGCATTTGATTTCGGATTTGAGTCTCTGCTGAAAGTAGTTGGTCAAGCAAGGACTAGAATGATACCTCCTGAATATTATACGCGCGTTCACTTAATTACCATCACTGAAATTGCTGCATAGAAATTATCGATTACCTTTTTTCGAGTGCGCTCGCTTCCCGTTGTCTTGACCATACCATATTCTATTTTATGCTATTATGTATTGTATTCCCACTTATCTAATTAATTTAAAGTGTATGTTTATTTTAACAGCATTGTGCCGGTGGCTTTCTTAACCTTAAGATCCTGTGTCCAGTGGTTGCTAAGCTAATAAAGATTCAGCGTATGTTCTAAATTGGTAACTCCTAACTTAAGTAACTGAATAAAGAATTAATATTTTAAATTAATAATTGTGTGATTATTGGTGTCATATAAATTGAGAATTCAAAAGTGTATTTTTGGCTGAAGATGAAGACCTTTCAAGGTAAGAGTTTATTTGTAAATTGCATTTGTATTTGAGAAAGTGGATTAGAAGTTACAGGTCATCTTGGAGTTTATCTACCGGACAAGAGTGTTTTGAAACCTGGGTTATGAAATTTGGATCGGCGTATCCCATGCGGAAAGGAAAGTGAGTTTCAGATCACGGTTGGTTGTGAAATTTGAGCTGATCTTGGGTAAATTTGCGAAATGTATTAGTTTCGTTGGTCAACCGAAACTACCGGTTTGACAGGGTAGATAGTTTGAAAGGAAGAAAGTGTGAAATTCAGATTTCAAATATTTGCTACTTTAAGGGGTGTCGCACACTAATATATTCGATTTTCCAAATAAATGAGGCACACTTCCTTTTAAATGTGATAGAGGCTTGATATTTGGTATATGAGCCAATCATCTGATAAAAAACCTAAGACAGAGTTTTTAATAAATGTTCATTTATGGGTGTACTTCACAGAAAAATGTTCCAAAGGAGAAATAATAAAATAGGGGTGCCTCGGGATGAAATAGACTTTAATGTTGTGTACGGGCAGATAATTCGAAAGGAAGAAATACGCAAATTAAGTTTTCCAATAATTTCTTCCTTAGGAGTTTCTACACACCAAAATATTCGATTTGTCGAATAAATGTGAAACGCGAATTATTAAAAAATTTACGTTATTCAGGGGTTGCTTATTGTGAGACCGCTGATTTTCAACGGGTATTCGGCTAGTCGTTTTCTAAAATCTGTTTTCTTTAACCATGCACTTTTTTTTTTTTTGCATTTCTAAAAAATATCTCCTATTCATACTTACTTCTTTAATTTCTTAGTTTTCAACATCGTTTATATCCTGTATACTACCTGAAGTTAGCATATCTTATTTATTAACTTTTAATAACTATTATCCATAATCACATCACAAAAAATAATGAAAATATTTAGTGATATTATCAATAACTACCGTATTTTCTAGAAAATAAGGCCGGGTCTTATATTAATTTTTGCTCCAAAAGACGCATTAGGGCTTATTTTTAGGAGAAGTCATTTCTTTTATGCAAAACAATTGACATTTATTCTTTTACCACAATCTATAAAATTATTTCATATATTCATGCATAAGAATCTACATTTATTCATACACTCATGATTAGAGTTCCTAACCATGTAAGGACTAATGTTTATGATCTATATAAATAAAATTGAAAATGTGCATGTGTGTTTGTTTGTCTCATCATCATGGATGAACCACTGCGCCGAATTTCATGAAACTTTATGGATAACCTTGAAATAGCCTTACTTTAAATTTAGTTCGTGTTTCGAGCTTTTAGAACCAGGAATTGTTGAAATATTAATGAAAAACAAACCTTCCAGAAACAATATTTTTCGCAATTTCGGTTGAAGGAAAGAAAATAAATCATGTAGCTCGACAACGTCATGAAATTCGATGTGTTTATACAGCAGACGACTGTCATTAAATCTTTTCCGTTTTAAATAATATACGTGTAAAAAGAAATTTTGTCGGAATTACATTTTTGATTGAATTATATTAATTACGGCCTTCCGCTATAAATATTACGGGAATTATCGATATTTTCAATTTCTTACATAGTCTGTTTTATTTTCGCAAAGCTTTTTCAAATTCATATACTATTGTTCTTAGCCAACTGTTGAAACAAAACAAAAGTGATCCTGCTATATCTTCTAATACCATTTTAACTCTTTCATTATGGCATATATTGATTCAATTTCACATTTTTTTTGTAAATGTGCTTACAAACGGGACCAGGATGTTTTACTCCTCAGATCTGCCTGTGATGAGGATTTTTCATAATGAGAAAAGGATATTCAAATTCTTTGTTTTAGGAAAATTAAATTAAATAAGAATGTTTTGAATAACAATGTTATTTAGAATACTACAGGAATTTGCAAATAATTATAAATTTTTAAGTTTTATTATTATATGTTCCGTACAAAGAACAAGTGTACAGCTAGATTTAAATAAATTCGAATATTATAATAAGAGAAAATATTTTAAACTTTTCGAAGAGTTTTGAGTTGATCTTCTTGTTGCACATACGGACAGACCAGATCACAAAGTTCCTTCAATAAAAACCGTTCAATAGTTTCAAACAAACAGAAGCTTGAAACGTGCATTTTTATCCGTTCTTTGCTATTCTTGTTCCAAATCTGCTTTGACAGGGCTACAGACCAATCATTAATTTTGAAGAAACATAATCTTGAAACGTTCGTTTTTATTCCTTATACTTGTTCTACTCGTTCCTGTTTACGTTTGACTGTGCTACAGACGGAACCGCTGAACTGATAGGGATGAAACTAGAAGCCCTTGTACCATATATCCTGTAACATATTTTTTCAACAATTGGGTAGATCTGACATTCGGAACATATTTTATAGCCAAAACACTTTTCAGATGTTGCAAATATACAGACTGCATGATATATGCAAAATGTTTGTGTGTAACTAGTAAACCAGATGTAAAGCAAAAATATTTACCAAATTTTATTAATACAGGGTGTGGCTTTATTATTTTTTTAAATTATATTTTTTTCTTTAATATTTTCCAATTTTTATTTTTCAGATATGACGTTGAGGTTTTAAATCATGGAACCCTACACTATCCAAAATCGATCGTTCAAATCGATTTATATCGAAAAACTATGATGTGAGATGGCCACCTCGTTCTCCAGATTTGAACAAATCAAACTCTTCCTGTAGTGCTTCCTGAAGGAAAAAGTGTACACAAATATTCAAGTCACAAAATTTACAACAGTTAAAACTGAATATTAGACCGGAAATCATTTTAATATTACAGGAAATGAGTAAGAAGGGTGAAAAATTATGAAAAAAATTGTATTCCTACCTATAATCACAGTGATTCACATTTACCTAATATTTTTTTTTGCATATAATGTAAGAAAATACCACATAATAAACTCTTATTTTCAACTTTAATTTTTTATTTATTAAATTTGGTTCATAAGTTATACCAAAAGTAAGTCTTAAAGACTGCCCCCTGTAGTAATTAAACAAGAAAGATCTATCATGCATAAAGCATTGATTGTGAAACACTTTCCAACTGCAATGCAATTTCATTTAAACATCTCTAAAATGCGATACATTTAGCTGTGATATTTTAAAAATTATCACAATACTACAATAATTTGTTATATTTGAAAACTTCATCGAAAACAAATGAACTCTATTCAAATAACGTCATCGAAATGTAAATCGCCTGGCTCTCTACACAAAAGCAGTGAATATTTCATTCATACACTTTTTTAAATTCCTTTCATTCAGTGGCTATATTTTTTAAATTATCACATTACTACAGTAATTTACATTACTTAAAACTTAAAACCGTGGAGGTTAAAGTATTTTGTAACTCCATACTTAAAACTTCATCGAAAAATGCAACATTATAGAATCGTCTGCTTCTCTATGTAAAATCAATGAATAATGAATGTTTCATTCATATCAACAATATTTCAGACTTCAGAGCTAAATAATTTTGCGTTAAAGAAATTCAGCAAGTCCTATACAACTCATCTTACAGCTTGATGTGTTTACATTCTCCATACGTAAAAATTAGGCTTCTTTGTAGAAATAATCAACATTTGATGATCATTTGAACTCAAAAATATTATAATTGAGTTGGCGCAGTATATAAATGCACAGAAAAAAATAAAAAATTAGGCGGTTTTAGGACGGATGCAACACTAAATATAAATTAAACAGAACTTTAAAAATCACGATTTTGACACAAGATGGTTGCCATATTTCATATTGAAGTGGGTCACGTGATCTCTTCATATAATATGGGTGTAATTATTATTTTAATACTTATTTAAAAAACTATCGAACATATTTTACTGAAATTTTTTTATATATTTTATGGGATAATTTGAATATTTTCTAAAGTTTTCGAAGCAATTTGTGAATTTTAAATTAGCTTAAAAAATGTTTGAAAAATTAGGTCCCATAGGGTTCAATGTATTTCATTATTGTGTATTTCATCAATGTATTTTATTATATAGGTGTAATTATTATTTTTCCGGCCAAGGTTCAATCCAAAACTAATTGGGTGATATTATTCATACATTCCCATACGTCCTACAGACCGTCTCAACAACATACTAAAATTTCATTTTGATAAAGTCACTTTTACGGCAGTTATCGTACGAACGGACAGACAAAATAAACAAAGTCATAAACACTTTTCAACTATGTTCTAAAGTGTTAGAAGTAGAAATAGTAAATAAATACTTTCTAATATTTTATTCAAAAGTACGAGTTAGTTATTATTTATGAATTATGTTTCGCACTTCTATTTTGCAATTTACCCCTGTTGAATATTTATATGAATCAGGTAAATAAGAGTTCCATGAAATTTTCGAAATATTTCAAAATTTACTCTAAATCAAAATGTTTGGGATTCACTGCCCTTTGCCAACAAAGAGAATGGTGTAAAGAAGACAAACAACTGAAGAAGCAACTACCGAAAAGAGCTGAAAAAGGTCAGATCGTCTTAAAATTAGAGAGTACTCACAATATTTTTTCAGTACTTCAACCATATGCAGCATTAATTACTTTCTCTATATACATAGTATAATATATAGAACAAGTATTCTGACGAAGTCGAAAATTCGAAAACCCTGATTTGGTCGAACATTTTTGTAGTGATATATGTGTGTATATGTGTGTGTGTTTGTTTGTTTGCCCGCGTGCAATATCTCACGAATGGAGTGTTTCGAATAAAATTTGGCACAAATATTACAATCAGTGTATACTTGAACCATGTTGATTTTAAACGCAATTAAATGTTCGGAAGACTAAATTTTCAAATGACATGTTGAAAGAATCATTAAAAAATCAGAACCTTCAATAATGTTGGATAAATGATCATATTTTATGTATTTTTTTATTTGAAAACAAGAGATATAAACATTAAAAAGCTAGCATGAACTATTCTCGAGACATTGCACAGTTTTCAAATGATATTATAAAAAAGTCTCGAAATTAGAAAATTATTAACTGTTGTAAAATATGTTCACTTTCATATGTAATATTATGCTACAAATTTGTTAATATCATTCTCGTGGATCTAGTTCATTCCATTTATGAGAGAAGATACTTCGGGTAATAGTTTTGTATTTTGATGCCTAACAATTCGCAAATAGTCATTTATATGTGTTACGAGTAAAGCCTGAATTTGGATAAACCTGGGTTTATCCGAGTGAAGCCCACATTATCCAAAAAGGCTGGGTAAACCTAGGTTTATCCAACACTACTTGGGTAAACCTAGGTTTATCCAACACTACTGGGGTAAACCTAGATTTATCCAACACTGCTTGAGAAAACCTAGGTTTAACCAGCACTGCTCAGATAAAAATGAATTTGGCAGACAGGAGAAACATTTACGTTATTAAAATGTGTGTGACTCTGTGTGTATTAATATATTTCGTTTGTCTCAGCTGATTCGCGCTCCTAATAGTTTTCGGTTTATTATGAAAAAAAATTTCTGTGAGAAACAGTTAGCTATGCAAAAATTAATACTATATCTCTCTACCTATATATCTTCTTCCACTCAGACCGTCTGACTTGCCCGAAAGTGTAAAGTATCTGTTTGGACGGCCGGGATGTACCACCGAATCTAGACTGGAACCAAGTAAGGGCTGCATTCACAAGGAAGAAAAACTCTTTTTTCAGCTGGTCGGTACCGCTTGATGATAAATTTAGCAGTCTTGGTGACTAATTTAGTAAAATACCACTAACTTGACGATTTTTCGCCCCAGATCGACAAAAAAAATCATCAAAATTGCAAAAACGACGTTAATTTAACGAAAATGGTGGCAGATTGATGCATTATTTATTAAAATATTTTAATATATGGACTAGCTTATTACAGGTGGTATCAATATTGATAATTGTCCATTCAGAGTTGCATTCAATATTGGTTAATTGAGCATTTCGAAATAGTTTTAGATGCTGTCATCCAGAAGGACACCAAATGTGCAATTCATCGTTAAAAACATTATACCCTGAATCGTATACATCATTTTTTCACCTTGGAAAAAGTGAATTCATTGCATCAGATAGGGAAAGTCATATGATGCCCACATTAGATTTTTTTAGCTGATACGAAGCCTACTATAACCAGTGCAATGCAAACTCTGTTGTGGCTACCCGACAGATCTCAAGAAAGCTGTAGCGTGTGCATGCAATAGTCCTTCAGATATACTTGTGCAGGTATACCTGTATGTGTGTCCCAATATTTTAAAAATTACTTTTTTAAATCCTTCACAGTTTATGAATCACCTTGTACAATTATTTCACGTGAATTCTCTTTCTCTGGGAAAAAAAACCTGGTGACAAAAATGTCCTCAATATTATATTCATCGCATATTTAAAAATTCCCACCCAGAAACCGACAGACACGGCTAACATTATTTACAGCATATAAAGAAGTAAAAGCTCGCCTACGTATCAGCTTAATGTGTTCCAATCCATTTTTACTATAATTTTCTTAAGGTGTTCGAAAGCTCTTTCAAAGGAATTACCGAAGCGAAGAGAAGTAAATTACAGGAAATTCAATTACCCCATCTAAAAGATATTCTTGGGGTATGTTAAATTAGCGTAAAGTGCAATATTTTCCCGGGAATTCTCATTACCTGAAAGAGTAGATGTGGCAAAAAAATTCCCCAATTTCTCTGGCAGTGTATGGGCAGGTAGTTTGCCTTAAAGTTTGACTTAAAGTAATGCCATTTATTTCGACTGTATATTTAGTGTCTTAGGTCAACACTTTCTAACTTTGTTGTAATGTTATAACACACACACATTTGAAATAGTGTGCCCTGAATAGGATGAAAACGTGCAATAAAAGAATAATATAGAAATTATTTTGTGTAATTGAGTTATAAAAATAATTATCCATATCTATTAGATACACCTCAATGTTCCGCCCCGTCAAGTCGTGATGTCCAAATCCGTAGCTGACAGATGTATATTATTCTTGAAGGGACGAACTTCAATTTTCAGGGGTCTGCATCTCATTCCCTAAAATAATTAAAGACTTTTTTTCTCTGTATTACGTTCATAAAGCTGAGAAAAACAAATAAATATTACAATTGGTGTAATAGCACACGAGAAAAAAAACTTTTAAATGACACTTTTCATGATTTTCCTTCTAGCTTTTTTTTCCGTTCAATGTTTATTCGCGGAACTACGGCCTTAACTACTGAACCGATTTTAATAAATAAATAACTCATTTCATGCGTTCTGGTGGGAATTGCATGCTTTCTTTTAAAACTTTATAAATTAGATTCAGAATTTCAAAAGTTAAAAAATCATGAATAAATGATGCTCGGTAGCAAAGTTGAATTTACAATGCCAGCTATATTATTGCTGCGTAAACTTGTTGATGAATATTTCTGCAAAAATGTATTAAAATCGTATAGAACACCCCTCATGGTAAAGAAACTCCCCGCCAAATACAAAAACACCTTCCGAAAAAGTTATGAAATCTCAACATGATTTGCTCCCCGCAAGCTCCGCAAAATTCCCACAGAACCAGAGCTTCTTCATCAGGGCTAGTGTACCCGACTGAAGAATCCAAACCCTCCTTCAAATTACACATATCCCTTTTTAGTGGTAGTCATTTTTTTTTCATTAACTATGACTGAAAAGGCTGCATCTGATTTGAAGGAGATATCTTCAGCAGGATGCTCTAGACTTAAAAGAACAACTCAGTCCTACAGGAACTTAGCACAAACCATTTTAATTATTTCTTAACTTTTTGGAGGGAGATTTTTGTTTTTTGAACTAGTTTTTACCATGAAATGGCGTTTCTGTGATAAACATACTTATCATGTAACACTTTCCTTAAGAGGAGAAAAATATATGAAATAGTTTTACGTTCCATTTACCATACTTACTTATTTACCATACTCTATTTACCATTACTCTACTTACCATACTTGATATTAATAAAATGTCACCGACAATAGAGTTTATTCACATGTGTCTCATGTATGTAGACTTACTTTACGCTGAAATTTTCCATGGGCAATATGCACCTTTAGAATATGTCTGTAATTAACAACATTTAAAAAATGTTACTTTTTTTTTAAATTAATACAAATTAATTCCATAAATTGAAATAAATTTTATTTAGAAATGACCATTTTTTTAAGATTAAGTTTTGAATTTTATTTTAATTTTATATATTTTCAAGATTATTTTTATATATAAAAGCTTCCAATAAGCAAATTAATTTATTCCTGGATCCAATAATCTGCAATAGCAGAGCGATCCAATGCTTTTTCTATAAATAGTATGAGAAGGTAAATATACGATCACTGTTTTATAAATTGCACGTCTAGATTTCCATTACCAGAAAGTAGGAATTCACTTCTGAAAAATTCCCTCCCGCATCACTTCAATAAATGTTCTTTACGCCCCTTTGATATTATTAGCTCCAAACTCTCTTAAAATCTTTAAATAAAAGATTCGAAGTGAAGTGAAGTAATGACAGGAAATTGAATTACACCTGCAAGATATTCTCGGAGAGAGGCTACATTAACGAAAATAGCGTTGTTTTCCAGGACATTTTGATATACAGGCAAAGTATAATGTATAAGTAAAGTATTGGAATAAGATTGAGATCAGTAATTTGAGTTTTCAATGTATTTCACGTTTTTGTGATTCCAGAAATTGTACGAATTCCAGTTTGGGACATACAACTATAGTAAGGAACGTAGTAACTTTGCATTATTTGCCATTGCACTCAACAATGAACACGTCCAACCAAAATTGAATGAGGACGCCAGTCTGAGTATATAAAATGATGCTATAACTAACTTGTTAATATTTACAACACTAGGGGGGCTCTGCCCCTGCTCGCTCCGTTCGCGCAACGCCCTTCGGGAGGCTCCACCTCCTACTCGCTAAGTTCGCTGCATATCTATCTTTCCTAAAAATTCTACTTTCAAAAATCTCTGACTGTTTTCCGCAGGAGGGAAAAGCAGGGATTTTTCATAGTCCAGGGAATCCAAAAACTGAATTTCTTGATCATGAGCTCGCTTCGAGAGCTATTTCATACCAAACTAAAGTTTAAATCGATAAACTATTTATTTCATCGTGTTACCCTATTTTTTCTCCATAAATGTATCAAATTTCATATTTTTGTACGCTATAGTTTTTACGGTACGAGACAGAGAAATTGCTAGACGTGCCGATACGAAAAACAAAAGTTCACTTCAGAAGTACATAAAAAGTAAAATATCTCAAAAACTACATCGAAATTTGAAAAAGGAGTTCCGTCCTGCAAAAATTCACCCGTGTAGGTGCCTGCTTGCAAAAATTCGTGGTCTTGCTACTGTTAGTTTATCCAGGACACGAACTCGCAGATCAAATATTTTGTCTTTGACATTCAATATTTTTTAAACTACAATATACAAGGTATCCCAAAAAGATTAAAACGCTCTTTAATCCTTTACCTGTTGGAGATAAGTGGGTAATGTAAATTGGAAAAATGTTGAAAATAAGGTAGGAAATAAGACTACTTTTATGAAATAGTCCTCACATTCATTTTCAAAAAGTTACACTTTCTAAATTTTTATACGACCCCCTTAGACAAATTGGGCCAATCAGAGAATTTTTATTTTTAATGCAACAGGATCATTAAAAAAACCCGCATATCTTTATTTTTAGAATCAACTGAATTATGATAAAGAAAAAAATCTGACTTATGTCATTTTTCCGTTCCATGTGAAAGGCTGTTTCATCAGTAAAAATAGGGATCATAAGCAAATTGAGGATGGAAATTGTTTAGATCAAACATACGTTAATATGTGTCAAAATTGTTTATCACAAATGCATCTAAATAAAGCATTACACAGACAGAGATCATATAAAGCAGTGGTACTCACTACGCGGTTGGGTATGCTATGTATTATCATCCAGTTTTATCTTTTTTGTAATATATCACAAATTTACATTTCTAATTTGATATAGGGTTCCCATTCACAATGTTCAATTTCAAATTAAATATAACTCGCTCAATTTTAAAAATACAGATATGAGGAGTTTTTTAATGATCTTGTTGCATTAAAAATAAGCATTTTCTGATTAACCCAATTTGTCTAAAGGGGTCCTATAAAAATTTAAAAAGTGTAACTTTTTGAAAATGAATGGGAGGACTATTTCATTAACGTAGTCTTATTTCCTATCTTACTTTCGCCATTTTTGTAATTTACATTGCCCACTTATCTCCAACAGGTAAAGGACTAAAGCGTGTTTCAATCTTTTTGGGACACCCTTTATATCAAAAAAAAGTTTATTTCAGCATATTTCTCAAAGCTTTTTCTACAATTGAACAATTGAATCAGCAATTTTATAAGCAATAGTTTTCGCGGCACGAAGCAGAGAAACTCGAGAAACGAGAAATTTGTCAAACAGCGGCGTCAACTATTTTTTTTAATATAGAGAGATGACAGTCACGCGGAAGAACTTCCCAAATGGAAATTCATACGGGCTGATTCTACATCAGGTTACGTAACGCACTGACGAGCCCACCAATGCTGAAAGACGAGACCTATATATAGTCTTATGTATCCCCTTGCCCTACATCAAAGGGGACGAGATGCGGGATAGCCCAATGGTTAATGCAATGGGATTGCACTTGGAGGACACGAGTTCAATTCCCGGCGCTGCCCAAACTATCCCCGTGTCTTATGCATCAGTACGAGCATAATAAATCTGTGGATTTGAACGTCCGAGCGGTTTATAGCAAGGAAAGGACGGTGCGATTCCTGCAGACGCCCCCCCCCCCACACACACACACACACACTGGGTTCCTGTCTACCTTGTGTGGCACTATCTCGACTGTCTAAACAGATATCTTACACCTTCTGGTAGGTCGGACGGTCTGGGTTGAAATAAAGAGAGCAAAGTGAACGGGGATAAAGACGCTCGCAAGTCAAGACTACGGAGATGAAGAGAAGATGTGACAACAGAGTGATGAGTTGGAGAAATAACCGAACGGGCGCGAAAAATAATATGGTAAAGAGGGTGTAAACAGCGTCGATCTTAAATTTTGACAAGCCATGTGTCATATGTAATGACAACATGTAATAATAAAATGAGGACTGTGTCGACAATGAAAGGTACACACATACTTAATAATCTTATTTTAATGAGGTTAAAGATAAAATTAGATTCAAAATTGAATATTAATAACTGTAGTTCGGCATCATATATTCTGAAATCCCCTAAGAGTACTTAACTATGATTACTGTATTATCATATGTAAAAAATAAGTAGATTAAATTTAATTATACGTATTCATTGACTTCCTCACTAATGCAAGCAAGAAGTCGTTCATCTAATAATAATCCGCAATAATTTGAGGGCATACACTACTGGGAAATTAATTATAGTATTTTCTATGTCAAATATCATATATTTTAAAGTCCCTAAGAGTACTTAACAATGACTGTATTATCATATGAATTTTAAGTACAAAAAATAAATAGATTAAATTTAATTATACGTATTCATTGACTTCCTCACTAATAAAAAGAAGAAGTCATTCATCTGATAATAATCTGCAATAATGTGTGACATACACTACTTGGCATAGTAAATACAATTAATTGTAGTATTTTCTATGTCGAACAATGTAGCACAGCCGCCTAATAATAACATATAATTTATATAATATAAAACGGAAAACAATTTTTTTAAATAATAACTCTATTAATACTCCGACCAACCCGGAGGTATACGAGAAAGATTCATTAACGCTGCGACTACGCTCCTGGAACAGGGTCCGAAAAACTTAAGCAAAGTAATTAAGCATAAATTATAAACAATGCAGAAAACAGCTGCTTCGAGGATATGCATGGATCCCCTTGAGAGCAAGACAGACCAACAAACCCGAAGTAAAAAGAAGAAATAGACTTAAGGTTGCAATTAACAGAAATAAATTTTGACATAATTTTACAACGCCTACAATTCAAAAGAAAACTTTAATGATATAAGGACTTTAAAACGGTGTTAAAAACGTGCCAATTTCGTATTTTTTATTTCAAACTTGTTGATCTGTCTTGCACTGAAGAAGGAGACCCAGCGTATCCTCGAAACTGCTATATACTGCATTAATTACAATTTGTGCTTAATAACGTGTTTAACACTTTCAAACATAGTTGAAAAGTGGTTATGACTTTGATCATTCTGTCTGTCTGTCTGTTCACACGATAACTGCTGTAGAAATGACTTTATCAAAATGAAATTTTAGTATGTTGTTCAGACGGTCGTGAGACATATGAAAATGTAAATGAATAATATCACTCAATTAGTTTTGGATTGAACCCGGGTTGAAAAAGTAAAATACATTGAACACTATGGGACCTAATATTTTCAAACATTTCTTAAGCGAAGTTAAAATTCACAAATTGCTTTGAAAATTTTAGGAAATATTCAAATCATCCCATAAATTGTATAAAAAAAATTTGACTAAAACATGTTTGGTAGTTTTTTAAATAAAGATAAAAATAATAATTACACCCATATTATATGAAGAGATCACATGACCCACTTCAAAATAAAATATGGCATCTATCTTTTTTCCCCAGTGTCAAAATCGTGTTTATGAAAGGTTTTTAAATTTATATTTAGTGTTGCATCCGTGATAAAACCGCTTTATTTTTACGTATTCTCTGAACATCTATCTATATTCTGCGCCACCGCAATTACAATATTTTTGAGTTTAAATGATCATCAAACTTTGATTATTTCTACAACGAAGCCTAATAATCTATATCTCACGTTCCGGATAAACGTTTTTAATTTTTTCCTTAATAAGCTATATATTATACCTTCTTATTATTGCTAGTATGATTTTCTCTGATTTTTATCTTGGAGAAAGAGGCTGTATTTTGGTTCAAAAACAGGCTGACACCGTTACTATATTGTTTTAAACTATGTTATTAACGAAGATTTTACTTTACTCTTATTTTTTCAAGTGTTGAAGCTATTTAGTATAAACTTAACATAAAAGTATAGGGCATAAAATGTTTTAATACTTCTAACTAAATCCATCAATTTCAATATCAAGAAATAAAAGCTTCTAATGATCCATTTTGGAACAGAAAAATTGAACCATCCATTTTGATAGATTCGTTCGCCTATCAAAATAATCTCTATTTCTGAAAAATTCTTTATGGAATGTATTCAAAATAATGCAGCAGGGTGCCATTATTGTTGGATAAGTAATTTACAAAATCCATTTTTTATATTCTTCCCCCTCAATTTGCTTCAAACGTCAAACATATTCTCACTCCACTATTATATAATATTGTACATGCATTTTTCTCCTATAAATAGACCATGAATCAATTCCTTGAGTCTAGCCAAAATATCTTATGCATGTGAAGATAAATCATGTTTTTTCAAAAATATATCTTCATATCTAGTTTATGTTAACGTATTTTTATCTACATATTTTTACTTTCCCATGCTATTGCATGAAATATAATTTTCCCTACAATTTCCGAATTCCAGATTTTAAGGGATAAGCAGTTTCAAGACTTCTAGAACGCATTTCGAACACTTTTGGAAAGATGTACGTGTGTGTGTGTGTACGTGTGTGTGTGTGTGTTGGCGTATGGTGGGAAGTGGGGACATTCATATGTTTACACACCTTCCAAGTGGGGACGCACCGGCAAGTGGGGACGTCCTCGGTTTGGATTTTTGCAGAAATGTGGTATTTAATGACAGATAATACTCTGAAAAAAATTTGGTTGAATTTTGGCATAGGTCCCCAGTTAGTCAGTATATGTATATAGTATGTGTATAACTGTGTATAGCTTGCGAATATGTGTGTGTGCCTTGCAAAAAGACACGTCCGCGGTTTATCAGAATTGCAGCATATTGTGTGTATGCGGAACTGGGTTTCAGAGAGAAGGCGTTAACTGCCCTCTAGCTAAATCTGCACAACCCCAGTGTTGGTTTTTGATGGAAGCCGAGGACAACTCATAGAACCACCAAATTTAGTAATTTGTTTCTTGGGGGCCCCTGCAACCAATAGAACCTCCCTAAAGGACCCCCCCCCCTCAAAGAGATATGCATTAATATATTTGCATATATGCACATATGCACATATATGCACAATTTATATATGCACAATCCCCTCTTCAAATTGTTGTAATTTTGATTTTGAAATATATTTCTAACTCGCCAAAAGAGAAAAAATATTACACTTCTGAAACTAATGTATTTTTTTTTCTTTTGAGGTCCCATTTATAGTTTGGGAGCCAATGCTTTAAGGAACAGATTCTAGCAGGACTGTCTTTTATTATTTCGTATATATCAAGAAATATTCACGTCCAAGAAGATAAAAGAGTTTAGAAATTAAGTATACAACCATCTTCACAGCATATTTTTGCATAACATTTATAGAAATACAGTGTGATTCAGTTTTTGAAGAGTTGGGTGTAATTGTAAAATACAGTCTTTCTCTCTGCATGTATACTCTGTTTCTGTGTAAACATTTGTCTGGTAATAATTTTTGCACAGGTCCGGAATTCGAAATATGGGTAAACTCAAACCGCTAATCGTATTTGGTTCTTTTTTTAATTCAATTAAAACTTATATTTCAGATATTTTTTTTTAATTTTCTTGTAATTTTTAGACTCTTGGAACTGATTTTCTTTTCAGTGTGTCAGAAAAACATCTCTCCTCAGAGGGCTCAACAGTTTAGTTGTTTCTGCTAATGCCAGTTTCAAAATTAATTCATAAAATCGGGAAAATGGATGTACTTTATTTTAAATATAAACAGTCTGAGAGCAAAAAAATTGTTCTGAATTTAATTTATAGGAAGTCACGAGATATAAATCAAATATATTTTTTTAAATAAAATAAAGGATACATAAAATTTATTACGAAAACTATATATCAAAGCTATATATAAAAGTATCGGAAACTATTGGGTTTAAACTGTATTTTTAAATCATCTTTTGAAAATTTCCGTATAGCGCAGACTACACAGTGCATAATATTTTCTGTTTTTTGACATACTTTATATGTACGAAAAAGGAAAAAATGCAGATAATTACAATTCTATCATATTTTTAAATCTTGTTTTAAAAGTCGCCATATAAATTTTGTTGTCGATATCGCTCTCTGCTTATATAAAGACGTCACCGGAAGAAAAATAAAATTATGAAATAATTTTCAGGTTTTAAGCAACCTAGTTGGATATTAATGATATATGTACTATAAAAATCTTAAAAATAGGTTTAAGTATGTTCTTTATGCGAGATAAGCGAGGATGTTTTATATACACCTTTAAAACGCAGACTATGCATATACATATTCAAAATGCGGACGATGTATATACACCTTCAAAACTCGGACGATGCATATACACCTTCAAAATGCGGACGATGCATATACACATTCAAAACGCGGACGATGCATATACACCTTTAAAACGCGGACGATGTATATACACCTTTAAAACGCGGACGATGCATATACGCATTCAAAACACGGACGATACCTATACAGCTTCAATACGCGGGGCATACATATACACTTTTAAAACGCTGACCATACATTTAGACCTTCAAAACGTGGATTTTTTTCCAATGAAGATAAAAATAAAACATATCTTGAGTATGGCGCATATTATCGTTTTACATAAATAATAGCATTCTTATTTAAATAAAAACCTCCTACGAAATACTTACTTTCGTAATATTTTGATACGTCTTTGTGTTTTTATGACATTTATTCAATTTTCTAAAATAAATGTTCAAAACTAGAGGGCTTTCTGCTTGGTTCGTTACTTCTGAAAATTAATAGGACTCTGAGTGATGATGTTCATGAAAAATGCTCACCACAAACTTTATTCGATTTAATCCATTTGTTCGAAAGATATAGCACTAAATTTTAAAAAATATAGATGAATAAAAGTTTTAATATCTCGAGATCAAATCGGAATAATTTCTAATGATGTCGATTCATTTCGGATTTAAGCTGTTTGTTTATAAAGCATCCACTCAATTGATAATAGTGAATTTATATTCCCCCCCCCCCCTCCGAATTGTTCCATTTTTGATCGAAACCATAAAATATCTCAAGAACGGTGCATATCAGCATCTTGCAAATTATGACATTTGAGTTTAAAAGTTGACATAATAAATACATATATATTTCCCTAACATTTTCATATGTTTAATTTTGTTAATTTTTCCGATTTTTGAAAAGCATGATCTAAAAGATAAAATACTTTCTTTGGCCCGTTTACCCCGAAAGGCAATGGGCTTCTAATTTTTACCGATTGAAATAATAGTACCAAATTTTTTCCTGTATTATCAACTTGTTCGATACTATTGTATCCACAGAGAGATAGATAGAAGGATAAAAATTATTAATTCGTATTCAGGGATGCTCCAAAACGTGTATAACCTTCAAAATAAATACAAGAGTTTGATTTTTGACTTATCAAAATTGTTTCTACATAAAGTCGTACACTATGTGCTAAAAGGGGAAAAATAGTCTTAATTGAGTTTAATGAAGATTTTAATTGATTTTAATGGACATACTAATAAGGGAGAAATTACTTAACAATATAATATACACCGCGTTCATGCTCCATACTAATAAAACCACGGAAACCTAATGAGCACAGACTTTTAATGCCATCTCAGTTGAATCCCTCCCCACAATTTTGCATATCCGTTTAATTCGAAAAGGATCTATATTTTAACAATGGAAGCAAAATATATAACATTAAACAAAGAATACATATGCTTTAATACTCGGAAAAGTACAAATATTGCTAAATTCCCCTGCATAGATATTTAAAGACACCATTTGCACAAATTTGTTGTGGCAATTCTGCCCACAATAGTACAGAATATATACGTATATAGAGCAAATAGCTGAGGTTTTGAGAAGTTAGTCGGCATGAGTAGGAAGACCTACTGCACGATGTTTTATATGAGTATTCCCCCAACTGACCAACAAACTTCCTGACGAGCTAATATAAAAAACCCGCATACATTTGACACAAGCACATTCTCCTGATAGTTTAGAGTGCTTGTCTCGAGATCAAGAGGCTGGGCTTTTTTAAATCTTTATAGTCGGTACAAGACTTCATGCAGAACCATTCTCGGTATTGTCGACTCTGGTATATAAAATGAATATTGTATAAGTGCAAATATTTGATAATCTTTAAAATTGGATTCATTTGTTAAGGTCAAGAAGTATTTTTATTGAATTAGTAGGAATATATTCTGAAGTGTTTTTATGCTGTCAGGATAGCTCAAGCAGAGGCATATATAGAAAATAATTTAAAAAATACTCAGTCACCTGTACGTGCCCCCAATTTTTGCATAATATAGCCAAACCAATCATGCTTTTCTGGAAAAGTTTGTTTCCTACTATAATCTATAATATAACTATATATATATATATATATATATATATATATATATATATATATATATATATATATATAATATATATATCTGTTTTACAACTTTTCATCGTAACATTTTTGCATTTACACCATATATGTTTATGCAGGGAACAAAGGATTAGTACCTTAAATACCTGCATTACATATATGATTTATATCAAAATACTTTCATCTTAACGTGTAGTTAAAAAAAAAATGCCCCCGTCTTTACCACATATAATTCGTATTCCATTCCTTAACTTATATATGGAACAGGAAAAAGGGGTATATTACACTAATTTAGTACCTGTATTTTTTTATAATGTTTACGTATCACGTTTTTTTAAAATATTCAACGGCTTGTTGTATAGTATTTTTGATGTCACATTTACATTTCTGTCAACTTCCTTTCACTCATACTTCGCTGAACATTTTCAATTAATGATCAATCCCAGGTATATATAATATAAGTAAAATAAAAATTCTTCAATTATATGTATATATATATATATATATATATATATATATATATATATATATATATATATATATATATATATATATATACATGTAAATATATATATATATACATTACACATTTTGGACATTAAAACAAATACTGCTGATAGATTATTCTTTGAAAACTTCTATATTAAATCACAATGTACTCTGTTTCCATATGGATTAAATCAATTATATCTCAATGGTAATATTGTTAAGAATAATTTTGTAGATAATAAATATTCTATTTTTAATCACCTTTTTCTTAATCCTCTTTTACATAATAGTAAATTGGCTAAACTCAAAAGATTTAAACGCGGTAAAGGAAGCTCCTCCCAACATGATTTTAAAGCGGAGATTAAAAGTATGCATCAACAATTCAATAACTCATTTCAATGGAAATTTATTAAATCATGGGTATTTGCAGTTAAGAAAAAACAATTAAACACAGTTTATGCTATTTTCTTAAAGTTAAATCTTACTAATGAACATTTTAATCATATTTTCTATGATTTGCTCATTACTAGATCAAAATATTTAAAAATAAAACTTAATCAATTTCATAATAATAACTGTTCTAATTCTTATTGTGTAATATATTTTAAGCATCCTATTTATAATTCCATAAACTTTAAGAATTTATTTAATCATTTCCATCATCTTTGCCTGTAAAAGATTTGAATGTTACTAAAACTTTTAAATATAACAAGCCTATTGGAAGAACCATTTTTAATTACAATGCAATTTCAAAATCTCTCTCAGTCGACATAGATTCCTCAACTAATGTAGATAGTGAATGTATTTGTAGTGTTGATAATTATGCTGAATTTATTAATCCACACTTGGGTCATATAGTTACTGGTGACTTAGCCATTGTAAAAGATAAATCTTTAAGAACTATAATGTCATTTGGCACTAAATTCAGGTTACCTTCATGTAATAATTCTAAACAAGTCTTAAAGTCTATCAATCTGGACCTTGATAAATTTATTTATGGATAAGCTTCTAAATATGCTCAGCCTTTAGAGGCATTTAATATGTGGAAATTTACTATTTTGAGATCTATTAAAAATGCCATTTGTAGTATTAATTTATCTAGATCTATATATAATATGGATAATATAAAGCAATCTGTTAATAATTTACATAGATCTTTTGTTGTTACTTATGTTGATAAAGCCTCCAATAATTATGCTATTATTTGTAAAAAATTCTATATTCAATATCTGCTAGATTATTTAAAAAATAATAGTCTATTTAAAATTGATTCACACTCTCTTAATAGTATCAAATTGAAAATTATCAATTTGTATAGTGATTTAGATATTAATAATAAATTTTTGACATTTCCATATATTGTGCTTATACCTAAATTTCATAAAAATCCTATTAAATTTAGAACTGTAACCAGTGGTCATAATTCATACTCTACTACTGTTAGTAAATTATTACTAAATTATTTAAATGCACTAAATAGTAATTTACGAGATTCTAGTGATAACTACATTATTCTAAATAACAGTAAAGAATTAAAAAATAAATTAAAAACACTTGGTAAAATAATAGGATTTCAAACTTTTGATTTTAAAGATCTATTTAATAATATTAAGATCACTGATCTATATGATGTCATTTTAGCTTTATATAATGCTTATATTACTTCTCATTCTCATCTTACTAAATTTACCAATTTTCCTAAGCTTCTCCATTTTGTTCTTTTCAATAATTATATCTTTCAAGGTAATAAATTGTACTTACAAGTCTCAGGTGTTCCTCAAGGTGGCTGTAGTAGCAGTATGTTAGCTAATTTATACCTATATCATTATGAAAAATTCTTTACTTCAACAGATTATAAAATTTACAGATATGTAGATGATCTGATTTGTCTTGTATTTACTGATAACTATGTCATAGATATAGATTTCTATCCGGATAATTTGGAATTAATACCTAATGAAACTTCTATTAGTAATAATATTTATTATTTGGATTTAAATCTAATTATAGAACCTGCTCATGGGATAGTTACTAATTTATATGATAAAAAAGATTTTTTTTAATTTAATATTAATAAATTATTACCTTTTAATTCCTGCAACTCGATTCAATTGTTTAGAAATATTATACTTAATCAACTTTTTAGAATTTATAGATTATCAGATAAAAAATTTCATGCTTTGCACATTAATAACCTCAAAATTACCAGTAAAATGTATAAATATCCTGCATATTTAGTAAATGGTATAGTTAATAAGTTTCGATTAGCCTAAAATTCTCTTATTATCTTATTTTAGCCGTACTTATTCATTCTCTTGAAATTATATTTTCATCTTTTTATCTTGAAGCTTTAACTGTTGAATATCTCTTTTTATTGCTTTTACGCAGTACAGTTTTCATTACTCTCTTTGGCAACAGCAAATCACATCTTTTCATTTCTCCATATGGCAACATTGGTCTAGCCATATTTTGCTTGTCATGGTTGCTCTAATGAAATGTATTTCAAGGTATTTATGTTTCCTTTATTGTTCCAATCTATATGCTTGTCGTCCATATAACACAAGTTTATAGATAAAATCTATCTTGTGTTTCAGAAACAAGCATTTTTGTGTTCATTTCGAAGGGATACATGGACCCGAAGAGAATTTTTTCGAAATGAAATTATCGTAAGCCTAAATCTCTTCCACGTGCAAGCTTTTTTGCTTGATTTTTTTGTTTTCTTATTTGCATTCCTCATTTTTGCAATTTGTTGATTGTCTTTGTCTTTATGACCTGCATTACGCTTTATTATTTCCTCTTTATGTCTTAATTTCTTTTATTTCTTTGTATTTTGTAGGAAATTTTGGAATAGTGTATTATGAGTTACTACATACATTCTAACTTTAGATTTACTAATTTATATTTATATACATATATATATATATATATATAAATATATATATATATATAGATATATATACATATATATATATATATATATATATATACATATATATATATATATATATATATATATATATATATATATATATATATATATATATATATATATATATATATATAAATATAAATTAGTTAGTATTTCCTTATTTAGTGCTCATACCAAAAATCCATAAAAAACCTGTTAAATTTAGACCTGTCACTATAGGTTGTAATACCTATTTAACCAAAGTAAATTCCATTTTATTAAAACTATTAACACCTGTTATGAAGAAAATACGAAAAGAGGGCTCAGTTATGATTAAAAACAGTTATGAAGTGGTCGACAGATTGAAAACTTATTCTGAAAGATTTTATTTTAGAACGTTTGATTTTAAAGACCTATTTAACAATATCAACTTACAAGATCTCTTTAATATTTTAATGGAAATTTATATTACTTCAGATTTACACAAATATGTGGAAACCAACAAGTACAAAAGCCTCCTTAAGATTGTCATATTTGAGAATATACTATATAATGGAATCGCATTTTATAGACAAATCAAAGGCATCCCAATGGGAGGGGGATGTTCCTCGTTACTTGCGGATTTTTACTTACATCATTATGAGAAAGGCACACATTTAATTAGTGAAATACCATTCTTTAGATTCGTTGATGACGTCATGATTGGAGTGGATAATCAATATACTATATTTGATTTTACATTCTACCCACCGTGTCTTGAACTAATCGAATCGGAGTCAGCGAAGATAGGAACAGTTGATTTCCTTGACATCACTATTTATTATAATTTGGAACAGAAATTATGTTATAAATTATTTGACAAGAGACATCTATATGACTGCAAGATCAATTATTTTACCCACTGGAATACCAACTTGAGTTTAAACGTACAACGTAATTTAATCGTAAATCACTTGAACAGATACAGATTATTAAACTCATCTATTACAGAATTTAATAAATGCATGATGCATTTAATCAACGGAACTCGGGAACAATCATATCCCTTCCGCTTTGTACAGCACTATTATGATGTCTTTTGCAGAAATTATAGTGATAAAAATTATGTTAATTTATCCGACATCATACAATACAACTCAACTCTTACCTAGGATTATCTGATTGTTTCACATCCAGATGGCTCTATAAGTTAGATGCGACTTTTTTATGTATGCTTTCCTATTCGAAGTATATACGCTTTATGCAACTCTTCCAAGATTCTCGTCTTGCTGGTTAGTAAAGTTTCCAATTTTTGTCATTTTGATCATTTTGTATGTTGTCTGGGATTCGGCCATTTTTTCCCCACGGGCATGATCGATTGTTGTTTCGGGCGTGCAGAGTCTCTGGGAGCGTTTTCATGAAGTCAAAGCTAGCTTCTAACCAGGAAATAGGGGTCGCAATCCCCCTTGACCTTTCTGCAACCCTGTAAAAACAATCATTCCATCTATATAATTTCTTTTTTCATTTTAAATCTTATATATATATATATATACATTTATAAATATAAATTAGTAAATCCAATGTTAGAATGCATGTAGTATTATGAGTTACTACATACATTCTAACATTGGATTTACTAATTTATATTTATATATATATATACATATATATATATGTCTATATATATATATATATATAGTTATATATATATATATATATATATACACATATATATATATATACATATATATATATATATATACATATATATATATACATTATATATACATATATATATATATACATACATTATATATATATATATATATATATATATATATATTTCTTATCAATTCACCTTTCCTCTAGAGCACCCCCTTAAACGAACGTTTTTGAAAAATTATATTCGTCTTGGGTGTTTTCATCAAATGATGAGTCTATATACCTAATTTTAAGTCTCTATCAAATTTTAAAGGAGCCGTTTCTCATTTAATCGGTAAATCGAATATTTTGGTGTGCAGCACGCCCTTAAGTAGAAAATATTGAAAATCTGAAATTGCACACTTTCTTCCTTTCGAACGATTTACCAATACACCAAATTTGAAGTCTCTATCTTATGGCAATGTATACTTTCCTATCATTTCGCTTTTCGAACGTTTTGGGGTGGAACACCCCGTCTAGAGAGTGTTTTCCAAAAATTCGACATTTCAGGGGGTTTTATCGAACGATCGACCCGTGCACCAAATTACAAGTCTGTATTCGGGACAGACAGACGGACGGACACTTGGCAATTAGTATATACTAGCCGAATACCCGTTGAAAATCAACGGTCTCGCAATAAACAATCCCTGAGTAATGTAAATTTTATAATAATCCACGTTTCACATTTATTCGACAAATCGAATATTTTGGTATGCAGAACCCCCTAAGAAGAAAATATTGGGAAACTAAATTTGTGCATTTCTTCCTCTGTTTGTCTGGTGTTTTTTATCAGATGATTGCCCCATATACCAAATATCAAGCACATTTAAAAAGAAGCGTGCCTGATTTATTAGGAAAATCGAGCTTATTAGTTTGCGCACCCCTTAAAGTTGCAAATATTGGAAATCTGAAATTTCACACTTTCTTCCTTTCAAACTATCTACCCGTACACCAAATTTGATATCTCTATCTCATTACGAAGCATGGTTTTTTATCAATTCACTTTTCGAACGTTTCATTCTGGAGCACCCCCTTAAACGAACATTTTTATAAAACTATATTCTTCTTGCGTGTTTCCGTCAAATGATTAGCCCATATACCAAATTTCAAGCCTCTATAAAATTTTAAAGAAGCGTTTTCTCCTTTATTCTGTAAATCGAAGATTTTGGTGTGCGGCACCCCCTTTAGTAGAAAATATTGGAAATCTGAAATTGCACACTTTCTTCTATTCGAATGATTTACCTATACACCAAATTTGAAGTCTCTATCTCATCGTAAAGCATGCTTTCCCATCATTTCACTTTTTCGAACGTTTTGGTGTGGGACACCCTCTCCAAACAACATTTTCGAAAAATTCAATTTTTCCAGGGGATTTTATCGAACATCCGAGCCGTGTACCAAATTGCAAGTCTCTAACTATTCAGAAAGTGCCTAAAAAAAGCGTGACAGACAGACAGACGGACGGACACTTGGCATTTAGTATATATAGACCAATAGTATATATTACCAAATACCAAGCATCTATCACATTTTAAAGGAAGCGTGCCTCATTTATTCGGAAAATCGAACATATTAGTGTGCGCACCCCTTAAAGTAGCAAATATTGGAAATCTGAAATTTCACACTTTCTTACTTTCAAACTATCTACACTTACACCAAATTTGACAGCTCTATCTCATTTCGAAGCACGGTTTTTATCAATTCACTTTTCGAACGTTTCACTCTGGAGCACCCCCTTAAACGAACATTTGTGAAAAACTATATTCTTCTTGCGTGTTTCCGTCAAATGATTAGCCCATATACCAATTTTCAAGCCTCTATCAAATTTTAAAGGAGCGTTATCTAATTTATTCTGTAAATCAAAGATATTGGTGTTCGGCACCCTCTTAAGTAGAAAATATTGAAAATCTGAAATTGCACACTTTCTTCCTTTCGAACGATTTACCCATACACCAAATTTGAAGTCTCTCTCTTATCGCAAAGAATGCTGTCCTATCATTTCACTTTTCAAACGTTTTGGTGTGCAGCACCCCCCTCTAGAGAATATTTTCGAAAAATTCGATTTTTCGAGGGTTTTTTATCGAACTTCCGAGCCGTGTACCAAATTGCAAGTCTCTATCTATACGGGAAGTGCCTGAAAAAACGTGACAGACAGACAGACGGACAAATGGACGGACACTTGGCAATTAGTATATATAGACCAATAGTATATATTACCAAATATCAAGCATCTATCACATTTTAAAGGAAGCGTGCCTCATTTATTCGGAAAATCGAACATATTAGTGTGCGCACCCATTAAAGTAGCAAATATTGGAAATCTGAAATTTCTCACTTTCTTACTTTCAAACTATCTACACTTACACCAAATTTGATATCTCTATCTCATTTCGAATCACGGTTTTTATCAATTCACTTTTCGAACGTTTCACTCTGGAGCACCCTCTTAAACGAACATTTATAAGAAACTATATTCATCTTGCGTGTTTCCGTCAAATGATTAGCCCATATACCAATTTTCAAGCCTCTATCAAATTTTAAAGCAGCGTTTTCTAATTTATTCTATAAATCGAAGACTTTGGTGTGCGGCACGCCCTTAAGTAGAAAATATTGAAAATCGAAAATTGCACACTTTCTTCCTTTCGAACGATTTACCCATACACCAAATTTGAAGTCTCTATCTTATGGCAAAGTATGCTTTCCTATCATTTCGCTTTTCGAACGTTTTGGGGTGGAACACCCCGTCTAGAGAGTGCTTTCGAAAAATTCGACTTTTTCAGGGGGTTTTATCGAACGATCTACCCGTGCACCAAATTGCAAGTCACTATTCGGAAAGTGCCTAAAAAAAGCGTGTCAGGCAGACAGACGGACGGACACTTGGCAATTAGTATATACTAGCCGAATACCCGTTGAAAATCAACGGTCTTGCTATAAGCAATCCTTGAATAATGCAAATTTTATAATAATCCGCGTTTCACATTTATTCGACAAATCGAATATTTTGGTATGCAGAACCCCCTAAAGAAGAAAATATTGGGAAACTAAATTTGTGCATTTCTTTCTCTGTTTGTCTGGTATTTTTTATCAGATGATGGCCCCATATATCAAATATCAAGCATCTATCACTTTTAAAAGGAAGCGTGCCTCATTTATTCGGAAAATCGAACATATTCGTTTGCTCACCCCTTAATGTAGCAAGTATTGAAAATCTGAAATTTCACACTTTCTTCCTTTCAAACTATCTACCCTTACACCAAATTTGATATCTCTATCTCATTTCGAAGCATGGTTTTTTATCAATTCACTTTTCGAACGTTTTACTCTGGAGCACCTTCTTAAACGAACATTTTTAAAAAACTATATTCTTCTTGCGTGTTTTCGTCAAATGATTAGCCCATATACCAAATTTCAAGCCTCAATCAAATTTTAAAGGAGCGTTTTCTCATTTATTCTGTAAATCGAATATTTTGGTGTGCGGCACCCCCCTTAAGTAGAAAATATTGGAAATCTGAAATTGCACACTTTCTTCCTTTCGAACGATTTGCCAATACACCAAATTTGAAGTTTCTACCTCATCACAAAGCATGATTTCCCATCATTTCACTTTTCAAACGTTTTAGTGTGCAACATCTCCTTAAGTAGAAAATATTGGAAATCTGAAATTGCACACTTTCTTCTTTTCGAAGGATTTACCCATACACCAAATTTGAAGTCTATATCTCATCGCAAAGCATGCATTCCCATCATTTAACTTTTCGAACGTTTTGGTGGGGGACACCCCCCTCTAAAAAACGTTTTCGAAAAATTCGATTTTTCCAGGGAGTTTTATCGAATAACCGAGCCGTGTACCAAATTGCAATTCTCTATCTATTCGGGAAGTGCCTAAAAAATACGTGACAGACAGACAGACAGACGGACACTTGGCAATTAGTATATACTAGCCGAATACCCGTTGAAAATCAACGGCCTCACACAAAGCAACCCCTGAATAATGTGAATTTTTTAATAATTCACTTTTCACATTTATTCGACAAATCGAATATTTTGGTGTGCAGAACCCCCCTAAAGAATAAAATATTAGAAAACTTAAATTACGCACTTCTTCCTTTCAAACTATCTACACGTACACCAAGTCTCTATCTCATTCCGAAGCATACTATTTTACCATTTCCCCTTTAGAACGTGTTTCTGTGGAGTACACCCATAAATGAATATTTTTGAAAAATCCTGTTCATTGTTGGGTTTTTTTATCAGATGATTAGCCCATACACCGAATATTAAGGCTTTATCACATTTAAAAGGCAGCGTATCTCATTCGAAAAACCGAACATATTGGTGTGCGCCACCCCCTAAAATAGTAAATAATGAAAATCTGAAATTGCATGCTTTTTGCCTTTGAAACTGTTTACCCATACACTTAATTTGAAGCCTGCATCCTATCGTGAAGTATGTTTTTACTATCACATTACCTTTCGAGCGTTTCTCTGTTGTTGTTGAGACCCAGGCTATCCGACCTACCAGAAAGAAGCGTTTCTCTGTGTAGCACCCCCTTAAATGAACATTTTTCAAAAACCGTATTCATCTTGGTCCTTTTTTTTATCAAATTTTTAGCCCATTTACTAAATTTAAGCTTTTACCACATTATAAAGGAGGCGTTTTTTATTAGTTCGCCAAATCGAATACTTTAGTGAGCGACAACCGCTTACAATAGCAAATGTTGGAAAACTGAAATTGCACACTTTCTTCCTTTCCAACTATTTACCCATACACCAAATTTGCAATCTCTATCTCATCGCGAAGTATGCTTTTTCTATCATTTCACTTTTCGAACGTTTTGTTGTGGAACACACCCACACCCTTAAATATACATTTTTGAAAAACTCTATTCTTGTGTTTTTTATCAGATGATTCTCCATTATACCAAATAACAAGCCTCTATCACGTTTTAAAAGGCGCGTTTCTCTATTATTCCAAAAATCAAACATTTTGGTGTGCGACACCCCCTAAAGTTGAAAATATTGGTAAACTGAAATTGTACAATTTCTTCCTTCAAAACTATCTACCCTTACACCAAATTTGATATCTTTATCTCATCTCGAAGCATGTTTCTTTATCAATTCACTTTTCGAACGTTTTTCTCTGGAGCACCCCTTAGACCAACACTTTCGAAAAACTGTATTCGTATTTGGTGTTTTCGTCAAAGGATTAGCCTATATACTAAATTTCAAGCTTCTATGAAATTTTAAAGAGTCTTTTCTCATTTATTCGGTAAATCGAACATTTTGGTTTGCGGCTCCCCCTTAAGTAAAATATATTGAAAATCTGAAATTGCACACTTTCTTCCTTCCGAACGATTCACCCATACACCAAATTTGAAGTCGCTAACTTATCGCAAAGCATGCTTTCCTATCATTTTACATTTCGAACGTTTTGGTGTGGAACACCCCCTTTAGAAAACGTTTCTGAAAAATTCGGTTTTTCCAGGGAGTTTCATCAAACGCCCGAGCCATGTACCAAATTTTAAGTCTCTATCTATTCGGGAAGTGCCTAAAAAACGCGTGACAGACGGATATTTGGCAATTAGTATATATAGATAGAAATTTTTCAATATCATTTAAAGGTTATATCATGACACTTTATAACAATTTTATGCGAAAGTCTGTGAGGATTTTCTTCACAAGAATTTTCAATGTCATGTTGAGGGTAAATTATAAAATAAAATAAATTTTTTGACCTCTAACCCAAATTGAAGGTCATATTTTGGGCAACTGAACGTGATCAAATTGTTTCAATGTCATTTAAAGGTCATAGACGAAGTATGCTTCCTTTAGAAGTATCCTTCACATGCATTCCCAATGTCACCCAGAGGTTAATTTACTTATAGAAAAGGAATGTTTTGACCTCTAACCCAAGTTCAAGGTCATATTTTGGACAAATGAACGTGATCAAATTTTTTCAATGTCATTTAAAGGTCATAAGAGAAGTATTATTGTTTTAGAAGTATTCTCTATAAGCATTCCCAATGTCATTTAGAGGTCAATTTATTGAAAAACGGAAATATTTTGACCTCTGATTCAAGTTCAAGGTCATTTTTCTGCCCATTCAACCTGATCTCAGAATTTCAATGTCATTTGAAGGTTATATGTCAAAGGAACTTGGTAACAGAGTAGCATGCCACTATAATATTCAAAGTAATATTATTTACAATCCAATGTCATTTAGAGGTCAAGTACAGTCTCAATGTCATGTAGAGGTCAATTTATTAGAAAAAAGCAAGTGTTTTGATCTTAAATTCAAGTTGATTTTTCGGGCAATTGACACTTCTGCGCATGACAGAAGGCTTGGACACTTCTACGCATGTCAGAAGCCCTGGACACTTCTGCGCATGTCAGAAGCCTTGGACACTTCTGCGCATGACAGAAGCCCTGGAATCTTCTGCGCATGACAGAAGTTGAGTCCATTTGAATAATAGGGTACAAAAGGTCAATTCAAGAAATCGTTCATAATATATATATTTATTCCTTTCTCCCCTTCAACATAAATTGACTCGTCTTGGCACTTTGAAAATTTAGGGTCTCGATGGTTTAGTTGAAAAGTAAGTGCTTCACTTATATTAGTAAATAAATTCACTGCGCATAAACACATACAATACCACAAACTCTGTATATCTACCTATATATCTATATATCTACATATACTAATTGCCAAGTGTCCGTCTGCCCGTCTGTCACGCTTTTTTTAGGCACTTCCCAAATAAATAGAGATTTGCAATTTGGTATACGGCTTGGTCGTTCGATAAAACCCCTGGAAAAATCGAATTTTTCGAAAACGTTCTGTAGAGGGGGGTGCTCCACAACAAAACGTTCGAAAAGTGAAATGATAGGAAAGCATGCTTTGCGATAAGATAGGGACTTCAAATTTGGTGTATGGGTCGAAAGGAAGGAAAGTGTGCAATTTCAGATTTCCAATATTTTCTACTTAAGGGGTGCCGCACACCAAAATGTTCGATTTTCGGAATAAATGAGAAACGGCTCTTTTAAAATTTGATAGAGGCTTGAAATTCGGTATATGGGCGATTCATTTGATGGAAACACCCAAGGCAAAATATCTTTTCAAAAATGTTCGTTTAAGAGGGAGCTCCAGAGAAAAACGTTCGAAAGGTGAAATGACAAAAAACTGTGCTTCGGGATAGGATAGAGAGTTCAAATTTGGTGTACGGGTAGATAGTTCGAAAGGAAAAGTGTGTGTGATTTCAGTTTTCAAATCTATTATATATACTAATTGCCAAGCGTCCGTCAGTCTGTCTGTCCGTCTGTCTGTCACGCCTTTTTTAGGCACTTCCCGAATAGATAGAGACTTGCAATTTGGTACACGGCTCGGTCGTTCGATAAAAACCCCTGGAAAAATCGAATTTTTCGAAAACGTTCTATAGAGGGGGTGCCCCACACCAAAACGTTCGAAAAGTGAAATGACAGGAAAGCATGCTTTGCGATGAGATAGAGACTTCAAATTCGGTGTATGGGTAAATCGTTCGAAAGGAAGAAAGTGTGCAATTTCAGATTTCCAATATTTTCTACTTAAGGGGGGGTGCAGCACACCAAAACGTTCGAAAAGTGAAATGATAGGAGAGCATGCTTTGCGATGAGGTAGAGACTTCAAATTTGGTGTATGGGTAAATCGTTCGAAAGGCAGAAAGTGTGCATTTTCAGATTTCCAATATTTTCTACTCAAGGGGGTGCCGCACACCAAAACCTTCGAAAAGTGAAGTGATAGGAAAGTCTACTTTCCAATAAGATAGGGACTTCAAATTTGGTATATAGGTAAACCGTTAGAAAGGAAGAAAGTGTGTAATTTCAGATTTCCAATATTTCCTATTTAAGGGGGTGTCGCACACAAAAATGTTCGATTTTCCGAATAAATGAGAAACGGCCCCTTTAAAATTTGATAGAGGCTCAAAATTTTAAATATAGACTAATCATTTGACGAAAACACCCAAAACGAATATAATTTTTCAAAAATGTTCGTTTAATGGGGTTTTCCAGAGGAAAACGTTCGAAATGTGAATTGATAAAAAAAAACATGCTTCGAAATAAGATACAGACTTCAAATTTGGTGTACAGGTAGATAGTTCGAAAGAAAGAACATGTGCAATTTCAGTTTTCCGATATTTTGAACTTTTGGGGGTGCCTCAAAACTAAATGTTCGATTTGTCGAATAAATAAGAAACGCGAATTATTAAAAAATTTACATTATTCAGGGGTTGCTTAATGTGGGGCCGTTGATTTTCAACGGGTATGCGGCTAGTATATACTAATTGCCAAGTGTCCGTCTGTCTGTCTGTCTGTCCGTCTGTCTGTCTGTCACGCTTTTTTTAGGCACTTCCCGAATAGATAGAGACTTGCCATTTGGTACACGGCTCGGTCGTTCGATAAAAACCGTTGGAAAAATCGAATTTTTCGAAAACGTTCCATAGAGGGGGTGCCCAAAACCAAAACGTTCGAAAAGTGGAATGACGGGAAAGCATGCTTTGCGATGAGATAGAGACTTCAAATTTGGTATATGGGTAAATCACTCGAAAGGACGAAAGTGTGCAATTTCAGATTTCCAATATTTTCTATTTTAGGGGGGGTGCAGCACACCAAAACGTTCGAAAAGTGATATGATAGGAGAGCATGCTTTGCGATGAGATAGAGACTTCAAGTTTGGAGTATGGGTAAATCGTTTGAAACAAAGAAAGTGTGGAATTTCAGATTTCCAATATTTTCTACTTAAGGGGGTGCCGCACACTAAAACGTTCGAAAAGTGAAATGATAGGAAAGAATGCTTTGCGATGAGGCAAAGACTTCAAATTTGGTGTATGGGTAAATCGTTCGAAAGGATGAAAGCGTGCAATTTCAGATTTCCAATATTTTCTACTTAAGGTGGTGCCGCACACCAAAATATTCGATTTGCAGAATAAATGAGAAAACGATCCTTTAAAATTTGAAAGAGGCTTGAAATTCGGTATATGGGCTAATCATTTGATGGAAACACACAAGACAAATATAGTTTTTCAAAAATGTTCGTTTAAGGGGGTGCTCCAGAGTAAAACGTTCGAAAAGTGAATTGATAAAAAACCATAATTCGGAATAAGATAGAGATATCAAATTTGGTGAAAGGGTAGATAGTTTGGAAGGAAGAAAGTGTATAATTTCAGTTTACCAAAACTTTCTACTTTAGGGGGTGTCGCACACTAAAATGTTCGATTTTCGGAATAAAGGAGAAACGCCACTTTTAAAAGGTGATTGAGGCTTAATATTTGGTATATGGGCGAATCATCTCATAGAAATCACAAAAAGAATAGAGTTTTTCAAAAATGTATAGTTAAGGGGGTGGATACTCCACACAAAAGCATTCGAAAGATGAAATGCTAGAAAAGCATACTTCACGATGAGATAGAGACTTCAAATTTGGTGTACGGGTAAAAAGTTGGAAAGGAGGAAAGTGTGCAATTTCAGTTTTCCAACATTTGCCATTGTAGGGGGTGCCGCACACTAAAATTTTCGATTTGCCGAACAAATGAAAAACACCTCCTTTACAATGTGATAGAAGCTTGAAATTTAATATATGGGCTAACTATTTGACAAAAAAACCAAACATGAATACAGTTTGACAAAAATGTTCATTAGCGGGGTGCTACACAGAAAAACGTTCGAAAAGTGAAGAGTTAGAAAAAAATGCTTCTCGATAGGATAGAGACTTCAAATTTGGTGTACGGGTAGATAGTTTGAAAGGAAGAAAGCGTAAAATTTCAGATTTCCAATATTTGCTACTTTAAGGGGTGCCGCACACTAATATGTTCGATTTTCGGTATAAATGAGGCACGCTTCCTTTTAAATGTGACAGAGGCGTGATATTAGGTATATGGGCTAATTATCTAATAAAAAACACAAGACAAGGAGAGATTTTCAAAAATGTTCATTTATGGGTGTGCTTCACAGAAAAGAGTTCCAAAGGAGAAATAATAATATAGGGGTGTCTCGGGATGAGATAGACTTTAATGTAGTGTACGGGTAAATAATTCGAAAGGAAGAAATGCGCAAATTTATTTTCCCAATATTTTCTTCTTTAGGGGGTTCTGCACTCCAAAATATTCGATTTGTCGAATAAATGTGAAACGCGAATTATTAAAAAATTTACATTATTTAGGGGTTGCTTATTGCGATACCGTTGATTTTCAACGGGTATTCGGCTAGTATTTTCAAATTTAGGGAATGCCGCAAATGTTTAATTTTCCGAATAAATATGAAATTATTCCTTTAAATTTTGATACAGGCTTGAAATTTGGTATATGTGTTATTCATTTAATGAAAATACCCAAGACGAATAGAGTTTCTCAGAAATCTTCCATTAAGAGGATGTTCCAGAGAAAACGTTCGAAATATGAAATGAAAATTAACATGTTTCGGGATGAGGTAGAGATTTAAAATTCAGTGTACGGGTTAGTAATTTGTAAGGAAGAAAGTGTATAATTTCAGTTTTCCAATATTCTTTACTTTAGGGAGTGCCGCAACATAAAATATTCGAGTATTCGAATAAGTTATATGGGGGTTGCTTGTTACAAAACCGTTGATTTTCAACGGATATTCAGCTAGTATCTATTTATCTATCTATATACTAATTGCCAAGTGTCCGTCTGTTCGTCTGTCTGTCTGTCACGCTTTGTTTGGGCACTTCCCGAATAGATTGAGACTTGTAATCTGGTACACGGCTCGGTCGTTCGATAAAACCCCCTGGAAAAATGAAATTTTTTGAAAACGTTCTCTAGAGGGGGTGCCCCACACCAAAACGTTCGAGAGGTGAAATGATAGGAAAGTATGCTTTGCGATGAGATAGAGACTTCAAATTTGGTGTATGGGTAAACCGTTCGAAAAGAAGAAAGTGTGCAATTTCAGATTTAGAATATTTTCTACTTAAGGGAGTGCCGCATACCAAAATGTTCGATTTACCGAATAAAAAGGAAACGGCTACTTTAAAATTTGATAGAGGCTAGAAATTTGGTGTATGGGCTAATCATTTGATGAAAACGCACAAAACGAATAGAGTTTTCAAAAATGATCCTTTAGGGGGTGCTCCAGAGAAAAACGTTCGAAAGGTGAATTTATTAAAAAACTCACTTCGGAATGAGATACAGATTTCAAATTTGGTGTATGGATAGATAGATTGGAAGGAAGAAAGTGTACAATTTCAGTTTTCCAATATTTTCTACTTTAGGGTGTGCCGGACACCAAAATTTTCGATTTTCAGAATAAAGAAGAAATCCCCCTTTTCATATGTGATAGAGACTTGATATTTGGTATATGGACGAATAATGCGATAGTAAACCCAATCAAAATGGAGTTTTTCAAAAATGCATATTTAAGGGGGTGGTTACTGCATACAAAAACATTCTAAAGGTGAAATAATAGAAAAAGCATGCTTCGCGAGGAGATAGAGACTTCAAATTTGATGTAGTCCTAAATAGTTGGAAAGGTAGAAAGTGTGCAATTTCAGTTTTCAAACATTTGCTATTGTAGGGGGTGCCGCTCACTAAAATAATCGATTTGCCGAACAAATTGAAAACACCTCCTTTACAATGTGATAGAGACTTGAAGTTTAGTATATGGGCTCATCATTTGAAGAACAAACTCAAGATAAATACGGTTTTTCAAAAATGTTCATTTAAGGGGGTGCTACACAGAAAAACGTTCAAAAGGTGAAGTGATAGAAAAGCATATTTCGCGATAGAATAGAGACTTCAAATTTTGTGTATTGGGAGAGAGTTTGAAAGGAAGAAAATGTGCAATTTCAGATTTCCAATATTTGCTACTTTAGGGGGTGCAGCACACCAATATGTTCGATTTTCCGAATAAATGAGACACGCTTCCTTTTAAATGTGATAGAGGCTCTATATTTGGTATATGGGCCAATCATCTGATAAGAAACCCATGGCGAACAAAGTTTTTCAAAAATGTTTATTTATGGGTGTGCTCCACAGAAAAACGTTCGAAAGGGGAGATGATAGATTAGTATGCTTCGGGATGACATAGAGACTTTAATTAGGTGTACTGGTAGATAGTTCGCAAAGGAAAAGGTGTGCAATTTAATTTTTCCAATATTTTCTTCTTTAGGGGGTTATGCACACTAAAATATTCAATTTGCCGAATAAATGTTAAATGCGAATTATTAAAAAATTACAATGTTCAGGGGTTGCTTATTGCGAGAACGTTGATTTTCAATGGGTATTCGGCTAGTATATATGCTAATTGCCGTCTAATGCTAGTATATATGCTAATACCGGCTGTCTGTCTGTCCCTCTGTCTGTCTGTCACGCTTTTTAGGCACTTCCCGAATAGATAGAGACTTGCAATTTGGTACACGGCTCGGTCGTTCGATAAAACCCCCTGGAAAAATGGAATTTTACGAAAAAGTTCTATAGAAGGTGTGCCCCACATCAAAACATTCGAAAAGTTAAATGATGGGAAATCATGCTTTGCGACGAGATAGAGACTTCAAATTTGGTGTATGGGTAAATCATTTTAAAAGAAGAAAGTGTACAATACCAGATTTCCAATATTTTCTATTTAAGGTGGTGCCGCACACTAAAACGTTCGAATAGTGAAATGATAGGAAAGCATGCTTTGCGATGAAGTAGAGACTTCAAATTTGGTGTATTGGTAAATCGTTCGAAAGGAAGAAAGTGTGCAATTTCAGATTTTCAATATTTTCTACTTAATGGGGTGCCGCACACCAAAATGTTCCATTTACAGAATAAATGAGAAAACGCTCCTTTAAAATTTGATAGATGCTTTAAATTCGGTCAATGGACTAATCATTTGACCGAAACACCCAAGACAAATATAGTTTTTCAAAAATGTTCGTTTAAGGTGGTGCTCCAGTGTAAAATGTTCGAAAAGTGAATTGATAAAAAACCATACTTCGGAATGACATAGAGATATCAAATTTGGTATAAGGGTAGATAGTTTGAAAGGAAAAAAGTGTATAATTTCAGTTTACCAATATTTTCTACTTTAGGGGGTGCCGCGCACCAAATTGTCCTATTTTCGGGATAAAGGAAAAATGTCCCTTTTAAAACGTGATAGAGGCTTGATATTTGATATATGGACAAATCATCTGACAGAAATCACGAAAAGAATAGAGCTTTTCAAACATGTATAGTTAAGGAGGTGGGTACTCCACACAAAAGCAATTGAAAGGTGAAATGCTAGAAAAGCATGCTTTGCAATGAGATAGAGACTTCAAATTTGGTATACTGGTAGATAGTTGCAAAGGGAGAAAGTATGCAATTTCAGTTTTCCAACATTTGTTATTGTAGGGGGTGCCGCTCACTAAAATATTCGACTTACCGAACAAATGAAAACGCCTCCTTTATAATGTGATGGAGACTTGGAATTTAGTAAATGGGCTAACCATTTGACAAAAAACCAAAGATGAATGCAGTTTGACAAAAATGTTCTTTAACGGGGTGCTACACAGAAAAACGTTCGAAAGATGAAAGGATAGAAAAACTTGCTTCTCGATAGTATAGCGACTTCAAATTTGGAGTACGGGTAGATAGTTTGAAAGGATGAGAGTGTGAAATTTCAGATTACCAATATTTGCTACTTTAAGGGGTGCACTTTTTGCTACTTTAAGGTCTACTTTAAGGGGTTAGACACTTCCGAATAGACAGAGACTTGCAATTTGGTTCACGGCTCGATCGTTCGATAAAACCCCCTGGAAAAATCGAATTTTTTGAAAATGTTCACTAGAGGTGTGCTCCACACCAAAACATTCGAAAAGTGAAATGATAGGGAAGCATGCTTTGCCATAAGATAGAGACTTCAAATTGGTGTATGGATAAATCGTTCGAAAGGAAGAAAGTGTGCAAATTCAGATTTCCAATATTATCTACTTAAGGGGGTGCCGCACACCAAAATGTTCGATTTACCGAATAAATGAGAAACGGCTCCTTTAAAATTTGATAGAGGCTTAAAATTTTGTATATGGAATAATCATTTGATAAAAGCACCCAAGACCATTATAGTTTTTAAAAAACGTTCGATTAAGGGGGTAATCCAGAGGAAAACGTTCGAAAGGTAAATTGATAAGAAAACACACTTCTGGATGAGATATATATTCGAAATTTGGTGTACTGGTAGATAGTTTGGAAGGAAGAAAGTGTACAATTTCAGTTTTCCAATATTTTATACTTTAGGGGGTGTAGCACACAAAAATGTTCAATTTTCGGAATAAAGTAGAAACACTTCTTTTAGAACGTGATAGAGGCTTGATATTTGGTATATGGGCGAATCATTTTATAGAAACCCCAAGAAGAAAGGAGTTTTTCAAAAATGTATAATTAAGGGGGGTGGGTACTCCACAGAAAAACATTCGAAAGCTGAAATGATAGAAAAAGCATGCTTCGCGATGAGATAGAGACTTCAAATTTGGTATACGTTTAGATAGTTAGAAAGGAAGAAAGTGCGCAATTTCAGTTTTCCAACATTTGCTATTGTAGGGGGTGACACGCACTAAAGCTTGATATTTTTTATATGGATTTATCATCTGATAAGAAACCCAAGGCAACAAAGTTTTTCAAAAATGTTCATTTATGTGTGTGCTCCACAGAAAAGCGTTGGAAAGGGGAGATGATAAAATAGCATGCTTCGAGATGAGATAGAGACTTTAATTTGGTGTACTGATAGATAGTTCGAAAGGAAGACGTGCGTAATTTAAAATTTACAATATTTTCTTCTTTAGGGGGCCGCATACTAAAATATTCGATTTGCCGAATAAATGTGAAACGCTAATTATGAAATGAATGACAATATTCAGGGGTTGCTTATTGCGAGACTTATACCGATTTACAACGGGCATTCGGCTAGTATATACTAATTTCCAGATGTCCGTCTGTCTGTCTGTCACGCTTTTTCTAGGCACATCCCAAATAGATAGAGACTTGCCATTTGGTATACGGCTCGGTCTTTCGATAAAAACCCCTGGAAAAATCGAATTTTTCAAAAACGCTCTGTAGAGGGCGTGCTCCACACCAAAACGTTCGAAAAGTGAAATGATAGGAAAGCATGCTTTGCGATAAGATAGAGACTTCAAATTTGGTGTATGGGTAAACCGTTCTAAAGGTAGAAAGTTGAAGACCCAAACCGTCCGACTCGTCCAAGGGACTAAGAGCAGCTATTTGGACGGCCGTAAAGGTAGAAAGTGTAAAATTTCAGATTTCCACTCTAAAATGTTCGATTTTCCGAATAAATGAGAAACGGCTCCTTTAAAATTTGATAGAGGCTTGAAATTTGGTATAAGAACTAATCATTTGATAAAAACACCCAAAACGAATATAGATTTTCACAAAGGTTCGTTTAAGGGGTTGCTCCAGAGGGAAACGTTCGAAAGGTGAATTGATAAAAAAAACATGGTTCAGAATGAGATAGAGATTGCAAATTTGGAATACTGGTAGATAGTTTAGAAGGAAGAAAGTATCCAACTTCAGTTTTCCAATATTTTCTACTTAAAAGGGTGTCCCACACAAAAATATTCGATTTTCGAAATAAAGGGAAAACGCTCCTTTTAAAACGTGATAGAGGCTTGATATTTGGTATATGGTCGATTCATTTGATGTAAACACCCAAGGCAAACGATTTTTTCAAGAATGTTCGTTTAAGAGGATGCTCTAGATAAAAGTGTTCGAAAGGTGAAGTGACGAAAAACTATGCTTCGAGATAGGATAGAGGCTTCAAATTTGGTGTATGTGTGAATAGTTCGAATGGAAAAGTGTGTGCGATTTCAGTTTTCCAATATTTTCTAATTTAGGGGTTGCCGCAAACCCAGATATTAGATTTTCCGAATAAGAAATAAATCCTTTAAATTTTGATAGAGGCTTGAAATTTGGTATATGGGCTAATCATTTAATGAAAAGACCAAAGACAAATAGAGATTCTCAGAAATGTTCGATTAAGTGAATGCTCCAGAGTGGAAGAATGTGTACAATTTCAGTTTTCCAATACTCTCTACTTTAGGGGGTACCGCACACAAAATGCTCGATTTCTCGAATAAGTTATACACGCTCCCTTTTAAATGTGATAGAGGCTTGATATTTGATATGTATGTCAATCATCTGATAAAAAACCCCAAGGCGAATAGAGTTTTTCCTAAAAGTCCATTTATGGCTGTGGTCCACAAATACGTTCGAATGGCAAAATCATAAAATAGCATGCTTCAGGATAAGATAGAGACACTATAATTTTGTGTATCGGAAGATAGTTCGAAAGGAAGAAGTGTGCAATTTAAGTTTTCAAATATTTTCTTCTTTAAAAGTGTTTGCGCACCAAAATATTCGATTTGCCAATTAAATGTGAAACTCGAATTATTCAAAAATTTACATTATTCGGGTGGTGCTTATCACGAAACCGTTGATTTTCAACGGGTATTCGGCTAGTATATACTAATTGCCAATTGTCCGTCTGTCTGTCTCGGTGAATGATTCTGCCGAGTACGCTGCCCTGGCTGTGGCTTTGCTGGATGAGAGATTGTTACTAAGCAGCAAGCCAGTATATCGGGTTAAAATAACAGGCTATCGTGTTTAGTTGCTTAATCCTGTCCGTCAAGCTTTTTTTAGGCACTTCCCGAATAGATAGACTTGCAATTTGGTATACGGCTCGGTCGTTCGATAAAAAACCCTGAAAAGATCGAATTTTTCGAAAATATTCTGTAGGGGGGGGGGGCTCCACACCAAAACGTTCGAAAAGTGAAATGATACGAAAGCATGCTTTGCGATAACATAGAGACTTCAAATTTGGTGTATGGGTAAACCGTTCGAAGGGAAGAAAATGTGTAATTTCAGATTTCCAATATTTTCTACTTAAGGGAGTGCCGCACACCAAAATGAGCGATTTTCCGAATAAATGAGAAACGGCGCCTTTAAAATTTGATAGAGGCTTGAAATTTGGTATACGGACTAATCATTTGAAAAAAGCACCCAAGACGGATATTGTTTTTCAAAAATGTTCGTTTAAGGGAGATGTTCCAGAGGAAAACGTTCAAAAGGTGAATTGATAAAAAAACATGCGTCGGAATGAGATAGAGATGTCAAATTTGGAGTGCGAGTATATAGTTCGGAAGGAAGAAAGTGTACAACTTCAGTTTTCCAATATTTTCTACTTAAGGGGGGCCACACACAAAAAAATTTTCGATTTTCAAAAAAGAGGAAAACTCCCTTTTCAGAACGTGATAAAGGCTTGATATTTGGTATATGGGCGATTCATTTGATGAAAACACCCAAGACAAAAGGTTTTTTCAAAAATATTCGTTTAAGAGGGTGCGCCAGAGAAAAACGTACGAAAGTTGAAATGACGAGAAACTATGCTTCGGGATAGGATAGAGACTTTAAATTTGGTGAACTGGTGGATAGTTCGAAAGGAAATGTGTGGGCAATTTCAGTTTTCCAATATTTTCAAATTGGGGGGGTGCCGCAAACCCAACTGTTCGATTTTCCGAATAAATGAGAAATTCTTACTTTAAATTTTGATAAAGGGTTGAAATTTGGTATATGGGCAAATCATTTAATGAAAACACCCAAGATGAATAGAGTTTCTCAGAAATGTTCGATTAAGGGGATGCTCCAGAGAAAAACGTTCGAAATATTAAATTATAACGAACATGCTTAGGGATGAGATAGAGATTTCAAATTCGGTGTACGGGTAGATAATTTAGAAGGAAGGAAGTGTACAATTTCAGTTTTCCAATATTCTCTACTTTAAGAGGTGCCGCACACCAAAATGTTCGATTTTTCGAATAAGCTATACACGCTTCCTTTTAAATGTGATAGAGGCTTGATATTTGGTATATGTACCAATCATCTGATAACAAACCCTTGGCGAGTATAGTTTTTCCTAAATGTCCATTTATGACTGTGCTCCACAGAAACACGTTCGAATGGGAAAATGATAAAATAACATGCTTCGCGATGAGAGAGAAACTTTAACTTTGTGTATGGGTAGATGGTCCGAAAGGAAGAAGTGTGCATTTTTTTTTGTAATTTTTTCTTCTTTAAGGGGGTTATGCACACCAAAATATTCGATTTGCCGATTAAATGTGAAACTCGAATAATTAAAAAATTTGCATTATTCGGGGAGTTGCTTATTACGAAACCGTTGATTTTCAACGGGTATTCGGCTAATTTATATATACTAATTGCCAAGAGTGCGTCTGTCTGTCTGTCTGTCACGCTTTGTTTAGGCTCTTCCCGAAGACTTGCAATTTCGTACACGGAGCGATCGTTCGATACGATTTCCAGCGATCGTTCGATCGTTGGAAAAATCAAATTTTTCGAAAATGTTCTATAGAGGGGTTGCCCCATACCAAAACGTTCGAAAAGTGAAATGATAGAGAAAAGCATACTTTGCGATGAGACAGAGACTTTAAATTTGGTGTACTGGTAAATTGTTCGAAAAGAAGGAAGTGTGCAATTTCAGATTTTCAATATATTCTACTATAGGGGTTGCCTCACACCAAAATGTTCGATTTGCCAAATAAATGAGTAACACCTCCTTAAATTTTGATAGGGGCTTGAAATTTGGTACATAGGCTAATCATTTAATGAAAATACCCAAGACGAATAGAATTTCTCAGAAACGTTCGTTCATGGGGGAGCTACAGAGAAAAACGTTCGAAATATAAAATGGTAAAAAAGAACATGCTTCCGTATGATACAGAAATTTTAAATTTGGTGTACGGGTAGACAATTTAGAAGGAAGAAACTATACAATTTCATTTACCCTATATTTTACACTTTAGAGTGTGCCACACACTAAAATGTTCGATTTTCGAAATAAAAGAGAAATGCCTCTATTTAAACGTGATGGAGGCTTGACATTTGATATATGGGCGAATCATCTGATAGAAAATCCAAGAAGAATGGAGTTTTTTAGAAACGTCCATTTAGGGGTGTAGGTACTCCACACAAAAACACTCGAAAAATAAAATGATAAACAAAAGCATGCTTTGCGATGATATAGAGACTTCAAATTTTGTATACGGGTAAATTGTTGGAAAGGAAGGAAGTGTGCAATTTCAGTGTTCCAGCATTTGCTACTGTAGGGGGTGCCGTACTCTAAAATATTCGATTTGACGAACAAATGAAAAACGCCACACTTACAAATATAGCGGCTTGAAATTTGGTATATGGACTAATCATTTGTTAAAAAACTCCAAGATGAATACAGTATTTCAAAAATGTTCATTAATGAGTGTGCTCCACAGGAAATGATAAAATTGCATTCTTCGGGATGAGATAGAGGCTTTATATTAGTGTACGTGTAGATAATTCGAAAGGAAGAAATGTGTAATTTAAGTTTTCCAAAATTTTCTTCTTTAGGGCGTTTTGCACACCAAAATATTCAATTTGTCGAATAAATGTGAAACGCGAATTATTCGAGAATTTACATTATTCAGAGGCTGTTTATTGCGAGACCGTTCATTTTCAAAGGGTATTCGGCTAGTACAGCCGAACACCGGTTGAAAATCAAAGCTCTCTTAATAAGCAACCCCTGAATATTGTCATTTTTTTAATAATTCGCGTTTCACATTTATTCCGCAAATCAAATATTTTATTATGCGGAACTCCCTAAAGAAGAATATATTAGAAATTTTAAATTGCGCACGTCATCCTTTCGAACTATCTACCAGTACACCAAATTAAAGTCCCTATCTTATCCCGAGGCATATTATTTTATCATCTCCCCTTTCGAACGTTTTTCTGTGGAGCACACCCATAAATAAACATTTTTAGAAAACTCTGTTCGCCTTGGGTTTATTATCAGATGATTGGCCCATGTACGAAATATCATGCCTCTATCACGACTAAAAGGAAGCGTGTCTCATTTATTCCGAAAATCGGATATATTGGTGTTTAGCACCCCCTAAAGTAGCAAATATTGGAAATTTGAAATTACACACTTTCTTCCTTTCAAACTATCTACCAGTACACCAAATTTGATGTCTCCATCCTATCGTCCAGCATGTTTTTCTATAACTTCATATTTCGAACGTTTTTCTGTGTTGCACCAACTTAAATGATCATTTTTGAAAAACCGTAATAATTTTAAGAATTTTTTATCAAATGATTACCCCATATACTAAATTTCAAACCTCTATCACATTGTAAAGGAGGCGTTTTTCATTTGCTCGTCAAATCGAACATTTTAGTGTGCGGCACCCCTACAATAGCAAATGATGGAAAACTGAAATTGCACACTTTCTTCCTTTCTAACTATCTACATGTATACCAAATTTGAAGTCTTTATCTCATCGCGAAGCATGCTTTTTCTTTCATTTCATCTTTCGAATGTTTTTCTGTGACGAACCCCCCCCCCCCTCCCTTGAATATATATTTTTGAAAACTCCATTCTTCTTGAGTTTTCTACTAAATGATTCGCCCATATACCCCCTTTTAGAAAATGATAGAGGCTTGATATTTCAAGACTCTATCACTTTCTAAAAGGGGTTTTCCTGCTTCATTCCGAAAATCGAAAATTTTTGTGTGCGACATCCCCTGAAGTAGAAAATATTGGAAAACTGAAATTGTATACTTTCTTCCTTCCAAACAATCTACCCGTACACCAAATTTCAAATGTCTATCTCATCCCGAAGTATGTCTTCTTATCAATTCACCTTTCGAATGTTTTCCTCTGGAGTACCCCCTTAAACAAACGTCTTTGGAAAAATATATTCGTCTTGGGTGTTTTCATCAAATGATTAGTCCATATACCTAATTTCAAGCCTCTATCATATTTTAAAAGAGCCGTTTCTCATTTATTCGGTAAATCGAACATTCTGGTGTACGGCACCGCCTTAAGTAGAAAATATTGGAAATCTGAAATTGCACACTTTCTTCCTTTCGAACAATTTACCCATACACCAAATTTGAAGTCTCTATCTCATGGCAAAGTATGCTTTCTTATCATTTCATTTTCGAACGTTTTGATGTGGAGCACCCCCTCTAGAGAACGTTTTCAAAAAATTCGATTTTTCTAGGGGGTTTTATCGAACAATGGAGCCGTGTACCAAATTGCAAGTCTCTATCTATTTGGGAAGTGCCTAAAAAAACCGTGACAAACAGACGGACGGACACTTGGCAATTAGTATATACTAGCCGAATATCCGTTGAAAATCAACGGTTCCACATTAAGCAACCACCGAATAAGGTAAATTTTTAAATAATTCTCGTTTCTTATTTATTCGACAAATCGAACATTTAGTTTTAAGGCATCCCCAAAATTTCAAAATATCGAAAAACTGAAATTGCAGATGTTCTTCCTTTCGAACTATCTACCTATACACCAACATTGAAGTCTGCATCTCATTCCGAAGTATGTTTTTTATCAATTCACATTTCGAACGTTTTCCTCTGGAGCACTCCCTTAAACAAACATTTTGGAAAAACTATATTCGTTATGGGTGTTTTCATCAAGTGATTAGTCCATATATCAAATTTCGAGCCTCTATCAAATTTTAAAAGAGCCGTTTCTCATTTATTCGGTAAATCGAACATTTTTGTGTGCGGCACCCCTTAAGAAGGAAATATTGGAAATCTGAAATTACACTTTCTTCCTTTCGAACAATTTACCAATACACCAAGTTTGAAGTCTCTATCTTATCGCAAAGCATGCTTTCCTATCATTTCACTTTTCGAACGTTTTGGTGTGGACCACCCCCTCTAGAAATCGTTTTCGAAAAATTCCATTTTTCCAGGGAGTTTTATCGAACGACCGAGCCGTGTACCAAATTGCAAGTCTATCTATTCGGGAAGTGCCTAAAAAAGGCGTGACAGACAGACGGACGGACACTTGGCAAATAGGATATATAATAATAACAGATTACAAGATATTTTTGGCTATCTATCTATCTATATATATATATACTAATTGCCACGTGTCCGTCTATCCGTCCGTCTGTCTGTCAGGTTCTTTAAGGCACTTCCCGAAATGATAGAGACTTGAAATTTGGTACACGGGTCGATCGTTCGATAAAACCCCCTGGAAAAATCGAATTTTTTGAAAATGTTCCGTAGAGGGTATGCTCTACACCAAAACATTCGAAAAGTGAAATGATAGGAAAGCATACTTTGCGATGAGATAGAGATTTCAAATTTAGAGTATGTGTAAACCATTCGAAAAGAAGAAAGTGTGCAATTTCAGATTTCAATATTTGCTACTTTAGTGGGTGCGGCTCACCGAAATGTCCGATTTTCCGAACAAATGAGAAACGCTTGCTTTAAATTTGATAGATGCTTGAAATTTGGTGTAGGGGTTAATCATTTGATGAAAACACTCAAGACAAAAGTGTTTTTCAAAAATGTTCGTTTAAAGGGGTGCTCCAGAGAAAAACGAAATGATGAAAAATCATTTTTCAATATGAGAAAAAGACTTCAAATTTGGTGTACGAGTAGATAGGTCTAAGGGAAAAGCACGTACAATATCAGTTTTCCGATATTTTCTACTTTATGGGGGTGCCGCAAAACCAAATGTTCGATTTTCCGAATAAATGAGAAACGCCTCCTAGAAAATGCAATAGAGGCTTGATATTTGGTATTTGGGACAATCATCTGATAAAAAACACTAGAATACTGTTTTTGAAAAGTGTTCATTTAAGAGGGTGCTCCACATAAATCGTTCGAAAGGTGAAATAATAGCATTGCATGCTTCAGAATGAGACAGGAACTTTTGGTGTACGAGTTGATAGTTCGACAGGAAGAAAGTGAGCAATTTAAGTTTTCCAATGTTTTCTTCTTTAGATGGTTCCGCTCACAAAAATTTTCGATTTTCCGAATAAATGTGAAACGCGAATTATTAAAAAATTTACGTTATTCGGGGGTTGCTTATTGTGGAACCGTTGATTTTCGACCGGTATTCGGCTGGTTATGTATACTAATTGCATAGTATCCATCTGTCTGTCTGTCCGTCTGTGCATCTGTCTGTCACGCTTTTTTAGGCACTTCCCGAATAGATAGAGACTTGCAATTTGGTACACGGCTCGGTCGTTCGACAAAACTCCCTGGAAAAATCGAATTTTTCGAAAACGTTTTCTAGAGGGGGGCTTCATAGTACAACGTTCGAAAAGTGAAATGATAAATAAGCATGCTTTGCGATAAGATAGAGACTTCAAATTTGGTGCATGAGTAAATCGTTCAAAAGGAAGAAAGTGTGCAGTTTCAGATTTCCAATATTTTTTACTTAAGGGGGTGCCGCACACCATAATCTTCGATTTGCCGAATAAATGAGAAACGGAGGATACTTTAAAATTTGATAGAGGCTTCAACCTTAGTATATGGACTAATAATTTGATGAAAGCACCCACGACGAATACAGTTTTTCAAAAAAGTTCTTTTAAGTTGGTGTTACAGCGGAAAACGCGCGAAAGGTGAATTGATAAAAATATACTTCATTATGAGATAGAGAATTCAAATTTGGTGTACGGGTAGATAGTTTGGGAGGAAGAAAGTGTATAATTTCAGTTTTCCAATATTTTCTACTTTAGGGAGTGCCGCACGCAAAAATGTACGATTTTCGGAATAAAGCAGAAACGCCCCTTTTTAAACGTGATAGAGGCTTGATATTTGGTATATGGGCTAATCATGTGATAGAAAACCCAAGAAGAATAGAGTTTACCAACATTGTACATTTAAGGGGGTAGGTACTCTACACAAAAACATTCGAAAGGTGAAATGATAGAAAAAGTATGATTTGCTATGAGTTAAGAGACTTCAAATTTAGTGTACGGGTAGATAGTTGGAAAGGAAGAAATTATGCAATTTCAATTTTTCAACATTTGCTATTGTGGGGTGTGCTGCACACTAAAATGTTCGATTTGACGAAGAAATGAAAACCACCTCCTATACAATGTAAAAGAGGCTTGAAATTCGGTATATGGTCTACTCATTTCATAAAAAAAACCAAAATGCATACGTTTTCTCAAAAATATTCATTGAAGATTGTGCTACATAGAAAAATATTCAAAAGGTGAAGTGATAGAAAGAACATCCTTCGCGATAAGATAGAGACTTATAAACTTGGAGTACGGGTTTCAAAGGAAGAAAATGTGCAATTTCAGATTCCCAATATTTGTTACTTTAGGGGGTACCGCACACCAATATGTTCGATTTTCGGAATAAATAAGACACGCTTCTTTTAAATGTGATAGAGGCTAGATATTTATTATATGAGCCATTCATCTGATAAAAAATCCAAGACGAGCAGAGTTTTTCAAAAATGTTCATTTATGCGTGTGCTCTACAGAAAAACGGTCGAAAAGGGAAATGATAAAATAGTGTGTTTCGGTATGAGATGGAGACTTTAATTTAGGGTACTTATAGATAGTTCGAAAGGAGAAAGTGCGCAAGTTAAGTTTTCCAATATTTTCTTCCTTAGGGGATTCTGCGCACCAAAATATTTGATTTGCCTAATAAATGCAAAACGCGAATTATTCAAAAATTTTCATTATTCAGATGCTTATTGCGAGACAGTTGATTTTCAACGGGATTCGGCTAGTACCTGTTTGAAAACTGTAAGCATAGACAATGGTCATAATTTCAGAAAGGTGAGGGTGACAATTAAAACGCTCACAATGCCGAATTTGGTTTTCTATTTGGACTCTATAGTACAGAGAACTAAATAGTTCAGAAATCGTTTACGAAATTTTTTCTATGTTTATGGGCTTAAGCTTCAAATTAAAAAAAAATTCTTGTAACATAAATAGGGGTATATGTGTCAGTTTGAATGGATTATAAATTATTTTCTCAACAGACATATCCATAAAATAACAGTTAAAAACTACCCATAAAATAATTATCTTGTCATATGAATATCCCTTACTTAAACAAAAATCGTTTCTATTGTATCGAAGCTAGCCCGCCATGGATTACATGTGATGGGACACTTTCATTTGTCGAGTCGAGATTCTGAATATCTTGACCGAAACATTTAATTTATTAATGACCCAGATTTTACTTAACTAATGATTATTATTACAATAGTTTGATAAAATATGTGCTTTTAAATTTAAATTGTAAATCAATTATTGGTTATCTTCAGAAGATTTCAAAAGTTTCTTGTGATTTTTACTCAAGTCCAGTTAATGTAGTTTTCTAAAATATGTAAAATATGACTTTTTGCATTTGATATTATTATCGTTAAATCTACTTCCTGTCATCCAGAATTTTAGAGATGTTTAAATAAAATTGCATTTCAGTTAGAAAGTGTTTTATAATCAATGCTTCATGCTTGATTCATCCTTCTTGTTTAGTAATAACACAAGAACCGGAGCAGCTAGAAAGCCCAAATGTAGCTTGCCGTTCACTTTTGTGATATACATCAATTCTTTGTATTTTAAACCTTATTGGGTTGTATTGTATTTTAACCTTTGCATTTATATTTTTGGGCTACCAAAAACATTGGATTGTATCCAGCCTCAGGATATGATGAAATGGCACATCTGAACCTGTCAAAAGTAAAAGATATGTTTACAAATGAATAGCACAAGATGACTGGGACTTGCTAAACCGACATACACTTAATTTCGGTGCATTCATTAAGAATCATGTTTTTTTAAGTGCTCAAATTTTTTAAACTAAGAAATTTACTTACTCATAAATGCATAGTTAATCGTATTTTAATGCTTTTCTTATCATGTAGCTGAATGATCCCTAATAGCTACAAAACTGGCTGCCATGATGGTAGTATATAGCTACATGGGAACAGCCTTCAACATTTTGTGTCTCTCAAAGGTATAAAAAAAGTCGTAACTCTTAATAAAAATGACTCTGTATTTTAAATCCAAGTATAAGCAGCTGGTGCTAAAAGACCCAGTATGCTTCGTTATCGTATATAAGCCTTTTTCATAGGCATTGCCAGAATCTCAGAAGGGAGGGGGCGAGGGGGGGGGTCATGGGGCTACAATGCTGGATACTGTATTGCCAATATGGACACCAATAAGAAAAACATCCTTTGTGTAAAGGATAAAGGAAACTTGAACAACGTATTCAATCGATAATAAAAGGAAAAAGCAGCATACAACTGTTTCGAGGATACGCTGGATCCCCTTCGTTAGTGCCATAGAACCAACAAGTTCGAAGTCAAAAAGACGAAATGGACAAAAACAGAGATGTGTATATATACCCAAGTCATGGATTGAATAATGCTAAAAATTAATGATAAAAGTCACATCAATGCAAAGTTAAAATATTTTATTTTTGTATTTATATTTTTTTTATAAAGCTTACACCAGATTACTGAAAATTCTTACTTAAAGGGGGTTTTCTATGTAAACTTATTATCATAGGCAAATAGTAAGGATCTTAGAGTGTGTGTTTGTTGGGGGTTGACGATCAAATGGGGTTACAATGCTGAAAATAATCTTTAGGTTACAATTTAATAAATTAACCTAAAAGAGCATTCATTTATATGATCATTTATATGATCATCCACTATCCATCTGCAGTAATATAAATGCTATAAACAGAGAATCAGTATTATGTCAATCTATATATATAAAATTGAAAATCTGTCTGTCTGTCTGTCTGTTTGTCCCGTCATCACGGGAGAACGGCTGAACCGAATTTAATGAAATATTGTGGGTAGCCTGAAAATAGTCCCACTTAAAATTTAGTCCAAGTTTGGAGTTTCTACAATCAGTGGTTCTCGAGATATTAGTAAAAAACGAAATATTCGTTTGTCTCACCATCACGGGAGAACGGCTAAACCGAATTTGATGAAATGTTGTGGATAGCCTTGAAATAGCCCCCAATAAATTTGGCCCAAGTTTCGAGTATCTAAGACCAGGGGTTGTCCAGATATTAATGAAAACCGAAACTTTTTCCTAGGAGTTCTACTCTCTAACTCCGTGGTTTATCCAAACGAAAAGCTTGAAAACCGTTTGAAAGTGAATTAAAATTTAATCTCTGAGTTTGATGGGAGATTTTTAGCGCTAATTAGTCACTTTCTGAAAACATGAATTATTTGAAACATGATTTAAATGGGAAACAAGCTTTTACTGAAGAATGAAAAGTATAAAGAAATCAACATGGTTATTTAATTTCGCAGTTTATGAGGAAGATTCTATCTTATATCATGTTACTCAGAAACGCAATTAAATTAAATCTGCCTGTTAATTTTAATAATAATTTTTTCGATTTGAATAATAAATAAATGGATATAAAAATATATTTTAGAAAAGAACGATTTGATTTTTCTGATAGCATTTTTGACAGGATAATATCCATAACGGTCTTCAGGTTTAAACATTATTATTATTGATATTTTCGGGAATTATTGATATTTTCAAGTTATTATGCCATTGCTTTATTATGACAAAAATTGCTTAAACTCATATATTGTACGCTGTACGAGTAATCTTCTACCAATACATATGGGTATATCTTTTAATCTACGAGAATATAAGAGTAGTACAGGTATATTGGCATATGTTTTGATATATATTGGCATATATTGGAATCAATTACGACCTTCTGGTACAAAGATTACGGGGATTATTGATATTTTCAATTTATTACGTCATCTCTTTTATTTCGGCAAATTTTTTTGAGACTGATATTGTAATACGGGTAATCTTCTACTAACACACTGGCATATTTTCTAATCTGCGACAATATAAGTAGTACGGGGTTGCATATATTGATTCAATTCCTTTTTTTTTTGTAAATTTGTTTACAAAAGGGGCCAGGATGTTTTATTCTTCAGATCTGCCCGTGAAGATAATTTTGCATAGTGAGAACAGGTATTCTTAAACTTCTCTTTAGGAGCAATAAATTTAATATTTTAACAGAATTTGCACATGATTGCGAATTATAAGTTTCTTTATATTATATACTCCGTACGAAGAACGGGTATGCTACTAGTCTATATAAATAAAATTGAAAATCTGTCTGTCTGTCTGTTTGTCCCATCATCACGGGAGAACGGCTGAACCGAATTTGATGAAATTTTGTGGGTAGCCTAGAAATAGCCCCACTTAAAATTTAGTCTGTGTTTTAAGTTTCTACGACCAGTGGTTCTCGAGATATTAGTAAAAAAAGAAATTTTCGTTTGTCTCATCATCACGGGAAAATGGCTAAACCGAATTTAATGAAATTTTGTGGACAGCCTTGAAATAGCCCTCCATAAATTTTGTCCAAGTTTCGAGTTTCTAAGAACAGGGGTTGTTGAGATATGAATGAAAAACGGAACTTTTTCTTAGGAGATCAAATCTCCAACTCCGTGGTTTATCCAAACGGAAAGGATGAAAATCGTTTGTTTCAAACGCCAAAATGAAATAAAACTTTATTTCCGAGTTTAGTGCAGGATTTTTGCATTAATTAGTCACTATAGGAAAACATGAATTGTTTGAAACATGAATTTAAATGGAAAAATCTACCTCCATGATTCATCTTTCACAAGCTTTTACTCAACGATGTAAAGTATAAAGAAATCAAAAGGGCTATTTAATTTCGCATTTTATGAGGAAGATTCTATCTTATATCATGCTGCTCGGCAACGGAATGAAATTAAATGTGTTGTTAATATTTATTATTATTTTTTCTATTTGTATAATAAATAAATGGATGTAAAAATATATTTTATAAATGAACAGTTTGATTGTTCTTTTAATTATATATATATTGCGGACTGCGTACATCACTTTCATTTATTTTAGCAAAGAGGTTTCAAGCTCATATATTGTGTTTAGCTAATAAACTCCTTAACAAATAAACTCCTCAATTAACTAATAATATATAATATTGTGTTTACCCAATAAATTCATTTAGCCGATTGTTGAAGCAGAAAAGGAGTAGGACGGGTGTATGTATCTTCTAATACAATTTTAGTGTTTTCATTTAGAATATACAAACGGGATCAGGATATTTTATTCTTCAGATCTGCAAATTCAGAGCTACGAATTTAGAGGAATATCTCTAAATAACTTGGTAACTTTTCTTAAACTTTACCAAATTAGCGGAAATGTCTCCAAATTGATAAAATGACCCAAATCAATGAAATTAAATTTGTTTTTTTAGAATAAAGTACTGAAATGATGTTTCTGTAGCATTTGTCGGTCAGTCCATCCATCCTACTTAGTAACACATTTAAGGAATTTTTTTAATATCACCAAATTGGTAAAAATATTTCTAAATCCATAAAAATATCATGAAATTGATAAAATCGCGCTTAATAAATGAAATTAATTGTGTTTTGTTAGGGGATAGTATTGTGATGATGTTTCGTCAATTTGTCGCAAAATGGGACTATCAGTTCTACAGTTCCACTTGCCGATAAATTTGGCGATTTTTTAAGTTATCGCTAAATTGACGAAAATGTCGCCAAACCTTCCATGGAGATTGCATTATTCAGATGATATGATTTCCATCAATTTATTTAAAGCAAATGATATCATGTCATTTAGCAACGGATCCAATGTGTTATGTGCCATACGATTTTTATTAAATCTTTTCCGATTTGAATAATAAAGATATGTATATAAAATAAATTTCATTGACATTGCATTTTTGACTGGATAATATCAATTACGGTCTTCAGGTTTAAACATCATTATTATTGATATTTTCGGGGACTGTTGATTCAGGGATTACTCATATATTTTCAAATTATTATGGAATTGTTTTATTATGACGAAAATTGTTGAAACTCATATATAGTACGTTGTACGAGTAATCTTCTACAAATACATGGGTATATCTTCTAATCTACGAGAATATAAGTAGTACAGGTATATTGGCATATATTTTGATATATATTGACATATATTGGAATCAATTACGACCTTCTGGTATTAAAATTACGGGGATTTTTGATACTTTCAATTTTTTAAGTCATCTCTTTTATTTTGGCAAATATTTTTGAGACTCATACTGCAATATGGGTAAGCTTCTACTAACACGCTGGCATATTTTCTAATCTGCGACAATATAAGTAGTACGGGGTTGCATATATTGATTCAATTCCTTTTTTTTTTGTAAATTTGCTTACAAAAAGGGCCAGGATGTTTAATTCTTCAGACCTGCCCGTGAAGATAATTTTGCATAGTGAGATCAGATATTCTTAAACTTTTCCTTTTGAGCAATAAATTTAATATTTTAACAGAATTTGCACATGATTCCGAATTATAAATTTCTTTATTATATATACTCCGTACGAAGAACGGGTATGCTGCTAGTATAAATATAAGAAACACCAATCATGCATAAAGCATTTATTATAAAACAATTTCCAACTGTAATTTTATTTAAACATCCCTAAAATGCGATATATTCAGATGTGATATTTATAACATATTTATACACTTTACAACATAGTTGAAAAATGTTTATGACTTTGTTCATTCTGTCTGTCCGTTCATACGATAACTGCCGTAAATATGACTTTATCAAAATGAAATTTTAGTATGTTGTTTAGATGGTCTGTAAGACATATGGGAATGTAAATGAACAATATCACTCGATTAGTTTTGGATTGAACCTGGGAAAATAAAATGAAATATATTGAATCCTATGGAACCCAATTTTTCAAACATTTTTTAAGCGAATTTAAAATTCACAAATTGTTTCGAAAGTTTTAGGAAATATTTAAATTATCCCATAAAATATATAAAAAAAATTTAAGCAAAATATATTCGGTAGTTTTTTAAATAAAAATTAAAATAATAATTACACCCATATTATATGAAGAGACCACAGGACAAATAAAATATGGCATCCATCCTGTGTCAAAATCGTGACTTTTAAAAGTCTGTTTAATTTATATTTAATATTGCATCTGTCCTAAAACCACTGTTTTGGGGGTTTTTTCTATGCATCTGTATTCTACGCCAACGCAATTATAATATTTTTTAGCTCAAATGATCATTAAACTTTGATTATTGCTACAACGGAGTCTAATTTTAACGTATGCAGAATGTAAACACATCAAGTTATAAGATGAGTTGTATAAGAATTGCTGAATTTTTTTAACACAAAATTTAGCTCTGGAGACTGGAAAAAAGCTGATGAGAAATGAATAAAGATGATGAAAAATAATTAAGGCTGAATAAAGCTGATGAATGAAATATCCATTGATTTTACATAGAGCAGCAGACGATTTTTTAGCATTGCTTTTTTTGATAAATTTCAAGCATAAGTTTTAAGTATAGTAGAGTTAGAAAATATTTTTACTTCCATGGTTTTATGTTTTTAAGTAAAAAATATATTATAGTATTGTGATGAATAAAAAGAAAGGAATAAAAGGTTTTAAATGAAATATTTACTACATTTACATAGAGAGCCAGGCGATTTATATTTCGAAGACGTTATTTGAATAAGGTTCTTTTTTTTTTCAATGACGTTCTAAGTTTTCAAATATAATAAATTATTGTAGTATTGTGATAATTTTAAAATATCACTTCTGAATGTATCGCATTTTAAAGATGTTTAAATAAAATTGTATTGTAGTTGGAATGTGTTTCATAATCAATGCTTCATGTATGATTGACCTTTCTTGTTTTAACTATCACAGAACTACAATAATTTATTTTACTTGAAAAATTAAACCATGGAGGTAAAAGTATTTTCTAACTCCATGCTTAAAACTTCTTTCTAACCTTATTCAAATGACGTCATCGAAATATAAATCGCTTAAAAAATGTTTGAAAAATTAGATCCCATAGGGTTCAATGTATTTCATTTCTTCAATCCGGGTTCAATCCAAAACTAATTGGGTAATGTTATTCATTTACATTCCCATATGTTCCACAGACCATCTCAACAACGTACTAAATTTCGTTTTGATAAAGTCTTTTTTACGGCAGTTATTGTGCGAACGGACAGAAAGACAGACAGACAAATTGAACAAAGTCATAAACACTTTTCAACTATGTTGTAAAGTGTTAATAAAAATAATTTCATCATTTGAATGTTGGATACTATTTTATATCTACTTATAAATAATGTGAATGTAAAAGAGACTTGCGCAATATAATTTTGCACTGTGCACAGACCAACATTAGTAGATGGTAGTTTCATCTTATGAAGGATGCATGGCTTCAAACCGATTCTAGCTCTTTGCTTGAAACTTTCTGATGTCACAGAGCGAGCAAACAGGTTTCGGATTCCTTTGAAGTATGTGGTACGGGGGATGGCTCTAAGCGTCGAGTGCCAGATACTGGATATATTATCAGCAGTATTGTTCACGCAGACATCTTCTACTAAAGAGACTATAGCCTGAAGGCATGCTCTACCTTATGGCAGGGCTATAGAACGTGGGGGGATTTCACGCTATAGAAGTAATGGGTTAGGTCCTTTGATTAGGTCTTAGCACCTTCTCCCTTGAAACCGGAAATGCTTGTTAATGACGCCACGACATTGCATGAGGAAAATTTACGTTCATAGGATTTATGGAAAGTTTACATTTCAAACTAAATATATGCCCATGTAGAACACAGAAAATAAAAATCAAACATCTGTAACTAAAGCTTCAATTGAATTTTATTGTTAGGGCAATGTAACTTGCGTTTTCTTGACACGAAACAATATTTTTAATTGTTTCTTTTGAAACATTTTCAAAAAATTTTTCTATCTGGTTGTTACAATTAAAAAGAAAGTTGCAATTAAAAAATATCTGGAACGTAGAGATATATTGATGTAGGTAAAGAAAAAAAATATATTTCAAATTTTGTATCCAAGTTATTCTTCTAAAGTATAACATAGAAATACTACTTTAAACGTTATGTTTTTTTAAATTAGCAACAGCTTAATCACGCCGATAAATGTACGTTTATCTGTGTAATATTTAAACATATACAACTTATACATGTAGTATAATTTCGGGAATAAAAGTTATATTGAAAACAAATATTGCTATAAAATCTAAAAAGTTGAGTTCTTATTAGGAAAATTAAAAAAGCATGCCATCAGATTCCACATATAATTTATTAGTAGCTGCATTCCTTATTATCGTGTTCTTATCTCACACATTCAATAGTATTCGAGGTGGACTCAAAAAGTTTTGAAACCTGCTTATTTAGTAATATCTCGAATTCGAATAATTTAGAGGGAAAGAAATTATTTTTATACAATTAGTATGAGAAACAAATATGTCATTTCAAAGAAAAATTATTTCAAATAGAAGATTAGTTCCGTTTTTTAAATATAAAGGATATGGAGTTTAAGTGTCCACTGAACTTTTTTATATATTCGTAATATCGCATTGGTTAATTCTACTTCCGTTGCAATCTTCATCAGAATACAAAAAATATATTTTATTTTTACATACTATTGTATAGAATAAGTACTGTTTTCTTGAGAATTTTCGAATTCAAAATTTTGAGGAAAGATATCCTGACGGAAGACAGTTATTGAATTTGATAATTTGATTAGATAATTTTTGAAAATAAATAATATATTAATACTAATCAAATTGTTTCTGGACAAAATTATAATTTTGAAAAATATATAAAAAAAGAGGGCAAAATAAAATATTCTTTATATAAAAATCCAGAAAAATTGAATGCTTTAATGACATATATTAAAATAGTTTTTATTATTTTTTATGCTATTCTGTAAAAGAAACCGAAAATATACAATTGTTTAAAGAATACGATAACCCATATGGATGAAGCAGAGGCTATGGTATTTAAATGATAGGTGTTATAATGACTTGGAATAGAAATAGAATACAGTGTCTGATTACATTCGTATGTATATAATTTTATCTGTTGTTATATTAGCTGCAAATATTCATTGAGACGGTCTGTTTGAACGGCAGGGATAGTGCCACGCAATTTAAACCATAATCCAGTGGGGGCGACATCCACAGGGACCGTGTCCTCCTTCCTTTAACATCAACTTCTCGGAAAAACTTTCAAACCCACATATTGAACGTGCCCGTACTCAGCGTGAACAGAGGGTCAGTTTAGGCAGAACTTAGAATCGAACTCGGGTCCTCCGAGGGCAATCCCACTTAACCACTGGACTATCCCACCCCGAAGTTCATCAATCTGCCCTTCAGACCGTAGGCAATACAGCAAAAGAATAATACGTATAATGCAATGCATGAATAATAATACGTATATAGAGCATTTAGTGAAAATTTGTCGTCCAAAATAACATTTTTTAAATAAATTAAAAAATTTTAGAAACATGTTTATATAGAAGACACTTCTCATTGCTGATACTACCTTCCATGGACGGGTTTCGCTCTTATTATGCGCTCGTCAGCAAAGAATAGCAGAAATCTGTAATGATAGTAAGAAACGTGTTACAATTTTTTGCGAGCTTCTCTATGGGAACTGACAATTTCAGTCCTTCCACGTGGTTGCCATAATATTTTCTTACAATTTAACTCAGGCCACACGGAGCTGCACAGGCAAATTTCATAAAAAACAAATCCGCTTATAAGGGACGTCCCCAAAAATATGAAAGACACCCCAACTACAATTTTTAATCAATTTTATGCCTGCCATATAGAAAGATTAAAATTGTCATTTTCCATAAAAGCTTGTAAAAATTGTGGATTTTAGCAAGTTTTGTACTACCATTGCAGCTGACGAGCTGTAACTTCCATGCTGACGAACGCATAATAAACGCGAAACAGGTCCATGGATGTTGGTATCTGCAATGGGAGAGCCATCCTTATTTTGGGGGGCGCCCCTTATAAGTGGGTTTTGTGTATAATACACTTTTATATATTTAATCTTTTTTCCTCAATTTTGCATTCATTCGGTTATGTGTTAGGGCATGTGTTACAGAATGTAATATTTCTTATGTTTCTTCTCTTCTAACTACGAGCACATCTTTTTTTAGGTAATTTCAGTTCACTTTTCAACTAGCTTCGAATGAAAGAAGTTGCAGCACATCTAGCGTACATATATAAATATTACACAGTTCTTAGTTTTAAATATAGTGTCCGCAGTAAAAATATGTATTCACGATCCTTAGTTAATAGATATACACTCGTTTTCTTAGCTATTAGATATACGTAGGGTAAGAACCTGTATATAGGTACGGTAAGAACCTGTATATCTAATGCCAAGCATTGCCCTCATTCTAACGGTGTATATGCATGGGCCTCATTCTAATGGTGTATATGCATCGTCCGCAATCTAATGGTGTATATGCATCGTCCGCATTCTAACGGTGTATATGCATTGCCCGCAATCTAACGGTGTATATGCATTGTCCGCATTCTAACGGTGTATATGCATTGTCCGCATTCTGACGGCGTATATACATGGTCCGCATTCTAACGGTGTATAAACATGGTCCTCGTTTACCTTGCAAAAATACAAACTTGAAATAAACCTATTTTTAAAATTTTCTTGCCACATATGTCATTAACTTCCTTCCAGGATGCCTAAAATGTGAAAACTATATCAGAAAAATCATTATTTCTGGAGGTCCTCAGTTTGGTGTGTTCCCCGCAGCGTCCTCGTTTTCCACCAAAAACCAACCTGTGTGTGTGTGTGTGTGTGTGTGTGTGTGTGTGTGTTGGTATATATATGTATGTGACGTATGCCACTATAAAACTTCGTGAATAGATACATAAATAAAGAACTAGAACTACACAACTGATTGTAAAAATTGTAACACCAAGAAAGAATCACACTATTGAAATCACATTTGTGTCATGGTTTACTCCTATTATAGTAGATACTTGATTGCATTTACAAAACTATACAAAATATATTTTCTTCAGAATTCAGTAGCATGTGAAGCCATCTCGAAGAGTAATAACAATCTTCTATAGTGCTTAACACTGAATGGAATAGGTTTATGACATCGTTCTAAGAAAACCAACCCGGTAGCCCAAAGGTCTAAGGTAGGCGTTTTCTCGTGCTTTCTCGACTGCCGGGTTATGGGTTAGAAACCCACCTGCTGGCATGAATGTTGTGGTGCTCCGTAAAAGGTGTATTGTGCTACGATCCCGTAGATTAACAGATTAACAGATTAACCACCTATAGGCACCGACCCGAAGGTTTGCAGTAATTACAACCTATGGTGGAGGAATATCTGCCAAAACCAGAAATTAAAACTTAATGCCAAGATAAAATTGATAAACAATTATATACAATATGCTTGTCTATACTAGATACAGATAGTATTTCACAAATATTTCACATCCATAAATTCTTATGTGCAGAACTGTTTCAAATGGGAGCAACTATATATATAAAAATATTTCTAAAATTGGTTAGCAACTATATATATAAAAATATTTCTAAAATTGGTTATTACATATACAAAATCAAACGAATAATTTTCAAAGATATATACATATATATACATATATACAAAATATATATATACAAAACTATTTATGCAAACATACATACAAAACTATATATACAACATTTACATACAAATCTCAGAGATTACCATGGCTTTCAATACTATATTGATACATACAATGATTAAACCAAATGTGAATTTAAAATGAATTTGATTGCAGTAATTATAAAAAGATTTAGAAGTACTATAGATAAATATGCAATAAACAGTGAGCTAATGTGTGGTGGTTACCAGTAATAATTCACAGGATATGTTCGTTTTCCTCTAGGAATTGAATTATAGTTTTTATTCTCTGTTTAGCCCAGCTATTACCCAGAAGGTTTTCGGCAAATATTGGCATATGTTGTCTACTGGGCCTTTTAAGGTGATAGTTCTTTGTAAGTTCGCAATCAAATACAAAATGTTTCGGAGATCCTATTTCACCACAAATACAGTTTTCGGTGTCTTTCTTTTGGATTTTGTAAAGATAGGTTGAGAAACAGCCATGCCCTGAGAAAAACTGTACCAATTCTCTGCTGCAAATCAGTTGCTCTTGAGATACTCTGGGAAAATAGTTGAATGTTTCTCTTCCTTTCTCACTTTCATTCCACTGCTGTTGCCACTCTTTTATGGTATTAATATTCAGATGTGACCTCAGCGATGAACAGGGATATGGTAAGTTTGTACTCTGAACAGAGATATCTGACGTCGCCTCAAAAGCTAAACAGTCTGCAACTTCATTTCCCAGAACACCCGAGTGACCTTTAACCCATCCTATAAAAAACTTTTGATGGATGCTGTTGGTTATGATAGTTACAATTTGATGAGCTATTGGATTCTTCGTTTGATATTGTTTAAGAGTTTCGATGCTCGATAGACTGTCAGAGTAAATAATGATATTCTTATGCAAACTTTTGGTAGCCCAAAATACAGCTTCCTTTATTGCGAGCAGCTCTGCCTGGAAGACGCTATTTTCATAGTGCAGACGAGTTGACCACTTATGAACACACATGCCATCGTAAAAAGCACAGTAGGCTGATGCTGTTCCAGAATCAGTTCTAGAGCCATCTGTATAAATATTTATGTAATTAGATATTTCTTGTGATGACTTAGCAAAGTGTAAGCGGATATTACCTGCTGCTGGGTCCGTTAACCAAGTAACCTTTTTTTGTTCGTAATCTTTGTGATCATAATAAAGATTATTCCACTCTACTGTTTGTCTCAGGCGTGTTACTTGCGCTATGATGGCTTCTTTTTGCGCTGTCAACGTTATAGGGGGGATACCGGTAAGCACTTGTAGCGCTACTGTAGATGTTGTGCGATAAGCCCTTGAAATCTGTAGAAGAGCAATCCTTTGAACTGATTCTAGTTTTCTTTTTGCATGGATGTTCAAGTTTAGGGCCCAACTACTTGCAGCATAGCACATGATCCTTTCTGTCACTGATAGATACCATGTTTTTAAGATCTTAGAATTTATGCCCCACCTCGATGGTGCTAGTCTTCTGACATTATGAATTTGACAGCCAATCTTTGTTCGCAGGTTTTCTATGTGTGGAATCCACGATAGATGTTTATCAATTATAATTCCGAGATACTTGATTTGGTTTGGTCTTGGTATGCTAACACCTTTAATCTTGAAGATAGGCTTCCGTTTTAATTGAGATGGTTTTCCTATCACTAAAGCTGAAGTTTTTGTTGATGAAATTGATAGTTGGAGCTCCTCACAAAGATCTGAAAATGTTTCTATGCCGGCATTAGTTGTATCTTCCAGAAGTCTACGTGAACTGCCTCCTGATACTAGCATAAAGTCATCTGCGTACGCCAAAAGCTGTGTTCCTGGAATACTGAATTTATTAAGGATGATATCAGCCATTATTGACCAAAGTAAGGGTCCTAAGCAAGAGCCTTGTGGACATCCCCCGTAGACTTGAATATCTTTCCAAGTTGTTCCTGAATTAAGTCTAATTGCCCTATCTTTCAGATAACTACTTATGATGTTCTGTAAATAAAATGGACAATTTATCTTTTGTAATTGTTTTAATAAGATGGACCAGTTCATGTATCAAATGCACTTTGTATATCAAATGATACTAAGGCAGTGTAGTTTCTTTCGGATATATTGTTTTCTATGCATGACAGGACATATGCCAGTGCTGTTTCAGTAGAGTGACCCTCTCGGAAGCCATGTTGATGCTTGCTCATAAGACCATTCAGTTCTAGAAAGTGTACCATTCTCCTATGAATAATTTTTTCTAATACTTTTGACAAAGTTGGTAGAAGACATACCGGCCGATATGAACGCTTCTGGGTTGGATCCTTGTTAGGTTTCAGAAAGAAAATAACTTCTCCAATTTTCCAGACTTTTGGGAAATATCCCAGAGATAGGCATTTTTGCATCAATGTTGTTATCGTTATTGGCATGACTTTAAACACTTCTTTCAGAATTCGCATATCGATACTGTCTATTCCGGGGGCCTTGTTAGAGCTAAGTGAATAAAGTGCGCTTTTCACTTCCGCTACTGAAAGACAGTCTGGGAAATTGTCGGAAGTGCTTACTTCTGTCATTCGAGAAAAAGTGCTATTTGTCAGGGTTGGTCTTTTCGTAATGAAAAGAGAATCTGCAAGATGTTGTAACACATTCTCTCGATCCAAATTTATTGCTTGTGGTACTAGGTCATAGGCAGCTTCTTCCGTTGTGAATGATTTGTTGTAGGCCATTTTGAAAGCTACCCCATACTTCCTACTGGTTTTTGTGCAAAATGCTTTCCATGCCTCGGATTTTGCTTGTAGTATGGATTTTTTATATACAGCTCTCTCCCTTTTGTATTGTTGAATGTTAAGTTCAGTTGGATATTGTTTTTGTCTATTGTAGAAAGCTTTCAAACGATTTCGTTTACAATTGAGCAGAGAAGACCACCACTTGAGTTTTGGTTCATGGGATATATTTTTTTTCTTATATGCCTTGTCACATGCTGCTTGGATACGATCAGTCAATTCTTCTACAAATTTCTCTACGGTAACGACTGTAGTTGCTTCTTGCAATTGGCGGCTCAAGGGAATCTTCTGTGGTAACAGCTGCCTCCTAAGAGCGGTGTGTTTAGAAAATTTTGTTTTATAGCGTCTTTTCGATTTCATCTCAACGTCTTTCGTCAGTGTAATTATTACATACCTGTGATCACTCAAGCTAGGAATTTCATCGACTTTCCAGGATTGTACTTTGTTATATACATTAAGTGAGCATAGAGAGATGTCAGGCCATCCCTTCCCTCTCGAAGTTTCAAACGTTGGAGTACTGGATGGATCATTGAGGAGTATTAGCTGATGTTGAGCTACAAAATCCTGTAGTAGAAGACCTCTTGCATCATTGGATGAGTAGCCCCAATCTCTCCCATGTGCATTTAAGTCTCCAGAGAATAGAAGGTTTGATAAGTTGATGTTAGGTAGATGTTCCCACTCTGAAAGATCTTCTGCAAGGGACGCTGAGGGTGGAGAGTATTGCGTGCCAACTGAGAAACAGCCATTTTTCAATTTAATGTTTATGAAGACAGAATTATTTTTTTTTAGCTGAGCAAACATGTGAAAACATTTTATTAGCAATCACTATAACTGCTGTTTTCAGTAAAGATTGGTGAGTTATCCAGGTTAGAGGAAAGCCATATAGCAAATTGTTATGTAGGTAGGGATCTTGAATGAGAGCAATATCGATGCATTTTTCTACGATCCCGTAGAACGTCAATGCAGCGTCCTGTGATGGCAAAATGGTTCACGTTCCCGCCAATGTTTTGGACGAATGATCAGTTAATGAAGTTCTTGGCCATTAATAACAAATATCGTTTTGGGAAATAACTTACCAAGCTGCTTCTATCTGAATTCACAGATCATTTATGGTGGATGGCGAAGGCATTTTCTGGATCAGTTGCTTAACTATCAAGTCCTGGACATATTAGATGGATGACATGTCTGACAAACGTGCAAACAAAGGAAAAAGCGGTATCTGCAATGCCTGGAGGAGGTCCTGGATCCCACACGATCTTCGCGCTATGGTATATCAGCAAAAAAATGGTGGTATAAAGTGCCAGAACAACTCTGAAAGAAAGAGTATCACATCTGTCTCTAAAATATCCTTGGTTGTTGTTGTTGTTGAGACCCAGACCGTCCTACTTACCAGAAAGGTTTAAGGTAACTGTTAAAATATCCTTGGTGCATCACTAATCGTTGAGAATTGTTGAATTCATGTGAGGCGAAATGGCGAGGAGAACCCAATGTCACCTCAAATCATGACACTTGACGTAGGTCTGGTATGACGTTGCAAAGTGCATGTTGCTGTTTATCCCAATATCTTCAAACACGTATGCGACTGTCACTGTGTAGCAAACTGAATCGTGATTCGTTAGAAAACTCAATCTGTTGCTCATCAGCATGCCGATGTCATTTGTTCGAAAACCTGTTGCAGATTGAAGAATCAGTGGCTGGGGGTAAAAAGAATTCAGAATGGATTGTGAGCGACCAACCAGTCATCTGTTAAACATACCATGTCGAACTGCGTTAGGAGGACAAAACCTAACCTGTGATAGTGCCCCGCTAAACACTATGGATATCGGTGCGAACAGTCCCTACAATGCGATAGAGGTCAAAGACCTCGAAAATAAATAAAACAAGACTAGTTCAAGAAGTCTTCATAGGATGGCATGTGATGTATACACTTCAGTTTCGGCGGAACTATCATGAATTTTAATTATCTTTTGAATACTTATTTCGCACAGTCATACGAATTTTTGAAGAAGAAAACGGAATTGTTTTCTCCAGGAAAGGAAATGCAAATCCTTAATGAATTTTTTACCCCCCTCTGAAATTCATTGCTGAATTCATGTCAGTCATCATGTAAGCTCTATCTATAGCTAGGCTTCAGAAATATGTTAATGTTGCAAGAAGAATGTAAAGTATTTAAAGGTCAGGTAACCTTGACATAAAAATTACAATGGTTTTATGTTAAAAATTTATAACAATATGATGTCACTTCCGTTTCTGCCCCACTTTTAGTGCCTCGGTCTACGGTTTTAGACACATACTTCCAATTCGAAAGTTTGTTTAACACTAGAACGACGGAAGCGGTCATTTTGACCGCATAACTTCATTGGGAAACGATTTCTCCAAACATTCCTCCCTCGTTCTAGTGTTAAATTAAATACGAAATTCTGTAGTGTAATATTTTTCCGGTGAGTGATATTTTAAAAAATAGGGTTTAACTTTTCAAACAGTCTCCTAAGACAAAAAATTTCATTTCAGTTAGAAAAATATTTTTCTATACAGAAAATAATCTGAAACAAAAAACTCAGTGCAATATCTGCAATATTCATAAAGATATTTACAATAGAAAAACGCGGGCGCGGTAGTCGTTCTTTAGTTATCAATGTGTATAAAATTTACACATACACATATACCCAGAGGTTATATACCGATAGCCCAGTGGTTAGCGCGCGGGAATTGCATTGGGCAGGGCCGGCTTCAATTCCGGCTACTGCCAAAACTGCCGCCGTATTCACGGAGAGTACGATCATGTTAAACATGTGGGTCCGTAAGTCCTTCCGAGAGGTTAGTTGTATGGGAAGGAGGGTACGGTCCCTGTGGATGCCTTCCACCACTGGATTCCGGTCTAAATTGGGTAGCACTTACTGGCCGTCCGAACAGTTACTTTACAGCTTTTTGGTAGGTCGGCGGTCTGGGTCTCAACAAAAACAATAGAAAACGTAAAAAGTATCAAAATTGAGAAAATTGCAATCCGATTTTTACTCAATTGGACGATTTTCCCTTTTTCTTCGATTGTTGGCTCGTTCTGCAGAGATGGACTCCTAATTGAAACCAGACATTGCATGAAACGTATCAGGGTAAAGTTATTTGCAGCTGATACTGCGGGGGGGGGGGGGGAAATTCCCAATTTTTTTTAAAAACAGTAATTCGTCAAACATCGCAGATAAATGTACCGTTTTTCAGACTAATTACTAAACTGCCTAACGTTTTCTAGTTGAACTTTTATTCTCAAGGGACCATCTAAAAATTTATACCGCATATCTATTTTGAAATATCTCCCACCGAGAAAAATATATGAAAGAATTTAGCATTTAATTTTAACTCACTTTCAAAGTGGAAGTTGCAAAGTCCACGTTGACGGTAAGAGCTTGCAAGTCCATCCCAGTAGCTCAACGGTAGAGCGTCGGCTAACTAGTAAGAAGATAAGTGGTTCGATTCCCAGTTGGAACAGCAAGGTACTTTACAATGTCGCCCAAAGAAACTAATCCTATAGATTAGAGCAGAAGTTTCGGAGGTCTGAAAGTGATCCTAATATGACTATCACTGATTCAATGGACTCGTCGATATATTGAGAGTCTATTTCAAATAGGGAGGACAACGACCACGCAGGAAGCTGACCTGGAGAATAAAAATATCAGCAGGAGGCTAACATAAAGTAAAAGTAGTAAGCGGTAGTCAATCAGATTGTCAGTTGTACGTCAATCTAACATTAAAGGGTGGAGTCCCATTCGACGGTAAGAACTTGTAATACCGTCCCAGTAGCTCAACGGTAGAGCATCCGCTGGCCAATACAATGGTCCATGGTTCGATTCCCACTTAGGGCAGCAAGTTTCTTTACAAAATATGTCTAAAACCAATTGCCGAAGCGTGAGAAGAAATATAAACTGTGCTGAATCACTCTGTACATATTGGCATTTTTTTTTCACTCTAGCGTACATTGTAAATTTCTTTGCATTATGCAATACAAAATAAGGCAAATAATTAAGAATGCAGTCGAAGCAAATAGAAACAAATATCTTTAAATTTAATTACCTCTCTAATCAGATGTAACTAGAAAATTCTAAATTAGTGTGAAGTGAAATGTTTTCAGGAGAATTCTCATTGTACAAAAAAAGAACGCAGACGATAAAAAGAAAATCCTAATTAATTTTGCTAACTTACTTTCACAAGTTTTCGAGCGAACGCTTCATTGGAGCATGATAAATTGTTGTAAAGAGGGTTCCAATACTGCAACAACTGTAAACATGAAAACCCAATTAATTGCTGAATACGTTTTAACCTTTGAAACAAGTTTAGTCATTTATATTCAAGAAGTAGAGAAAATGCCTAAAACCGATTCCAATGTTTCGTTTTTGTTAAATATCGCGAAATATTCTCATCCCGGATGCATCAATTGGTATAACTCATATCAATATCAACAAAAGTTTCTACTCCTCCGATTAATTCTTTCCCTATAATACTTTAGAATTATATTTTCCTTACAATAACTCCTTGCCCTAACGTTATTCTAACGTAGTTTTTATTTTCAGTTTATTCAATTCATAAGTTTGAGGGCATATATTTTTATAAGAGCATGTTTAAAGATAAATAACTCATTCTTTTAGGTCTGTCTACTCGGAGAAAACTCTTCGATATATTTTATTCAATGTGTCAATCAAATGTGTCTTGTGAAAAATTCATCATCTTAGATGAAATCCATGCTGGAATTTCTTTGTAGTGAAAACTAAATATAGCCATATATTATTCATTCAATGTAAAATAATTCTGTTATTTATTCTTTCGAGTTTCCTTGTGTAAAATATTTGGTAATCGTTGTCACCTAATTTGAAGAGAATAGAAATCACAACTCGAGTTACAGACGGATATTCAAGTTTCGGGCCCTTTGGAACTCGAAAAACTATTTTTAGACTTCTGTGTTTGTGTCTGTTCGCAGAATGTATGTATCCACTCTAGTTTTAAATCTTATTGGCCAAATTTCACAAAATTTGATAGATAAATAAGTCACGTGTGGGTTACCCTGGTGCTAATGCGATTTTGACACAATTCAGAAAAAAGAGCCGCTTTTACTGTTTGCAAAATGGCCTCCGAAAATGGTAAAAATTTATATATATAAAATTGAAAATCTGTCTGTCTGTCTGTCTGCCTGTCTGTTTGTCCCATTATCACGGGAGAACGGCTGAACCGAATTTGATGAAATTTTGTGGGTAGCCTTGAAATAGCGCCCCATAAATTTAGCCCAAGTTTCGAGCATCTAAGACCAGGGGTTGTCGAGATATTAATGAAAAACGAAACTTTTTCCTAGGGTTCTACTCTCTAACTCCGTGGTTTATCCAAACGAAAAGCTTGAAAATCGTTTAGAAGTGAATTAAAATTTAATCTCTGAGTTTGATGGGATATTTTTTGCGCTAATTAGTCACTTTCTGAAAACATGAATTGTTTGAAACATGATTTAAATGGGAGATCTATCTCCATGGTTTATTTTAAACAAGCTTTCACTGAACAATGAAAAGTATAAAGAAATCAAAATGGTTATTTAATTTCGCAGTTTATGAGGAAGATTCAATCTTACATCATTTTTCTCAGAAACGCAATTAAATTAAATCTGTCTGTTAATTTTAATTATTATTTTTTCGATTTAAATAATAAATAAATGGATATAAAAATATATTTTAGAAAAGAGCGATTTGATTTTTCTTATAGCATTTTTGACTGGATAATATCAATTACTGTACGTTGTACGTGTAATCTTCTACAAATACAAGGGTATATCTTCTAATCTAAGAATATAAGTAGTACAGGTATATTGGCATATGTTTTGATATATATTGGCATATATTGGAATCAATTACGACCTTCTGGTATAAAGAGTAAGGAGATTAATTGATATTTTCAATTTATTACGTCATCTCTTTTATTTTAGCAAATATTTTTTAGACTCATATTGTAATACGCGTAATCTTCTACTAACACACTGGCATATTTTCTAATCTGCAACAATATAAGTAGTACAAGATTGCTTATATTGATTCAATTCCTTTTTTTTGTAAATTTGCTTACAAAAGACGCCAGGATGTTTTATTCTTCAGATCTGCCCGTGAAGATAATTTTGCATAGTGAGAACAGATATTCTTAAACTTCTCTTTAGGAGCAATACATTTAATGTTTTAACAGAATTTGCACATGATTGCGAATTATAAGTTTCTTTATATTATATACTCCGTACGAAGAACGTGTATGCTGCTAGTCTAAAATAAAAACTGCATATGATTTTTGCCTCCTAAACTAGTTTGTACCATTATAAATTCGTTATATGTTGTATTATTAACGAAGTTCTGATTTGTAGTTATTTTTTCTGGAGTTTCAGCGATTTAACTGAAACATGAGTAACCCGTAAATAAAACATGAATAATATTGTCACACCATTCAAGTAGATTTACCCAACTTCAGTAAGATGTTAAACATAAAATACCACCAAATTAGAAAAAGAGTGGTTTGAAGTTCAGAAAGTTTTAAATGAAACTTTGTGTTAGATCTAATCTATAAAAATTAAGTAACACAGATTAAAACATGAACGTATGGGAAAATTTCGTAGAAAATAAAAATTCTACAAATTAGATGTGCAAGGTAAGTTATTATGAAAAGGAGTTTAACAAGAAGCAAAATATTTAACATTTCAAAATACGTTAATGTTTCAATTTCTTATCAAAACATGGAAATAACGTCAACTGCAGAAGCTTTGATCAAAACATCAGATGTATGAAAATTAATTCAGGTAAAATATTTCAGTAGATGTAAAATCAATTAAAATAATAGAAATAGTTAAATAAGTCATTCTAAAACTATAGGTTCAAAATTAGCTTTGTTTTTTCAAACTGTTTTCACGTGTCAAATTTATCACCCTGCACTAGGATCCCCATATAGGGGGAGACAGACACCATTTATGTGAGACCCCAGTCTCTAAAAAACACCAGGAACCCCAATAATTATTTGAGGAAGGATAAAACATCCGCGTCCCAATCCAGACGGCCTGCCCGAAGGTGTAAGGCAACTAATTGTGTGGCCGGGTATAAACTCCCCAACATGAAAAGGACCAAACAGGTCAACCGGACCAGCCGGAAGACATCCTCTAGCAACAGACTTGCAAATGCCCGTATCTGTCATCCAAGCTTAATTCGACTCGATGCCCAGCCGGATTACAGCCGTTGTTGCTGCCAGAGGTGGCAGCTCTGTGTATTGAATTCTGCATGCTGTGTACCCCAAACCACCTGCAAATTTAATCATGTCTTGCTCCCATTATACTGTATATGTACAATAAATAAGATTCTGCTACTTGCTTTCGTTCCTGGTGTAGCAATTTTAATTGGTCAGCAATGTATAATGTTCCAGATCAGTGGCCATGTTACACATCATTTAGGAGAAGTTTTCAAATTCAACCTGTGAAGGTGTTCATAAAAAGACCATGTCCAGTGAGAAAATAAATTAAAAACTTGCTAATAATTTGAATATCATTATTAACCCTCAGAAAGAACTGTCTGGCCCTGTAATACCCACCTCAGGAGTTCCAGAAATCCTGTCACTCTTTCAACAAAATAAACTTTAAATACCTAGAAATAAAAGAGTACGGAAAAGGAACGTTCAGGAACTCTCTAATTGAGTCCGCGAGCTTGTATGTAGCCTCATTAGCTTCAATGTCAGCATGGGTCTTCACCCATAAAAGACCCATATAGTTAGTATCATTCAGGAAAAGACATGAAAAATTCATAAAAAGGGAAAAAATAAAATATGAAAAAGGCCCATGAAAATTATTTATAGGAGGACCAGGACACACAATTTTTATGGGCGGCCCTGCCTACACTAATAGATTATGCAGAAAAAATCCACTTTTTCTTCTTATTTCTCCATTGAGCATAAAAATCTGTTCCTAATAAGTGTCCATTTGGTTAAACATAATGTTTCATTACCATTAAATCATGAGTAATTGTGTCGGAAAAGCAAATATCCCAATCACATAAATGTACCTTAATTCTCCTGCTATATCGATGTATTCATAAGGGTCGCCAATGAGAATAGCTTTGTCTAATACGAAATAGCCGATGAGGGCAATAGCACGTTTCATTCGTATTTTCATGAAGTCTTACTTGAACAATATTGGAATTGGGAACCTAATGATTTCAATTTCTTTATTTTAACTATTTTTCTACGTAAGTTTATAATAAAAAAAAGGAAATTTATTCATGTATTTCCTTCTTTATACAAAATATCTTTAGAAACCTGGATCTCTGAGAGCCCCTATTTATTAGCAGGCTCGAAGCTTAAGCTTCATTAGCTTTATAGTACATTTGCTTCTAAAAATCATTAATTTGGCTTCTGAACGTAAATTTACCCCTATTTTCTAGATGCATAGAATAGATGCATAGAGAAGATAAACATTCTGAATGGTGGTGCATAGAGGAGCCAAGTGGTGTTTTATATGGAATGTAGTCCTCAAATCCTGATACAGGTTTTGCAATGACGAGTGTCAGGGGACTTCAATCAGGGGATCCAAGGTGACGGAAGTCAATGAATACCATTCCTGTATAGGAGCAGTTTGCAGATCTTGGAGGTTAGTGGGAGAGGGTAGGTGGACAAATAGCTTCTTCGAGGGCATCCCAAATATTTTAGATAGAATTAAATTCTAAGAAATACGCGAGCCACTCCATACGTTCAATACATTTGCTCTGAATGTAATCCTTCCCTAGAGTTTCTCTATGTGGACAAGCGTGTTGCTCATTAAGCGAAACCTCGCCCGACTGAAGTTTGACATATGATATAGAAAAAGAACTTCGAGATACCTTTGCGTCATCACAGTGACGCCTGAGAATGCATAATGGTTCATGTCGCCTTCCAACCCATGCCATCACACTACCTCGAACAAAGACATGGTGTTGAATGGTGTTACTGGACTTGTTGAGTGCTCCTTCTGCTCCCTAACTTGTACAGAGCTACTCTCCGATTGCAGGGCAAATCTCGATTTGTCTGTGAAGCAATTTGCGTATCTATGCGTACAAGAACGTATATGTACTAATATACAAGTATGTATATTTGAAATATTCCTTTTCGAGTGCTCGCCAGGAATTCGGTATTCGGGAATCTTACATAATAAAGGATGAACATTCGTGTGTGTCTGTTCAGACTGTAGCGGAAAATCTAAGCGTCATATGACAATGAAATTTGATACATAGGTACTTTATAACCGAATAGGTGAACTCTTGGCGTTATATTTTAATTTCGAATTAGTTTATTTTAATTATTTTATGTTTTAGCACGATTTGGAGCGATTTTCACTCAAATTCATTCTTTATCAACCTAAAATATTATAACAACGTTTCAAAAAAAAATTTCGACTTCATAGATAATTTTAATTCTTGTAATTTTTTATGTCATCGCATTCAGTCATCGCGATGGACAGTCTTACACTTCAACGGATATTCCGTGTTTCCATCTCTGAATCAGATCCATTTTGAAAAGAGATAAGCTGGTTGCACATAATGGGTGTGTCCTTGGAAGTCCGGAAGAAACTTTCGGAGAAAGGTTTAGATTATTTTTTTTACTTTGCTTAGCTATAAAACGTCCTGATGTGTGATCATAAATCGAGGGAACGTGGGAGCTATTTAGCTCCTTCCGAATTTTTATAAGCGGTTAAAGTGGAGTTCTGGAAATAAAATAATCGCATTGTCTGCGGAAGATATGGGCAACTATAATTCTCATTTTGTGATTTCGAGCTTGTATTTATATCGTGAGAATTATTTTTGTTTAAAACAGGAGATTCGGAAATTGAGTATGGTGGTAGCTGTGTCTATATTAAGTACCGGGCACCTATTTAGGACGCTGGAAATGCCCAGTGATACGTTCTAGTGGCACAATAAGCAACACTTAAAAGCACAGTAATCTTATGTAGAGTCTCCTCAAAATGCCCTCCGCAGTAACAATACATATTTAAAATTAAGAAACAATAATGTGGCGTACTTTGAGAAGCATAGCAAATGTCGTCAACGTGTTTCAATATCTATCAATCAATGAAGTATGACTGATATATATTGCTTTCCATGTATGCGTTTTGCGCGTTCCTGATGCCGATACCTACTCATTAAACAATGCTCTACGACTTTATAATTGATATTGTTCTTCCATCTTACTTTGCTACCGAGTTTCTGTTCCTAACTTCTTTAATTCTCCGCTAAAGGCGCTGCAGTCGTTTTTATTCGATGAGGTGGAATCACTTTACTGAAGATAGACCTAGCGTGCTCACTTCCATTTTGAAGAGTTTTGCATGCTTAAGTATTTTTCTAGATGGTATATGCATACAAAACCCGCATATAGAAGATATTCCTAACTCCAGAATCGAGCTCTCATTGCAGATAACATCATCCACAGATCCGCTTTGGGCTTTTTTTATTTGCTGATCAGCATGGAATAGCCGATACCTGCGACAGCTAAAAATGCGCTCTATGCTAACAATTTAGCGAAGATCAACAAATTCAATCCTACCACGCAACAGACATTAATTTTTATGAAAATTAAGCTCAGACACCAAAGACTGCAATTATAACGTTATAGTGACCAATAGCTAAAAGCGAAACCGGGTGTTGTTATCTGCAATAGAAGCACGATTCTAGCTTTAAGGACGTCTTCTGTATACCAGTTCAATATGAGTTTGGATATTCCAGCCTCATTCTGCCTGGGCTCAATCTTTATAAAATTTTAAACGGACTGCGTACTAGAGCAGAATTTATCGGACTTCATAGAGTTTCGCAAAAACTGGTTTTCCTGCTGTCATTGCAAATATCGACTAATTCATGCTGATGAGTACAAAAGAGATTCAAAAGCGGTCCATGAATGCTATATTCTGTAATGAGTTCACAATTCTAGACAGTGCTATTGTTTGTACAAACAAATAATTGCTTACTATTGCTTGTTTCGCATTATATGGGTACAAAACAGTATGTATTAACTCAAAATAATTTGAATGAATCCAATGCATCTGCTTAACTGACCCATTGGTAATTTGGAAAAATAAATTTTTACAGAAATTTAATGAATTTTTGACAAAAGAATAACTTGCTAATAGAATAACTTGCTAACAGAAATTTAATGAATTTTTGACAAAATAATAACTTGCTAATAGAATAAATTGCTAACAGAAATTTAATGAATTTTTGACAAAAGAATAACTTGCTAATAGAATAACTTGCTAACAGAAATTTAATGAATTTTTGACAAAAGAATAACTTGCTAATAGAATGACTTGCTAACAGAAATTTAATGAATTTTTGACAAAAGAATAACTTGCTAATAGAATAACTTGCTAACAGAAATTTAATGAATTTTTGACAAAAGAATAACTTGCTAATAGAATAACTTGCTAACAGAAATTTAATGAATTTTTGACAAAAGAATAACTTGCTAATAGAAACAAATTTCCACTATTCTGTCGCTGTAAGAATTTAATGCAATTGAATGGATTTGTAATTGAATGTAATTGAATAGACTATTTGATATATAAAAATCATTAATAAAATTCGATTAAAAGCCCCATATAAGTGACAAACTGACATAACATATTTGTAACACAGGTTAACACTCTACAATCGTAAAGGCTGTGGGCGAGGGGTGGGGGTAAAAGTCGTCTAAACACTTTCAATCATACTCAGAAAATCTATTCCATTTGGCTACAGATTCACATATTTTTCTATTCCTAGAAAACAGTAACACAAACTAGGGCTTTCTTAACACTGTATTTTGCCAAAAACCACACAGTTTTTGGTTTTTAATTTATTTTCGATTTATAAATAAAAAATGTTCGAAAATTCGAAGGTGTTTCCGTGATTTGAGATTTTTGAAAAACGACGAGTCTCTGACGTATATTGGTTAAAATAATCTTTCTAATTTATCCTCAATTTCTTTCAGATCTATAGAACGACAAATGAACAATAAAATGTCCAGTGTTTCAAAAACGGCCCATGATAACTCATAATGATGTGCAATAATTTCGGGTTAAAAACACTTGCGAATTTATTTTTTTAACAACGCCTTGACAGCAGCACCTATTAGTATTCTATAAATAATGATATTCACCTTCAAATAAAAATTCCCATATAAACTGTGAGACCAAAATAAGTGCAGGAATTGAGTTCACGCCAGATTTAGGTGAGACAGTTTTATGTTCAATATTTATGAGCGTCGTAATGTTGGACAATGAAAGCAGACGTAACGACGCCAGTTTTTACAACACTTTGACCCGAGAGATCAATTAGGCCATAGACCAAAGAGGCTACATGTAGCCACGAGAATGGTCAAAAATGTTGAACAATTATGCAAGATGTCTGGGCGCAGTGCCCTAGAATCGGCCAATCAGAGCCCAAGAAACGTGTCAGACCTCAGGCAAAAGGAGGCAGCAACCAAGAGATGATATTACACAACTTCAACGAGAATATCAGTTAAGAGTTATGAAACAAAGTCATGAAGTAGTTAGTAAAGTCAGAAGTAAGAGTGAGATTTTCTACGACAGTACGGAGTCGATACAGATGAGAAGTCATGACGACTTCTATGGCGTCCAGAAGCAAATGTGAAACGACAATTGCCTGATTACAGGTTCCAGAAGTGTTTGAGAATACAGTGAGCAGATGCAGTACGAGTAAGGAGCCCAATACGTAGAGTTACGGTCAGTACTATATGCGCAGATGCAAGAATTGTGGTCAATGACCGAGCAGAAAATGAAGGCATGTGCCCAATAATAATTGTAGAAGGTTGATAATGCATTTAGGAATTATTGAGAAACTGGTCTCACACTTGCTCTCTCCGCTGCAATTAAAATGAATATTTGTAAATTGTGTTAATAAGTAATCTATGTTGTTAATAAATGATTTTAGTTTTAAAGTTAACAATGGTGCAATTAATTGGGTAGTATTATGTTAATAAATATTCTATTCCAGGACTCGCGCTAAAGATAAAATTGGAGAGTTATCAGCGACACACAACGCAATGTGTTATAACGATCAATGATTTACGATATTACGGCCATGTTTAGATAATTCAATTTACTATTATGCTTTGCATAATTCTCATATTGATGGTTAAAGCGGTATTAGTAAATAATCAACGCAACTAAGAATAAATAAACTTTAATGTTTTATTTTCAAAAGTGCGGTATTAATTTTAATCAACGCATAATTCAAATATTTTCATTTTACTGCGTCACATAAACATATATTTTTGTAACCTTTTAAAATGTCGTTAGGTTTTATTACGGTATTTTTTTTCTGTTTTCGATTTTTCTATAAAAATGTTCGAAAAATTGAGTTCACTCTCTTTGTTGATCCCCAAAATCAATCAAGCCTCTAACATTCATCTATTATCAAAATTATCATTCATCTGAAGTAATCACGTCAAATTTCATCCGATTGACTCATTTTTTTTTAAAGATACCGCGTGCGCAGAGAGACTCACAAACACTATTGAAATACGCTTGATTCGCATTCAGAGATGCTCAACACGTGTAGATCCATCAAAATCCAAACGTCAGATTTTAGACTCCATTACAATACTTTCTATTTACTTATACTATGTACTGTAGAGAGCAAATGCAGCAATTATTATAAAAAATCTGATGTGGGCAGCACATGACTTTCCCTGCAAACTTATATCCACGTTATGTTCATTTTAATTAAATTTAATTCACTTTTAATTCAATTCCCCTTCTCATTTGATAATTGGACTTATTTTAAAAGGTATTGTAGAGAAAATACGAAAAAACCAAAATATCTCGAAAACAGCTAGTCCTAGTGTAAAGGGGTAGGTTTTCTTCGTTAAAAATTACGTATAAAACAAGCATTTAATGGATATATTTGTGCATACGTAGTTTTTTATTTTAGATTTTGGAGATTTTTAAGGGCCATTTTGCAAAAAAAGGCAGGTTGTTTTTTTCCGAAACGTACCAAAATCTAACCAGCACCAGGATGGTCCACAAGCGACTTATCTACCGAATTTTGTGAAATTCGGTCCATTCGTTTTTCAGCTAGAGTGGATACAGTCTTTTAGGGGCCATTTTACAAAAAAAGGCGGATTCTTTTATCCCGAATCGCACCCAAAACTAATCAGCACCATATTCGCCCACAAGTGACTTACCTACCAAATTTTACGAAATTCGGTCAATTACTTTTTTAGTTAGAGTGGATACAAAATCTGCACAGACAGACACACAAACGCCACACTAAAAATAGTTTTTTTTCGTATTCTGGAGGCCTCGAAACGTGTAGATCCGTCAAAAACTCGAGTTACGATTTTCGACGTGATTCCAATACTTTCCCTATACATTACCATGTATTGCAGGGAAAGTAATATTGGTATAATAATAGAAGCCCCACTTAATATTTTCCGCTATAACACAATATATAAACTATTCATGAAATTTTAAAAGAAACAAGAACACAAAAATGAATTATTCTACCCAAAAAGCAATTGAGACCATCCATCTCAACGAACATCATTTATAAAAGTTCACTTTGCGAAAATCGAAGCTTTTAAGGAGTTTTTCTTAAAAGAGCAAATACAAACCAAGTTAAGCATTATTTTAGATAAATAAATCATATGGCAATGTTCTAATCCATTATTTTGCAAGATTATAGAATATAGATTCTCTATTTTCAAAGTTGAGTATTCGTTTGGTAAATGAACCACGAATCTCTTCTTTGACATCTAGACTGCCATAAAAATGAAACTAGAAGAATCAATCATGCATAAAGCATAAATTATAAAACACTTTGCAACTGAAAAGCAATTTTATTTAAACATCTCTAAAATGCTTTACATTCAGCGGTGATATTTTTTTAATTATCACAGAACTACAATAATTTATTTTACTTGAAAACTTAAAACTTCATCGAAAAAAATGAACTTCATTCAAATGACGTCATTGAAATATAAATCGCCTGGCTCTCTGTCTAAAAGCAGTGAATATTGCATTCATACTCTTTTATTTCAGACTCCAGAGTCCCCCATTCCAAAAAAATTCAGCAATTCTTATACAACTCATCTTACAATCACTTGTTTACATTCTGCATCCATTAAAATTAGGCTTCGTTGCAGAAATAATCAAAGTTGGATGATCATTTAAACTCAAAAATATTGTAATTGCGTTGTCGCAGAATAAAGATGCACCGAAAATATGCAAAAATAAAGCGGTTTTAGGACGGATGCAACACTAAATATAAATTTAAAAGAACTTTAAAAATCACGATTTTTACTCTGGGAAAAAAGATGAATGGTATATTTTATTTTGAAGTTGGTCACGTGATCTCTTCATATTATATGGGTGTTGAAGACCCAGGCCGTCCGACTCATCCTAAGGACTCGAGCAACCATTTGGACGGCCGGGGGTGTAATTATTATTTTAATTTTTATTAAAAAAGCTACCGAACACATTTTGCTGAAATTTGTCTTATATATTTTATGGGTTAATTTAAATATTTCCGAGAATTTTCGAAGCAATTTGTAAATTTTAACTTTGCTTAAAAAATGTTTGAATAATTGGTCCCATAGGGTTCAATGTATTTCATTTATTCAACTCAGGTTCAATACAAAACTAATTAGGTTATATTAAACATTTTCATTCCCATATGTACCACAGACCGTCTCAACAACATACTAAAATTAATAAAAGATGTTTGTATATCTGTGTGCGTATGTGTGTGTGTGTGTATGTGTGTCGTCTATAGTTGGAAATCTAAGTGTAAGACAGCTACGTAATTCGGTACAGATATACTTTAGGACCCCGGAATCAAATACGGCTCGGCGAGGTTTTTTAAAAATTTCGAATCAGTTTTTAAGTTGTTTTGTGTTTCAGCACAATATTGAGCGATTTTGACACGAATCGGTTCGTTAGAGACAAAAAATATTATCATAGAGTTTCCATCTTGACTCCATCGGAAAGATCGGAGAACGTTCATTCCAGCTATGTTTGAACTGAATCCGTAGGATAATTCTTTCATATGTGTTCATTTATTTTTAAATGCATCGTATTTTTTTTCTGGTACTTAAATCTGCATTTTGCATTTTTGCATTTTATCTGATACTTATTTGGCCTCATCCGAAAAAAAAAATGTGCAAAAAGTTGTATACGTATATCTCCGTATTCTACCAAATAATATTTTTTAAAATAACGACATTCTTTTATTTTTGTAACTTATCAAGTAATCGTTAAAAATGCAAATTGTACATGTCATAAAGAAGTACGGACATGTTTTCACCCCGGTGGACTTTTCTGCACACACCTTCCTTGGAACTCACGATAATGTGCTTAATCCACCCTTTCTCTCCTAGAGAAAGGAATTTCTTTCCATTTTTGCGAAGCGAATGCATGGGTATTTGGTTTGAAGCGATAGGATGAAATTGGGGTTGTTTGCAGAGATTATTCTCTAAATGTATTTCATGTTGTTCATCGTTGTACCAAATTTCGTGTTATTCGAATTAATAGAAATTGATTAGTTAGGACTTCAAAAATTTGAATCACATTGACAATCAAACACCGTATCAAGTTATATATAAGGTTGTAAAACCTATGAAAATTTTTATTTTACTCTCATTAAGTAATAACTGCTCTAGATATGCAATTCTGTCTTTGCTCTTTCATGCATTTCTGCCTTTGCTTAATACTTTTTTATGCTTTCTTCACTTAATGCTTTCTAAATAAATAAACACTATATCGCAATAGAATACCAATACATATACGTACATTACAGTTCATATAATTTAACTTAACTGTTCTATCAAGGGTTCAGCAAATACTGAAGAATGTATAATTTAAAAGTATTGCCATAAATGTCAGGAATTGCAATTATCTTTTCAATCCGTTGATTTCGGAAAACAATTAATCAGTGTAAAATCCTCGTTATCTAAAAGAAATCGAGTGTAAGACCCTAATTAATTTCACTAACTAACTTCTAAAAGTTCTCAAGAAAATGATTTTGATTAACTTGAGAGAAATTGCTGAGAAAAGTATCGCAGTAAGAAAACTTTTGCAAGAAGAAGAAGACACCAGTAACATAAATTGATTCAATCATGCTGAAAAGAATGTTATGACTCGCTTAAAGTTTAATCGTGTAATAAGTTGTCTGAATCATTTCATTCGGAATGCTCTCTTAGCTTGAATAAGGTAAAGAATAAAATGAATTTTAACGATCATTTCGGAATAGGTTTGATTTCTGTCTCTAACCTTATACTTGTAGTTTGAACGTAAAAGCGGATTGGCGACCAAGCGATTTCAGCTGTAAGGCTTGCAGGCAACTGCCCTGCTGAGATTTTGGAATCCTCGTTCTTAAAGTTATTTTTTCATCTTTATTTTTGAGAGTTTTTTACTCCCCCTCCCCTTACCCACCCCCCTTTGAAAGTTCTGCATACCACCTACTTTAAAAACGTAAGCAAACGGTCCACATTTGACATTAATGTGTCCATCAAATTTCGAATTCGCCTTTAACTTTTTAATTTATTTTTCTATTAATTTTTCCTGCCTGGAATGAGGTGGGAAAAGGGTTACTTCAATCATTTATTTTAGCTGAAGTATTGTTTCGCTTGAAAGCTGCAAAGAATATATGATAATTTAAAAAAAAAATCTGATGTGGCCAGCACATAAGCTTTCCTTGTGGAATGGATTTACTAATTTTACAATAAAAAAAATAATGTATAAGATCCACTGCACTGTGTTTTTATCGTTGAATTGTACTTTGGGCCATTTTCCGGATGACAACATGTAAAACTATTTCAAAATATTCAATTAACTTCAACTTTGCGCAACTCTAAACATTCATCAATATTGATAGCATCCTCAATAAGCAATAGAGTCCATATATTAAAATACATTAATAAATACTTCATCATCTAGTCGTCATTTTCATTGATTTAGTGTCATTTTTATCAATTTAGCGACATTTTCGTTAATTTGGCAACATTTAAAAAAGTCGTCAAGTTGACGACATTCCGCCAAGATCTCGCCAAGTGTTATGGACGGAGAAATAAGTTATTCCTTTAGCAGATAACTGACTATTGGCGTCCAAATACAAAAGTATCACCCAAAGCATATTTTTTCATGAATGGAACTCGCTACATCTACGAAAATGATGTCACCCAATTTATCGCATGATATTACTGATGAAAAGTGAAAATATTTCAACAATAGGTAATATTTTTTTTAATTTTATATGATGCTTTAATATGTTTTTTTTTTTAAAATGTACAATATCTCGAGAACGGTTCATGCCAGCGTTCTAAAATTTATTTTAATCGTTTTCTAATGAAAAATTACATAAGAAATGACTATTTTCGTAACTTTATTAAAGGTTTTGATTTTTGAGGATTTTTTCAAAATTTCACTCGAAAATTTAGGGGGTTAGGGAAAATTTAGAAACATGCAATTGCGTATAAAAACAATAGGCTTACAGTATTCGTGGATTGTAATTTTTGTACCAAATTTCGTTCGAATCGGTCCATTCATTCGTCAGTTATCGGCTCCACAGACTCACTGACACACACACACACAGACACACACACACACACACACACACACACACACACACACACACACACACACACATTCTTTCACACACACACACACACACACACACACACATACACACATACTTTCACCCACACACATACTTTCACACACACACACACACACATACTTTCACGCGCACACACACACACATATACTTTCACACACAGTCTCAAAAATGTCTGATTCGTGTTCAGGGATGCTTGAAACGTACTCTCCCGTCGAAAACTCGAATTCGAATTTTCGGCTCCGTCACAATACTTTCCTTATACATTATATGTATATAAGGAAAGTAAAAAGGGGGGTTTGACGTCGGTAATTTTACTTTTTGGATAATCTGGTATATAGCCATTAGACCAACAACTGTGCTCTTTTCAGTTTTCAGTGGATTTAAGTAACCGCATGCTTCTCAAATAAGGTACGCATTTCCATTATGCTTTGATTGTTGTCAATTTCAAAATATTATTTTTTTTTCTATCAACCATGATCGGAAAATAAACGGGTTTAAACAATAGTTCAAATCAAAAAAATAATTTAAACAAAAGATACCAGAGTTTAAACCGATGGAATTTAAGCCTTGGATATATTGCAAGATTTGTAAGATAAGTTGTAAATATCATAAAGACATGCAATTTTACTTTTTAGAATCAGCCTAAAAAGCTGTATTTAACAAGGCCCTAAACTTAATTTTGTAATTTCCGACAACTAAACCTTTTTCTCGTAAACCATTACATATATTAAAAAGCCAGGTGGAAAGCCATTTGTTGAAGGCAGGTAGCTATACATTTCGTTAAGAATTAAAAAACGCTAGATATATTGTTAACGCTAGATAATATATTAAAAAATCAGGGGAATTCCGTCAGCCCATTGGAAGCTGGCTGCACTAGGGGATGCAGCGTTAGACCTAGGCATGTGCTCTCCAATGGTACGACATTAATAGCCCCAGCCAGGCCAACTTTTATCGTATTCCAACCTACTGCCGCCGGAAAGTCACAAGCCTGTGATTTGACTCCTCTAATTCTAATCTCTCGCTAACCCTCTGTAATCTCTATATGAATTTGGTACCTGTAATTTGTCATAAATATATTGTCATTTATATATATACATTTATATATATTGTCATTTGTAATTTTCAATACTTGGACCATGTAAGTGACTCCCATATTTTATTTAATTGTAACGGTGTATATATATATATATACATTATGTTGTAATAACCGTATTTCATAAGTAAACAACTTGTTTGGTTAAATGTACTTGTTTTATTGTGTCCACGTGGAAATGCCTGTGTTTTTTAAGGCTCCGTTTCGATGCTAAGCTAAATTCTCGGAGCGTTACAACAAGCGTTATAAAGATAAAAATTGTAATCACTTTACACACTCCAAGGTTTGTTACTTTCATATAAACCTTCCATATCAATAAAGACTAAAGAAAGGAATTTAAGCCTTTTATAAGTAGTCACCGACTGTAACATGACGTAATACATAAATAAAGGCACTAGAAAAATTGAAAAATCAATCTTCTTCAGGGATAATGCTAAATCATTTACTTACCTCACCATAGAATTTTACTTTTTAAAATAATATTTTAAAGTTTACATCTAAGAAAATTCCATTCTCGGAATTTTTCTTAAAAACTCTTCCAATATATAAATTTGTTGAACTATATAGTATTGCCTTTGATTATACTTCGAGGCAATTAAACACGCTTGTTAATTTATTTCTCTTAGAATTCTTAAACCCCCTCAAGCATTCATTTCCTTTTATTATCTGAGATTCGCCAACGGAATAAAAGTGCATTAACATTCAAAGGGAGTTGAATAGATTTTCCAAAACATACTCTTATGCAGTGAGTTTCTAAGAAAAGGAATTACATTAAAACTAATCTTAGGATTTAGCTAATTAAAAGTTGTATTAATCCGTAAAAACAATTGAATTATTATTAATGATTATATGTAATAGGGTAATATAAATACAATAAATCCAAAATTTTACAACTGTTTAACTAAATACATATGAGAAAGCAAAGTTGCAATGTATTTAATTTATAAACATTTCGCTTAAAATGCTACCTTAAATAATCTGAAAATGCAAATTCTTAGTAATAGCATAAACCGTTTATTAACTGTATGCACAGAGCAAACATAACCAAGATCGCATTCCGATGAAATGTAATAACCCCCCCCCCCCCCCCAACGATTCAAGATAGGTTTTTTAAAGTCTTCTTGTCTTGGTGTCTGTTGGTCAAATAAAAGAACTCTTGAATTTTGTAATAAGAGGCACATGAGTGAGGTATCAGCTCTTCAATTGCTGAACATTCTTAGAACTATAATCATGTTTTTAATTGTTCAGAAGATCTGTCATACGCCTAATTCAATTTTTAAATTGGACTGTCTTGAAATTGCCTCTATTGTTTCTCAATCAAACTCCCATGTAAGCAATCGCATTGTCCCTTCTCTCCTTTCACTTGGAAATCTTTGATATAATTTCCCATGTAGGTTTGCTTTTTTCATTTATTCTAGGGGAGGGGCGGTGTCTCCTTTTTTCTGGTTTTTAGTTATTTTTCTGCTGCTTTATTTGACAAAGTTCGTTAATATAGCCTCCGAAACCAGTTGGTTCCTTCAGGTTTGTTTCTTACTTTTACACCTGCTTTTTTCATTTTTTCCCCGTTGTTTTCAATTAATTTTTCTTGTTTGTATTTTTTCAACTAGTTTAAAGTTCTCATGTTTTTGCCTTGGTTGCTTAGGTTTACTCACTATTCAGCTGTTTCTATTCACTCTGCTATCCTTTCTCTTGCCGCAGTGGTTTCTAACCGTTCATTCTTAATTTTCTGCTATTCATTCCTTCCTCCAAGGTTTTTACCGTTCATTCTCAGTATTCTGCCACTAGTTTTTCTACCCTTTTTGTTTTACCTCTCCTTATTTCTCCTCACGGCAAAGACAGCATCCTTCTATCTTCAGCCACGTTTGCTGTATTTCCGCAGAGGCCGAACTTGTTTGAATAAGTTAATTTGCGCTTTGTGTCAGTCCTGAAAAAAGATGTTTCTGCCTTCGAAACCAGTTCACCAGTATAAGTTTGTGTGTATGCTGTATTTAAGAAGTTTTTATATTGAGTCTTTATTACCGATGCTTTTGAGAGTTTCTTGAATGCTGATGAAAATTAGAAGGCGGGAATTAAGCCCTTCAGAAATTACTGTACTTCTGCTTCAGAGATAATGCTAAACCATTTGTTTAGCTCAGAGGTCCACAACCTTATACCACCCGCGAACACTCCCAGACCCAAATTTTTCCAACGAGCACTCGACAAAAAATATATTATACATATATACACACTTTCATATGAAATGAAAACATATATGTTTGTGTCATCTGTAACGGAAAATCGAAGCTTCGGACAGCGGCGGAATTCGGTACTAAGGTACTTCGTGTCCTCAGACAATACGGCTCGGTGAGATTAATTTTTTATTCAAATTAGTTTATATGCTAGGAAGTTTTAAAGCGATACATAGCTGATTTTAAGCTATTTTTTCTGTTTTATATGTAATTTTTGACGATGTAAAAAATAAGAACTCCATTTAGGACTAGCCGTTCTTGAAATAGTTTAGTTTTTTCGCATTTTTGCTACGCCGCCTTTGAACATATGATCAACGAAAATCAACGAAGATCAACGAAAACGAAAATTAAATTAAAAGTGCACATTCAGTGTAATTTCAAATAATTATGAGTTTTATTTTGTGCAATTAAACTGAATATAATGAATTATTAAAGAAATAAAGAAAACTAAATTTGAGTCCGCAGAGAAAGTCATGCACTGCCCACATCAGATTTTTTGAGGTTCTTATCACTTTCTATAATACTATTTATAAAATAATTAATAATTTGTAATATAACCTTTCTAATAATTGCAAAGGGGCCTTAAACCCTTGGATAAGATCTAAGGCAAGAGTGACGGCGGCCTTAATTATTCAAATTAAAATTCCTGGCAATTATTTTCTAAATAATGCTGACTTTCTATAATTGAACATATCTACAAGATTTATTTGTGAATAGCCGGTAAATCAACAATCAATTCAATCAATTATAAATACATTATGTATATGGCCACGCCCACATTTATCTACTCCCATTTTCAAGATTCGGAATCTTTAGGGGCATTGAAATAGTGTTTATTTGCTATAAATATGAGTAAATGTTTAAGCAGAGGGTTTCATTTCAAATCACTATTTCCGCAGATGCTACAATGACCAAGGACAAATACGGAAATTAAAATAACTTTCAGGTGAAAATTTCATACTGACACTAATCTAAATTCCATTTTTTTGCTGTTTACATTCTCCATATGTGAAAATTAGGCTTCGTTGTATACATAATCAAAGTTTGATGATCATTTAAACTCCAATATATTGTAATTGCGTTGTTTCAGTGTGTAGATGTACAGAATTTAAGCAAAAATAAAGCGGTTTTGGAACGGATACAACACTAAATATGAATTAAAAAGAACTTTAAAAATCACGATTTTGACACAAGATGGATGCCATATTTTATTTTGAAGTAGGTCACGTGATCTCTTCATATAATGGTCACGTGATATCTTCATATAATGGTCACGTGATATCTATTATTCTCCTTTATGATATCAATATTATAAAGGATGTAATTATTATTTTCATTTTTATTTAAAAAACTACTGAATATATTTTGCTGAAATATCTTTATATCTTTTATGGGATAATTTGAATATTTCCTAAAACTTTCGAAACAATTTGTGAATTTTAAATTCGCTTAAAAAATGATTGCAAAATTAGATCCCATAGGGTTCAATGTATTTCCTTTCTTCAACCCGGATTCAATCCAAAACTAATTGGGTGATATTATTCATTTATATTCCCATAGGTTCCACAGACCGTCTGAATAACATACTAAAATTTCATTTTGATAAAGTCATTTTTACGGCAGTTATCGTGCTAACGGACAGACAGTCAGACAGATAGAATGAACAAAGTCATAAACACTTTTCAACTATGTTGTAAAGTGTTAAAAAACGGGAGCTCCGTCCTCTAAAATTCACCCATGTAGGTATATGCATGCAAAAATTCGTGGTCTTGCTATTGTTAGTCTATCCAGGACGTGAACTCTCAGGTCAAATATTTTGTCTTTGATTTTGACATTAAATATTTCTTAAACTACAATATATATCAACAAGAAAGATCAATCCTGCTTAATGCATTGATTATGAAACACTGTCCAACTTCAATGCAATTTTATTTAAACATGTCTAAAATGCAATAAATTCCTCGGTAATATTTTAAAACTTATCACAATACTACATTAATTTATTATATTTGAAAACTTAAACCTTCATCGAAAATAATGAACTTCATTCAAATGATGGCATTGAAATATAAATTGCCTGGTTTAAACATCTCTAAAATGTGATACATTCCTCGGTAATAATTTTAGAATTACCATAATACTACGATAATTTATTATATTTGAAAACTTCATCGAAAACAACTGAAATTCATTCAAATGACGTCATAGAAAAAATAACACGCCTGGCTCTCTCTATAAAAGCAGAATTTCATTCATAAATAATTTCCCATTCATGTCATTCATCGCAATACTATAATTATTTATTTTATTTAAAAATTAAGACCATGGAGGTACGAGTAATTAAACTCTATGCTTAAAACTTTATCGAAAAAATAGTCCTTCTCTCTGTAAAATCAATGAATATTTCATTCATATCAGCTATGCAGACTCCATGAGCTAAATAATTTTGCGTTAAAGAAATGCAGCAATTCTTATACAACTCATTCTACATATTTTGCTGTTTACATTTTATATAGGTAAAAAATAGGCTTCGTTGTAGAAATAATCAAATTTGGATGAGCATTTAAACTCAAATATATTGTAATTGCGTTGTTTCAGTATGTAGATGCACAGAATTTACGCAAAAATAAAGTAGTTTTAGGACCGATACAACACACAATATGAATTAAAAAGAACTTTAAAAATCACGATTTTGAGACAAGATGGATGCCATATATCATTTTGAAATGGGTCACGTGATCTTTTCATATCATGGTCACGTGATTGCTTTATTTAAGAGGTATTATTATTATTTAAATTTTTATTTAAAAAACTACTGAATATATTTCGCTGAATTTTTTTTTTATATATTTTATGGAACAATTTGACTATTACCTAAAATTTTCGAAGCAATTTGTGAATTTTAAATCCGCTTAAAAAATGTTTGAAAAATTAGATCCCATAGGGGTCGATGTATTTCATTTTTTTAACCCGGTTTAATTCAAAACTAATTGGGTGATATTATTCATTTATATTCCCATAGGTCCTACAGACCGTCTGAACAACATACTAAAATTTCATTTTGATTAAGTCATTTTTACGGCAGTTATCGTGCTAACGGACAGACAGACAGACAGAATGAAGGAACAGTCATAAACACTTTTCAACTTTGTTGTAAAGTGTTGAAAAACGGTTATTTCAGCGTATTCCCCAAAGCTTTTTCTACAATTGTACCAAATTTCATATTTTATATACAATAGTTTTTGAGGTACGAAGCAAAGAATCTCGAGAAACGAGAAATTTGTCAAACAGCGGCGTCAGCTACTTTATTTTTAATATAGAGAGATTTATAAACCGATAGGTCATGCCGTTATTTTTTTTTCAACCGCAGTCATATGGACAGCCCTTAATTAAGCCCAAAACAAATAACATGATTCTATCTTCCTAAGGAGTACGAAACATTAAAAGTGAAATATATCTGCTTGTTATAGCTACCCATAATATTATAATAATATATTTTATATAAAATATGTTTTCGTTTAATTAATCATAACAGCACAAATGTTTTAAACAATATCCAAAACTCTATGATCAAAAAGATTGTAGCGAATGAATATAAGTGGAATATCTTTGGACAGTTTTTAAATATGTTTTAAACACAATTCTTTGAATCTATCTTCTATAATTCCTGGATGAAGTTTTGACACAAATTAACAACATTTAAGATGACTTTTAACAGGGGCGTGTCAGCATATTTTTAATTGTAATTCATATTTCTAAAATATTCATAAAATTTATTCAAACATTAATTTTCTTTCTAATCTATATTTTAAACATGTTTTAATACTTGCCAGCTGCGGTGCGGTACCCGCAGTTAATTTTTTAGAGGTCACTTTTTGAGGTGACAATTTTGGCAGGCACTTCAGCCATAACTAACGATATGTACGCCCACTGTGCGGCCTTAAGGAATCAACGCACGATAAATAATCAACTAATTTACAAAAAGATCATATTCTCAATAAGACTGTTTTTAATTATAGATAAAGTAGTCAAATGCTAGAGAACAGCAATTATGAAGAACAGCTTTTATTCTTTCCTAACAACACTTTTGGACCTGAGAATACGCAGTCTCACACTATTTACTTCTCATTATTTAACATGATTTTACTTTCCCTACAATACACAGTAATATATAGGAATATGATGATGTATAGGGTAATGGATCCAAAATCGCAATTCATGTTTTCGACAGATCTACACGTTTTGGAACTCTCAAACACGAAAATACCATGAAATAACGTCTGTGTGTGTCTCTCTCTGTCTGAGCAATGCATGTATCCACTCTAGCTCCAAAAATATTCGACGAAATTTCACTAAATTTGACAGATAAGTTACTCGTGGGTTACCCTGATTGTAATTAGATTTCAGTATGATTCGGAAAAAAGGCACCTGCTTTTTTTTTTGGAGAAATGGTCCTCAGATATTGTATGTATCCACTCTAGCTGAAAAACTAATAGACCAATTTTCACGAAATATGGTAGATAATCCGCTTGTAGTTTAACCCTGGTGCTGATTAAATTCGATTAGGTACGATTAATTAGGTACCTTAGTGCAGATTAGGTACGATTTGGTTAAAAAGAAACTGCCTTTTCATGTAAAATGGCCAACAAAAATTAAGATAAAAGACTACGTATGCTCAAATATTTCAATTAAATTCCTGTTTTAAACGTATTTTTTAACGTCGAAAAGAACAAGATGAACTCCATATCTCTTAGGCTTAATTGTTCTAGAGATATTGTAGTTTTTCGCATTTTTACCACGTCACTTTTGAAAATATATCCAGTCACCGAATGAAAACGAAAATTGAATTAAAACGATGAACTAAGTGTAATTTCAAATAATTATCCATATTATTTTGTGCAAATGAACTCAAACGAATGAGCTGTGACAGAAAGAAAGAGAAAATGAATTTGTGTCAGTGGGAAAAAGTCATGTGCTGCCCAGATCAGATTTCTACTTTATTTAAAATACATGGTAATGTGTAGAGAAAGTATTGCATTTATATACTGAATCCGAACTCGAATTTTCCACGAATCTACAGGTCTCATAAGCAATCTATAGAGCACGAAAAACAAAATTTATTTTAGCGTGGCGTCTGTCTTTCTGTCTGTGTGGCTGTCTGTGCAATGTATGTATCCACTCTAACTCAAAACCTATTCAACGAAATTTCACAAAATTTGGTAGGTACTTGCTTCCCTTGTTGGTTCCCGCGGTACTGATTAGCTCCTAGTACGATGGGGTAAGTTGCTCTCCAGGGGGGAAATACATTGTAAAACTGGATATCAATCGATTTTTTCAAACCCTTAAAAGTGAAAGGTAATACGTTATAATTATGATCATTTGAAGCAATAATACAGATTTTTCAAATTTTTCTTGAAAAATTTGCAAAAACAGAAAAAACTAATGTGGACAGCACATAACTTTCCTTACAAACTCAAATGTATTTCTTCATTAAATTGAGTTTAATTTCATACAATAACACGGATAATTAATTAAAATGACACCGGATTTGCAATTTTATTTCGATTTTCGTTTTCATTTGATGACTAGGAGTATGTTGAAAGGCAAAGTGCGCAATGTGAAGGAACTAAGATATCTCGAGAGCGATTAGTCCTAAAGCTATGGGGTTGCTCGAATTTTTTTCGTCGCCTAAAATTACGTACAAAACAAGCCTTTAAAGGATACATTTGATCTTAAGTAATCTTTTATTTTAGATTTTGCGATGCATTTCGCAAAACAAAGCAGGTTATTTTTCCAAATCGTACCAATAATTTAACCAGCACCAGGGTAACTCTTAAGGGCTTTATTTAATTTGGTCTACTATTATTTGAGCTCGAGTAGATACATACGATTTTGGCGGGCTATTTCGTCACGTGATTTCTTTCCTAATCATACCAGAATCTAATTAGTACCAGGGTAACTAGCAATTGACTTATGCACCAAATTTTGAGAAAGTCGGTTCATCAGTTTCTCGGCTAAAAAAGGATACATGCATTACACATACAGACACACAGACAAGCACACACAAACACAGACGTCAAGCTAAATATAGATTTTTTGCGTTCTAGAGTGCTCGAAACGTGTCTATCTGTCGAAAACTCCAGTTGTGATTTTCAATACGATTACAAAACCTTTCCTATACGTTACCGTGTATTGTATGAAAAGTAAAAATTATCACAAGCTTCTTAAAAATGGATTCTGATATGAGAAAGTCGAGTAGAGTAACGCTTCAGTTAATTTTCTGAGATTAACCAGATCCTTCTTATCAACCAGTGATCAACCAGTGATCAGCCTGATCAACCCTTTCGTATCAACCTTAATATCTTTTATATGACAACTTTCTAAGTCCATGTGAACACAGTATTTCCATCTGCTATCCTTATTTTATCCTTTTATCCAAAAATAAAAGTCAAATGTCATTTATTTCTTTAGAAATACGTCACACCTCACCTGTATGTTATTCGCATCTTTCTTAAGAGGTGGTAAACGATTGCTTTAAAATACAGTTTCACTATTCCATTATGAATTTAAGAATTATAAACACTATTTAAACAATAGTATATGTTCATTTCAGTTCTGCATTAATTTCTTCTTGATATTATGAAGCTTACTGAACTGAAAACGATTTTTAACACGAACCAATAAATCCATATCGTAAGTGAAGATTATCCATATTATAATGGCGATTTCTCACTGTACATGGAGATATATTAAACTTCAAATCTGGAAAAATTCCGTTACCCCGTTGAAAATTCTACATAAAAATATTTTCTCACAAACTATTTCAATATATGTTTGATGAACTGAATCCTATTGCTTCTGATTACATTCCGACACGATTAAACACGCTTGTTAATTCATTTCTGTTAAAATTTGCAAGATGCCTTTATCATTCATCTCCTCTTAGCCGATATTCGCCATTAGGATAAAAAGGCATTAACATTCAAAAGAAGTTCAATGGATTTTCCAAAACAAACTCTTTGTTATGCAGTGAGTTTCTAATCAAAGGAATGACATTTAAACTAATCTTAAGATTTAAGTAATTAAAAGTGGTATTAACGCGGGAAAACAACTGAATTAAGATAAATGTTTCTTTGTTGATAATGCAAAATAAATGCAATAAATGCAAATTTTTCACCTTTTAGACTAAGCAAAACACATATGAAAGAGCTCAAAACAGTACATTGTGTAACATAAAATCATTCCATTCAAGTTTTGGACGGAAGAGCTCATTTCAAGCATCCGTGAACTCGAATCGAACGTTTTTGAGGTGATGTGTGTATGTGTGTGTTGAAGACCCAGACCGTCCGACTCATCCTAAGGACACGAGCAGCAATTTGGACGGCCGGGTGTGTATGTGTGTGTGTGCGTTCGTGAGTCGGTGAATGCGACATCTCACAAACGAATGGAGTGTTTCAAACGAAATTTGATACAAATATTACATTCAGGGGATAATGGAACTTAGATGAAGTTTAAACGCAATCACATGTTTGGAAGATCCTCAAATATTCGAATGAAATTTTGAAAAAATCATTAAAAAATCAGAACCTTAGAAAATGTATCGTAAATGATCGTTTTTTGTAGTTAGAAAACAAATAACACAAACTTTAATATGCTGTCATGAATCGTTCTCGAGATATTGCACATTTTTCAAATAAATATATCAAAAAAAATCACATAAAATTTAAAAATATTAACTTTTGTGAAATATGTTCACTTTTCATACAGGTACTAAATTGTTATAAAATACACCTTTTTTCTTGTTTCATATATAAGTCAAGGAAAGGAATAAGAATTACATGTGGTAAAGATGGGTGAAAAAATTTTGTGTAACTGCACATTCAGATGAAAGTATTTGTTATATAAATCATATATGTAATGCAGGTACTTAAGGTACTAATACCCTTGTTCCCTGCATAAATATACATGATGTACATGCAAAAAATGTGTTTAAGATGAAAAGTTTCAAAACAGAAACATTGTTTCGCACGATGAGCTAGGCCTTTTCTAACTCCCCAAAAAAATTTTTGAAATTGAATAAAGTGAAAAGCATTTCCGAAACCATGTGCGTTTTCAAGGGGCATACATGTTTCGTTAATGCGGATTCTACGTTTCTGTGTGCATTACTGTAAATTGTATTACAGAAATAATGCACATGGCCCGACGTAGAAGAAAATATAAATTGGATCAGATATATAAGAAATAAAATATAAAAATCAAATATAATCAAATATACCAGCGTGTGGCTAAATATTTATAGAAGAATACAATGTAATAAAAAAGTATAAGAATATATAATAATATAAATGTATTTACACCTTGTGCTGCTTAGCAATGTAGATTACGTGATACTGACTAAGCATTTTAACTCAAAACAGGTTACAGTTAATTCTATATACTAAGATTTCAACTGTTGGAAGCGAAACAGGGAGATGAATATATATATATATATATACATATATATATATATGTATATATATATATATACATAATATACGACAAGTGCTATACGTAATCACAAAGATGTAAACCAATATTACCAAGGAATAGGCGCAAATGCTGCTCTTTAATCCGAAGTAAATATACTATTGAAATCAAAAACGAGGATTAAGCTCAATGGAAGGGAAAACCAAATACAATGCATGCAATGGCAGAGGAGGATGGCGACTCCTCATTCCCGTTTAAAGCTGCTTTTCCAGCCCGGGCAAACGCTCACGGAACCAATGCATTGCAAAGGTTGATCCCCCATACGTGCCCAGTCAGAAGCACCCAAACATGGAGATACAGACCACTGAGAATGGAAGTCAAGAAACGCACAACTAAGGAAACACAAAACCTCCTATTATATAAATAGCTATGCGCATGTGCAAGTCTTCAAGTGATATGCAGAAACTATCCCAATTCCGCAAAATCCCTTTTGAAAGAATTTGCTTCATTTTTATTGTTGAAAAAAGAATTATAATATTTCTTCAGGAATTTAACAGGGTAATTCTTTTTTAATGCCTCTAATATTATCCCCTTGTTACTTGATATGCAATCCTTTGCTAAAGTGTTGCATATTTGGTTTCTCTTGAAATGTCCCAAAAGTATATTTCTAAAAATGAATCTTGAGAGGTTCGTTTTCCAAGTGATGATATTGTTAATTTTTATGCCATAACTTTTTCTTTTGTCGTGTAGACTCGTATAAATTCCATTCCTTGTATTGTACTTGATGGTGATATCCAAGAAATTCACCGATCCATCCTCTGCACGTTTATTTTCAACCAATTCCAAGCCACTGGGGTAAAAATTGAATTCCAATCCTGCTGCATTTTCATAATATCCATACAGCACGTCATCAACATAACGAAAGTACGGTATCTCATATAATAGGTGTGTTCCATGCTCATATTTAGTGAGATATATGTCAGCCAATATTGATGAACAACTTCCCCCCATTGGAATTCCTTTAATCTGTTTATAATAGCACTTTCCGTCAAAAAGTATATTTTCCCTCAAAACCAGATTGATAAGGTCCATATATTTTCGATATGTAATGTACTCTTTCAAATTATGTAACTCATGCAATTCCTTCAATATAAGGTAAAGTTGTGCAATATCAATATTATTGAAAAGATCGCGAAAATCATAACTTCTGAATCGCAATTCCTTGTCACAGAATTTAAGTCTTTTAATGATATCATGGCTGTTCTTGATAATAACAGTTCCCTGCTTTTGAAGGTTAATCATAACTTGCTTTAGGATATTTAAAAGTTTTAAGTTAGCAATGGTCAAATAAGTTCCGCATCCTACGGTGACAGTGCGGAATTTAACGGGTTCCTTATGCATCTTTGGTATAAGCACTAAGTAAGGGAACTTAACATTTTTAAGATCAATATCAATTCTTTTGTATAAGGCTTGATACAAATATTATACAATATATATACAATTTGATACAAATATTACATTCAGGGGATAATGGAACTTAGATGAAGTTTAAACGCAATCACATGTTTGGAAGATCCTCAAATATTCGAATGAAATTTTGAAAAAATCATTAAAAAATCAGAACCTTAGAAAATGTATCGTAAATGATCGTTTTTTGTAGTTAGAAAACAAATAACACAAACTTTAATATGCTGTCATGAATCGTTCTCGAGATATTGCACATTTTTCAAATAAATATATCAAAAAAAATCACATAAAATTTAAAAATATTAACTTTTGTGAAATATGTTCACTTTTCATACAGGTACTAAATTGTTATAAAATACACCTTTTTTCTTGTTTCATATATAAGTCAAGGAAAGGAATAAGAATTACATGTGGTAAAGATGGGTGAAAAAATTTTGTGTAACTGCACATTCAGATGAAAGTATTTGTTATATAAATCATATATGTAATGCAGGTACTTAAGGTACTAATACCCTTGTTCCCTGCATAAATATACATGATGTACATGCAAAAAATGTGTTTAAGATGAAAAGTTGCAAAACAGAAACATTGTTTCGCACGATGAGCTAGGCCTTTTCTAACTCCCCAAAAAAATTTTTGAAATTGAATAAAGTGAAAAGCATTTCCGAAACCATGTGCGTTTTCAAGGGGCATACATGTTTCGTTAATGCGGATTCTACGTTTCTGTGTGCATTACTGTAAATTGTATTACAGAAATAATGCACATGGCCCGACGTAGAAGAAAATATAAATTGGATCAGATATATAAGAAATAAAATATAAAAATCAAATATAATCAAATATACCAGCGTGTGGCTAAATATTTATAGAAGAATACAATGTAATAAAAAAGTATAAGAATATATAATAATATAAATGTATTTACACCTTGTGCTGCTTAGCAATGTAGATTACGTGATACTGACTAAGCATTTTAACTCAAAACAGGTTACAGTTAATTCTATATACTAAGATTTCAACTGTTGGAAGCGAAACAGGGAGATGAATATATATATATATATATATATACATATATATATATATATGTATATATATATATATATATATATATATATATATATATATATATATACATACAAAACTAACGCTTCAACAGATGATAATTAGCTGAATACTTCAAAAATGAAGTTGCAATTTTCATGAACGATTTTAAGTGCGGTTTTTCTGATAGTTTGCCGAAATTATCAACAAAGTAACTGAAAAAAATGAACAGAGGTTACAAAATGCTTTACAGTGTATGTGATATTGTGCAATAGATATGTTAACATCATTCTCGTGGATCTAGTTCGTTCTATTTGTATTTTGACGCCTAATAAGTTAGGAAAAAACATTTATATACAAGAAAATATCTTCTCTCCGTTTGTCTGAAACACTTGGAGATAAATTTAGCGAAATTGGCCACTCATTTAGTGAAATATCGCCTAATAAATTAGGAAAAAACATTTATATACAAGAAAATATCTTCTCTCCGTTTGTCTGAAACACTTGGAGTTAAATTTAGCGAAATTGGCCACTCATTTAGTGAAATATCACCAACTTGGCGATGTTTCGCCCCAGATTAATGAAAATATCGTCGCAATTGTAAAAATGGCGCCAAATTAATGCTTTAAATGTTGAAATGTTATAATATATAGATTGGTTATTGCGGATGCTATCAATATTTGATAATTGTCAATTTAGAATTGCACAAAATGATAGTTAATTGGGTACTTCGAAATAATTTTGCATCTTGACATTCGAAAAAGCGCCAAATGTGCAATTCAACATTAAAAAGATTGTGCCATGGATCTTACACATCATGTTTTCACTGCAAAAGATGTAAATTAATTATATTATATAGAAAAAGTGATGGGCTGCCTACATAAGATGTTTTCTGATATTTTAGGGAATATTAGTGCCACCTATCTGAAAAAATTTCTACTATTTCAATTTCGCGGTAGATTATACGATTTTAAAATTTGATGTGCACAACTTTCCAATCACCCTTTATGATCTGAAACATATTTTCATCAGCAACAGCATAAACAGTTGATTAAGTATATCAGCCGGTTTCAAAGACAATAAAAGAGCCACCTCCGTCCTGAGCTGTCACTATAGCAACGGTAGAGAAATGTGTCTAATGCACAATAATTGCTAAATATGAAGGCCCCACTGTTTACGCCAGTTCAACCATTATGCGGCACATTCGGCCGGCAGCACTACGGGAATTCCCATTGTCCAGCAGCCCAAACGATTAGTCGGCAAGCCGGTCCATATACTGCATTGACCTTTCAAACTTAGATTGTTCAGTCCGATTGGAGAACCAAACTTAATGTGTATGGAAGACCTAACCAGACCTGGTTTCGAAAAGGAAGGACGTAATATAGTTCAGAGTAATTTCTTATATGACTGGGATGCTGCAGACGGTAGCATAACTGGGCACAATCCAAGAAGAGAATTCGGGCTGATTGTTCTTTCAGTTGAAATTCGATCTAATATTCAATTGACACCTGAACTAAAATATGATGAAGTGGCCACTGGGTGGGGTTGGGATCGCTTCCTCTATTCTTATTTCAAATGGGATAGAGTAATTCAAGTAATTTAAGATGTTTTCTAGTATGGCCAGTATAGTATACGTAGGAGCAACTTCGAGGATCCGGCAAATCGTTACTTTAAGAAGAGGACCAAGACGTGATGAACACTCAAAAAATTCATTTTTCGTTCAGTAGTTTAAAAAATAAAATAAGTTCTACTGATTAAAAAAATATAATTTATTTACCTTTTATCTCATAAGAAGTAAAAAATTTAAGCTTAATGATATAGACTGAGTTCTGTGTCCATTCTAAGGTCAGTTCAAAGAAAATGTTCTCAAAGTGTGTTTTGTCCTGCTTTGGTACATTCTATGGCATCTAAATTTATGAAATTCTGCAAGCGCATAAAATTTAAGATTGAACATCTAATGAACCCAAACTTTTGTTGTTTAATTGCTTGATGTTTTTAACATGTGTATAAAAGTTTGTAACTTATTACATATCAATAATAGGCATATTTTCCAAACTCTTTTTTAAAAATTCCAAGCAATTTACGTAGAAAATGCTAGGTTCACTAGATGCGCAATCATAAATTTTATGCTCATGCAAAAATTCCATGAATGTAGATGCTTTAGAATTCACATAAAGTGTACCAAAGTTGGAAAAACGCATTTTGAGAAAGCATTCTTCGAACGGTCTTGAGAATGGAAGTGGCACTTATTACTTTCATCTTTAAGCTTGAAATTTTTACTTTTCATGAAATGAAAGGTACATGAATTATATATTTTTGTAATCAACAGAACTTATATTATAAATATATAATATATATTTCTACTTTTTTTGTTTATCACGTCTTAGTCCCCTAAACTGCATATATTACTCTACACACTTGTTTTAAAAGCTTCAAATATTGAAGTACAGATACAAGTTTTATCTTTCATGAAGAAACTCGAGTTACCATCTCCTTATCTACTATCAAACACACAGAAGGTCTTTCAAGGCAATGTTCACTTTTATATGTAATATCTATATATCCTACAGTCTAAAACTTGTGAGTCATAAAACGGCAGAGAGACAGAGTTATTAGGAGATATTAAAAGAGGGATATTTCATTGCTGAGGGTACTCAACAACTCGCCCATTCATTCTAACTTTTAAGAAGCTCTCCCTCATGTTATTAATCTCATTCTTTCCATGCTGAATTGAAGCATTTTACAGATTACGTTTAGATGTCTTTCAAGTCATCACGGCTGTAAATCGCTTATGTATAATCACTTATGCATAATCGCTTATGAGTTTAACTTATTTAGAATCAAGTACATAATAAGCGAAGGCATAACATTTATAGAAAGTGCGTAGTTTTAAAATCACGCGCTGTTTGAAATTTGTCTTCAGACTTCAGAAACGAAAATTACGACATACAGAGAATATAAAGTACTTTAATCTCCTTTGAACTTTACTGACCTACCTCACCTATTTCGATGCGGTTAAAGTTCTTATATTCATAGAAAATAAGATATTGATTTCATTTGTGTGGTGAGGTGAATTTTATACACATATAAATACAAAAATAGAAAACATAAATACACTACTGTTACTCACCAAATAGTTCCACCCAGCTCAACCGCGTTATGTATAGTGGGGTCCGATTGGACCTAAGTACATTGCATTCGCTAAAATAAATAATCACTCCCTTTTTTTGTGGCCATTGAACAATTTATTTACAGAACACATAAAATCTCTATTAAACATTAATAACAATATACACAATTACAAAGAATTCCCAATTTACCTAAGCTTGACCTCGGAGTGCACCGTTAATTTTGCATTAATTTGTATATTTTTTTATTATCCAAACTTGTATTTAATTACTTATTTTAAGGAAAACAAAATATAATTTCATTTGGGCAAATACCCATTTAGCATAACGTTGCCCTTAACACTGTAGATCACATCAAAATATGTTTAGACATTACATATAAAACATTTAAAATCAATATATAAATTTCGTACCTTCATTACATAAGAATGACTCTCAACGAGTGCTGATAGGTATCCCTCTGCACATTGGAATGGGTGGCAAGATTAATTGAAGGTTAGTTCATTATTTTGGATGGTTCATGAAAAACACTGCCAGTCTGAGAAGCTCGGTTGAGGATCATCAGGTGACGAAGTTTAGCCAAGTATTATTTCGGAGATGGGCACACTGTCCACTTTCCTTCTCCTCCTCTTAACGTCGGCTTACGCCCAGCGGATCGTGAGAACTGCGTACAGGATTTATCAAAAAGTTAAGATCAGATACGTTTCCGTAGAGATTGTCTGCTGCTTAGGAGCCATGGATAGGTGCCCCTACAAGACTCCGTCCACGTACCTTCGTAGTGAAGATTTGGCTGAATTAGTCGAAACCGTTCTAAATAGCTGTGACTAAGCACTGCCACAGCTGCCGCAAAAGAAAGCTGTTTCTGGAAAATATGCTCTAACCTAGAGTCTGTTACCCCTGGTTAGGTAAAATGCGCCGGTTCAGTGAAACTTGCAGGTACTGCCGCACGACAAGTGCCATCAAGTGCCGCCTACTTCGTTGCACGGATGCGTTCCTCACACAAGTACTCAAAGGAACCCAGGAGACCTTTCTCCATCAAAATTAGACTGCGTCTCTGAACTTTTTTTTACATCTTCTAAAACTTTTAGAATTTTAAAAACAAGGGGACGACAAAAATACAGGGAGGAAGTCCCCCAATTCCCATTCGCTGTTTCCCAAACGCAATAAAAAAGGCGATCCAAAAATGCTTCACACCATTGGGTTTCGAAGCGACGCTCATTTTTTATGCGCTCCACTAAAACACAAGAACCAGAGGGCTATCTACAAACCGGGTGGTCCAAGGGCCGGACCCCGACGCGAGCCACAGCTGACAGGGCTATAAATTTTCAGAGATTTGTAGCTCAACTTTGACATTTTGCTGCAATTAAATCTCTGAATATTTGCAACCCATGTCAGTGCGCATACAATCCAACGGCGCCAAAAAATCCCAATTTCGTCTGTGCAAAGGCCTAGCTATATACATAATCCAAAAACATTGTATACATTTCAATTACATTACACCTTTTTTTTTCCAGGGTTACGTATAAAAATATGGGATCGCAATATCACAATTTGAACATCATCAGCTTTAGCTTTTCTGTATTTGTAAATAACTCTTGCCTCAGAGGCGGATCGACAGGATTGTAAAGATCTATCCCTCAGGGATATTTAAGTCTTACACCTAAAGTGATATAACTCAAATTCTATCCTGAAAAGCAAACAATCAAAGTCCTCACTGCCAAGGATGCACACATAGATAGTTAAAGACTAAGCACACGTTTATAAACTGAACTATACAACTTTTTGTTTGGCACAACGAAATAAAATAGGTATTCATTCTTCCATGAACAGACCCGAATTAGACATAAATGCACAATAGATGATTTGTGGCAATACGTATACCTAAATCTTACTTATTCTAAACCCTTGCGCAAAACACAATAAATCGCAATATCACCTGATGTTTCGGATACTGACCCTCACCTTAGTTTCCGGTGATTACCATCCTTGGCATTTCTGAGTTTAGGTATTAACAACTCCTTTTAATAATAAATAACTTCGCTGAGCGCACGACTTAGTGAGGCGCGTTTCAAAAACCGATCCAAGGTTCTTTAGTATAAGGTTAGCACTCAGCCCGGCAACCAATCAAAAAGTTGTCAGTTTGACGTCATGGGAATTAAATTTCGTCATTCGTGATGTCACGGTCCAGAGTAAACTTTGAGAAAAGTTGGCAAAATACAAAAAGTTTTCGCATTATTACAGTTAAAATTTGTTTGCTTAATTTTGAAGTGGCAATATCCAAGCGTAAATTGTGCTGTGTACGCAAAATCCCGTGACCTCTAAGAAAATTTAATGACGCCGGTGGAGTGACAGTAGCAGATAACAATGTCGATCCCTCCTGAGAGACCGAGAACAAAATGCGCACATTCTTAATTCCCATGTCGTCATATGCGCAGAGTCAAGTAAAAATAATGAAGTCAGTCATGCCCGGGATAAACACTCTTGAACCGATCTGCCTAAAACTTGATTATGTCCCACTTGTAGAATCCGCCCTTTGCCTGGGAAACCCCTGATTGGTATTTCCAACCGAAGCTCGTAATAGGCTGTTAGTCAACAGGAAAATCATAGTATAAATACAAATTAAAGAAATGATAACTAAAAGGTTATCGAGACCTCACAATGTTCAATAAAAAAATCCAGTTTCTAAAACAATAATTCATTTCTATAAAGCTCTTATATTTTTTGGCAATTATCTTGTCAAATTTAATAAGATTTAAAATATTCTGTTTTAAAGCTTGTAATGCTTATATCTCGAGAACTAAAAGTGATGACTATGAACAATATGCAAATAATTCGTAGCCCTTTGAAATCCATACAAAGATACAAGGAAATATAATTAAATTTTAATATAGAAAGATTTAGATATAGATTTAGATATAGAAGGATATAGATTTAGATAGAAATATAGAGTTGTTGCAATTATGTATCTTACTTCAGATACTATATTATCTATTAAAATAATAAAATAATTGAGACTGAGAACAACTAATAAAATTATTGAACTTCAAAATTGAAATAACTTCGTTAAAAGCAGCATATAATACCAAATTTAATAGTAACGACAGTTTTGAAAGCAAAACAGCCTTTCTGGTCAGAACACGCAAGAAGTGCAACCTTCACTTGTCAAAGAAAGATCGGCGACTGCTGCAAGACAGGAAACGTCACAAAAACAAAGAAAGGATGTTGTCAATGTCGAAAGAGGGAAAATGGGGCTAAAGGGAAAGGAACAAGAGGTGGAACTAATTAATGAACAATAAAATACCAAAGAGGAATAGGAACGTCCAACAAAAGACTGAACAAGAGACTTAAATCCTTTGTTGGACATTCACATTATTTACCGGTCGATACTATTAAACTATTTGTTTGTATATTAAACTACTACTTGTTTTTCCGGTCGATACTACTCAATTTGGCATTATTTGCTGTTTACAATGAAACTATTTTAATTTTATCCTTTAGCAGAAGTTTGAACTAAATGTAAAATATTGAATTTTCAGTTTTATTTTACAAGACTTCATTCCCGCTAAATCATTTTGGCTCTATCGGAATAGAGCCACCTCCGAATGTTTTTCATAAGTCCGAAAGATTACATCTTTTTATTTGTGCCATAATTTAGCCCGGGTGCAACACGTTAAACATACATGATTTAAGATTCAGAATTGGACACTTTATTAAGTCCATAAATGACACTTCAGTTTTTACAAAATTAGAAGAGTATTGATAAATACCATTTTCGTGTCAAATGTGACTCACTGCATCCTATTATTTTAAATTAGTTTACATTCTACGCTGCATTAAATCTTAATTCCATCTCGATAGAATTTATTTCGTAAAAACGATAGGAGCTTCACTTTGAGAAAAATTAAATTGAAATGTAGGATATCCATCTCTTTAAATAAGAAATAAATTCAATAGCCCATCTTAACACTTTTGGACAGACACTTTATTTAACATCGTGATATTTTTAGGGGTTGTCCCAATATTTAATTTTAAAATATGAAAGTTTAGAGTATTGTGACAAAGTATTGGTGGGCACTTAGTTATCTCTCCCCATATTTTATTCTTCTTAATGTCCCCTGTGTTTCCCCTCTGGACAAACTGAACAAAAATCTATTTAGAACATTAATGTCTTTTGGCGCCATTTGGACAATTAGGAATGTTTATTTATGTAGTAATCTATATAAATAAAATTGAAAATCCGTCTGTCTGTCTGTCTGTCTGTCCCATCATCACGGGAGAACGGCTGAACAGAATTTGACGAAATTTTGTGGGTAGCCTTGAAATAGCCCCACTTAAAATTTAGTTCATGTTTAGAGTCTCAACGACCAATGGGATATTAGTCAAAAACGAAACTTTCGTTTGTCTCATTATCACAGGAGAACGACTGAACCGAGTTTAATGCAATTTTGTGAGTAGGCTTCAAATAGGTCCCCTTAAATTTAGTTCTAAGACCAGGGGTTGTTGAAGTAGTAATGAAAAACTAAACTTTTCCCTAGGAGTTCTACTCTCTAACTCCCTGGTTCCTCCAAACGAAAAGCTTGAAAATCGTTTATTTCAAACATGAAAGTGAATAAAAACTTTATCTGTGAGTTTGGTGGCAGATTTTTGCACTAAATAGTCACTTTCTGAAATCATTAATGTTTGGAAACATGAATTTAAATGGAAAATCTGTCACCATGGTTCATTTTTTACAAGCTCTTACTCAACGATGAAAAGTATTAAGAAATCAAGTATTAAGAAATCGGGTTCAATCCAAAACTAATTGGGTGATATTATCATTTATATTCCCATAAGTCCTACAGACCGTCTGAACAACATACTAAAATTTAATTTTGATTAAGTCATTTTTACGGCAGTTATCGTGGTAACGAACAGACAGACAGACAGAATGAACAAAGTCATAAACACTTTTCAACTTTATTGTAAAGTGTTAATAAATGGATATAAAACTACATCTTATAAATGAAAGGTTTGATTTGTCTTTTAATTATATTAATTGCGGACTGCGTACATCACTTTTATTTATTTTGGCAAAGAATTTTCAAGCTTATATATTGTGTTTCGCTGATAAACTCATATATTGTGTTTAGCCAATAAATTCATTTAGCAGATTGTTGAAATAGAAAAAGTGTAAAACGGTTATATCTTCTAATACAATTTTAGTGTTTTTATTTAGTATATACAAACGGGATCAGGATGTTTCATTCAGATCTGCAAATTTAGAGATACGAGTTTGGCGGGATATCGCTAATTTGGTAACTTTTCTTAAACTTTGCTAAATTGACGGAAATGTCGCCAAATTGATAAAAACGACGCAAATCAATGAAATTTATTTTGTTTTGTTAGAAGAGAGTACTGAAATGATGTTTCGTTAGCATTTATCTGTCAGACCAACCGTCCTACTTAGTAACACATTTAGCGAATTTTTAAAATGTCACCAAATTGATAAAAATGTTTGTAAATCCATAAAAATATCTTGAAATTGATAAAATTGCACTAAATAAATGAAATAAATTGTGTTTTGTTAGAGGATAGTATTGTGATGATATTTCTTCAATTTGTCGCCAAGTGGGACTATCAGTTCTATAGTCCCACTTGGCGATAAATTTGGCGACTTTTTAAAATGTCACTAAATTGACGAAAATGTCGCCAAACCTTCCATAGAGATAGCATTATTCAGACTATATTTTTTCCACCAATTTATTTGAAGCAAGTGATATCATGTGGCTTAGCAATGGATTTAAATCCCATGTGTTTATGCGGCAGGCGATTTTTATTAAATCTTTTCCGATTTGAATAATGAAGATATGTATATAAAATAAATTTCATTGCCATTGCATTTTTGATTAGATAATATCAATTACGGTCTTCAGGTTTAAACATTATTATTATTGATATTTTCGGGGGTTATTGGTTCAGAGATTATCGATATTTTCAAGTTATTACGTCATTGGTTTATTGCGGCAAAAATTGTTGAAACTCACATATTGTACGTTGTACGAGTAATCCTCTACAAATGAAAGAGAATATCTTCTAATCTATTCTCTTCTAATCTTCCCATATAATTTTAGTACTTTCATTTTGACATATATTGGAATAAATTACAGCCTTCAGGTTTAAAGATTACGGGTTTATTGATATTTCCAATTTATACTGGTAATCTACTAATACAGGTTATGTCTTCTAATATTGGCGTATATAATTAGTACCGGTCCCATACAATTTTAAAACTTTTATTTTGCATATATTGATTCAATTCCATATTTTTTGTGAATTTGCTTACATAAGGGGCCAGGATGTTTTATTCTTCAAATCTGCCTGTGAAGATAATTTTGTATAGCGAGAACAGAGATTCTTAAACTTCTTTTTAATAGCATTATATAAAATATTTTAACAGAATATTTTGATTAAAAATGTCATTTAGTATACTATAGGAATTTGCAGATGATTATGAATTTTAAGTTTCTTTATATTATATACTCCTTACGAAGAACGAGTATGCTGCTAGTTGTATGAATGATTTACCAAACGATTTCTATATATAAATAACTATTTCTCAATAATAACTTATAAATATATATATTAATAACTTATATATATTATTAGTTATAAATATATATATTAATAACTTATAAATATATATTATTACTTATAAATATATATATATTAATAACTTAATATATATTATTAGTTATAAATATATATATTAATAACTTATAAATATATATTATTACTTATAAATATAAACAAATAACGATTTCTCAAAATCTTTAGGAGCTTTATGAAAACAAATTATTGATCTAGAAGCTGAATTTTCAATTGAACAATTTTTATACTTATTGTTCACATCTATCTTTTACAGTTTAGAAGGAATTTCGAATTAAAGAAAGCAAAGAGCAGCAAAAACACGCTCGGTCAAAAACTTTGTATTAGTTTCGAAAAAAATAGTTAAACAAACTCAAATATTGAAATTATTTTTATACAATCAATAAATAAAAATCACTTTGTAATAAATAAGATAATTATACAGCATACGGCTGTTTTGAGGATACGCTGGATCCCCATCGTCAGTGCAAGATAACCAACAAACCCGAAGTCAAAATGACGAAATGGGCCCATTTTGTCTTTTTGGCTTCGGGTTTGTTGTTTCACTTGCACTGACAAAGGAGATCCAACGTATCTTCGGAACAGCCGTATGCTGTATTATTTTCTTATTTATGCTTAAATTTTTTGCTCAACATTTCCTTATTTCTATATATTCATAAATGGTAACCTATTTTCGACAAAACAAGTATAAATTGTAAAAAATGTATCTATTAGGTTTGCATATATAAGGGTCTAAAAAGTTTACATTTTTTGTAACTTTCCGATTTCAGACGGAAGCCTCTACCACAGATGTTATTCACATCAAAAATGTTCGAAGGAATTTCTAAACTATTTCTTGAAGAAAAAACTTAGCCAAATGTGTGTAGATAATCCTGTCTTTCAAAGATCTCAAAATAAATACCAGACGCACGTTGTTAATAGATGCCAGAGGCACATTGTAAATAGAAACTAACTTAAATGTTCCGAGACATATCATAAACGTCCTCAGCAAATAATCAAATTCTTACGAAATTCTATTACAAGTTTCTCTCGAACTAAAATGTATCGTATTCCGCCCGCGAACACTCGTAGATGTTGAAAGTGTGTCCCCGAGCAATATGGCAAAAAGATTCTTGCCGGGAAAATTAAGGTACGAAGATTATCTCTAAGCCAAAGTGATTTCTAACAACTCGCCGGATGAAATCACGGCCTCGAAATGCCAGTAAACTAATGAAATTGTAACTTTCTCTCGAAAACTAATAAATTCCGCTAGGTGAGCATGATGGAATAGAGTTGGAGATTTTATACAATAGAAATCTTAATAAAGAAGTGTGGGGGGGGGGGGGGAATCTAAGCGTGTAAGGATGGATTAACAATTCTATTCTCGACTTCTTAATTTTCAAGCAGTGTCTTCTCCGCGGGAAGAAGAGCCTAAATTTAAATAACAGCCGCGCAGATTGCGGACGGTAGAGGGTGCTGGCAACCAGGTTATAAAAAGGCGAAGTGAAAAAAACAAGACGGTTCGACGACTGTTCGTGATGATACGAGTTGGTATGACGTCGAACGCAGAGTGTGTGGATGCAAGCTATGGTAGAAAATTTAGACCATGTACATTCTGGTTTATTATGTGTAAATTACGTTGACGGAGTTTATTTTATAATTTATACAGTTAAGAATAAAATTGTTGTTTGTATTAAAGATGCCTGCGATTTCATTCCTACTCCTTCACAAGCGTTGTACGTACAGGAAATTTGGAAAACATGTTCTTCAGGATCCGGGACGATGCACCTAGAAAAACCAAACTTTTTTTTTATTAGTTTTTTAGATACATTGTGTTTTAGCACAATTTTGAGCGATTTTCACAGAAATCGGTTGCTTCGAGACCGAAAATATTCTCACAGAATTTTCATTTTGGCACCATCGGAAAGATAGAAGAAAGTTCTTTTCAGTGATCTTTGATCGAATCCGTAGAATCATTCCTTCATATTTATCTTTTAATACGTCGAAATTTGTATTGTTAAGTTGTCTAACACTTATTTCGCCGCAACAAAAAAGGAAGATTAGCATAATTCTATAGTTTGGCAAAAAGTTTGTATATCTTATTTGCATTCTAACAAAAAAAATGTTAATTTAAACGTTATTTTATTTTTTGGGATTTTTGAAACGATCGCATAAAAGTTCATAGAGATCCTGAGCGTATCATTTTTCTCCCATCTGCGGTCGGTTGCACGCGATTGCGCATGCGCATAAAATCTTCTCTCTTAGAGAAAGGATTCAGTTATGAAATAGATTTTTATGAACCTATGGGCTACTGTAGCTGTGAAAAATATTAGCTAATAAAAGAAAGGAGCCATTTTGCTCCTTTCGCGTTTTTTTTTCCTTTCGCGTCCATTTTGCTCCTTTCGCGCTCGTTTCATTTTTGCTCCTTTCGCGTTTAGCTCCTTTCGTGTGAGGTTTGTAGGGAGAAGGTGAGAAAATTGTATTTGAGGGTGAGGTCGTATCACGCCCGTTGCGCCGGTGAAAACAGATTACATGCAATTTTCACTATTATTTATATGCATAAAATTTATTTATTTTGTTTTTTTCTTAGGTAAATAAATTTAATTTATCTCTGTTTTAACTTCCGAGCAACACCGGGTACATTTTCTAGTCTATCTATACTATAAAAGAATGTACGTCTCTATCTCATCGAACAGTATAATTTTTTTCATTTCTGCTTTCTCATAGAGAGAAAATATTGTTTTTCCGAAAATTTTCGAATTCAAGATTCTGACGGAACAACACGTTTTAAGAACTCCTGAATCTATTTCAAAGGCTTTTAAAGTAACTCTCGTCTGTGTGTCGAAAGCCCAGGCCGACCGACTCATCCTAAGACATAGAGTAGCTTGATGGGCGTCCGGGCCTCTCGTCTGTGTGTGTATGTGTACGTACACCAGGGATCCTAGGAAAGTCCTTAAGTACACATGTTAAGTTTATCTATAGTGAAATAACTATAACTCCTACAAGTAATTGCAGCGCCCTCAGCGGAGAATTGGAGAAGTTAAGAACAGGAACTCGACAATAAAACGAAATAGAAGGAAATTGTGAATTACAAATTTTGGAGCATTGTCTAAATAGTAAGAATTGGCATTCAGAACACACAAAACGCGTACATAGAAGAAGGCAATAAATATTTCATGATTTACTATATGCTGTAACAACGTGAAACCTGCAATGCTTGTCAAAGTACGCAAGTCCAAACGAGCGTTGTTGCTGAGGGTGCAAAGTTCACTTTGACAATAAGAACTTGCAATTCCGTCTCAGTAGCTCAACGGTAGAGCATCGGCTGGCCAGTGTGAAGATCCGTGATTTGATTCCCGGTTGAGGTAGAAAGGTTCTTTATATTGGCGCCCGAACAAATCAATCTTGTAAATTAGTGCAAAGATGTTAGGAGCCTGAAAAGGACCCAAGTACAATTAGCACGGATTCAGTAGAATGTGGTATATAGAGATCAAATCGGAAAATAAACGACCACGTAGGAAGCTAACCTGGTAGATAAAAATGGCATCAGGGGGCTCACCTGTGAGAAAAATAGCAAGAGGTGGTCGGTCAGATATTATAGTTGCACGCCAATTTGAGATTTGAGGTTGGAGAAAGAAAAGTTAACTTTGACAATAAGAACTTGCAATTCCGTATTAGTAGCTCAATGATTGGGTGTAAGCTGGCCAGTACGATGATCCATGGTTCGATTCCCGATTGTTTTCTACAAAAGCTTTAGAACATGCTATCATTAGAATCCTATGCATATAAGTGTTTATTTAAACATTTTTGAATAAGAGCCTCTAACCCTATTGCGTGAAATAAATGCTTTTTGTAACAGTTTTACTGCCGATTCCAACAAATTAAACAATGCCCCGCAACTTTGTAATTGGTTTTTTTAGTCTATCTCGTTTCCTTGGTGGTTTCGTCATCCTAACACTTTTAATTATCCCCCAAGGGCGCTTCAATCACTTTTATTCGATAGGGTGTGGTCACCTTACTGTAAGTAGACGTACATTCATGGACCTTTCCTTACAAAGTTATTTGGGTGCTAAAAGACTTCCCTAAGAATCCTGTAAATATATGATACATGAATCTTATACAGTTGCCAATTCAAAATCACATTACAAATCGTCGAAATCATTTCAAAATTATTTCATGAAAAAATCCTTGTTAAATATGGGTGGTTATTTCATCTCTATCGAAGATCTGAAAATATACGCCAATAGCGCAATAACTGTAGAAACTAAATATAAAACTAATTCAACTGTTCCAAAACATATCATGTATGTCCACAGCAAGAAATCAACTTCTTCCGAAATTCCCTTATTACAAGTCCACTCCAACTAAAATTTACCGTAATTTAACCACAAATACTTTTAAAAGTAAATGGTATTGCCCAAAGCTACAGCAAAGTTTCTTGTCGAGTAACTGAAAAGTTCGAAGATAATCTTTTAAGCTAAATTGATTTCGAACAACTCGCCAGATGAAATCGCATCCGAAATATCAGTCACTGATGAAATTGTAACTTTTTCTCGAAAACCGATAAAATCTACTGCATGAACTAATAAATTCTACTGGTGGAAAAATGGTTTGTGACTTCATGCAATGAATTGTTTCATAAAATTGTAAGTGTAAGTAAAATTATAAAAATTAAATATGTTTAAAATATATACTGTATGTGATCGATGAATTATCTACTGATCAAGAAACTATTTTCCATTACTATTTTGCAATGTTCATTTCACTGTTTTAAATTTTAAGAAATATGTTGTGGGCAGCACATCACTTTCCCTACATAATGCAAGTACACTTTTTTCAATACGAAATAATGATGGACAAGATAGGCTTTTTTGGAAAATGAAAACTGCAAAATCAATGTAATTTCAAATCATTATCCGTGGTGAAATTTAACGCAATTTAATAAATTATGAAAGCGAGGGAGATGAATTTGAGTTTGTAAAGAGAATAAAAGAAAGAAAATTAATTTGAGCCTATAAAGAAAGTCATATGCTGCCCACATCATATTTTTTCTTCTCAAAAGCAGCATCAAACATTCACAATCAATGAAATCTTATACTCAAAACACGATCTCCCGATTTTGAGTATTTTTCCCTATCGCATAACATAACTCTTTGAAAACTGAGTATGCTTATTCATTTATTTATTTTCCAGGCTCTCCAGTTTACCCAAACGGTATGGAGCAGTTACAGGGGACGGTCGGGAAAAACACAGAAATAACAACACACACACATACAAAGATAATATAGTACATATAAATACAATACGGACAGAAAACATCACAAAAGAAAACATACAAAGAGAAAAGAAACCACATTGAAAACAGTTGGGATTGATATAAAAAATGAGATAAATTCAAATAATTTAAAATCCCCATTGAAAGGAAAATTCGTTTTAAATAAAAAAAAATCTGATGTGAGCAACACATGACTTTCCTTATATAATGCAATGAATTTACTCCTTTTATAGTATAAAAATAGGTTTTTCTTATAGTAGATACTTATATTCTTTGCAAGATATTGAATTTTCGTCAATGAGTCGTCATTTTCCCTGATTTAGCGTCATTTTTATCCATTTGGCGAGATTTTCGTTAATTTGGCAACATTTAAAAAAGTCGCCAAGTTGGCGACATTCCGCCAAATTTTTCGACAAGATCTCGTCAAGCTTTATGGACAAAGAAATAAGTTATTCTTATAGCAGATAAATGACTATTGGTGTTCAAATACAAAAGTATGACTCAAAGTATCTTTTCTCATGAATGGAACGAGCTAGATCCACGAGAATCATGTCACCAAATTTATCGTATGATATTACATATGTAAAGTGAACAGGTTTCTCAACAGTTAATATATTTTTTTTTAATTTATGGGATTTTTGATAAATTTATTTTTAAAATGTGCAATATCTCGAGAACGGTTCGTGCTAGCGTTCTAAAGTTTATGTTAATCGTTTTCTAAGGAAAAATTACATAAGAAATGTCTATTTGCTTAACTTTATTAAAAGTTTTGATTTTCTAATAATTTTTTCAAAATTTCACTCGAAAATTTAGGGCGGTTCTGAACATTCGATTACGTTTAAAAGCAATAGGCTTCCTGTATTTATGGATTGTGATTTTTGTACCAAATTTCATTCGAATCGCTCCCTTCGTTCGTGAGATACCGTCTCCACAGACTCACTGACACACACACACACACATACTTTCACACACACACACACACAGGCATCACCTCAAAAATGTTTGATTCGTGATCAGAGATGCTTGAAACGTGCTCTCCCGTTGAAAACTCGAATTCGAATTTTCGACCCCGTCACAAAACTTTCCTTATACATTATGTATATAAGGAAAGTAAAAAGCAGAAATTTTTTAAATCCCTTTTAAATAATAAATTGCAATCAAATTAGAGACACCAAAATACTATTAACCGCATTAAAAAAATTACGTTCGTTAAGTAGTTGTCAATTTGATCATGATCAATCCTGCATCAAAGAAATTAAATAATTTCAGATAAATGTATTGAGTTAAGAGGAAAAGTCACATAAAATTTGAAACAGTGTAAAATTGTATTGACCATATAGTTTAAAGCAGTAGCCAACACATTACTAAGGAACCTTTTGAGAAATATTTTTGGCAATACGAACTCAGTTTTTGGTATTTTCAATAGAGTGGGGGTTTTTACAAATATTTGAAAACCATAAGGATTGGTTGACTGAAGAAAGTTTAGAAAAATGAAACATTTTTGCATAAGGACATGAAAAAACATAATGATCCACATCTCCAAAGTTATTACAAAGACAGTTAGATGTGTATTTAATTTTAAAATAATAGAGGTAACCTAATTATGGGCCATGACCAGTAAAGAAGTATATTAAATATGGATTAAAGATTTGAAGTTTTGTATTAACAGGATGTAAAAAAAATTTTATTCTGGCTGAATCATCATTATGCTTATATACCTTCTAAAGAAAACCTAGTTATTTGGCTAAATTCTTAACAAATCACTTAAATTCTCCACTTTTCCAAACACGCCTGATGTCGCTAAGATGGAGACATTTCGCCAAATTCGTCACTATGGTCGTTCAATTTATCGTTAAGTTCATCAAGTTATCACTAAGCTTGAACCTCACGATAATGACAATCGGTAACTGTGCATTTCGCTTTTTTGCATATAAAGTATTAAGACAAGGAAAGATGTATGAGGTAATTGCGGCAGTATTATATGAAAAAAGAAAAGAAACAAGAAATTTGTTAAGGAACGTTCATTGGAGGAGGGGAGGCAAGGGGTGTGTACACTTCATTTTCGACGGAACTATTAAGAATTTTAATACTCATTTGCACGCTTATTTCATACAGTCATGCAATTTTTCAGAAAAACGGGAAATAATATCTTCATAACCGGAAGCGGAAATCATTAGTTAACCACCAAACCCTTATCGATGTTTAATCCGTATCAGTTATCATCTAAGTTCTATCTATAGTCAATCCTGAAAAATAGATGTTACTAGAAAAATCTAAAGTTTTTAATCGAAAGCGACATCTCTAAAATCGGAAGTGGAAATCCTTAGGGAAAATTCTACCTTCACTAACATTTAATGCTGAATCCATATCAGTAATCATCTAAGGCTAATCTCTATCTGTAGCCGATTCTGAAACAAATTGATGTCTGAAGGGACATTTTTGAACCATAAGTGGAAAAGAAACGAAAGTTGAACTCCTTTGTGAACCCCACTAACCCCTCAAAAACTTGTTGTTAAATCAATATTAGTCACCATGAAGTATTAGTCACCATTAGTCACCGATAAGATCTGTCTATCTATAGCAGATTCTGAAAAATAGCTGTTTAAGAAAATGAAATTCTTTGAACTGGAGAATGAAAACCTATGAAACGGAAATGGAAATCCTTATTGTTCCTCGCACCAGCTATGGAATTTAATGATAAATTAATATTATTCATCATCTAAGTTCTATCTATAGCCAATCTTAAGAAATAGATGTTTCAGGCAAAGTTTTTGAAATGGAAGTGGGGAAAAAAACGGAACTAGAAATCCTTAGTGAACCTTCCGACGTCCTTCGAAACTCTATGTTAAATCCATATCAGTCTCCCTCTAAACTCAATCTTTATCAGATCCTAAGAAATAGATGTTGCAAAAAAAAAGTATTTAGAAAAACATAGATGTCAAATTAAATTATCTCTAATTAAAGTTTAGAAAATATTGCAAATAAAGGTAACTAAGAACTCATTACGAAACTGTTCAGAAACATTTCAAAATGTCTCAATAAATAATAATAGTTCTCAGTGAAAGCGATTAGTTTATAGTAAAAAAGTTAATTCACAGTAAACAAGATTAATTCTCAGTGAACAAGAGTTCTCAGTAAACAATAATACTCGGAAGTTTTTTAATCAAATATTCTCTAGCATGTCCCAAACTTATTGGATAAAGTATAAATCAACCGCAAATGTTCTCCAAAAATTAGAAACCTTTTCCGAAAAGCAAGAGTGATAACGGATGAAGAGTTAAAGGTAATCCCTAAGCCGAAGGGATTTTGAAACAATTCGCCTGATGAAATCATCGTTGCCACGAAGAACTTAACTGTAATGTGGTGAATGTTTCTTTTTCTATTTCAGACGATATTTTTAACTCTTACAGAAAAAGAAAATGTAATACAATACAGATAAGATATATTTTTAGGAGTGAAAGCTGGTATAAACATTAGCTGGAAGCTCAGGCAAATTTATTGTCAGAGATTTATATTTTTAAAATCTTCTGCTACTATTTTTAAACTTTCCCTACACACTAACATCCTTTCAATTCTTCTACAATATATAATAATGTAAAAAAAAAACTGCAGTTGATCCCACCCGATGGAGCCGAGATGGTTTTGCGTGAATAACATATTTCTTTGTGAGTGGTTTGTCTTCTTTAGACGTGTTCAAAGCAGTTCAAAATAGTAAAATATCAAAATTTGAACCATTTTTTTTAAACTTTTCAAAATATCAAAATTTGAACTACTTTTTAAAATAATTTTCAAAATATTAAAATAACGAAATTAGAACCACATTTTTAAAATAATTAAAAATATTGCCACAATAGCTTTTTAAAAATAGTTCAAAATATTAAAATATCAGAATTAGAACCACTTTTTTAAAATAGTTCAAAATATTGAAATGTCGAAATTAGAACCACTTTTTTAAAATAGTTCAAAGTATTAAAACATTTAAATTAGAACCACTTTTTTAAAAAAGGTCAAAACTTTAAAATATCGAACATAGAACCACTTTCTTAAAATAACTCAAAATATTAAAATGTCGCAATTAGAACCACTTTTCAAAATAGTTCAAACTTTTGATATATCGAAATTAGAACCATTTTTTTATAAAAAAAAGTTCAAAGTATTAAAATGTCGAAATTAGAACCACTTTTCAAAATAGTTCAAAATATTAAAATATTGAAATTAGAACCACTTTTTATTAAAGACTTAGAAACTAAAACGAAATCCAATTATATAACCTTATAGGGATTTTAAAAGGTTACAAATCACTCCTTATAGTTCATAACTAGCTCTTTTAGTTTTTGATATATAAGCATTGCAAATTTGAAAGACCTGAAATTTCGAATCTTCTTGAAATTGATAAGACAATTCCTCGAAAATTATAAGAGTTTTGTAAAAAGATTATTAATCTAGAAATAGGATTTCCTGTTGAAAATTTTGTCGCTTACTGTTTATATCTTTTATAATTTAGAAGACATTTTGAGTAAAAATAAACAAAGTGAAACAAAAACGCTCACGGACAAAACCTTTTCAGTTTCTCCAAAAAATATATTGTTCCAAATATATATTATTTTCCAAAAATGATATTTATATTTATTGTTCCACGGTAACTCCTCTGAAACTTAACCAAACTTTGTGCAATTTGAATATGTGGTACATGTTAATATTTTACAGCCGAAGTTTGTTGTCAAACGTGGTCGAATAATTATTGCACATGCTATGCCCCTTTTATTGATGTATTATGACCTACGATAACTACTCTAAAATTCAACTGATTTTTTTGCAACTTTGATGTGTGGTTCAGATAAATATCTTACCGGTTGAGTTCATTGATGAATGTGGTCGGAAAAAAATTTGAGCTAGCTGCGCCTCCTTTACTGTGTGATGTGCGCTTTGTGCAACTGTAACTTTTCAAAACTTAAAAGATCTTTTCATTTTAACCCAATCACGTTTCTGAAAGTGATCGGATAAAAATTGCAAGTGCTTTGCCCCCTTTAATGTATGATCAACCTTAACTATTATACAACTTTACTGATGTTTTTACAAATTGGATATGGGGTGAAGTCGTGAAGATATGTTTCACAGATTCAAATCGTTGCTGAACGTGGATGGGCAAAAATTGCGCGTGTTTAGCCCCAACCTCTTTCCTAATATATCTTGTTCCATGATAACTCCTTCAAAACTTAAACAATTTTTTTTAGAATTTGAATATATGGTACAAATTATTGTTTTACCGTCTGAGTTCATTAATGGAAATTCTTAATGTGTAGCAAAAATCATATGCTGGACATATTAGACTTTTTTTCTCTCTCTCTTCTGGGACGCTTGAATTCGACTTATCGATTTTCTTTCCAAAAAAAAGGAGATAATCAATTAAACAGTCACGTTTTTCTTCTCAACGAGGCTTTGTTGACGCTCTACTAAACCTCAAAAGCATCAGAGTAATTGCTTCTTACTTGATTAGTGTGTGGCCTTCCGTAAATGTCAAATTAACCCCAACTAAGCTAAGTTCCGAAGAGAGAATTTGTTTCAGGACCTATCATTACTTAAAATATCCATTAAAAGCTTTCTGGGGTATTTCATACTATAAGAACTCAAATCACTTAATACAAGTTAAAGAAATTGCTATCAGGAGGTGTTTTAACATCAAATATGGTAAGGGTTGGTAAAAATATGTTTTGAAAAAAGGAGAAAGTATGAAGCTGAATTTAAGTTAAAAATTAATCAATTTTCTCTGAAGGTTTTTTACGATGTTATGTTAAATTGATTAAAGACAGTCGTTTGCCCCTTACACCGTTTCAGATTTTATTGCATTTATAATAATAAAAGAAGATGTATGTTTGTTTGTTCGTCTGTTGGTCACGTAGCGAAATATCTAAACGACGAAGTTTAGTGAGGTGATGCTTTAGGTCAAATCCATGGGCGCCCATAGGAAAGGGCAAGAGGAGCACTTGCCATACCCCACCTCCCTTGGCGTTCAAGGTCACAAAGGTGGACGTTAAGCTAGTCAATGTTGTGCATCTTATTAATGAGTTTGCTCTACTGACATCAGTGGCCCCCCCTGGCAAAAACTCTATGGACGCCCATGGTCAGATCCAAAGATACCTTCAGAGCGATTTCTTAAAATTCAAATAAGTGTTTCCTTTTTCTTATATTGAAATGTAATTTTGAGCGATTTTTACAAAAATCGGCTCCTTGAGGATCAAAAATATTTTCACAAAGTTTCCATATTGACACCATCGGAAAGATCGAAAAACGATCTTTTCAACGAATTTTAAACCGAATCTCTAAGATAATGCCTCCCTGTGTAAAAAAATTAAAAATTCGTAGCAATATGCATAATTTATGAAATTTCATATTGATATTGCTGCATTATAAATTTGAAGATTCGCACAATTTCATTTTTGGCATGAATATGGAGTAATATCTTTGCATTCTAGTACAAAAATTATTTTTTTTTCGTTGTTATTGTATATCTATCTACTAGAAACAGTTTGAAGCTTCTATTTGAATTTATTTTAGAATTCGAACAGTTTAATCAGCAGCACTCCCACAAATGTATAAAACTAAAAACGTAATATTTATTTTTCTGTTTGATTTATCGAAAGCTCGTTCTGTTTACTAGATTTTTTTAATATTCTAAGTTACTTGAAAGTTTCTTTTCTCACTCAACATTATTGTCTATGAAACCCCCCTAAAATAATAAATATTTGAAATCAAGGGCTATTTGCCTGTTCCATGCGGCAATAAACCCAATACCACGGTTCATGGCAGGGTTGCCAACTTAGTCATTTTATGGCTAGATTTAGCTGTTTATTGGAATTTTTTGTATCAGAAACTGACTAAATCTATTGCAGAGTCCACTTCAGCTATAAGAGCCTGCATTTCGTCCCAGTAGCTCAACGGTAGAGCGTCGACTAGCCGGTTCGGAGATCCAGGGTTCGATTCCCGGTTGGGGCAGCAAAATTCTTTAAAATGGCACCCGAACAAATCAAACCTGTAGGTTAGTGCAAAGATGTCGGCGGTCTGAAAGTGATCCTAATACGACTAGAATATGACTCTGGAAGATAGAGCACCGATTTTAAATTGAGAGGATAACGACCACGCAGTATACTAACCTGGGTAAAAATAGTAATAGCAGGAGGCTAACCTGAGGTAAAAATAGCAAAAGGTAGTCAGTCAGATGGTCAGTTGCCTGCTAATCTTGCATTAGAGGGTGTTGAATGCAGAGTCCACAGCAACGATAAGAGCTTGAATTTCATCCCAATAGCTCAACGGTAGGGCGTCGGTTGGCCAATTGGAAGATTCAGGGTCCGATTCCCAGTTGGGGTAGCAAAGTTCTTTACATGAATATGCATAAAATTTAGCACTACTTTGCTATGATTCCAGACATAAAGTTCCTCCACATGTAAGGAACACTAGTCCACGGGTGCTGTATTCTTATTTTTCTCGCTTGTTTCACTATATCAATATTTTAATGTCAAGTTTGCTGTGATGATATTTTTAAAAGTTATTCACTGCAGAATATTATGGTAAAATCAAATGAAAATGCTCTGTTTTTAAAATATATCCGTTAAACGTGCCACGAGTGATGGATTTGGGGTTCTTTCCGAAGCGGGTGCTCTTGGGAATGAAAGTTTCCGGCCCGAGACTGACACTGAAATGACAAATGACGTGTCAGAAAACGTCAAGAGATCAAGCTGAGACTTTCTGTTAAAATATTTTGCACTAGCACGCGTGTGACAGTTTGAAATAGTCACTCAACTGATAATATGCAAATTATAAATGGTGCATGCTATAGCATTGGAGCTTCTGAACTTTCTCTTAAGGTAGAGATATCAGTACCTAAAATATTTATTCTAAAAGTAATGAATACCAACGTAACCAGTTTATATTACTAAAGCATGTTCTGTGTACTTTGGTTTCCCCTGTTAATCTTATTCAATTTGTCTATTGAAAAACTACGATTTTTTTTCTCATAAAGATTGGGAAAATATAAAATATTTCCTATTTTCAAGAAAGATAATAAAATTTCAGACCTACATCTGTCCTATCCACATTTACAAAGAAATTCAATTTATTCTACACAATGAAATTTATAGTCAGGTTAAATCTTGTATTTCTATCAATCAGCATGTTTCATGAGCAACAAATCAACAGTTACTAATCTTCTATATCTCAATATTAGTACAGTCGAACTCGGCTATAACGAAAACGGACGAATTTTGGACATGAATTCACGACTATAGTGAACAAATGATTTCGTTTAATTTGATTTAATGTATTAATATACAGGTATCGAATACCACGGATAAAAAAGAATCATTTCACGGATATAATAAGGGGATATTTTCTTCTCTAATTGCATTTTACAACCTTATATTCAATATTTCAGAATTTTTATTTAGCTTAAAAATAAGACTTTTCAATATGAAACACTTACCAAGTAAACTTCTTCAGATTTCAGTATCATTCTGATTGTCCCCGCAGTGAAAAAAATAGAACGCATTTCCTCACCTGCTACCAATTAAAATGAGTATACTAAATTTCGTGGAATGGTTATTTCAGACTCAGACTATGACAATTCTAATAATCTAGAGAATATTATTCTGCATTATCGCCTGCTGCAATTAAATAGCATTTACTATAAGAATAGAACACATAAGCAAGATTTGAATCAAAGGTTAAGAAATATTGGTATTCCGTAATTATAAAACGCTGTGAAAACATTTAAATGCAAAATATGCAATATTATTAAAAATAAAGGTAAAAATTATCAAGCATTGCTTTTAATCGAAAAGAACGCCAAATGAAAATCCATGTAGGCAATTATTCATAGAATGATTTTTTTCACACTCAGACTATGAGAATTTTAATAATCCAGAGAATATTATTTGGCAATAAATTATTTTATGAATACTACATTATCGTCTGCTGCAGTTAAATAACATTTACTATAAAAAAATAGCGCACATAAACAAGATTCAATCGAAGGTTAAGAAATATTGGTATTCCGTAATTATAAAACGCTGTGAAAACATTTAAATGCAAAATATGCAATATTATTAAAAATAAAGTAAAAATCGTCAAGCATTGCTTTTAATCGAAAAGAGCACCAAATGAAAATCCATGTAGGCAATTATTCATAGAATGATTTTTTCACACTTAGACTATGACAATTTTAATAATCCAGAGAATATTATTTGACAATCAATTATTATATGAATACTATTATCGTCTGCTGCAGTTAAATAGCATTTACTATAAATAAATAGCGCACAACAAGATTTGAGTCAAAGGTTAAGAAATATTGGTATTCCGTAATTATAAAACGCTTTGAAAATATTTAAATGCAAAATATGCAATATTATTAAAAATAAAGGTAAAAATCGTCAAGCATTGCTTTTAATCGAAGAGAACACTGAATATCCATTGAAAGTACGTGTTTCTACAAATATTTTAAAAGTGAAATCTTTGGTTTTAGAAAATCCACGAACTCAAAGAACGATTGCAGTGTCTTTAAATACTTCTGTATCAACTACATACAAGGTAATAAACAAAAAATTTATGAAAGGGGCCTTCACAGGTGGCAAATGATGTGAACACTTCATTTTTGGCTGAACTAGTTATCATTCATTTATTTTCTCTTTTGCATATTTATTTCGTACAGTCATACTAATTTTCTGAAAAAAAAACGGAAGAAATACAAATTTTTTTAACCGGAAGGGACATTATCAGAACCGAAAGTCGAAATTCTTAGTGAATCCCTCAACTCCCTTTGGAATTTAATGCTAAATCGACATCAGTCGTTATCTAACGTCTATCTATAACTAATCTCGAAATTGATGATTCAAGGAAAATTTTTGGAGCGAAAGAGGAAAAGCAGCCTATACATGTGGCTGAGCGCAGAATACATTATACAATTATTTATGAAAATCATTTAACGAAAGACAGATGAAAACTATGAAGCATGTACCTATTGATGTGTCTATTGTGACTATTGATGAAGCATGTGTTTATTGGTGTGTCAATTGTGACCATTGATGAAGCATGCGTCTGCTTGATTGTAACACTAAAATAGGTTTACTGTCAGAAGAAGAAAAATACTTACAAATTTGGTTCCAAGTATCCAAAATAAGATTCAGTAAAATATTCATTATTATTCCTGATTTCTTGCACAGCGAGAATTTAAAGTAAGGAAAATTGAAAAGAGTGTTAAAATCAATTCTGCATATTACCAAAATAATGTTTTAGTTGCTATAAGAATTATCTTCCCTTTACACACCAACTCCATCAGGATAAGCCATACATCCATATCTACCACTAAATTTCTTGAAAAACGCTTGTATAAAGTTTATACATTTTGCTCATAGTCCTTCAAAATCCCCTGATGTGTCATTACCGACCTGTTGTGCCTCTAAGACTGATAAAAAATATATTAAAATAACTTTTATAAAAAAAAATACGTTTTATTTCAAAATGCACAAAAAGTGGAAAATATTTTTTTCTTCAATACCCAAAAATTTCATACACACATGACTAAAAATAAAAGCGTGGACGTTTATTTTAATTTAATTTTATTACTTTTATTTTCTGTTATCAAAAAATAAAAATACGTAAACGTTTCTGTAGAATGGAAATAAATTGCTATAATGTTGTGTAAAAGAAGAAATGATTAGTGGCAATATAATGTTATAATTTGTGTAGCAACAACCTTCTTTGCCAAATTAGGCATTGTTTCGAATATTCTGCTAAATATTTCATCTATATGTGCCAAGAACAGCTGTGTATTTTTTAACCCAACACAGAATATTCATTACCTAGACAAAAATTTCAATCATAGCAAATTTCAGAACTTCTATGATTACTGGAAGCCAAAGATGATCTATAAATTAAGAATTTAATAGTTAAGGAAACAAACGAAAATCGTCGATGCTTTTACAGAAGGTCGTTTGCACTTTATGGAAACGATTTTGATAATTAATTTTTATGCATAAAGGGCGTATTTCTTGCTTCTATCTGATAGCCTTGATTCTTGACTATAGCTGTAGCTCGCATTTTCCATGAAAGTAAACTTTGTCTTGGCACCGTCATGTCAATTTTATCCCACTCCTCTTGGGTCGTTTTCTAAAGTCCGTTCAGTGTTCTTGGATGCCATTTCCCTAAAGCTCGTTTCAGCAAACCGAAAGCATAAAAATCCATAGGAGAAGCGTCAGGTGATTTTACAGGTATTTCATTAAATGGGATACATTTTATTCCTGTTTCTGATTCTTTATTTGCTAAATATGCGGCAGTTGACTTAGACGTGTGACTAGAGGCTTTGTCCATATGAAGCTCAACTTCATTGATGTCCTTTCCATATAAGGCTGGAATTTCTTCTTTAAAAACTGGTTCTAAAATATTCTGCTGAGAGTAGAGTGAATTAATTTCAGCTTTACTTGAGACTTTTTTCAGTTTTAATTTACCGTTGTAACAAAATCCTGCAACTATCATGAATCCCTTTGAGAATGTTTCTGTACATTGGCGAAGTCATTTCGTACGGTCATTTTCGCCAGCTGAGCAACAGAAAACTGTCCTTTTTTTTATTACAGTCACTGAAATGCCTCAACGAGTGTTGCCACAAATTTCCATTTATCAGCAGCTAGGTGTTTTTCACATAATTTTCTACAATTTGTTGTTCTTTCCGCAATATGCTTTGGCAAAGGCAGATGAACTTTAGATTTAAACATCTTTTTTAACTTCTTTAAATCTTTATGAATGTTTTTACTTACAGTGCCAGAAGATATTCCCAGTTTCGATGCAGTGAATCTTTGAGTCGGCGGATTTTCTTTTAGGATCAATGACTTCACTTTCTTAATATTTACCCGCGTTCGAACAGTCTTAGGATGCAATTTTTTTCATTTTTATTTTCAGTTAGACGCTTTTCCCCTTTCAAATTTAATATATTAAAAATACCTTTCTCTGAAATGCAATAATTTTGACTTCTACGCCGCTTTACAATTTGTTCATACGAATATATTTCCTCGAAAAGCGCATTTACATAACCTTCGAGCCATCTATCAATTTCAGGAGCCATTTTCAAAATAAATCTTTTACTCTACATTCCAATCAAAACAAAACAGTAGCAGACTATTATATTGAAAATGCCAAATCTTATCTCAAAAAGCTAAGGAGAAACATAAATACAAAATCATTTCCATAATGTGTGAACGACCTTTTGTAGTTTTAATCATGTGTGTATGAAATTTTTTTAAGTATTGAAGAAAAAAAAATTCGGCTTTTAATGCTTTTTGAAAGAATAGCTAACGTGTTTTTTTTTTCTTTAAATGTTAATATATTTTTATTTTATACTTTTTAGCCTTTGAGGAGCAGAAGATCATGAACTGAAGCTGACGGAAGCAGAAGAGCTGAAATTAATTATTAACTACGAAGTATGAGCAAAAGGAATAGTTCTACCCCGGAGTCACCTCCCTAAGACCAAATCACCTACTAGTCCCAATGACTTTAGACCAAGAACATGCAGGCCCAACTTGCTCATGACAAAGTCAGACTTTTATTAAGCATTTTAAGGGGGGGGGGGGGGGGGTGCAGCAAAATAATGGTTTTTTTTTTCAAATAGCGAAATATCATTTTGCCGAACTCTACTTTATTTATGCTGAACTTTTTAACCCTTAAACGTTATAAAAAAATAAAAAATAAATATTTTAATTATAAAATTTTAAAACTTATAGTCAAGACTAGTTTTTGAATATTTACACGTGTTACAAAAAATTGATTGTATGTACTTTTTATGTGGTTATGATTTTTATTAGATAAGCATGCTTCACAGTTCGTAAAACAATTTTGGCAGGCTCTACTATGAAACTCCATGACAACTTTCTGGCTCAGTTTAGGCCTTTATATGTTGCCATCCCTGGATCATTTAACAGCAATTAAAAAAAATCTGATGTGGGCAACACATGACTTTCCTTATATAATGTAATGAATTTACTACTTTTACAGTAAAAAAATAGGTTTTTCTTACAGCAGATACTAATATTCTTTCCAAGATATTGAATTTTCGACAATTATTCGTCATTTTCATTGATTTAGCCTCATTTTTATTCATTTGGCGAGATTTTCGTTAATTTGGCAACATTTCAAAAAATCCCCAAGTTGGCGACATTCCGCCAAATTCGTCGCCAAAATCTCGCCAAGCGTTATGGACGAAGAAATAAGTTATTCTTACAGCACATAAATGACGATTGGCGTTCAAATACAAAAGTATTACTTAAAGTATCATGAATGGATCGATGGATCGAGCTAGATCCACGAGAATGATGTCACCCAATTTATCGCATGGTATTACATATGAAAAGTGAACATGTTTCTCAATAGGATATATTTTTTTTTCATTTATATGACTTTTTAATAATTTTTTTGAAAAATGTGCAATATCTCGAGAACGGTTCATGTTAGCGTTCTAAAATTTATGTCAATCGTTTTCTAATGAAAAATTACATAAGAAATGTCTATTTGCGTAACTTTATTAGTGGTTTTGATTTTTTGACGATTTTTTCAAAATTTTATTCGAAAATTTAGGGTGGTTCTGAACATTCGATTACGTATAAAAACAATAGGCTTCCAGTGTTTACGGATTGTGATTTTTGTACCAAATTTGGTTCGAATCGGTCCATTCGTTCGTCAGTTATCGTCTCCACAGACTCACTGACACACACACACACACACACACACACACAGACATCACTTCAAAAATGTTTGATTCGTGATCAGGGATGCTTGAAACGTGCTCTCCCGTCGAAAACTCGATTTCGAATTTTCGACCCCGTCGCAATACTTTCCTTATACATTATGTATATAAGGAAAGTAATACTTCCGTAACCGGTTTCAACATGAGCATTGAATGAATATTTCTATTTTTCTTAATTTTTTCCATCATCAATAGAATTGTGATTGAATTTTTTTTTTTTTTAAATTCGTGATTAAAGTGCCTGTTTGCGAATTAAAAACATGTTTTAGCAAATCCGTTTTTAACACCAACGCTGTTGTTCATTTTTCAGAGAACCTGCTATTTGTAAATAAATGCACTGAACCGGATGTACTTTTGGAACTAGGAACTAAAATTAATACCCATTGCATACATGGAGGTATTCTCTATTAGGGAGTGTCCGTTAAAAAAGTTTTACTAAAAACGTTTCATAAAGCAGCAGTGCACAGTAGTATCTACAATATACAATTTTAATACAGAAACTGTCTCTTTGGGGAGGGCTATAGCCTCTAAAGCGCCACTGAAATGGACCATGGAAAGTAGTTAGCGAGGAGTGAAGTAAAATACCTCTATACTGGATTCCCAAATTTGACGAAAACTGACGAAAATTCCTTAATTATACATGTACCTGTTCTGGGGCACACAAAACCTGTAAACCCATCACAAATTCGAATTCGAAATTGTAATTACAAGAATTTTCTCTATGGGCCGAGATAGCCCAGTGATTAAGACGTGGGATTGAACAGGGTAAATCCATGTTCCATTCCCGACGCCGTTCAAAACTATCTCCGTTTCTATGTGGAGTATAAGCACGTTAAATCTGTAGATCCGAAAGGGGATGAGTTAGGGTGAGGATGGTATGGTCCCTGTGGTTGCCACCCCATTATGTAAAAGGGTAAATTAGGGGCACTGTCCTGACCGTTCGAACGTTACCTTACACCTTTAAGCAGGTCAGACGATCTGGGTAAAAAAAAAATTTTTGCATCTACTATGTACTGTAAAAAAGAAAATATGTTAGTGTGTAGGGAAAGTAAAATCATGCCATGGTCGCAGCAAATTTGTTTCTGCTCATATATATGTGTTTGAATACATGTAAAAAAAAATAAACTTGGAAAACCTCTCCAAAAGTATTAGCCTAAACTAAAAAGAAAATATTCCTTTGAAAGCTTCGAATGAATAATACATTCTGAGAACGCGAATGCGTTCTGATTCGAAGGAGGCTTAGACTAAATCCCATCCAAACTTTTTTGCATCATTCAACGCCACAGTTCGTTTGGACGGCTCTGTATTTAATGCTTTCGAACACTGTTGCAGAACTTTAACAGGATGCTATCAGAAGTATTCGGTTCTTCAACTTAAAAGGAGCATAGATCGTTTTATGTATTTTTAATAAGAATTGTATTTATACGTATAGCTACATATGACATTTAAATGTCTTACCAAAATATATCATCTAATTAGAGTCTAGTTATTATTATGTCTTATAGATGGCAGCATCAGTAATGGAATAAATGAAGCAGAGTTTCGATGTTATGACAGCAGTCTAGAATGTTGACTTGTTGATATACTTGTGGTAGCGGTTTCAGAACCAAACTGCATGTACCGATTCCGCTACACACAAGACCATGATCGTAAATTTAGCAGACCAAAAAAACTGTAATTAACATTTTTAACTTCAACAAAAATACCAGAATTTACTCCAGGTTCATTTTCAATAAAATTTCCCAGTTTAGGAGAATTATATCCTAAATGATATACAGTGAGTAAAAACCATGAAAGAATGAAGAAAATAATCACAGGGCACATTTATCAAACAAATAATACTTTTATTTTAAGACTTGCAATTTATGAATATATATATATATTTATCTTCTCAATTATTACTCAGAGCTTCATTTATCATTAATAACATTCTTAATTAATGCTCTGTACATAAAATATATCAATCAATATTTAATTTATAATCAATATGCATATGGTTTTTAATCATAATTTTAATCAATTAAATATCCACTTCAAATTAGTGAGTCATTATAATCAATTAAAACCTTCAATATGCCTGTGATGCAGCGCACTTCTTGTTCCGATAAATGAAATTTTACCTGAGCTCTGATTAAATTAATAGACTGCAGACAAAGTTCCTTACAGGAAAACACGGTCGAAGGCCGAATTAAATAGTCCAAAAGTTGGATTTACAGACTTCCTTCATAACATGGCAAGCAGCCAGAACCACCGCGGAAAGCACTAATTCCAAAGCCACCGGGATTCAACGTCAGGTTTTCCTGGAATAAAAAAATAAATTTAGAACAGTTGAAAATGAATTGTCGAAATTTTCCAGGTTCTTCTCCATTCAGCTCCAGAAAGGCAGGGCGGTTTCATTTGAAACAATTGCTCATCTCCGCCAGCTTAGCCATTTTGGCCAAAACCCTTTGTCTTTAATTTAGACAAATTTTCACGATGTGTCCAACTTCATCGGATTCTCCAGCTCCACTCCTCTGGGTCTCTCGAGGCCACAGCCGAACATTTCTCCTTGCGCCGCTTCCTGATTGGACAGGCAAGCGCGCCCCAGTAACAGGCGATCACTCCAAGCACACGTCACGCGTCTCAGCCCAGACATAAATCCTAGACACTTCAACGAATTCTCGACAAAACTCAGTTTTTAACGTTAAATCAATTCGAACGAGGCTTACTGAAAACTCCGCACAGGCACGAAAGGAGAGAAAGATGTTTCTCTCTTTGAAAAACAAGAAAAGGCTCATGGCGCAGAATTGCGACATGACAATACTCAGTGTAAATTAATATAGCCATTTAAAAGTTTAGAAAGATGCAAATAAAACACTTTACATAGTAAAAATACATAAAGTATTTTTCTCCTATGTAATGCATTTTTAACATGTAATATTATTGTTCTCTGCCATGCTGCATAGCAGCGGTTCCCAAACTTTTTCGCCTTGGAGCACTTTTCGAATTTTTAAATTTTTACAAAGCACGTCGTATCTTTAGATCTTATTTGAATTTCAAAGCTTTTATATATTGCTATATTGCAAAAAGCTGTATTTTACAAAATAAACTATATATATATATATATATATATATAAAATTGTAAATCCAATGTTAGAATGTAAGTTATATATATATATATATATATATATATATATATATATATATATAGTAAGTAAGGCTTATGTTTAAATGAATGTAAAAATAAAAGTATTATTAATACAAGAGAGTGGTTATGTCTGGCTAATATAAGATACTATGAATAAAATTCATGAAAATCCAGCTAATCTAAACTTTTTAACTATACCATTTACTAAATAAGAGGGATATTTATATAAATTGCTGCTAATTTTTAGATTATTTATATGCGAAGCTGCAACTCGAAGTGAGAAGCTGCAACTCGAAAAACCTAACTTTTAACAAACCTACAAAATAAAAGTATGTAACAGCAAATCTTCAATCAAACGGAAAAAAATAAAATTTCGAATCATCAAGTTAAAGATAATCAACAAATATCAATGGAATGGAAACGATAATAGAAAAACATATAAAATCCAAGCATTAATGCTATACACATTGACAAGGGCTAGGCCTAAATAAGATAAAAAATAAAAGTATTATTAATACAAGAGAATGCTTATGTCTGGCTAATATAAGATACTATGAATAAAATTCATGAAAATCCTGCTAATCTAAACTTTTTAACTATACCATTTACTAAATGAGAGGGATATTTATATAAATTGCTGGTAATTTTTAGATTATTTATATGCGAAGCTGCAACTTGAAGTGAGAAGCTGCAACTCGAAAAACCTAACTTTTAACAAACCTACAAAATAAAAGTATGTAACAGCAAATCTTCAATCAAATGGAAAAAAATACAAATTTCGAATCATCAAGTTAAAGATAATCAACAAATATCAATGAAATGGAAACGATAATAGAAAAACATATAAAATCCAAGCATTAATGCTATACACATTGACAAGGGCTAGGCCTAAATAAAGGAATTGTTCACTTCATTAAAACTCTTTATCGGATCGAAGTATTTTGTCAAAACAAACACAGAATATGTATGTTTCTGAAGAAATAGATAGAGTATATCTATAAACTATTTCTACTTGGACAACATACATAAAGAAAGAAAAATAAAGGAAACAAGAATACCTGGAAAAAACACTGCATATGCCCGAACCAGTCGAAAACTGGAACCCAGAATGAAGAAATCAGTGTTGCCATTCGCAAAGGAAAAAGAAATGATCTACTGTTGCCAATCGCAAAAAATAAATAACAGTAATGCGAAAAGGCAAGGAAAGGTAATAATATACAATAAGAGCTTCAAAAAAGTGGGGCTTATAATAGTAAGGCTTATGTTTAAGTGGATGTAAAAATAAAAGTATTATTAATACAAAAGAGAATGGTGATGTCTGGCTAATATAAGATACTATGAATAAAATTCATGAAAATCCTGCTAATCTGAACTTTTTAACTATACCATTTACTGAATAAGAAGGATATTTATATAAATTGCTGGAAATTTTTAGATTATTTATATGCATAGCATGAAATTTCTTATCAGATATTCTATAAATTCTAAAAACTGATTAAGTATAATATTTCTAAACAATTGAATCGAGTTGCGGGATTTAAATGGTAAGATTTTATTAATGTTAAAATTAAAATAGTCTTTTTTATCATATAAATTAGTAACAATTCTATTAGAAGGTTCAATAAAAAGATTTAAATCCAAAAAATTAATATTATTACTAATAGTAGCTTCATTAGGAATTAGTTCCAAATTGTCTGGATAGAAATCTACATCTATGACATAATTTTCAATATATACTAAGCAAATCAGATCATCAACATATCTGTAAAATATATAATCTATTGAAGTAAAAGACTGTTCATAATGATAAAGGTATAAATTAGCTAACATACTGCTATTGCAGCCACCCTGTAACTCCTGAGACTTGTAAGTATAATTTATTTCCTTGAAAAATATAATTATTGAAAATAACAAAGTGATGAAGTTTAGGAAAATTTATAAAATTTGTTTTAGTTGATAGATTAGTAATATAAGCATTATAAAGAGCTAAAATTACATCATATAGATCTGATATCTTAATATTATTAAAAAAATCTTTAAAATCAAAAGTTTGAAATCCTATTAGTTTTCTAAGTGGTGTTAATTTATTCTTTAATTCTTTACTATTATTTAGAATAAGGCAATTATTGCTAGACTGACGTAAACTATCCTTTATTAGATTTAAAGAATTCAGTAGTAATTTACTCGCAGTAGTAGTGTAAGTATTATGACCACTAATTACTATTCTAAATTTAATAGGATTTTTATGAAATTTAGGAATAAGCACTATATATGGAAATGTAAGAAATTTACATTTAATATTTAAATCACTATACGTATTGATAATTTTCAACTTGATACTATTAATGGAATGTGAATCCAGTTTAAAAAAACCATTACTTTTTAAATAATCTAAGAGAAATTGTATATAAAAAATTTTACTGATAATAGCATAATTATTAGAGACTTTATCAACATAGGTGATAACAAAAGATCTTTGTAAATCATTAATGGAGTGTTTAATATTATCAATATTATATATAAATCTAGACAATTTAATACTACTAATAGCATTTTTAATAGATTCTAATAAAGTAAATTTCCACATATTAAATACCTCTAAAGGCAGAGCATATTTAGAAGCTAATTTATATATATATATATCAAGATCAAGATTAATTGATTGAACTTTAAAAGAATTATTACAAGATGGTATCCTGAATTTAGTGCCAAATGACATAATGGTTCTTAACGTGTTGTTTTTAACTATACCTAAGTCTCCTGTAATTTTATATGCCCCAAGTCTGGATTTAGAAATTTAGCATATTTGTTTACTTTACAAATACATTCATTATCTACAATTGACATAGAATGATGATCTATAGAGAGAAATTGTGAAATTCCAATATAATTAAATACAGATCTACCAATAGGCTTGTTGTATTAAAAAGTCTTTGAAACACTCAAATCTCCAACCGGCAATAAATGTTTGAACTTGTTAAATAGATGACCAAAATTTATAGAATTATAAATGGGATGCCTGAAAGAGATTACACAATAACTGACGGCGGCACATTTGCTGACATTCACTTTAATTCTCCAGTTAGTTAACCATTGCGCCATGGAGTCGAGATAGGATCACACTTTCTTCCTTTCAAATTATCTACCAGTACACCAAATTTGATGTCTCTATCCTATTGTAAAGCATGTTTTTCTATCACTTCATATTTCGCCGTTTTTCTGTGTTGCACCCACTTAAATGATCATTTTTGAAAAACCGTAATAATCTTAGGTTTTTTTCATCAAATGATTAGCCCATATACTAAATTTCAAGCTTCTATTATACTCTGAAGAAGGCGTTTTTTCAGTTCTTCGTGAAATCGAACATTTTAGTATGGTGCACTCCCTACACAAAAGCAAATGTTGGAAAACTGAAATTGCACACATTCTTCCTTTCCCCGGCCGTCCAAATAGTTGCTCTTAGTCCTCTGGACGAGTCGGACGGTCTGGGTCTTCTACATTCTTCCTTTCCAACTATCTACCTGTATACCAAATTTGAAGTCTCTAACTCATCGCGAAGCATGCTTTTTCTATCATTTCATCCTTCGAATGTTTTTCTGTGGAGTACTCCCCCCCCCCCCCACACACACACACACACTTATACATACCTTTTAGAAAAACTCCATTCTTCTTGGGTTTTCTATTAAATGATTCACCCATATACCAAATATCAAGCCTCTATCGCGTTCTAAAAGGAGTATTTCTACTTCATTCCGAAAATAGAACATTTTTGTGTACGACACCTCCTAAAGTAGAAAATATTGGAAACTGAAATTGTACACTTTCTTCCTTCCAAACTATCTACCAGTACACCAAATTCTAAATCTCTATCTCATCCAGAAGTATGTTTTCTTATCAATTCACCTTTCAAACGTTTTCCTCTAGAGCAGAGTTCTTCAACATGTGTTCCGCGGAACCCTAGGGTTCCACTCAAACGCTTTAGGGGTTCCGCGAGTCGATACTACAATTCGTTATTTTTGTTTTGTTTTTCTTTGTTTTCAATTTCATATAACATATGTATGTATAATACAAATACTTTATATGGACTATTTATCTTCTTGTTTGAATTAATGCAAAGTTATATCTTATATAAAGTTTTTATAACAAAGGCAGGGACGCACTTTGTTCATAACATGTAATACGCAATATGACACATCACCTCTAAACTCAAATCTGGGTGTGCTACTGAACGAAGGGTTCCATAAAAAAAATATCTCAAAAAAGGGTTCCGCGGGATGACAAAGGTTGAAGAACACTGCTCTAGGTCACCCCCCTTAAACGAACGTTTTTGAAAAACTATATACTGGGTGTTTTCATCGAATGATTAGTCCATATACCTAATTTCAAGCCTCTATCAAATTTTAAAGGAGCCGTTTCTCATTTATTCGGTAAATCGAACATTTTAGTGTGCAGCACCCCCTTAAGTAGAAAATATTGGAAATCTGAAATTGCACACTTTCTTCCTTTCGAACGATTTACCCATACACCAAATTTGAAGTCTCTATCTCATCGCAAAGCATGCTTTCCTATCATTTCACTTTTCGAAAGTTTTGGTGTGCGGCACCCCCTCATGTAGAAAATATTGAAAATCTGAAATTGCATACTTTCTTCCTTTCAAACGATTTACCTATACACCAAATTTAAAGTCTCTATCTCATCGCCATGCATGCTTTCCTATCATTCCACTTTCGAACATTTAGGTGTGCTGCACCCCCTTAAGCAGAAAATATTGCAAATCTGAAATTGTACACTTTCTTCCTTTCAAACGATTTACCCATACACCAAATTTGAAGTCTCTATCTCATCGCAAAGCATGCTTTCCTATAATTTCACTTTTCGAACGTTTTGATGTGGAACACCCCCTCTAGAGAACGTTTTCGAAAAATTCGATTTTTCCAGGGAGTTTTATCGAACGATCGAGCCGTGTACCAAATTGCAAGTCTCTATCTATTCAGAAAGTGCCTAAAGAAGCGTGACAGACAGACAGACGGACACTTGGCGATTAGTATATACCAGCCGAATACCCGTTGAAAATCAACGGTCTCGCAATAAGCAATCCCTGATTAACGTAAATCTTTTAATAATTCGCGTTTCACGTTTATTCGACAAATCGAATATTTTGGTGTGCAGAACCCCCTAAAGAAGAAAATATTGGAAAACTAAATTTGCGCATTTCTTCTTTTCGAATTATCTACCCGTACACCGCATTAAAGTCTATCTCATCCCGAGGCACCCCTATTTTATTATTTCACCTTTGGAACTTTTTTCTGTGAAGCACACCCATGAATGAACATTTTGTAAAAACTCTGTCTTGGGTTTTTTATTAGATGATTGGCCCATGTACCAAATATCAAGCCTCTATCACATTTAAATGGAAGCTTGCCTCATTTATTCGGAAAATCGAACATATTAGTGTGCGACACCCCTTAAAGTAGAAAATATTGGAAATCTGAAATTTCACACTTCCTTCCTTTCAAACTCTCTACCCGTGCACCAAATTTAAAGTCTCTATCCTATCAAGAAGCATGTTTTTTTTTTCTATCACTTCACCTTTCGAGCATTTTTCTTTGTAGCACCCCGTTAACGAATACTTTTGTCAAATTATATTCATCTTTGGTTTTTTTTGTCAAATGGTTAGCCCATATACTAAATTTCAAGCCTCTATCACATTATAAAGGAGGCGTTTTTCATTTGTTCCGCAAATCGAACATTTTAGTGAGCGGCATCCCCTACAATAGCAAATGTTGGAAAACTGAAATTGCACACTTTATTTCTTTCCAACATTTTACCCGTACACGAAATTTGAAGTCTCTATCTCCTCGCTAAGCATGCTTTTCTAGGATTTCATCTTTCGAATGCTTTTGTGTGGAATACCCACCCCCTTAACTATACATTTTTAAAAAACTCTATTCTTTTTGTGATTTCTATCAAATGATTCGCCCATATACCAAATATCAAGGCTCTATCACGTTTTAAAAGGGGCGTTTCTCCTTTATTCCGAAAATCAAAAATTTTGGTGTGCTGCACCCCCTAAAGTAGAAAATTTTGGTAAACTGAAATTGTACGCTTTCTTCCTTCCAAACTATCTACCATTACACCAAATTTGATATCTCTATCTTATTCCGAAGCATGGTTTTTTATCAATTCACTTTTCGAAAGTTTTACTCTGGAGAACCCCCTTAAACGAACATTTTTGAAAAACTATATTCGTCTTGAATGTTTTCGTCAAATGATTAGCCCGTATACCAAATTTCAAACTTCTATCAAATTTTAAAGGAGCCTTTTCTCATTTATTCGGTAAATTGAACATTTTGGTGTGCGGCACCCCCTTCTGTAGAAAATATTGGAAATCTGAAATTGCACACTTTCTTCCTTACGAACGGTTTACTCATACTCCAAATTTCAAGTCTTTATCTCATCGCAAAGCATGCTTTCCTATCATTTCACTTTTCGAACGTTTTAGTGCGGAGCACCCCCTCTAGAGAACGTTTTCGAAAACATCGATTTTTACAGATGGTTTTATCGAACGACCGAGCCGTGTACCAAATTGCAAGTCTCTATCTATTCAGAAAGTGCCTAGAAAAAGCGTGACAGACAGACGGACAGACGGACACTTGGCAATTAGTATAGATAGATAGATAGATAGATAGATATAAATTGCACATACAAACACATCTCGTTAAAATGAGTTGATTCATGCTCTAAGCAGGGTTGTAGCAAGGCAGGGGCCAGGGGGCCTAAGCCATGAGGTATAATTAAATCTCCCCCCGTCGATAAAAATATTGAATATTTAGTAGTGATATAACATTTCATCCATTATGTCATCCAAATTTTGCGTAAAAAATTTCTTTATGATATTTTTTATTTTATAAATAACTTTGTTTTAAAAATTATTTAATATAGCTGAAATTGTGATTATACTGATGATCCATTTATTTTCATATTTAATTTAAACATATTTAAACATTAAGACAATAGTATCTGAATACTTTTGTATTACTGCGGGGTTCACTATTATACATTATAGAGTCAAAATCAACTGATAAGTACATAATTGAGTTAATATTAAACGTTAACTTGTATTAACTTTCAGAAATTTTCTTCGATTCATTAACAGCTTTGCTACTAGTTAATGCTTATATTAAAATAATTGTAATGATTATATATTAATATTGATGTAGAGTAGCTATATGGATTTTCCTAATCAACTTTTAGCTTACAAATATAAATATACAATTATTTGTTAATAATTTATATGGATTAAAATATATAATAATTCTATTATCACTAATAAATGCTAATGATTAACTGTGTGTTTGGTGAGCCCCTCCTTTAAGACTGTTGAGCCCTCCTTGAATTTCACTCCAGCGTCCAGCCCCTCTTGAATTTCATCTCTGGCTACGGCCCTGGCTCTACAGGGCACAAAACCTGTTGTTGTTGTTGAAACCCAGACCGTCCGACCTACCAGGAAGGTGTAAGGTAACTGTTTGGACGGTCGGGAAGTGCTACCCAATTTAGACCGGAACCCAGTGGGGGAGGCATCCACAGGGACCGTACCCTCCTTCCCCTACCACCAACCTCTCGGAAGGACTTTCGGACCCACATGTTTAACGTGATCGTACTCCGCATGAACACGGCGGCAGTTTTGGCAGTGGCTGGAATCGCACAAAACCTGTGAATTTGTCGACAACATCGAATTCAAAATTTCGTCTTTGTAACAAAACTTTCCCTGTAAATTTACTATGCAATGTAAAAAAGTAAACATGTTAATCTGTAGGGAAAGAAAATTCAAACCACGGTCAAATCAGATTTGTCTCTGCACATATATATGTGTTTAAATACATGGAAAAGAAAATAAACTTGGTAAACCTCTCCAAAAGTATTAGCCTAAACTGAAAAGAAAACATTCTTTTGAAAGCTTCGAATGAATAATACATTCTGAGAAAGGGGGCACGTTCTGATTCGAAGGGGGCTTAGACTAAATCCCATCCAAACATTTTTGTATCATTCAATGCCACATGAGCCGTGGTTCGTTTGGACGGTTCTGTATTTAATGCTTTGGAACACTTTTGCAGAACTTTTACAGGATACTATCAAAAGTGATGGGTTTCCAAAATATGTTTAGATCTAGATATGTTTAGAGCCGTGGTTCTCAAACTGTGGTAGCGGAACACTGGTGCTCGGTGAAGCCACTTCAAGTGTTCCACGAAAAAATAAAATATACAATTAAAAATTGCTGCACAAGAAAAATCAATACAATGTAAAATAACTTGTTTAGAAACTCTGTTTAGAGAAGCTCTGCTTAGAAGCTTATGTTGTATTGTAAGTGTTCCGCGCAAAAAAATGTCAAAGTTTAGTGTTCCCCGACTTCAAAAAGATTGAGAACCACTGGTTTAGAGGAGTATAGATCTTTTTATGGATTTTTAATAAATATTGCTTTTAATATACTACTTTCCCCACAAACATATTATAATGTATTGGGAATGTATTGTGACGGGGTCGTAAATTCGAATTTTCGATGAAAGAGCACGTTTCAAGCATCCCTGAATAAGAATCAGACACTTTTGATGGGATGTCATTTGTGTATGAATGTATATTAATGTGTGTATTAGTGTGTGTATGAATATATATTAATATGTGTATGTATGTATGTTAGCGTGTGTATGAATGTATATTAATGTGTGTATATATGTTAGTGTGTGTGAATGAGTATATTAATGTGTGTTTTATGTTAGTTTGTGTAAATGAATGTATATTAATGTGTGTATGTATATAAGTGTGTGTGTTCGTAGGTTAGTGTGTGTATGTATATTAGTGTATGTGTATGTATGTTAGTGTGTGTGTATATGTTAGAATGTGTGTATGTATGTTAGTTTGTGTATATCATGTTAGTGTGTGTGTATGTATGTTAGCGTGTGTGTCGATGAGACTATGCGATCTCTCACAAACGAATGAAGCATTTTGAAAATAATTTTGTACGATTATTACAATCGATGAATACTGGAACCCTGTTGATTTTAAACGTAATCGAATATACGAAAGGACCCTCCCTCCCCAATTTTCTAAAGAATGCTTTAAAAATTTATTATAAAATTAAGATGTTTAATAACGAAAAATAAATAATTATTTTACATATAATTTTTATTAGAAAGCTAATGGTACAAACTTTAGAATGCTAACATGAACCGCTCTCGAGATATTGCAGAATTTGCGAATGGATTTTTGAAAAAAAAAAATTATTTAAAAATTAGGAACGTCAATAATAATAAATAAATAATAATTTACTACGTAAACGATTATTTATAAAAATTATTCCTATAAGCTTAATTTTACTAAATAAACTATACATTCCTTTTCTACTTTCTGATACTATTGCATAGAGACAGCAGAATGTTTTCCCGAGAATGTTCAAATTCTAGATTTTGCAGAATTTACACGTTTTACGACTTCCTGAGCACATTTTGAACGCACTTAGAAATATGCCGGTCCATCTTTCTCTCTGTCTGTATATGTACTACTGCTATATGGGAATGTACTATGGCCTTATTAGACATTGACTTATCAATATGGAGGGTATCAAAATAGCTTTAAGAACGCAGATTATCCCAAATGCATCCGTCGGCGTCGCTAAATTGTTACCACATCCAAAAAAGATGCATGATTTATTTTTTCCTTAGAGTTTCACACACAAAAGGAAATACATATGTGAGAAGGTCAAATTGAAACAGAGCTCAGATTGTGTATTTTTAATTGAATGGGGTCAAATTGAGCAGTTGGATTTATTTATGCTTCATGAACTTGTAAGACACTGTGGTTTTTCGTTGGTGGCGCCATCTTGTAACAAAAATAAGAACTAAACTTTCACAAACATTATATTGAAATGATTTTGGTTTTTAAAAAACCACCATGCCTACCAAACATGACCGAAAAGCATCAAAACTAGCATAAATCATGTACTTTAATTTAATATAAGCATTTATGTTAGTTATGTTATCTAACTTACCTAATCTTAAGACTAAAGCATAAAATTATATAAAATAATTATTTCAATATTTCCTTTCTATGATCAAAACTGCTGTCTATATTTCAAATTTGAAAACACAACTATTTCTCTAGTAATTAATAATTACTAGAGAATAGTTATAATATAAAGATTCAACATAAATATAGTAAATTAGTTATAATACGAGTATAAAGATTCAACATAATTTAAGAAAATCATTTGGTGTTCTGTGTTAGGCATTTTTATAGATCTTTGTACTTTTGAATAATAACCTATAACTATCCATTTCATTGATGCTTCGCTTGTTCTCAATAGATAGTGGTCTCTAAATCTGAACCAACATACTTAATAAAAGTTCTGAATATCAAAATCCGTTTCAAATTTAAGCATAAAAAATGGAATGGGGCACATTTTTAAGAGGCAAAGTTGTGTAAGTTTTTTTTTAATATCTTTTTATATTGTCACCCCTCATTTGAAATGAATTGATCTGTAAACTAATACAGATCGATTGAGACGAAAACAGACGTTCTGAAAGTGCTCAAGAGACTAAAAGTACTCGATCATTTTGAAAAATAATTTTGACTTTTTTATTTATTCCATTTCATCGTCACACCTGATTTAAATTTCCGAAATATTAGATATTTCGGTTGACCTGCAACGAAATTCGACTTTTAACAATTTCCCCTTGGCCTCGAAGCTATATGATGGATTGAAAGACACAAAAGCTAAAATTCTAGCTATAGTGGGAGTACCCGTTGCCTTGTGGTAGATCAGGTCCTCACGGCTGTCTTCCAGTGGCAGTACCCGATAATTTTGGTACATCATCGCCCTCATGGTTCTCTAAAGACCTCTTTTTCTCCATTGAGAGTGAATTACCGGAAACGGCGTTCAACTACCCTTTCCGAAAATCGGAAAAGTGCCTGGTCAAAAAAAGACTCGAAAACGATTACCTTTCTATTTTAATCGTTTTTTTAACAGCGATTAGCAGCCTGAATCCACTCAACGTAACTCCCTTTGCTATGACAAAGCAATAATGGACAACGTGGGGCACGGATTCCAGCGGGCTGAACAAGGATACTGCCAGCGTGTTCACGGCTTGTAATCAAATATTGCACATATTTTATTTATCCACTCGGCGTGTTATATAAATGTCGACTTAGTCTTTTAAATATATATACCTCCAATTATTTAATTATCAATCATATCTGATAATAAACTTTTTATACATTATATTAGAATGCTCAGACGGGCTTGTACATTATTAGCATTGTGTAGCTCTCTTTTTTTTTTAAACTCAAACTAAATAGCCCCTTATTTAAATATTATTCTGTTGGTTTCTTTGAGATGGCTTGTATGATTTCCATGTTAGAGTTGCCGCATATGACCAAATCGTCCAGATAAAAGTAAATATTTTGATCTCGTAAATCGCCTATAACCTCATCCATTAAAATTTGGAAATATGCCCCAGAGTTCTTTAATCCGAAAGGAAGACGATTAGGAGAAAATTGCCCTAGGCACGCACTTTCGAAACACAGTTTTTCCTTGTCCTTTTCTCGTAACTTGATTTGAAAAAAGGCTGCCTTGAGATCTAATACCGTATATAACGTGTGACCTGAAATCTTATGTAATATGTCCTTGATCCGGGGTAATTCCACCGGTAGCAATGGAATGAACGTATTTAAGGCCCTATAATCCACAGCCATTCTATACTTGACTTCCTGCCCCTCTTTTTGTGGCTTCTTCACCATCAAAATTGGGAAGCAATAGTTAGACTGTGACTTCTTAATCAGTTCATATTTTAATAACTCCTGTATCTCTTTCTGCGCGACAATTTTCAAGGCATTAGGTAAGGGATAAGGCTTTGTTTGAATTGGAAAATCGTGTCTCAATTCAATATTTGGAATAATTGCATCCGTTTCTCCCAAAGTCTGATACGATTTTGAAAATACCGCATAATTATCTTTCAATAATTTATACATCCTTTTCCTATCCTCACCTTGTAGATGGTCTAGGTCAAACTCAGTGTTTTCCATTTCGGTTTTCCTTAACGTTAACATTTCTTCAGTGCAGGCATTTTTGATTTAATTTACATCCTGAATTTTAACATTATTTACATTTTCCATTACATTCATATTTACTACTTCCATTTCTTTATTTACCATTCCTACTTTCATTCTTTTGTTCAACCAAATAGTATTTTTATTTTTATTATAAAATATTGTGTTAATACATCTTGTATCAGTTACAGGTTAGATAGAGAACACCGGCAATATTGCCTTAGCGAGGTTTAATGGCTCCAGCACGACTTCCTCTGAATCAACGTTTTCTGACAACTGCAATTGAACCAGTTTCGATTCTCCTGCATCAAGTTTAACTTTCTTTTTTAGTCGAGCATAAATTGGTTTACTGCTTCTAGTTGTTTTCTGCATTTTTTTATTTATACATTTTTCTTTAATATTCTTACTTTGTGTACCTTCCTCACTGATGTGAAATCTAACCTTCTTTTTATTCTCTGTTCTCACCTCTTTTTTTGTATCAGTCATCGAATTAGATTTATTTTCTACATCACTATTTAAATTTAACTCTGCGTTACGCGCATCATTTTCATTTTTTATCAACATTTCTATGTTTATATTTTTACTGATTGATTTGTTTTTATCTCCATTATTCTTATCAAACACCTCAGTACTGCTTTCCTTATTTTCTTCCTTATTATCACTGTTTTGTTTTTGTATAAGAATTGTATGCATCATTACCTTATTTGCCTCCTTACTTTGCTCCGAATTTTTGCTTCCAATTAAAAGTATAGTTACATATTACCAAATTTTAATACTTTGTTTCTAGTATCTAAAATTCCTACATTGGTTGCTAAGAAGTCGTATCCTAATAAGATTTCATAGTCATTTCCGAAGTGTTGTTTAGTTATAAAAAAAGTATTATTTACCGCTTTGCCTCCAATTTTAAAATGCATTTTTACTCATCCCGAGAACTGAATTTTTTCCTTTGTAAATATCTGCAATGTTACTTTTCTTGTCACATAATTAATTTTCACGTTTGATTCATTTTTCAGCTTCTGAAAAAAATGCTCCGCAATCAGCGAAACCATGGACCCGGAGTCCACCATGGCAACCGCGGACACGGTGCTAAACTGCAACAAAACTTTAGGTAAAATTACATTTTGCATGTTTTACATACTATCCATATTTTGATTATTATTTTTATTTTCCAAAATATCCCTTATTTTAATTTCAAGTAATTTTTGAGTATTTTCATTATCATGAGTTTGACTTTCATTTTGTATTTCCTGACCATTAGGATTTTGACTTTTATTTTCTTGAAAATTAACAATTTGAGTATTTTCCACCTCATGATTTTTGTTTTGACTTTGAATTTCTTCGAACCTTTTACTTTCACTTTATACTTCCTGTGCGATATAGCATTGGGTAGCGTGAACTTTAATTGTTTCATCTTTTATGCTATGTTTATTTCTAATGGTCAATATATTTTTTTCTTGAAGTTCAATTACTTGAAAGGGTCCCTGAAACCTATCTTGAAAGATATTGGGTTTATTTTCCTCTTTCAAAAATACGGTATCTCCGATTTTCATTTCTTCATTAGTAATTTTTTTGAAATTTTTAATAACTCCTACTCGCATATTTTTATTAAATGTAATTTTAACCTTCTTTTGATTACTAATTACAATATCAATTTTGTTATTTTTTATTACAGTTCGAATTGTACCAAATGGAAAGAGTAATTTTGCGTGTTTTGTGGGGATAAAGATAACTTCCTTATCCTGAATTTCCTGACTTATGTCGAATTGTTCTGCAATCAACTGATTTGGTTGCAACGAAATCCTGCGTGTGAGCGTGACATAGACCTGGACGTCAAGATTTGACTCTTCATTAACACATTCTTTTTCAGCAAAATCATTAACCTTTTCATTTTTAGGCAAATTGGCCTCATCGACCTGTGCAATTTTTTTACTGTCATAATAAACATTTTTAATATTTTCATTAAATTCAAATATGCCTTTAACTTGATCATGTGTGACGATTGCCTTTTTCGACTTCGTCACAATTTTAAAATTATTTTCTGTATCACCAATTTTATTATTTTCATCATTTGAACAAGTATAGTCATTAACATAGCTACCTTTAAAAAATTGTCTATCAATTTGCGAAACTTTACAACTAGTTTCCTTAATTTCATCATACTTTTTATTATCGATCTGAGTCGATTTTGAGTTATTTTCGTTTTTGTACTCATCATTTAAATTTATTTTTGCATTGCACGCATCATTTTTAGTTTTAATAACTTTTTTAACTACTCCTGTATTTTCATTATTTGTAATGTTTTTACCTATAATATTTTCTACACATGCATTTTCCTCAATTTTCTTTTTATTAATATTTGCTTCACTTTTTAGACTTTGGACGAAGTGCTCATCGAACCTCACCCACCTGGGCCGAGAAAGTAAAGCCGGAAGTGTGGACGCAAACTTATCACTCGGGCAGGAAACATGGGTAAATTTTTGCATGCTTTCAATATCATTTATTTCTTTATTGTCATTTTTATTTTCATATTCATTATGTTGCTTGGCTTTAACTTTGGGACCTGGGCTTCGCGTGCGAACCTCCCTTTTATCACATTGCATTTCATTTGCGTTGTCATTGTAACTCGATATCTTATTTCGCGTTTGCGATTTATCCCTTCTAGATTGGGACTTTGGTCTGTTTTTTAAATTTTGACTTGGCCAAAGCCCTCGCTCAGTTTAAATTTCCGCGATTTTGACTGCTTTCTTGTCTGTGAACTCTTTCTTTTGCAAAAGTTTTGGTATTTGACCGACTATCATTTCTTTCTCTGAATCCGCTCTTTTGGGTATTACGAAAACCATTTCTTTGCCCATTTCTAATATTTTGACTCCCATATTTATTTTCCCCATAATAATTTTGTCCGTTTTGATTATGCCAACACGTAGAAAAATAATGACCTCTTTTCCCGCATCCTATGCAATATATATTTTCATTTTGTGATTTTTCCTGTCTTCCCCGTTGATTACCATTAAATTTTCTACCATTATTCCCTTGCGATAAACTGCATTGATTTCCGAACGGTCACACTCCTCCTCCGTAATTTTCTCCAAATGTTCTGCGAATTCTACTGCTTTGTCAAAATTAGTAATATTTATTTTTTTTATTTCAAATGCAAGATCTTCTCTTAAAGTTTCTAAAAATTTGGATAGCATTAAATTGTTTTTAATTTCAAACATTTCATTAGTTGAGTTATTTCCTACAAAATCATTTGTTGCATTAGAAATATTTAACGCTAGCTCAGCTACTTTCATACCTGGCGTCATAACAGATGCCTTAACTTGGCGTCATAACATAACCTGGCGTAGTAACAGATGCCTTAAATTGTTTCATCAAAATTTGTTTAACTTCTCCCATGTTGTTTGCATTCTGCAATTCCTTTTTTTTTTGTCAAAAATTCTAAAGCCTTTTCCTTTAATCTAGTTTTTAAAATTATAACTTTATTCTCTTCTGACCATTTCGGCCATTCCTGCAATATTTTGAAATTGCGTAAAAAGAAATTCAATGTCCTCATTTTCTTTTCCATTGAACAGAGGTAACAGATTTATCAAATTAAAGTTTTCCATTCTTATTCTCTGATTTTCACTTATTTCTATTTGTGACCTATCCGGAGACATTTGACGTCTCGAATTTCGTGTATTTCTTTCAGGCATTTAACACAAAATTATCCCTTCCAAAATTTTCTAACTTAATCTAAATACATGAATGCACTTAAAAAATACTGCACATAGAATACTTCATGCAAACAAATATTCTTAACATTATCATAAATTTTTCACACACTATTTTCAATTACAATATATTCAAAATCTTTTTCATTTTCAAAGTGATTGTGCATATTTAATTTTAACAATGCAAAATATCTGGTCAACATATGCTCCTCCAAAATTTTCATTCATTTCTTTATTTAAATTATTTTTATTCACCTCAGTATTATTCATTAAAATTTTCATTTAAATTTTGACTTACACAAAAGCGTCACGGAAACCAAAAGTGGCTATACGAACTAGAAAGTTACACTTTTAATTATTAAATTCATTATTTTAAATCACATTAACATTGCCGTAAATTCATAAATAGTGGAATTAACATTTAAACGTACATTGCTCGTCATTGTGCCGCAATAAACCCTCCAATTATTTTTACCTTTTGTGTAAGTCCTGAGAAGAATTATTAATTAATATAAAAAGATTAGACTTAAACAATATAATTTATTAACAACATCAATTTATCAATAACATCAATTTATCATTATTATCAATTTTCATTTAATTATATTAGCTATGGGAGATATGTGACCAGAAATATTAGATTTACGATGGTGTCTAGGACCTGTGAAAATGAGCACATACCTTCAAGTTTAATCTTGGGCTTATCATCACTTTCAGGCTTGCATCAGTCTTATTGCTGAAAGTACTGGCACAACTCTGTGGTGTGTGACTCGCATCTCGTACTTATAATGCACTCTCTTTCGTGACTAAGCTCGTTGTCTTTCGTCTACTCCAAACTCATATCTCTGCTTCTCCAACTGCAACCTCATTTCGTATATCACAGAACTCTCATTTTCTTAAACTGCCTTCTGATTTCGTCGATATCTGCAACCTCTTTTCGTATCTATCTGACTGACTTGGTTCCTTCGGCGGGGGGAGGGGGGTAGCTCCGCCCTTCTTCCCCTTAACGCTCATTGGTTCTTCTGAACCCAATGGCATCACTTCACATTTATCAAGGCCCCTCTCAGCCCCTGTGGCCTGGCACACCTAAATTTATATTATTATGATCTTAAAGTTCACGTTGTCGTAAACACCGGCGCCAGCCAGACTACAGCTTTTGTTTGCCGTTCTAGGCACCTTAAATATTCAAATAAAAATGTCTCATGTGAGGACATATTCTGGTCTCACAATTTCATTAGGCAATTTTCGTTTCATTTGATCTACGATCATAAGCTCTTTGAGATCGTCGTAATTGGATATGTCTAAACTTCCTATCTATTCTCCGAAGCAATTTCTTAAGTCAAAAGCAAAATCACTCCATGTCGCAGAATCGACTTTTCTATGTGATATGAAATTTTGATGGAATTGTTCCGCATTTAGTTTGAACTTTTTCAGTAACAATTTCTTTACATAATTATAGTCATTAGACTTCTCATCTGGCTCTCGGGTTCACTAATTCTCTCTCGTGTTCACTAATTCTCTCATCGGGCTCTCATTCACTAATTCTAATGGGAATAAACCCAACAAATATGTAACCCATTCTTGTTTCGGTATTTCGACTCGATTTATTTGCCTTTCAAACAGAGCTAAATAAACATTTATATCACTGTTTTTTTCGAAACGGTTAATCAATTTAAGTAAATCGTTAACTTTCCACGAACAGGCTACCTCTGAATCATATTTCCTTTTGCTTGCCGCTTCAATTTCTAATTTCCCCCCTCTAATTCTCGTTCGCGTTCACCAATTTTTTCCTCCTGTTCTCGTTCAGCTGTAATAGAATTCAAAGCATTTTTCGTGAATTCCTCGTCTTAACTTTCAGAATCGAGTACTAATTTCGATAATTGCGAAATTTTGGGATTTGCTGATGCAGTAAGGCCTAATTCATCCAGCAAAGTGACTAAATCTGTTTTTCGTGCTCTCACAAGATATGCCATAGTTTTAGAAAAAAAAATTCTGTACTCATCATCAGAAGTTGCAGTTCGTCGGAGTATCGTCGTAGTAATAATTCGTCACTCACTACTTTCTCGAAACCAAAATTAGAGTCCAATTTGAAATTATCTTCATCTTGGTCCAATTGAAATTATTTTCAGACCTCGGTCCAACTTGGAAATATTTTCAGATCTCCGGCCAACTTGATTTGATTCCAGTCTAGTTGATTTTTGGATCCCGGTCTAGATGGTTTTCTGTTCCCGGTCTAGTTGGTTTTTGGATCCAGGTCGACTTCCCATAATGTGGGTTTGTCAGGTGATAAGTTGAAAAAAAGACTCCACTCTGCATAACCACACATCTTTACTTAAGACATGAGCGCTATATACACGGGTTCTATTTACATCTATTTACAGGTTGAAAGTTTCGAACGTCACGAGCAATCGTGTTTGCCTGCCTCCTTTTTCATCACCTGCACTTCGTCCGTGCTGTCTCATAGTCGTCTCCGTCTCGCCCTTGATTCCGTCTTGAATTAGTCAGCCTCTCACTCGTCTGAGTGACCTCCTCGATCAACCTCTCGTCCGTTTTCCCCAAAGTCTCTCTAGCGTCGACTCCTTTATACAGTCTCATTTCTAGCTGGCGCTGTCCTCCTGTGACGTCCTCTGCCGTCCTGGTTGCCACAATCCCATATATATATATATATATATATATATATATATATATATATATATATATATATATATATATATATATATATATATATACCTATATCTATCTATATACATATATATATATATCTATATATATACTTACCTTAGAGAAGCAGGAAGGCAGATTACTTAAGCAATGGACCGTCGGCCCAGGCACACAAACAGCAGAAATCGTCCTGCTCTTCTGCCTCAGGACCGTAGGAGCCCGCGCTGAATATCATCGCAACCGATCATACATTGATGAAAAGCAGCATATTTAACCGCCTACTACCACCTTTTTGCCATACGAAAGTTAATGCGCTTCCCATACAACTAAAAACGTTTCATTTTTAAATACCATTATGTCAGTATTTAAAATTATTTCTGGTAGAAAATGTTTTCAACTTCATATATAACTTGTCTATAATTTTACAGATCTACATTTAATCAGAATTACACATTAATCGATAGATATATACAGGGCCAAAATAACGCACGGGGCCCCGGGCCACGACCCTGGGTAACCAAATTTTTTAGGGCCCCTGAATTTTACATGCGATAAAAAAATTGAAGTAGAAATATTTTTTTTTAATTAATTAAATATAAAATATTGTTTTTTTAAATTATAAAATATTTTAATTGTTATAATTATTATGCATATATTGCTTTGAAATAAAAACTATGGAAGTTTTCTACACTTACTAAAGGACCTTCCGAGCTATGATACTGAGTCCCCCAAATTTGTTATATGTTAATGTTTTGCATGTGTTTGATATGCCGTAATATTATGAGGGCTCCAAATTAGGCCCTGCACCCCACTATGGCTTGATCATGCCCTGGATATATCGTATTAATTAATGATCCCATCCCTTAAAGCGAAAAAATAAATGACCTACTAAGTAAGTAAATCTGAATTTTTTTTTTATTTGGTGTATACGCGTACTAAATTTTTAATTTTTAAGAGCAAATACCCCTTTTTATGTTAAGAAGACCGAAAATAATGACGCTTTTCTTGTTCTCGGGTAGGATATATTGAACTCAGAATTATTCCTCGTGAAATAGAGGTGGTTCCTGCAAAGGAATCTTTCATATTGGATATTCATTCCCCTTAAAATGTGAAGCAACTACTATCCTTCTTATACCTAAGTATAATTTAAATAGTAATAAGTTAAAATACCTAAGTATAATTTACTGTGATATTCATTTTTAAACATACACACTTAAAATCAATAAGTTATTAAAAATATTAGATCCCACTCAAAATGGTCTAATCCTATTCACAAGATAATATCCGCTTTACACAATTATTGAAAATTCGTAAAAATAATCTACTATGAGATTCGTTTTTAAACATACACACTTGAAATCATTTCTTCATTATAAAATCATATCGCTACATATCAAAACACTCCGACAAATTGCTAACATACTGTATTAAAACACATCGAAAAATTATTAAGTACAGCATTCCATGCACATCTATATTCCCTTTTATAAAATACATTCCCTTTTATAAAATACGACCCCTTCTTATATAATATATATCATTTTCATAAAAAAATAAAGCTCCCCCATAATAACTCCATTCAAAATGTTCTTAACCCATCAAACGAACCCATGAATAATCCATCTTCCGTTTACTTTCACAGAATACAGATTCACGGTAATAATCTATCTAGCAAGCAGCGGTTGGCACAATGGATAAGACTCTATCCGCCTAATCAATTGGTCCCAGGTTCGAGGCAGTTGAAAAATCAATAGCTTTTACATTTGGAAATTAAAAAAAATATCGATAGGTGGCAGCACTTCACCAACATTCGCCAGAGGGCGCTTCAAATATGTCAGCACTGATCAGACACGTCAATACAGTCGAAGACACCAAGCAGTAAGGTTGTTCGCTACCACGCTCCCGTGATTGCGCAATTAACTCTCCCGTGATTTTGCAATCAGGTCAAAGGTTACTTCCTAGATTATCAGTTAGTTCACTCAAGGTCATTGCAACCTCAAATGGATGCAGCCTCCTCAGCCTGATGGCGGCCTCTTTCGCAATACTGCCTGCTCAGTTGGTCTAAAGACCCTCCTCCCTCAGTGAGACCATGAGTCATCGGGTGCTGTACCTCACCAAAAACAACCCTCCTCAATGAGGCATCCCTCCTCCTCAATGAGGGAACCCCCCTCCCAAATGAGGGGCCATCACTCGTGAGTCATCGGCTGCTGCACCTATTGCACCACCTCCTCAAATTGGCGTGGGACGGGCCTTTTATAACTACTTGCCAGCGTATGGCTGTGTATTTATGAGAACACAATGTAATGTATAAGATAAAAAGGAATAATAATAATAAATGAACATAAATTGAGTTACCCCTTGTGCTTCTAATATTGTAGTGTATTTATGAGAACACAATGTAATGTATAAGATGAAAAGGAATAATAATAATAATAAATGAACATAAATTGAGTTACCCCTTGTGCTTCTAATATTGTTAAGTGATACTAACTAAGTATTTTTTTTAACTCAAAACAGGTTACAGTTAATTTGATAGACCAACAGTACAACTGTTGGAAGTGAAACAATGATAAATTGTTTCATATTTTTTATTCTAAAATGGTTGAGATTGATTTGTCAATGTGTTGCTGTAATTGGAGCAATGTTTTGAATTTAAAAATTAAATTGTGTTTTAATAAATGAAAAAATAAGGTTTGGCGGGAATGTATTTTGTATAGTGGTGTTTGTGAATTTAATAACATGATCTTTGTAGTAATATGGTGTGTACTCAACATTTTTATTCTTAATAACTGATTATTTATAATATTTTATATACTGGATGAATAATGTTGAATTTTAATTACTTTGAAGTAATATGATTCAGTTTTGTCGTATATTTTAATTTTCAATATATATACGTTATGATATAGATACGTTCAAAATCAGGTTATTTTCCCAAATAGATACGTTTCATATATAAGTTTTCATATAAATACGCTCAAAATCATGTTTTTATATAAATACGTTTTCTGAATAAAGAGACCGAGAAGAAAACTGTAAAATGACTGCTTATTTTTCTGAAATTCAAAAGTATGTAGCTTTCTGGCTTCATATTATTCTAAAGATACAACCATGCAACTTTGGAATAATATTCTAGACTACCATAGACTTTTCAAACGGGTTATCTCGAAACCTTTAACCACTGTGGTTTTCGAATTATAAGTGTAGGGTAAGTAGTAATGTTAGTGTAATGTTAATGTATTATAAGTGTACGGTAAGAAATAATTTTTCTAATATATTGTTGTGAATATAAAAAATTCCCTCGCTAGAAGTTCTTTTGCGAGCCAGAAGGATAAAACATCGTACAGATAATCTTTACCATGACGTGAATCTAAGGTTGCAATTTCAGGTCGTTCGGTTCACGGTTGTCAAATTTGTAGATTTATCGGCAATTTAAGTGACATTTGGCGACATTTCAAATGTTCGAGAATTTTCTAGATATAACAAATATTCTATGAGATACGAGCCCATTCTAGAAGTTTCTACTGAGAGTCTATAAAATGAGCCATCACTCGGAGAGCAGTTGACGTGATACGAGTTACATTGAATTGTAAGAAACACCAATGTTTTGAGAATAGTATCTGCTGTTTTGTGAAATGAGTGGAGCATTTAATTGCTGTCTTACTATACCTGACAGTTGTTTAATCATCTTGTGAGTTAGTTATCGAGCCCTGTCTGTGCTATGCTTGTGAATAAACGTGTTAGTTATCCAGAATTTGGACTCATTCTTGTATCCTGAGTGTACACTCACGATTCCAGAGGATACGGCGTAACAATAGTGTTTTACAGTACTCTCGCTAAGTGTCACTGCTATGACATTTAATTATTTATTGGTTGAGTCTCACCTACTTAATGAAAGAAAATTCTACCTCTGACGAAAAAAATAACAAAGTCGATGTAATTGGCATTCCCACATGATGCTGTCGATGAAAAATAAATGAAATAATAAATGTTTCGACTACATCAAATTTTAGATTACACCTAAAAAAAGATATTGAGATAGTCATATTTGGTTTCAAACGGAAGGGTAAGTGCTCCAGATTACATCTAAGCTTAAAATAAATAGGCTTTCTGATTGTTCCCAAACTGACGATTTAAAGACATTTGTGCTCTTAATCTGTTTTTTGGGGTAATCAGCATTCAAGTATTCTCTTTTCACGCAGATACCAGTTACTGCCATTGCAGGTACCAGTTACTTCCTTTGCAGATATCAGTTACTTCCATTGCAGATATCAGTTACTTCCATTGCAGATACAAGTTTTCTCATTGCAGATCCCAGTTACTTCCATTGCAGATCCCAGTTACTTCCATTGTAGATACCAGTTACTTTCATTGCAGATACCAGTTACTTCCATCGCAGATACCAGTTACTCCCACTGCATATACCAGTATGAACGGACCGATTTCGTGCTTATTATGCGATAGTTTGCACGGTGACTGATATTTATATTGGCAGCAAGGAACTTCCTATAAGCCACAATTTTTGCGAACATCTATGGGAGCATTCTTTCCACGTGACCGGCATAAAATTCGTTTAAAATTTATTATATTTCTGCTTTCCTTATAATAATACATGGTAATGCAGAGGGCAATCTGACAATACGAATATCGGAAAGTGACCCTAGTGCGACTAGTACGGATTCAGTGAACTCTGGAAGATTGAGTGGCGATTTCAAATTGGGAGGATAACGATCACGCAGGATACTGACCTGGGTAAAAATAGTAGTAGCAGGAGGATAACCAGAGGTAAAAATAGCAGGAGGTGGTCAGTCAGATGGTCAATGGTCCGCCAATCTGACATTTGAGGGTGGAGAATGCAGAGTCCACTTCGCCGATAAGAGCTTGCAATTTCGTCCCAGTAGCTCAACGGTAGAGTGTCGCCTGGCCAGTTCGGAGATCCAAGGTTAGATTCCCGGTTGAAGCAGCCAGGTTCTTTACATATGTATCTACTCCAAATTAAAAACTATTCAAGAAATTTTCTCAAAATTTGGTTGGTAAGCCCATGCATATGTCACAATGCCAAGTTTCTTCTAGGAAGGGGAACGAATCAGGGAGGGTCAGAGATCAAAAGACCAGAATACCGCTGTTGACAGTATTCTAGAAGGTGGACGTTATCGCCGTTCGTGACGTCACTGGTTTAGAAGGAGAAGTGCCAGTTTCACCGAGTAGCTTTCATTTCTATTTATAAATCGGTCATCTGCCCGGGAATGCTGTATGCAGCACCCGTATGGGGATATGCCTGTAAAACTACCATAGACTTATTAGAGACAAGACAAAACAAAACCCTAAGGATTATAAGGAAAGCCCCTAGATACTTAAGAAACTCGGTAATTAGGAAAGACTTCAAAATAAAAACTGTTAGAGCCCAAATCAAAAAGCTAGCGCTTAAATTCTACAAAAATCTGCCATCTGTCCCAAATGAACTATTATTTAATCTGCATGACTATGATCATCGCAAGGCTAAATCTCGTAAGAGACCCCGCTCGGTACTTAACTTTGATATTCGGTACTAGGAACGTCTCACCTTAATCAGTTGATATTAAAGAAAACTCGCGATCTTTGGTTTTCTACAAAATGTTTAAAATCCTAAACTGCTAAAATGCTAGGTTACCCTCAGATCTGCATCAACCCCCCCCCCCCCCCCCCAAACTGCTTAAACTCTTAATGTGCAACAAACTGCCACACTAGGAGCTAGGACAAATAATAAAAACAGTAAATCAAAAACCTCGAACCTCCAACTATGGACCAATGAAATAATGTCACAGTATGAAGATAAGAACCACACCTAGAGATTGGAGATTAAAGGCGCTTCGCGCCTGGTGCTCTGTTCTGGACGAAACTCTATGAAGAAGCTTTCATTTCTATGGGAAAACATAGACTGTGTCAGTCGTTGTTTTAATATAATTTGTAATTCTATCGTAAAAGTGAAGTTTAAGTGCAAATTTGTGTATTATAAATGTATATATATTAGTATTTTCACGTATATAAAGTATAATTTTGGTAAGCACAAAAATGCCTAGTTGATGCTCGGTTGCTTTGTGTTCAAATTATTATAAGAAGTCAATGGGATCTATCAGTTTTCATAGATTTCCAAAAGATCCTACACTCCAAAAATTATGGATCGTGAAGTGCAAAAGAGAGGATAAAATAACCATTGCTAACGCAACTGTTTGTTGGAGTCACTTTTCTGATGAAGATTTTCGGGCTAAATTTTGAATTTGAAGCCGATTAAACGATTGAAACAAGAAGCCAACGGCACAAAAATCTCACATACCATTAATACCGCAGTTAAAAATAATGTTTTTAATATAGCAGTATAAAAAATACTTATGATTGTCATGTTTCATTGATATGTAAAATAGGTGGTCCTCTAAGTAATCCAAAAAACAAAATTAATAAAATAAAAACGACTTCATATGCAGTATCTAAAATATATAAAAATAATTTATATTTCTGATACTAGCAATTATGGAGTTTTCTTTCTTTTTTTGGAGGGGGGGGGGGAGATATTAGCATTTTGTAAGCTAATTTACACAGTTTAGTTAATTGCAAAATGTATGTAAAGTTAATTTCAAATACCTTAAGCATTTTACTTTGTTATTAATATACATAATCATAAAACGCAATTCTTTAGTAATCATAATATTGACATTATATTCACATCATCTGAAGTTATGGGACATTTCGTTTTGATATGTAAAAAGCTAAGAATACAAAACTAAAATCATCAAAGTTGAAATATAATGCATAAAAAATTTATTTACAATAAAACTAAAAGCCAGCAGCACATTTTTCAGAAGAAATAAAAAAGTGGGAGAATACTTTCTTAGAAATGCATGGCGCATATATATCAAAAGAGAAATGCGTCATTAAGAACTTGCAGTCAAAGTTAGCAAACATTTCACCTTCTATACCACTAAAAGCCATAACTTTGTTTTCACGAACCAGAACATTCACTCGCATTAAACACTTAAATAAGACTTTCATGCCACAATTAGTAGAGAGAAAAAAGCAAAGAAAAGCCTCTAAATGGTGTAAAAGCAGTATCATGGCATAAAAATGGTATGTATTGATTTATTATTTATGATCCACGTGAACAATGCTTTAAAATTTTAAAACTGTACATAGTTTATATATTTAAAACGCTATAAAGTTTAATAATATTAATTTTGCATGCTTAAAATATCTTTGTGAAACTGACAGATCCAGTGGCTTAACCAAGAGTCATAATACTCTACTAGCTCAGAAAATGCATCGTCTTTTTGTTGGGTAAATAAAATAAATCTACTGCCATTGACCATACATTCGACCGTCAACTCCCCCCTTTTCCCAAGATCCGATCTACGCTTCTTAATATAATATATAGTTATGTAACTACTAGATTGATGATATTTCATAGTCATCAATATGTGTTATATGTATGTGGGATTTTTTGCGCAATTAGATATTTTTGAAATACATATTTATATTACATGTAGAAAGTATTATCAATGTTTAAGATAATGAATACCATATTTTTAAAAATCCGATGATTAGATATTTATTCATATCATCATATCTGTATTAAAACACTTGAAATGTAATTTTTATATTTACTACACTTTTCACGATATATTTCAGCTTTTATTATAAATAATATATGTATTATAATATTTTAATGATAGCCCTATGCATGTATGTGTGTGAGTAGAATCATTTAATTTCATTCTTCTAAAATTTTATTACGAATGATCTTATCTCCTTTTCGAATGATAAACGCGAACTTTCTAAACTTTATACATGTATCTCTATATCCCCTCTTCTTGACTTGTAAGTCAGTGACGTCACGCTTCAAGTTTCTCTCCCGGTCGAAAAGCAACCCCCTTTCTCTGACCTACCTTATGTTTAAAGTACCTTGTATCTCATCGATAACTTTTAATTTTTTTATTTACCTAACTGACATCAAAATTCCTTATTATTTAACATATTTATTTATTCATTCCGTATTTATTTATTCACTGCATATTTATTTATATTCATTTGATATGTATTTCACATTAATTTATTATCGTACAATTTTCCTCATCAATATTTACATTTTATTTTCATATTCACATTTATTTACATTTTATTTTTATATTCATACTCATTTATACACACAAGATTATCGTAACCTTTCCTTGCGTTGTAAATGAACAACAAAATTGCTTTATTTCGCACTCCATATTCTTCAATTATTTTTTTATTTCAACCTTCTTTTACACCTTCTGTGAATTTATTAATTTATTCATATAAACAAAATTTTAACTAAATTTATTTAATTTATCCTGTTACTTTAGGATTAATTTAGTTATTTAAATTGCTTATACAATATATATTATTCCTGAAACATTTATTTACCTAAGCAATTTTCAATGCATTTTTACATTTCAACATTCCTGCACGAGATATCGTGTCTTCGATTGCTTCATTGCAACGGGCGATTTACAGCTACTTTAACTGTTCATAGTTTAACATTTTAAATTCAAATTGATTTAAAATTTTCGTTTATTTATGCCTTTACTTATTTTTTGACATCAAATTTTGTACCAATAATGACTAATCTCAAACATTCTCATTTTTAGCTCATTTCTATTTTTTTTTACTTACTTAATTATGTCTTACAATTTTTAAGCATCAAGACTCTGAAAATTCAAGCTGCATCCCATTCTGAGAATCAACCTTAACATGAAAAATCAAGCAACTTGACTGGACTGGCCTGCACAACATTGTCCTTGCCTGGATTTGGCTACAGACTTTTCATCTTTCATCTACCCAATTAGGTAACATATTTGATTCAACCTTTCATTTTTGTATATTTATTTGCATAAAAATTTGTTTTGGCTCAAACTGCTTATCTCATGTAAAACATTTTGATTTCATTATCATTCATATTCTATGTATCATTATTATATAACTTTTTTGAAAACAAATTTTTGTACAACTATTTAAATTTCTTTGAAATTTATACCATTTTTATTTTTAAAACAATTCCTTCATTATTATTTTTAAACATTTCATATCATTATACATTTTTTCATTTTTAAAATTCATTCAATACCAGATCATTTTCCTTAGAATCCTTTTGATTTATTATTCTTATCTCGCTCTCCTTTTACAATTCTTCAGGAACCAATCATCAACAAATTTTGAATGTTTAAATATTTTTGATTTAATGAAAAAATTTTGATCCAGCTTTCTCTCATTTTGCTCATGACTATCATCTTCATTTGTGTTGTGAATTTGTATCTCATTTAACAAGTTTAATTTTTGAAAAACATATTCTGTATATTTGCTTTGATTTTCATTTATTTTTGAATCTACTTTTAGAATATTATTTCCTTCATTATCATTGTGATTAATACCCCTTATTATTTTATCATGTTCCCTTTGAATACATTTATTAGCATTATTTGAATTTTGCATTTTCATTTTCATTTTGAACATTAACATTTTGACTTTCATTATTCACAACACCCATTATTTTATTTTCAAGTAAATTTTGAGTATTTTCATTATTCAAAACACCCATTATTTTAACCTCTTTTGAATTTTGCTTATCATTGTCATGATTTTTATTTTCATTTTGAATTTCTTGAAAATTAACACTTTCATTTTTCCTAACATCCATTATTTTAAACTCATTTGAATTTTGCTTCTCATTATCATGTTTTATATTTTCATTTTGGATTTCTTGAAAATTAATCCTTTCATTTCCATTTTCAATATTTTTACAAGCATTTGCATTTTGTATTTCTTGAAAATTATTATTTTCATTCTCTTTATCCAAAACACCTAATATTTTCATCTCATTTGAAATTTGAGTATTTTCCTTTTGCATTTCTTGAAAATTAACACTTTCATTTTTCCTAACATCCATTATTTTATTTTCATTTGAAATTTGAGTATTTTCATTATCCTGATTTTGACTTTGACTTTGAACTTCTTCAAACCTTTTATTTTCATTTGCATTATGTACTCTTTAAAATTTAATATTTTCATTTTGTATATTTGCCTGATCAATATTTTCAAAATTCTTATCAACTTTTTGATTTTGTATAATTTTGACATTCGTATTTTCACTTCTATGCTGCATATTTTCATTTGTATTTTGAACATTTTCAATTTGTACACTTTGTACAGTATAACATTTTTTTGATTGAATCTCAATTACTTCACCGTTACCATTATATTTATTTTCACTTTGTACCTTTTGTGCTATATGATATTTTTTTGCGTCAATCTCATTTATTTCACTGTCTTTATCATATTTTTCCATCAATTCTTCCGCACTTTGTACATTTTTTCTATATAACATTGGGTAGCGTGAATTTCAATTGGTTCAACTTTCATGCTATATTTATTTCTAATGGTCAATTTATTTTTTTTCCCAAGTTTTATTACTCGAAAAGGTTCCTGAAATCTATCTTGTAGCATATTGGGTTTATTTTCCTCTTTCAAAAATACGGTATCTCCGATTTGCATTTCTTTATTAGTAATTCTTTTGAAATTTTTAATCACCTCTACTTTCATATTTTTTATTTAACGTAATTTTAACCTTCTTTTGATTACTTATTACAATATCAATTTTGTTATTTCTTATTATAGTTCGAATTGCGCCAAATGAAAAAATTCTTTTGCGTGTTTTGTGGGGATAAAGATCACCTCCTTATCCTGAATTTTCTGGTTTACGTCGAATTTTTCTGCTATCAAATGACCTGATTGCAAAGAAATCCTGCGTGTGAGCGTGACATAGACCTGGACATCAAGATTTGACTCTTCATTAACACATTCTCTCTCTCTTTTTCAGCAAAATCACTAACCGTTTCATTTTTAGGAAACTTGGCCTCATCGACCTGTGCAATCTTTTGACTGTCATAATAATCATTTTTAATATTTTCATTAAATTCAAATATACCTTTTACTTCATCTTGTGTGACAATTGGCGTTTTGGAACTAGTCACAATTTTAAAATCATTTTCTGTATCAACATTTTTATTTTTTTTATCATTTGAACAAGTATAGTCATGGCTACTTTTAAGAATTTGTGTATCAATTTGCGAAACTATACAACTAGTTTCCTTAAATTCATCATACTGTTTATTATCAATCTGAGTTGATTTTGAGTTAATTTCATTTTTGTACTCATTTAAATATATTTTTGCATTGCACGCATCATTTTTATTTTTACTAATTTCTTTAACTCCTGCGTTTTTATTATTTGTAATGTTTTTACCTATATTATTTTCTACACATGTATTTTTCTCACATTTCTTTTTATTAATATTTTCCTCACATTTCAGTTTTTGGACAAACTCTTTATCGAACCTCACCCATTCGGGCTGTGCCAGTAAAGCTGCAGTATCCAACAACTCAACCTCCGGACAGGGGACATGGGTATATTTTTGCATGCTTTCCATGCTATTTATGTTTTGACTGTCATTTTTATTTTCTTTGATTTAAAATTGGGACCTGGGCTTCGTGTGCAAACCTCCCTTTCATAATTTTCATTTCTACTCTCGTATCCGTCCTTATTACTTATTTGGGACTTTGGTCTATTTTTTAAATTTTGACTCGGCCAATCCTCAAAAATTTTCTCCAAATGCTGTGCGTATTCTACCGCCTTTTCAAAATTTTGTATGTTCAATATTTTAATTTCAAATGCCAGATCATGTCTAACAGACTCCATAAATTTTGTCAACATTAAATTGTCCTTTACTTCAGTATATATTTTTGAAATTAATATTCAGGGAATGTACAAACTTTCTTCAGCAAATAATAATTTATCAAAAGCTATTCACAGTTTTCACATATGGAGATTATTCTTTCTACTTTTAAATATTAATAATATTAAAAAAAATAATTATTAAACTATTCCAATTAAATCGCGTTTTATACTAAAAATAAAATGTTTGAAGCAATGCATCCACAGATCAAGCAAGTCTCCCTGACTTTAAAACAGTTATTCTCAAAACTGTTATTTTCGATCTTGCACTGATTGTAGGGCCAAAACTAATTAACCCAGAATTTTATAATTTTACATGCTTTTGTATCGTATATATGTATTCATACTCTACCTAAATTTAAATAACTATTAATTAACAAAATTTTATTAACCCTTAACCACACACAAGAAAAAAAGTAGTACATTCATGCCTATGTGGGATTCACACGGACCCCAATACAAATTAATTGGAGTGTGGCTTAACTCGATTTTCTCATACCAGAATCCATTTTAAGTAGCTTGTGATCTTTTTGAAAGAAAAGGTTTGAAAAATCTGTATTTTTAGTCACAATTGTTACCCTTCATTTTAAGGGGCTTGAAAAAATCAAGATACCAAGTTTGATAATGTACCCCTCGGGGGGTAACCACAAAATACTATATTCAGAAAGTTCACTTCCATAGGAACCCATGGCAACATCTTTAACATGGGATTTCGCATAGACACTAGCATTCGGGGAGCCAACCATCGAAACTACGATGTAAACAAAACTCGGCTGCTACATTTGGTGACTATCGCTCGCTTGCCAATTTTATATTAATGCGGCCAAAAAAAATTACAGAACTGTACTTTTATAATTTTTTAAACTATAAACATGAGCAGCATTTAAAAATACTTTTATCTGTAATATATTTATTAGTTTCAGTAAATTTAAATAAATAAACATAGATATATGTATATTTAATTCATGCAATCATGAACTAAATAAAAAATTGAAGCATTGCATCACTATAAATTATTGTGCACCAAAAGTTACAAGCTAACATACTGAAAAAACTGAAATATTATATATTATTTTCAGTCTAAAAAGTATACTAATGTGTTGATTGCTAAATTGCTTAGTTCTTAATTTATTTTGGGGTGCTGATAATATATATTATATGTATTTTAAATACAGAAGATATATATATATATATATATATATATATATATATATATATTTTTTAATAAATAACAAATTTACATAAATGCACTATCAAAGGTGTGGAACTCAATCGTTAATTAATCATTCGGGGGGAGGGGTTTTTCCACATTACATCAGTTAATAAAAAGTATACAAAATATATACACATACAATATCATATTCAACTTAACTAACTCTAGAAAGAGTTATCCAAATATCAATTTTTATACATTTTTACACACATATTAGTCTCTCGGGCGCGGTAGCCCATTGGTTAGCGCGCTGGAGTTGCACTCGGTAGGCCCGGGTTCGATTCCAGCCACTGCCAAAACTGCCGCCGTGTTCATGCGGAGTACGATCACGTTAAACATGTGGGTCCGAAAGTCCTTCCGAGAGGTTGGTGGTAGGGGAAGGAGGGTACGGTCCCTGTGGATGCCTCCCCCACTGGGTTCCGGTCTAAATTGGGTGGCACTTCCCGACCGTCCAAGCAGTTGCCTTACACCTATCTGGTAGGTCGGACGGTCTGGGTTTCAACAACAACACATATTAGTCTGGACGGCCGGGAAGTGCCACCCAATTCAGACCGGAACCCAGTGGGGGAGGCATCCACAGGGACCGTACCCTCCTTCCCCTACCACCAACCCTCCTCCCCAACCACCACCCACCAAGGACTTACGGACCCACATGTTTAACGTGATCGTACTCCGCGTGAACACGGCGGCAGTTTTGGCAGCGGCTGGAATCGAATTCGGGCCTACCGAGTGCAACTCCAGCGCGTTACCTTACACCTTTCTGGTAGGTCGGACGGTCTGGGTCTCAACAACAACAACACATATTAGTCTGTGGCAGTAACTTTCCCCCCAGGAGGGAGCTAATGACGTTACGAACACAAATATTGTATCACAGCTATTTTTCACTACAATGATTGAAACTGTTAAATTTTGTGATCATTGAGCCTTAAATAACCCCTTTTATGCATAATTATGTCAAATTTTGTTCTATGCTGCCATGTTAAGAAAACATAAAATTTCGAAGTTTTTCTTGAGCTTTAATTTTTTGTTAACGATGCCTAAAAAAAAAAGTTTGGTGAAAATTTATTAATACAGTACAACCTCGAAAATCCGGACATCCAAAATCCGGACGTTTTCCAAATTTTCGTTTTTTTTTTTTTTCCCCGGACTGACGAAGTCGCGGATTTAAAACAACAGGGTAAAATTATTTATATGGAATTATATTTTATAAGCAAATACTGTATTTTTTCCGGTTGACTTTCTGAACCCGGAAATAAAACGAAAGTTTAGATGGACGGCCGTAGAACGATCGGCTCGTGGTTGGAGCGTGAATTACGTTGTTATCGTTAATCCCACCTCCCCCTTATTCAAGTCACAACTCCCAATGAATTATTTCGCGTAAAATATACATCGTTATTTAAATACGGAATTTTTTTTATTAAAATTTCCTTTTCTCATTATTGAAAAAGACATTTTTCTGAAACAATGTAATTTTTAATATTAAACACTTTAAAACATTATCGTAACATTTTATCAGATTGTTCAATTAAATCTAAAAATCCTGAGAATTTATAAAATAACGCTCACGGAAGTTTATTTTGTTCACTTCGTAGTACGAATTCCATTCTTCAATGTATTCTGTTTTGTCTTCAGAATCTCCTCCCCCTCCCGATATCTGACGATCTTTTCGTTCTCGTCGAACGTGTCAGCTTGAAATCAACTGTATATTTTGCCTTTTTTGTTTAGAAAGTCGTATTCACATAGTATAAATAGCAAATAAATAACTAAATAATATCGTATCACACAAAACCAAGCAACAAGGTCATTAACACACAGACCTCTCAAAGGGGTCGGCTACGTTTACGAGCTAAGCAAATTCCTTTCTTCGCTTTCCCTGCCCCACTACGTCCCGGTGCTGCAGCCTAGTAATGACTCATAGTAATTTAGAAAAATCGTTGAGGAGAAATATTTTTGTTTTGGAAAAGATATTTATTTTATCTACTGCGATATTTTTTACGTATTTGACTATTACTTATAAAGTTTTTACTATTTTCAGAGTCATCAGACTTTTTAAACATAACATTATACAGATGCTGGAAAATAAATAAAACTTTTAAGTTCTTATTTTTTGTTTTTCGTTCGTTAATAGCGAAAACGGTTTAAACACATTTACACCTTTAAAGATATCGTCAAAAGTGCTAATCCTCGATCTTTATTAAATCTCGGCACTTCATTAAATCTTCCGGCGCTTCATTAAATCTCGACAAAGCCGATATAACGGAAGTTTTGCACTGTGATGATGATGCGCCAATCGTAAATAAATTGAGTGATGGCGTAATTCGCGATCTGATATTAAAAAAAAAATATCAAAGTAGGGACGATAAATGCGGAGAAGAAAAAATACCCATTGATAATCTTATGCAAACAATCGATCATGCTTATTAAAGGTCTTGAACAAAGAAGCTTTATAAAACCGAGCAGAAATAATATCCATCTACAGGATAAAGAAAACTGCTTTCCCATAAACAAAAATTAACGAAATAACAAATGTTAATTCAAATATTTAAACGAAATGATAAAATGTAATTTTATCATTTCGTTTCGTTCACACATTCTAAATTATTAATGTGTATTTCTTTTCTTAGAAATTTCTTTTGCCCTATTTTTTAAATTAAATAATATGTTTTAATTGATTAACTTAACTTTAGCCATTATTTTTACTAAAAATAGTGCTTTATAGCGTATTTAGTTAATATTAAATCGGAATTTTATACAAATTCTATAATCCGGAAAAATCGATAATCCGGAATCGGCAAAGTCCGGACGAGTCCGGATTTTCGAGGTTGTACTGTATTTGTACATAAAAAATGGACCACAGATGACAAACAGATGGCATTACTCTAAAAACATTCAAACCGTGCTCAGGAGGTCCTAAAACATACATTGGCATCAGAATCTTGAAATCGAAAATTTTCGAGGAAACAATCTTTCTCTATACTACTAAATCTAATGAAAATTTATTCAAAATGAATTTAAGTAATATATATGTTAAAAGAATCCCTCATTGACATATATTGTCAAAAATATTTTACTTAACAACATTCATCACACAACACATTAGGATATTGTGGATATATATAATTTTATAATTTTTGCATATTTTACATGCAATCTTCACTTTACTGTCCTTACTCGTAGGATAATATTTACATCTGGCTTTAAGTGGTTGTTCTTCCTTTTATGATGTTTGGTTAATCATATCCTAAGATTGTACATAAAACAAATTTAATTATGAAAAAAGAAAAATGGTACACTTATGCACACTTTTCAATTTGTATCATCAGAACATCTCAAATTCTTATCAAGAAAGGACAAACACAACCTAAAAAAGTTACGTGGACAAGAGGTGCAATGTATAAAAAAGTTTTAGAACTAAAAATAAAAGTATTTTTCATGGAGTGTGCAGTTAGTGTGGTTATTGGCTAAATATAATTCTACATGATTTTTTTTTATATTTTCGGCATTTAATCACAAAACTATCTTAAAATTTGCATTTTATATTTGCAAACTTCAAAATAATTTTAGGTGAAGGTTTAGGTATAATCTCTTAAGGGATTAAATTTAAATAAATGTGGAAATGAATGTGTCGCAGTTTATCCAGAAACTGGGGCACAGCAATTGTATTGCAAGGCACACTTTCAAAAACTATCCATTAATCTATGATAAAAACAAAATGTTCTACCACACTTTTATCAAATGCTTTTTATTCTTGTAATAGAATGAGAATTAGACAATACACCCTAAATAATTGATATCATTTTAAAGAAATAATGACAGGCTCATAAAAGTTTGAATATTCCCATTACAAACAATCATCTTTGAGCTAGTAAGGATATTTTATGTTCTCTCCTTTTAAAAGTTGGGAAATTAATATTTATAATTAATTTATTCATATAAAGTCAAAATATTTGCGTTTTAATGCCAATTCTATAGAAAAAATCTGATGTGGGCAGCACATGACTTTCCCTATATAATACAAGTACTTCATTTCTTTGCGAAATAATGATGGACAAGTTTCATGGCACAATGTTGTCAACATTGAAAAGTACACTGACACTGGACATTTTTCTGGATGACAACATGAAAAGTAAAAATGGTTGATTCATATTCAGATACTCAAAACTAAATCTATCCAATTCAGTCTGATTTCAATTTTATATATACAAGACAATACATTTGTAGCATGTGAACCCTGTATTTTACGATGGAATTACAACATGTATCATAATGCAAGTGTGTGACATGAAAAAATCATCCATTTAATTTACTAAGAATAATTATGAGTAGTCCCAATCTCAAATTAGGAGGGGTGTGGGGTGAATTAAGCAAGTTTACTAGTAAGACATGTATAGTGTAAGCAGCATTAAAAATTCCAGAACAAATAAACCATTAATATAAAACACACTCAAATTTACCTCAGGTTCACTCCTCTGCTCAGTACAGAACTGAACTAAGATTTATAGTGCAAAGTTATTAGTATTGAATCAGTTTTGTAAATAGAAACTTTGTGCTTTTGTTGGTTGGCATTCATTTAACTACATACACTGTTACAATATATCTGACCATGTTTGTATATCAATTACCCCTCTAAAAGTGCAGTGTCAGTATGTAAGAGCACTAAATGCAATCATAAGGGCAAAAAAAAACAAGAAAGATCAATCATGCTTAAAGCATTGATTATGAAACACTTTCCAACTTCAATGCAATTTTATTTAAAAAAGTCGAAAATGCAATACATTCCTCGGTAATATTTTAAAACTTATGACAATACTACATTGATTTATTATATTTGAAAACTTAAACCTTCATTGAAAAAAATGAACTTCATTCAAATGACGGCATTGAAATATAAATTGCGTGGTTTAAATATCTCTAAAATGCAATAAATTCCACGGTAATATTTTTAAATCTATCATAATACTACGATAATTTATTATATTTGAAAACTTCATCGAAAACAACTGAAATTAATTCAAATGACGTCATAGAAAAAATAACACGCCTGGATCTCTCTATAAAAGCAGGATTTCATTCATAACTTTCTCCATTTCATTCATCACAATACTATAATAATTTATTTTATTTAAAAATTACGACCATGGAGCTACAATTCATAAACTTTATGCTTAAAACTTCATCGAAAAAAATCGTCCTTCTGTTTATAAAATCAATTAATATTTCATTCATATCAGCCATGCAGACTCCATGGACTGAATTATTTTGTGTTAAAGAAATACAGTAATTCTAATACAACTCATTCTACATATTTTGCTGTTTACATTTTACATAGGTGAAAAATAGGCTTAATTGTAGAAATAATCAAATTTGAATGAGAATTTAAACTCAAATATATTGTCATTGTGTTGTTTTAGTATGTAGATGCACAGAATTTAAGCAGAAATAAAGTAGTTTTAGGATGGATACAACACTCAATATGAATTAAAAAGAACTTTAAAAAATCACGAATTTGAAACAAGATGGATGCCATATATCATTTTGAAGTGGGTCATGTGACCGTTTCATATCATGGTCACGTGATCGTTTCATATAAGATGTGTAATTATTATTTTAATTTTTATTTAAAAAACTACTGAATATATTTAGCTGAATTTTTTTTTATATATTTTATGGAACAATTTGACTATTACCAAAAATTTTCGAAGCAATTTGTGAATTTTAAATCCGCTTAAAAAATGTTAGAAGAATTAGGTCCCATAGGGCTCAATGTATTTCATTTTTTCAACCCGGGTTCAATCCAAAACTAATTGTGTGATATTATTCATTTATATTCCCATAGGTCCTACAGACCGTCTGAACAACATACTAAAATTTCATTTTGATTAAGTCATTTTTACGGCAGTTATCGTGCTAACGGACAGACAGACAGACAGACAGAATGAACAAAGTCATAAACACTTTTCAACTTTGTTGTAAAGTGTTAAAAACCATGTATACTAATTCAACCATGCTGAATCCAAATCTGAAATCTGATGCTCAAATTAACCCTTGGATTTGGAGAAATAGCCTCTCAAAATTTAGGCTGTTTTTATATTTATATCAGTCAGACCAAAGGTGTTGCCAAAACATTATGAAATTTAGTGTATAAAAAACTATTCAGCTCAAGGAGTTGGAAATGAGACCACCCCTATGATAAAGCTGAATAGAAAAGTTAATATCGAAAGGTCATCCCAATTTAAAAACTAAGAACATGAACATTTAAATAATGGAGTTAGAGACACTTACTTCCTGCTTTATCTTCAAATTCACGTTTCAAGCAATGCAATTAATGGAAACTTTTTACATATAATTGTATGAAGTTAGAACCTTTTCTTCCATGGTATGACTAAAAATTAATAAAAAGTTAGGTATTAAACTTTATAAATTAGTTTGTTAAAAGTTCTACAGAGTTTAAATTAATGGCGTTATGTTTGGGGATAGTTTAGTATGCATGTTTTGATAAGGAGTCGTAAAATAAATAGTAATATTGAATGGAAGGGGGTGTATGGATCATAGGAGTCTGTGGATCTTAGAAGCAGATGGGAGGGTCGATGGAAGTTGATGTCTGCCCTTTCCCATGCATGCCACTGCATGGACGGGTGCAATGCACAGGCTTTTCTGGTCACCTCTCTAAAACCACAGTCCAGTATCAGTATGTCAGAATACCGAATGCATCACCATAGGATCTGGAAAAATAGTCTTTCAAAAGCCTGGCTGTTTTCGCCATTTTTGTGCCGTTACAATCTCAGGTCATAGGTGTTTCCACATTGCAATACAATTGCCTGGTCATGAGACTTTAATGTCTTAAGAAATGTAAGGAAAGCTGTATTCAGTTTAATGGGAAAGTTAATATTGAGAGGCCATCCCAATGTAAAAATACAGAATATGAATATTTAAATCATGGAGTTAGAGACATCTTCAGATTCGTGTTTTAAACAATACAATTAATGCAAACTTTGTTTATAGATAGATTGGTTGGAACTCAATTGTCTGACCTATAAAGTTAGACCTTTTACTTCCATGACTAGAATTTAAAATCTTGGCAATATTAATTAAACTTGATAAATTGATTTGTTAAGAGGGTCTAGGGGAGTGTGAATTCATTGCATTATGTTAGGGGATGCTATAGTATATTTGTTTTAATAGGGAGTCATATAAGAAATAGTAATATTGAATGGGAGGAGTGCAAGGCTTGTATATGTCTGTGAATATTAGAAGCATATGGGAGAGTCGGCAGGAGTTGATGTTCGTTAGTTCCTGTGTCCCATGCATGGCCATGGTGTATTTGGACGGGTGTAGCGAATGGATTTTACTGGTTAATTATTTATTTTTTTTTTTTTTTCAAATAGGAAATACGGTCTTGGTAAATACCCAAAACATTAAAAATTTTGATTTCATGCATAATTTTTGGTAGAGTATATGTTGTGATTGAATGCTTGCAACAGCTATTCCATTCAGTGAGTATTGGGATTTTTCAAGCAATTTCACTCTGCAGATTTAATTGGGGGTGGAGGCATTCTGAGGAAATTAATTACATCTTGTAATAAAGCATGCATACAGGGTGTGTTGGAAAGTCCACATTGAGGGAAAATGTTTGAGAACAAAGAGTTTATTCTTTTAATGCTGCTGCACAGGAAACCCCTATAGCACTACAGAAGACAATTTTTAAGGGATAATCCCCCCCCCCCCCTTTTAAGGGGAAGAGCTATCTTAACTCCTTTCAGAGATAGAGAGAAAAAAGTCAATTACAAGGCAGTCAAGTGTTAGTCTCATAGAAAAAGCTGCAAACAAATGTCTAAAAATATATTTCTAAAAGCATGCAATTCTTTAAACTGCAAATTAACTATTTTATCTGACAGATGATTTGTCAATAAACATCATCCTAATCAAAACCAAAAAAAAAAAATAATTAATTAATCCAAGGTTAAAAGAACATTCCATCTGCAGTATTGTATTTTTATGATATGTTTATTTCGTTCTATTTTATGAGCTATGTCTATTACATTATTGACTAATCAAGAATATTGCATAATGGTTATTTTTGGAAAATATAACTAGAATGCTAGTATAGCCAAATTATTATATGCATAGCATTCTAATCATCGGATTATGCTAATGTTTTATTGGGGAGGGAGGGGGGGTTTGAGTGTAATCCCTGGTTTTCAAGGGTTCTTTTCAAACTTTTTCTGTTGGACGAACACATTTTTGTACTAATTTGGCAAAGCTCTACAACTTTATACTTAACTTTTTAATATATTTTTTATTAGGGAGCGAGAAAGCCCCCCCCCCCCCCCCTGAAAGTTGTCTTGTCACATGTACCTTAGGGTTTTCCTATGCAGCTGCATTAAAACAATGATAACCCTCTTCGTTCTCAAATTTCCGGATTAAATTTCATGAAATCATTGCATTATACTAATAAATTTGTACTATTAAAAGTTACTATAAAAAAACTATATGTAAATATAATAATTCCCAACTCAACGGAAAGGAGTAATGTTAAAGTGTCTATACAGTGTCTAAATAGTTACTTTTTAGGACTATTGCGAGAACAGCAATTTATAACTGATAATTTTTTTCGACATTTTGACAAGGACAACTTAAATTAATTGAGGATCCATTCTTAAATGCTCTTTCCAACATTTAATTGAAAAGTTGTTGGGACTAAATTTTATTATAAAATCACAAACTCCATTAATTGGAAATGGTTCCGAGATCTGATCAGCAAGGAGGTGCTGTACTAAATTAACAATCAAATGACCTGTTTAGCAAGTTATCAGGGTGGTCACAAGAAATTCATTTTGAAATTCTTGATATTTTCCCTGAAGCATCCTTCCCCCCACCCTCGAAAGATGTTTATCAAGGTCGCGTGGCCTGTTAATGAAAACTTTCCCTCCAGCCACTTGTTCTGACGTATATTTAAAAGAGATGAGTCTTGTAATACAAATTGAAAAATCGGACATCATGGAATGAACAAGCATTGTTCATTCAGCTAAAAGAAAACTATAAAGTCAGAAAATGAAAACAAAAATCGCAAATTCACAGTTTTCCCAGAATGGAAGTCCCTGGTATTTCCAGAAGCATAAAATTCCCTGATAATTCCTGGTTTGTGAATCACCCTGTTTATACTGAATGCAAAACTTTTTCAGAAACGTAGTTATTACTTTCAATAAAGGCGAGAAAAAGATTGTAATTGAAGTCACATTGAGCTGTTATTCCTGTTGATTAATATCATGTATGTAAGTGAATGTGAATTTGTCAATCGCAGAGTAAGATAATTTTCCATGGGGAAAATATGTTAATTTAATAGTAATTGGTATCTCTATTACTATAAAATCAGTCAGTATAGCTTAAATTATGACTTAAAATACAAGTCATATTTAAAAACTATTAGCCAGCTGCTAGTGACATCACAATTTAAGCTATATCTGTTACAGTTAAGAATTTGACATGGCATGTACCATATACTGTAGGAAAAATAATAACTACAATAAATGTCCATAAAACATTTTATTAACATCTTTGTCATTATGTTATTCAATGAGGAAACTCACACTGTTGTCTAAATTTCTTTGGGTTTTTACAAAAAGAATTTCATTTTAAACATCCAGGCAGAATACACATTACCTAGACACATATATACCTGCACTGGAAAATGCAGATACCCAGGCATTTTTTAATTTGGCATCGCCGAAATAGTCACATTAATGATTACAGACAGTAGAAACATCTGGTGCACTACTTGCGCACTACACTGTACATTAAAAATAGAGAAGGCAAGTTTAGGAACAAAATAATTTGCCTCAAAGGGAAAAAAAAAAGAGGAAAGTTTCACCTACAACCTGATTCACACTGCTAAAAATCTACATTAAACTTTGTTGTACTTGAACAGAAACATTATGTCCCCAGAGCTAAACTTTCAACAAAACATGCAACTAACTATCCAATAGCAGTTCTGACCCAATATAAAGCTTAAAAAAGTAAGAAAAATGAAAAACATGTGGTGAAGCAGGTTGCCAGTTAAAAACTATAAATTAGAAGGACAAAAATAAAATAAAACTGACTGATTATCACAATAATGTTTTAGCAATTTGATATATGCACGATATTAGTTTACCATCACATGACACTACTGCAGCCTTTTGGAAGTCTGCACCACATGCATCAATATGAATTTAAATAACACAGCTATATTTTCATAAAGCCCTTTGTGTCCAAATTACTGGTTGTCGCACCACAGAGCAGTGCTGGTCCCTACACGGCAGTCCATATACAACACAAGGGAAACCTCTGAGTATATACTGTATTGTTTAATACTGTGGTGATAATGAATACAACATGGAAGCTTTGATTAAGTGATACGGTAAAGACTTTTCAGAAGGCCACAACTTTTTTTTTTTGTATTTTCTGTTTGTTTTTTTTCTTTGTATTTTTTTTCCAAGCAAATGTCTGCAGAAACAAGGATTCATCTGCCACTGCCAAGTCCGAGATGATATTTCATATTTAGTGACAAATAACATTTCTTTTCATCTTTATTGTTGCGTCTGCTGTTTCTGTGGCTGTGGTTGAGCAGAAGATCCTTGTTGCGCTCTGTAGTTTCCTCGACCTCGGCTGTTTCCATTTGGTCGTGGGCCTGAAATAGAAAATTAGTTATTGTTTATTGCACAAAATAACTAGATTCATAATATGGCTGGCTCACTACTGCTTTGTAAACAACTTGGAAATAGACTTGAAGGTAGCAATATTAAAATTAAAGTATGACATGTGTAAACAAACATGAATGATATGAATGTTGCTTTTTATTGGTTGCATGTGAAATTCTATGTAAATGAAAAATTTCCACAGTTAGCATTGCATCATTTTTGATCAAAATTTTCTGTGGGTTCAAAATTCAAATTTTGAACTTTATCATGACAATGTGATTATGTTTAAAAAGAAAGAAAAAAAAATCTAAATCAGGTAAAGCATTTAAGCTATGCAAGGTTGGGCATTCTACAATTTAAGTGACTGCTATGGGAGCTCCAACATTGGAAAATTTCCCATAGTTAAAACTGTACCACTTTTAATTATTTGTAACTTTGTTATGGGTTCGAAATTCAAAATTTGAGCTTCATCACGACCTCAGTGGGATATAATTACATGAAAAAAAAATTTTTTTTCCAAAATAGGACAAATTGTTTGACATTTATTTCACAATCAATTTGAGTCGCTGCTAGGAACTTCAATAAATTATAATGGCTAATTTATAAAGAAAGAGCAAAATGTTATTTGAAAACTACTATGAATCTGAAAGTTTAATACATAATCTTTCATTTTGAACAGTTGATCAGCATAATTTAACTAGGATTAACTGTGTCATGAGGAAATGCAGCTTGGCAGACTAGAACCCTGCTTTTCATTAATAAAACATATTTCAACTATATCTTACGTTCAGCACTATTTCTGCTTTTTCGGTATGAGGATATATTCAGAAGTCGAATCCATGATGTCATTCTTTTGTTAGTGATTTAGTCTGTTTACAGCAATTGTGTCTTATTAGTCTGAATGCTCACTTTTAAAGTTATATTATGATGTTTTACCAACTATCTATGGCAACCAGCCGATCGCTTTTTGAACAGAAAATATTGCAATGTTTTTAGGGCCACCTTAACACTTGCTAGGGACCTTCGGTAAAAGTAAATTCCAGGGACTCCCAGCATTTGACAATGCTACTTATGATAAAAAATGGTTCTGTATGCTTTTAGCAGGCTGTGACCCTTGTGAGCCATTAACTCAAGGACTTACTAAAAAATATTTAATTTTTGTTGTTTGCATGTTAGTAAGTTGGCAACATTTTAAAATATGTTAACATGGTTCATACAGTCTTCTTGAAAAAAAAAAAGAAAAAAAAAATTCAAGGTGTAGCAATAACAACAATGCTACAGTGGTTATGTTATGTGCCTCCGAGTAGCACATAACGAGGTAATGATCGACTGGAGTGGTAGGGCGGTTCAGTGCTGTAAGAAACGGTGGTTCGGATGACGCGATACGATGTCAACATGAGGCAGGGTCGGTGAGGGTTATTCGCATGCAATTCCGTAGCAAATGTGAACACTGAAAGGAAATCTCTTATGTTGTGGATTCTCAGACAAATTTACGGAACTGGTCACCATTGGGCGCAGCTAAATCTTTACCATGATTGCGTTGTATTGAAAGGAACTCGAATAGATGATCGTGAAGTTCAGAATTGCGATTTCTTTTAAAATCAGATACCTTCGACTTGGAACGGATAAAATACTCGCATGAGTTTGAATGACACGACAAGGTTTCCAAAAGACAAAATCCAAACTTGGTGAAATAACATCATAATTTTTTATTAATCCTTTTAGACAAGATCTTATCAATTTATTTTACAATTCCAGTCAGACATTCGATTCTTCGGAACGAATCTGGGCTTCTTACGATATCAAGATACGAATAGAAAACTGGCTGTGAAACAAACGGCAAATCCTTGCCTGTTGAAACCACTTTAGCATCTTTAGATAATAATTTACATTCGTGTTTAATGCGAGGTCTTTAAATGGGATCCATTATTTTTAGAATTTCAATTAAATATTAAGGAATTAATTTTAGACGTTTCGATTTTTCATTTCGCGAACACTGATACGACCATCCCCTTCTATGGTCGGTCGCCAATTGCGACAAATTACCAAAATTCGGCTATAGCATCTTTCGTAACATTACGCCTATTATGACGACACGAAATATAACACCGGTACATTTCCATATAAAATATTCGCAGTAAAAGTGAAAGTACGTCATAATGTATTAATACGCGAGGGGTTATCATTACAGACTGAACGGCTCCAAAAAGAAAGATTGAAAGATTTGGCTTTCTATCAAAAGGACACTAATTTATTTTTAAGAACAAAGTTTAAAATCGAAAGTACAATTTAGAATTTGCCGGGTGCGGTAGCCCTGTGGTTAGCGCGCTGGAGTTGCACTCGGTAGGCTCGGGTTCGATTCCAGCCACTGCCCAAACTGCCGCCGTGTTCACGTGGAGTACGATCACGTTAAACATGTGGGTCCGTAAGTCCTTCCGAGAGGTTGGTGGTAGGGGAAGGAGGGTACGGTCCCTGTGGATGCCTCCCCCACTGGGTTCCGGTCTAAATTGGGTGGCACTTCCCCGCCTTCCAAACAGACACCTTACACCTTTCTGGTAGGTCGGACGGTCTGGGTCGAAGAAAGAAATTTAGAATTTGCCGAAACGATAGAACAAAATGGATTTTTGAAATGGCGTTTCCGAAACATGAATTTAGAAAGAAACAATTTAAAACAAGGGGGGAAGGGGTGTCTCACAACAGTTCTAGATACCCCCTCCCCACACAACTGCTTGTATCATTGAACTTATTTCTAATAAGTTTTCTTGCTTTTCTTTGGCGGTTTGTCACAAACTATTTGATTGAAATGAAAGTAATATTGTTATTTTTTTTTTAGTCTTTATAGACATCAGTTAAATCATCAGCGTATTCTTTCAATGTGTGGATAACTATTTTCAAACATTTTTTCTTCTTCAATATCTCTTTCTGAATAATCAATCTCACACATTTTTTTAGTAAAGATATCTGCTTTTGCTCTTGTGAATATTTCTGTATTCATAATTTTGTTTTGATCATTTGTATACTCACCAAATAAAACATTTTATCATGACTTAAGAGTAATGGCGGTCCACAACAAGAACCCTGTGTAGAGTACAGAAAATATGGATTGAATTGCAGCCTTTTAAAAAATTGTGTATGTTATAGTTTACGAAAAAATTATGCACGTTGTTATCATTTAAAAAAAAAAAAAATTCATTATTATTTTTACTTTTTAACAAACACAAGGACTTTCAAGCACTTGAAAATGAACTTTTTTTTTCAAGCACTTTTCAAGGATTTTTACAAATGTACGAACCATGGTGAGGTCACCCAATAAAAAGAAAATGTTTCAAAATGTACGAATATAAATTCAAATAGGTGTTTAGCATATGTGTTTTGTACAATAAAACTTAAAATTGGTGCATTATGGAATATATGAAAAAAAAATGAATATGTAAAAAAAGTATTGTGTTATCTACCTATACTAGACTTTTCATATTTACATTCGATAGTGACTATCAGACAGAATATTTTAAGATAAATAAAGATATGATAGTAAAGCAAATTTCATGTACTGCAATTTATTTTATTTTCGTATAATTTTCTTAGACCTTAACTATATTGCAAATTTAATATATGTGGTGAACATATTAGGGTTTTATAAACATTCAACAAGGGGAAATGGCTATGTTTTACTTTGGGACAATTTTTGCTTTTAGATGGGAATTTAGAATAAGTGCTATGTGTCTGGTTGCACTGTACATATGTAAGATTCTGCTGGAAAAATATCCACAGAAAACAGCATGTCAATGACTCCATGCTCCATGTGGGGTATGAATTCCTGGAACCTTCGAACATCTGCATGGAGGTTACATTTTAAGATGTCAACATGAGGGCTTAGGGCCCAGACAATTGAGGCATCTGTTGTGACACGTCACAACACTTTATTTTATTATTCCAAATTAACATTTTTTTATAAATCATTAAATATTTTATTTTACTTTATTTATTATTCCAAATTATTCTATTCAAAATTGCTTTTATTTTATATACTCATTAATAGGCCAATTGTCTCTTTTATTAACTTTAATTATAACGTGCTGCTATCCATTCATGTTTTTTATTCGTACAGTGTACGCCCTTTTTAAATATGACTGGATACGCACACACTGTTTCAATTGGTGAGATCTCGTTTCAGGCAAGACATGGAACTTTTAAATCTCCCTGGTTGCACAGAAGTTATTTTGTTTTCGCTTATGGCAACGTCCGGTTTTTGCGCGGGAAAATTTTATGCTGACTCGGGCTTCTCTTGAAAATTTGTGGAGTGTGTAGGTGGTGTAAAAAAAGTGGGGTCCCCTTTAGGGGGGATGCCTCGTGTGTTTTTTTTTTTGCCATTTTTCTACATGTTAAAAATGTGTCCTCATGGATATCCAAGTGCATCCTGAATATCATAAATATGTGTTTTTAAAAAGATATTTTGCATTTATGTAAGGAAAAAACTGGTGGTGTATATTATGTTGTTGAGTGCAATAATATTGATTTTACTTTGATAATTACGATTGATTAGAGTTGAACAAGGCTTATTAGTTGAAGATCATCTTTTGCTCAATCAAAATGGATTTTGCATTGTGAAAATACCATATACTAATCTAAATGGTATATCTGTGATCAATTACAGCTAGAGTGAGGCTTATTAGTTGAAGATCATCTTTTGCTCAATCAAAATGGACATTGCATTGTGAAAATACCATATACTAATCTAAATGATATATCCGTGATCAATTACAGCTAGAGTGAGGCTTATTAGTTGAAGATCATCTTTTGCTCAATCAAAATGAATTTTGCATTGTGAAAATATCATATACTAATCTAAATATTATATATGTGACCAATTACAGCTAGAGTGAGGCTTATTAGTTGAAGATCATCTTTTGCTCAATCAACATGAATTGCATTGTGAAATATCATCACATTAATCTAAGTTGATAATTGTGATTAATTAATTATAGCTAGTGATTGATTAATTATAGCTAGTGAGGCTTATTATTTGAAAATCATCTTTTGCACAATCAACATGAATTGCATTGTAAAAATATCATAATATTAATTTAAATTTTCTGCAGAGAAGAATCTATTACAATTTTGTCTTGTGATATGATACTTGATTGATAAATATAAAAAAAATAGCATTTGATCAATCATTCGTTTTTTTTATTTCTAGTACAATTTATCATCTATGAACAATTTTTGGTAATATGAACATTCAGGATACCACATTATGTGTGCGATAAATAATCTGATGCAACATAATTTAGTTATATTCTTTTTATTGAATTGAATTTATGTCATGAAATAAGGTAAGGAATTTTTAGGCGCTCACATACAAAATGGTTATTTTAATATTTTAATTACACAACACATTGGTTTATATTCAAAATTCTATTCCCCACTATACGGTCCCATTACATTAAGTATTTAAATAATTAATTTCCCTTTTAATTGTATGTGAGTGTCCGACCCAATCAGGTGTTGAGATATGATCGTTCAATTGATTTTATTTTCTTTAATTAAGTCTCTTGAATGGTTGTATCACAACATCTGACCACTTAATTTCTTGGTCCCGTGACTTTTTAGCGATGATAATATATATATTATGTATTTTGAATGAATTTAGAATTGATAAATAATTTTGATTAATAAAAAAATTAATGATAATTTAATATAATTGACATTCGCACAGTGTTTTAATATTCTATTTTGGTCAATGTATATTTTTAAATTGATATTATGTTTATCTAATTACACATTTTGATTTTATTGATGTCAATAATTTTGTTTGGAGCTAGAAATATGCTTCTTACTGTCAAATTTAAAGTTTTACATCAATTCATAGTAAAAATTTTATTTTAATGTATTTGAAAATTGAGATTTAACTAAACTTCTTAATGGTACATGATATTTGGTTTGTGATATTAATAATTGATTTTTTTTATTCATTATTTTAAGCATCAATAATTTTTTTTTGTGATTAGTTTTATTTATATGATGTGTTCAGTATTGTATTATATAAGTTTTTAATTGATATATTTTTATACCTTAACAAATCAAAATTTTTTTAATGTCATTCTTGATTTTTTTGTGGATAATTTTTTTTTACTTGAAAAGTTAAGATTGGTGATTGGTAAAATATTTTGATAACTTTATACCTTCATGGTATCTCTTCAAACAGTATATTTTTTTTTTATTTATCTTTTGAAGCTGGTATTCAATTGTGTAAATTTTTTCTAACTTAATTTGCTCAATTTTGAAGAAAATTGCTCTCTTTTTTTTTGTTTTTGTTTTTGTGGAGATTTGACATCTCTCCACATTTAGGTCTATTTTTTGAATCTCTTGAGCAAAATAAACTTAAATCATTAAATTTGCTAAAAAAAAAAAAATTTCTGCAATAACAATAGAAAATTTTAAAATACTAATTAACTATTAAATATAATTTTAAAATATAGGTATAAAATAAGTAAAAATGTTGTTTTTTATTTATGTGTTTTAATTTAAATAGTAGTAATATTATTTTACTACAAGACATGTGATTTTTTTTTTATTGGCAATATTAGCAAAATCATTCATTTTTGCTACAAATTTTGCATTGTATGTGATTTTTTTTACTTCAAATATAATGAGCGGCTTTTGTTTTTTGGAAAATTCTTCTCATTCATGAAAATTTTCACTTGGAACATAGGCTAGTGCTTTTTTTGCTCTTTTTGCATTTCACTTCCAATCAGGAAGTGAGGCAATAAACAAATAATTATTTGAGAGTATTCATAATCACAATTATTGTTTTATACATGTATGATCAGTTTAAAAATCATAACTGATATTCTTTTTGCATTATTATTATTCTAGATATGAAAATTTTGTGTTATAATTGTATTTATTATATGATATTTAAATTTAAATTGAAAAAAGTAATCTAAAATTAATTTTAATTGGTCAAATTTAAAGTATGGCAATAAATGTTAAAGTTTAAAACAAACAGTATTAAAAATATTTTAAAAAGTTATCTAAAATAATTAATCTGAGTTAATTTAAAATATTAATCTAAGTGTTTACAAAATTTTGGCAAGATGTTTATGAAATGTTTTGGTATTTTATTTGTGCTTTATAAAATAAGAAAAATAATAAAATTTAAATTCATATTTAACATCCACTTTGGCAAAAAACTTTTGAATTAATTGCAAAATTTAAATTCTGAGTAATTTAATGGGTGAGTGCAGTTACAGTTGTCGCAAGTTTTTTTTTTATTATTTTAAAATGTTAATAAATTAATTAATTAAAATTAAATCTTCTGGCAAGGAAGAGTTCTGTCAGATGTTATTTATATATGATTGAAGTTTATTAAATAATGAAAGGCCTGTATGTCAAGAAAAGTGACATTTATAATTAAAAATATATGTGTATAAATTAATGGCCTAATAATCCCATGGAGCAAAAGACTCCAAATTATATGTGATTACATGTGTATTTAGTATTGAAGTTCATAAAACTTCAAAATATTTAGTAAAATGGGATAAAATTGATTGATTATTGTATTGTTTATGTGTTTTTTGTTTAAATTGGCAGAACTCAACTCTGATTTAGTGTTAATTATTATTAATAGAGATATAAAATTTAATTATGCTTATTTTTATATTTTCCTTGCATTAATTTTAAAACTTACCACCGAAACAAATTACTTTGATAAATTAAACTTTTAGTATTGCTGAAAGCAATTGTTTTGTTTATTAATGAAAAATCAAGTTTAATTTTTTGTGTAAAATTAAATTAATTACATTTTTTTTATATATTGAAGAATTGAGTTAGGATTGTGTAAAATAGAAAATAAGTATTTTTTTTTATGATGAAGAACTTTAGAATTTTGTTAATTTAATATAATTTACTTTATGAACTCTTTTTTACAGGTTATTCAAAACTTCTTATTGAAATTTTTCTTTTATAAGCATTTTTCAGAAAATTTAGCATTAAGCTCTGAAATTCTTATATTTATTTTGGTTATTTATTGCATTTTGAAGAAAATTTTTAAAAATTTCAAATAGGTAATTTATTTTAATTGTAATGTCTGGTTTCATTGAACATATGTGGGTATCTTCCGACTCTATCTTTTTTTATTGCAATTGATGATTCATCCATATCATCAAAATTTTTGCTAGGGCTCATTTATAGCTCCGACCCGTTCTCAATATTTCAGTATTTATATTTCTGATTGAAAATCTTGATAGCATCTCCATTAAGTTTTTTTTTTAGAAATATTAGAATACATCTCAGCTATTTATTTCATTCTCTCTTATCAGTCTTTAATTGCAAATTTTGAATTATTGTCTTTATTCCTCATAAGAGATAATATTTTTGTAATTAATCACATAATCTTTATTCTCTACCTGCAGTTTTATTCGAATATGTGAATATGTGTGACTTTTGGTTTCAAAATTTTTAAATTCATTTTACATTGTTGAATATTTTCATTTTTATAATTTGAATTTGTTAATGGTTTATTTATTTTTCTAATGGTTTATTTTCAGGTTTCTGAGGTTAAAATTTGATTTGTACTAATTTTGTTTTTAATTTTATTATAGTTTCAGCAACATCTTATATAGAATTCAGGTTTTTGGAATCTTTTGGTACAGAATATGTTGTTGACTTTACCTTACTTGATGTTTTGATGGAGGATTGGGGTAGATCTGTTTTCAACTCGCGAGGGGAGCAGTTTTCTTTGGTCTTTTCTGCCCTTATCAAGCAGTACAGCCTTAGAAGTGTATCGGTTTTTCATTGATTTCTATTGAGAAAGTCTGACATTTGGTAACATTTTCTTAAAATTTCATTTTATTGAGATATTTCATTTATTAATATAATTCATCCATTCAAATGGAACTCATTTTATTGATAAAATTTCATTTTATTGATAGGATTTTATTTTATTTATAATTAATTCATTCATGAATAGGATTCTTTGCATTGATATTTTTCATTTCTTTGATTTCAATTGAGAATTTTATTATTTTGTTTTGGTAAAACAGTTCAGTTTGGAAACATTTTTTATGAATCGAGTATTTGGAAATTTTAGTTAATTGATAGTAATTATTATTATTTTTCTTTTGATTCATTTATTCTTACTTGAACTTCATTGGAAAATTTTGGTTTATTTAAACTTTGTATTGAATTTTGAATTTCATTTTTATATTAAGGATAGTATTTTTTGCATTTTGCATTCATTATTTTGTTTGACTTATGGTCGGTATGTTTTAAAATTTCAAATTTGTTGTTTATTTCTCAGAGACTTAGAATTTAAAATAATTTTTTTTTCATATTCTACTGGATTTATTAAGTTCATTTGTGATTCTTGTTTTACGATTTGTCCAAATTTTGGATTGTAGTTGATTTAAGTCAAATTATTGTAGTTCATTGAAGTTCATTGAAGTTAAATTTTTATTTGTTTTTGATTGAAATTTAGAAAAATTTTTAGGTGGTAGTTAATATTATTTTTGGTGAAACTAGAAAAATTTTATAGTAATGGCTTTTGTATTTTTACTTTAATGGGGGTAATTAATTCTTTTTATATGACAAAATTCATTTAAATTTTTTATATATATTAGCAACTGTACTCAACTCAACTCAGAAAATTTTATATATGCATTCACTATGTAGAAAAACTTGTGTACTCATTTTCATACACTTTGTTATTCATTCATCACAGATTGCTTACATGCAATTCACACTCATTTTAAGCATTTTATTGTTACTCTAATCATTCAATTGTATACAAGATTGTGTTTGTTATTGAAAAAGAATTTTTTTATGTATGTTGTATTAGGCATTTGTCAGATTTTGACATTTTTTTATGAAATTAACAGGATTTCTTTTACTGTAAGGTTAAATTCTTTTTTTTTTTCTCTTTTTTGTAATGTTGTAATGTTGTGACACGTCACAACACTTTATTTTATTATTCCAAATTAACATTTTTTTATACATCATTAAATATTTTATTTTACTTTATTTATTATTCCAAATTATTCTATTCAAAATTGCTTTTATTTTATATAATCATTAATAGGCCAATTGTCTCTTTTATTAACTTTAATTATAATGTGCTGCTATCCATTCATGTTTTTTATTCGTACAGTGTACGCCCTTTTTAAATATGACTGGATACGCACACACTGTTTCAATTGGTGAGATCTCGTTTCAGGCAAGACATGGAACTTTTAAATCTCCCTGGTTGCACAGAAGTTATTTTGTTTTCGCTTATGGCAACGTCCGGTTTTTGCGCAGGAAAATTTTATGCTGACTCGGGCTTCTCTTGAAAATTTGTGGAGTGTGTAGGTGGTGTAAAAAAAGTGGGGTCCCCTTTAGGGGGGATGCCTCGTGTTTTTTTTTTTGTTTTTTTTTGCCATTTTTCTACATGTTAAAAATGTGTCCTCATGGATATCCAAGTGCATCCTGAATATCATAAATATGTGTTTTTGAAAAGATATTTTGCATTTATGTAAGGAAAAAACTGGTGGTGTATATTATGTTGTTGAGTGCAATAATATTGATTTTACTTTGATAATTACGATTGATTAGAGTTGAACAAGGCTTATTAGTTGAAGATCATCTTTTGCTCAATCAAAATGGATTTTGCATTGTGAAAATACCATATACTAATCTAAATGGTATATCTGTGATCAATTGCAGCTAGAGTGAGGCTTATTAGTTGAAGATCATCTTTTGCTCAATCAAAATGGATATTGCATTGTGAAAATACCATATACTAATCTAAATGATATATCCGTGATCAATTACAGCTAGAGTGAGGCTTATTAGTTGAAGATCATCTTTTGCTCAATCAACATGAATTGCATTGTGAAATATCATCACATTAATCTAAGTTGATAATTGTGATTAATTAATTATAGCTAGTGAGGCTTATTATTTGAAAATCATCTTTTGCACAATCAACATGAATTGCATTGTAAAAATATCATAATATTAATTTAAATTTTCTGCAGAGAAGAATCTATTACAATTTTGTCTTGTGATATGATACTTGATTGATAAATAAAAAAAAAATAGCATTTGATCAATCATTCGTTTTTTTTATTTCTAGTACAATTTATCATCTATGAACAATTTTTGGTAATATGAACATTCAGGATACCACATTATGTGTGCGATAAATAATCTGATGCAACATAATTTAGTTATATTCTTTTTATTGAATTGAATTTATGTCATGAAATAAGGTAAGGAATTTTTAGGTGCTCACATACAAAATGGTTATTTTAATATTTTAATTACACAACGCATTGGTTTATATTCAAAATTCTATTCCCCACTATACAGTCCCATTACATTAAGTATTTAAATAATTAATTTCCCTTTTAATTGTATGTGAGTGTCCGACCCAATCAGGTGTTGAGATATGATCGTTCAATTGATTTTATTTTCTTTAATTAAGTCTCTTGAATGGTTGTATCACAACAGCATCAAAACTAAATGGTGTCAGCGACACAGCTTATAGTGCCCAGATATCATATAGGTACATTGTTGTGTGCGATAGGTTGATTTTTAATGAATTAGCGGATTGTAATCAGCATACTCGGTCTTAATACTATTTGTTTTATGCTTTATCTCGATTCAATTATCCCATCTCTGAAGTTGAGGAGAGAGACTGACAGATGGTGAGAAACATAGTATTTTGATAGCAAAGACTGATAACATGCATTATACATTTTGGAGAAATGCAATTTTCCTAATTATGGCATGCATTAAATATTCAATCTCAAGTCCTTGCCTAGAGCAAGTCAAGTTTACATCTTTGCCATACAAAGTCTGCTGCTCGAGTGGAACAAACATTTAAATCTGAATTTAACATAAATATCTGCATTCTGCAATAAAAATTGATTTACAGCATTACGCAAAAAAAGTTTTAATTTCTCATTTGCAACCACTTTTCCACCAATCGGAATCCATTTGGAAAAATATATTGTTCAAGTGCTAGGCACTGATTTTTTAGGAGTTTTCTAGGAGTATTAGACATTCAAACATTTCAAAACATAGGAAAGAATTCAATTTATGAATTTACAATGCAACGAAAGTTAACATACCACCACGGTTATTTCCTCTTCGGTAGTTTCCATTATAACCATTTCTATCCTGGTAGTAGTGATTCTGAAATCCTCCACCTGAAACAAATTTCCCCATGCATATTAATAATATATCAGGGCTCTCCGTAAGAATTCAAAAATGATGATTAACAAACTGCTAATCAAAATTATTTGCTATGCAAATTTGTATAATTACTAATATGCATAGAAAATAATTTTGATTAGCAGTAATTTTCAGATAAAGAAGGATTAAAAACTCACCATACATTAGCTAATTTTCATAAAATTCTCTGAAACATGTTCAGACTTATTTAATGTAAAGAGTGACAAAATTACTAATGTGTCATTTCATGTTATATCAACTGGGGGTCTGGACTTTGACGTTTCAGATTTCAATGATTCTTAGTTTATAGTTAGTACCTATGGAGTAAAAATCCAAATATTTAGATTTTTTTGGCTCAGCAGGTCTTTTATTACAGGTTTTTAAATAGTGCATAAAATGCTCTATTTCACATAAGGAGTGATGGCGAAATTCGCGATATGATATTAAATAAAAAAATATCAAAGTAGGGATGATAAATGTGGAGAAGAAAAAATACCCATTGATAATCTTATGCAAACAATCGATCATGTAATTAAAGGTCTTGAATAAAGAAGCTTTAAAACCGAACAGATATAATGACCATCTACAGGATAAAGAAAACTGCTTTCTCATAAACTAAAATTAATGAAATAACAAATGTTAATTCAAATATTTAAACGAAATGATAAAATGTAATTTTATCATTTCGTTTCGTTCACACATTCTAAATTACTAATGTGTATATATTTTTCTTAGAAATTTTTTTTGCCCTAATTTTTAGATTAAATAATATGTTTTAATTTATTAACTTAACTTTTGTCATTATTTTTACTAAAGATAGTGCTTTATAGTGTATTTAGTTAATATTAAATCTGAATTTTATTAAAATTTTATAATCCGGAATCGGCAAAGTTGGGATTTTCAAGGTTGTACTCTAAAGTACTCGTGATGTGGTCATGTGATACGCAAACTTGTTTTACTGAAAATGCGGTCAGAAATCGCGCCGAATAACTGTAGATAACCGGATTTTTCTTCTCGTATTTCGGACCGATCAGTGCGGAACTTTCGCTTTTGCACGTGTAAAAAAATTGCGTTTTTGGCGCAGTTTGGCGCAGATATTGAGATTTTAGGTGCTTTTGTAGCAGGATGTAGCAGTGAACGGAAATTGTAGCAGTTTGGCGCAATTGGCGCAGATTTTCCACCCCTGATATAGGCACTGATTATAAACTAAAAATAGGCTAACTAAACATAGGCACTGATTTATAAACTAAAAAGCATTGAAATCTGAGACAACAAGTGCCAGTTCATTTGACATAGTATGATATCGTTTCTGTAGATTAAAGGTCTGTGTCTTCTCAGTGTCTGTAAATACCAGTACTCTCATAAGCAAAAATATACTAATTCTTTTGTTGTCTGGTGCTCCTGGAGAATTTCTTTTCATATGACAGTGCTGATTAATGGTAAATGGTTGTAAACTCAAACTCCGGCTCTGGATAGTAAACAAATTGAAATATCACAAAAATCTAGCAAAAGGACATGAAAAATGCAAATTTAGTAATTAACCCATTTATTAAGTGAAGCTTGATTATTTTTTATGTGGTTCTTTGAAAAATATCTCCATGGCATCACAAGAATTGTATACTGCTCTGAAGGAATATATGCCATTTTGATTATTATAAGGACTAAACCTTTTGGTTCAATGCCATTTTTCCAAGTTTAAAAATCAATTATTTTATTTTATTTTCAGCACTCATTTTGGCATTACATATGTGAAAACTGACAATATCAGTATGATTCTACAAGCTAGGTGAGATATCTAGAAGACAGTTACTAATAGCACATATGTAAGAGTCATTAATAGCACCTATTAATGCATGTTCTCACTCATGGATTGATAATGTTATTAGAACTCTCTCTATACATCACCCTGTACACACCCAGATGGTTCGAGTCAAAGAACACTAATCAGATATATTCTAGTAGAGTGACGTCCTTTGCAAAGAACGCTCCTTGAGGATGAGTGAGCATTGAAAGAAACATATATTTGTCAATTATCTGCAAAATGTCTTAATTCAGTATATACTATGCCTAAATGGCACATGCAGTTTTATAAACTTATAAAACAACTAAAACCTTAAAAACTCAGAAAAATTTTAGACGTAAACCTAAACAAAAAACATAGAAACTTATTCATATGTACATTTTCTTCAGGCTCACAAATGATATTATATTGATTACCTCGGTTATTATAGTTGGATCGTCCTCTGAAATAACCATTATTGCCTCGACCTCTTCCTCTTCGATATCCACCTCTGTAGGAGTTACCATAGCCTAGGGAAAAAGTTTTAAAGTTATGTATTTACTAAATTTGACAAGCAATAAGTAAATATATTTTTAATGGCTTTTCATAGAAAAATGAAACTAATGATTTCGTACGCAAATCTCCATTTGAAAACAAAACTAAAATTTACAGATATGCTGTACATAACTTGCTACCGATACGAAAATCAAAGAAAAATATAGGTGCAAAGAAGATTTTAGCAGTGTGGCTAAAGTTTGGAACAATCTTTAATATGCAAGATATTTACTTCATTTCTAATTTAAATTGGTAAAATTCTGTTATCCTGTATGAAAAAATATAAATCAGGTAAAAATGAAACAAGATAATAACTACACGCCCCTTCTCATTGAAAATCGAATACTTCCTCAAATTTAATTATAGCACATTATTTTATTAGGGTACCGCCTTTCTTTTCTTTTTTAGGGAAAAAAAAGTCCTTTTATTAAACCATAAACATATATAAATTACAAAAACATTTTAAGTTTTGTCTACCTAGCTCTGCTATTTTTTTATGCTATCCAAATATTACATGTTAAGCGATGCATGCACTTGTTGAGTTATATTGTGTACAACACAGACATAGTATCATTTCAAAGTGTTGTTGGGAGTATGAGAAAGTAAATATAAACAGACAATGTAGTAAATAATTACCATTTTCGTTCTTCTCAGTAGATCCATTGATATTTGACTCTGTTTCCGCCATAGCATTTTCTTCTGCCTTCTACAAGCAAGAGAAAATATTACATAAAATCAGAATAAAAGCAACTTTACAATTACACAAAATAAAATTACAGAAGAAATACACTTAGATATATGACAGTTTAGCCAATAAGATAATCCAAAAAATACATACACCAGTTCAAAATATTATTCTTGCCCAAATGTATCAAAAAAGAACCTTTATACATATATTTTTTATTACAGCATAAGGCTTTATAACTATTTGCTATGCTCAACAACCCCAATACTTTATGTATACAAATTAAAAGTGTTAAAATCAATAAATGTACTTGATTTGGTATTGCTCATCTGGTTTTGTTTTCAACTTTAAGTTAAAAATTGCTATGTTAGGTAAAATATACACCTGCCATGTTATTTCTTAAAAATATTTCCTAATTTTAATTGGACTAAAATGTTTTGCGACTGTTTTCCATGATTAAAAAATAATAATTTTGCAAATTGCATGATGTTATTTGCTTTCAGAATTGTTCACTTCATAAAATATAAATTAGGAACAGATACATTCCAAATACATGTTTAAGAGGCAGGTGCCAAATTTTTATCCCTGCAACAAAACAAAATTTATTATTATGATTTTATGATATAGCACATTTATCCTCTATATTTGCACAATTGTTACACACCACTGCTAATTTCAATCCAAATAATTTGAATAACCGAAAAAAATGTTTCTCTTAAATGCTTTTATTAAAATTATTGAGTAACTTTTAAATTTAGGGGAACCTGGAGAGCCATGACCCACCCTTGATATTTTTTTTTATTTAAAAGTGTTTCAGCCTTCTTTCACTAGAGGACAGTCAAGTCTACTAAAATGCTCAGACAGCCATCTTAGTTTCGTGCAGCTAGCTCAAAGAAGTGTTGTTGAGACCCAGACCGTCTAACCTACCAGAAAGGTGTAAGGTAAACGTTTGAAACGAGCTCAAAGAAGTGTGGAAAGATTCAAAATAAAGTGTTTTTCTGCCTAAAAAGTAAGTATTTTACATATATTTTGTAAGATTTTCTCAGATAAACCAATTGAAATAAATATAAATAAATAAGATTTTACAAATACTAACATATTAAGCTTTCATTACAGCCTTAGAGTTTGTACAATGAATTACAGTAGAACCTCGATTATCCGGAACACTCTGTTAACCGACGTTGGTTTCCTGACTTTATATTGGACTGCAAGACTCCTTATGCTCGAGAGCAAATGATGAAGAACGTAATTAAAAAAAAAAAAAAAAAAAAATTGAATATGAAGAGAGAAAAAAAGGCGCAAAGAGAGTAAAATTCAAAAGAGCAAACATGCAAGGGTCCAGAAAGTAAAGAAAACTGTTCTTTATAGTACAGATGAATCAGATATTGACATCCCTTCTAATTATACTGATGAAGACAGTGAAAATGCAGTGTGATTTTGATTTCACACATTTTAATGCCACTGAGATAAACATATAAATTAAAATTACGATATTACCTATACATAAATAAATAATTTGGCATCACGTCTGATGTTAAAATAGCAAAATCAAACACACATCCATAACAGAAGGTCTTTATTTCACTTCCTTAAGACGTACAAAAGTTTAAAACAGGCCATAGTGCTTTCGAGCATAAGTATGCTCTTCATCAGTGGCTACATGGAAATAAAGTTTGAATCTTTCATATATAGACCAGATATAGCGACAAAATTTACATAAATACAATATAGAAAAGAATCTACGTCTAGATAAGGATAAACCGTAAACAATTTTTCTTTTCTTTTGTCTAAAGTTAATGATTTTTACACTTCTATCAATTTTACTGTCGAACATGAAGCTAATGGTTCTTTGCCTTTTCTTGATGTACTGGTCACCCGTTCAGCTACTGGTTTTCAAACCTCTGTTTTCCGTAAACCTTCTTTTACTAATTCTTGTATTCCTGCTAATTCTTACCATCCTCTTTCCTCTAAAAAAGCTTCTTTTTATGCTTATTTTAATCGTGCTTTTACTGTTTGTTCATCTATCTGTGCTTTAAGTAATGAAATTGAATTTATTTTTGGCCTTGGCCGCGAGGCTGCCTACTCCTTTGAGTTTATTTATAAGATTTTCTTCCAAGTTCGCTGTAAATATACCCTTTTTGATACTAAACTTATTCTCTTAAAAGACCGTTTGACTTATAGGTCTAGTTTTCCATACAATCCTACGATTTTCCGCCCCTTTATCCAATTTTGTTCTGAGTTTGGTTTCAGACCTGCACATTCTAATATTTCTTCTTTATTTAACCGTATTCGGTCTGATAAACTGGGTGATAAGGATGACTTTAAAATCTTTGCTGGGGTGTATGTTGTTCCCCTGTTGTCCACCGATGGTAATTTTAAATTTTATATTGGAAGTACTAAACGCACCGTTGGCATCCGTTTAGCAGAACATACTCGGGATGTCAGGGATAGCAAACTTTCTACGTCTCTTGCTCAATTTGTTGTTAAAGATAATTTTCAGCCTCTTTTTGAAAAGACTTTCCTTTTGATTCGGTGTAATAACCCTCGTGATATTTTCCTTTTTGAATCCCTTTTTATTTATATTTACCGTGAGTCCATTTGTAATTTTGACTCTGTTATGAATTTGAGTTACGCTTGGCGACTCATTCTCGACTCCATGCAATTCAAGTCTCTGCAAAGTTATCTTTGACGTCTTCCTCTTTGGGATTATGCTTGATTGCCACCCCCCCCTTTTTTCGATTTCTGTAATTGAATTGTAATTTAATATACTGTTCTTTTGTCGTAAAATTTTTTTTTGGAAAATTGTTTACGGTTTATCCTTATCTAGACATAGATTCTTTTGTGGATTGTATTTCTGCAAATTTTGTCGCTATATCTGGTCTATATATGAACGATTCAAACTTTATTTCCGTGTAGCCACTGATGAAGAGCATACTTATGCTCAAAAGGGCTATGGCCTGTTTTAAACTTCTGTACGTTTTAAGGAAGTGAAATAAAGACCTTCTGTTATTGATGTGTGTTTGATTTTGCTGTTACCTATACATGTTGTAAATGTTTATGTTTTCAAACAAAATAATGCATTTAACATCATTAAGAGGGATTTTTAGTACATTATTGCATGGACAATTTTCATTGTTATTTCTAACATAATGCTATAATACACTGTTAATAGTTTTACAATACATGTTTTTAAAATGATTTCAGAAAGTTAAACTATTATATTAAAAGTTTTATACTTTAGTGTTTATATAACTAATAAAATATATTTAATAATCCATTCTAAAATTATACATTCTTGCCTGGGTCAAGCCTCCCTTATAGAGGGAGGCTTGACCCACTTGCATATGTTTTATATAAAAAAAAAATATTATTTACATTATTATAAATTTATTTGTGTTCCTTATGAAATTTCACATTATATTTACTATCATATTAATTTCTAATTGTCAAAATAAAATTTAGAAAATTACTTTTCTGAAAACGTGGTCAAGGTTCCCCAGGTTCCCCTACATTAGATGGAATTTAGAAGTAAATCTATTACATTTAAATTTGTGCTTTACAAATGTGTTTCTAATGAACCTAAATCATAAGCTTCTAAGTAATGTTTTAATAATGTCAGTCAGAAGATATTTTTATTTTATTAATGATATTTGAAAATAATAATGTTCCTGTATAAAATGAAAAATAAATATTGCAATAATAGAAAATATTTTTACAGCAAAACAAAATATATCAATTATGCTGCAATGAAACACACTAAAACCCCATAAATCCATATAGTAGAAGGGAATTCTGGGTAAAAAATAAATAAACCAGGGTTTTTACCAGAATATAGCCATTTTCAAAGTATAGGATTTCATTTAAAAAAGAAAACTCTAAGGAATGAATTTCATCTAAAACATGATCATATTTTCAAAGATTGGCAAAAAAAAAAAAAAATAATAATAATAATGTTACTTTCCCAAGAAAACGAAGAGTTGACTGCTGTGGTTCAGTATTTAAAGAAATCAATCAATATCTTAAATTTTGTTTCTCTGCAAGGATACTTGCATAAGGAGGATTTCTAAGGATACTTGCATTAATTTAGGGAATTTATTAAAAACAGAACTTTCTATGTTTTGTAACAACATTTAGCACAAAATGTACATGCTGCAGATGTGACCATGACACTTTACATCAACTTCAAGAAATTTAAACATTAATTGTGCATAATAGAATATGCATTGCACGCATTGAGTGATGGCATGGCTACAGAAACCATAATAATTTCATTGGAGAAATTGGGGGGTCAAGTTTAAAGAATTTAAGATTTTATTTAAAAAAGACCACTAAAACTAGCAATTTTCTATAAAAGTGCTAAAATATTCAATTTTATTTAAGAGTGCAAAAATTTACGATTTTAATTCATGATTTTATTTAAGAGCAGCAAAATTTGCAATTGATGCAAATTGAAAATTTTAAACCTGGCTGGCAAGTTAGGGGCAAAAAAAAAAAAAATGAAATACACTTGGCGATAAATTTTACTAATAACTAAAAAAATGGTGAAAAATGGATTCTGCATGTAAATTCATAAATGGAGCAGATTTCATAAAAGTTATGAACAATTTGCAAAAATTGGCAATTCTGGCACTGTACAAAATCCCTTTCTTTTCCCACTTCATTTTTCATAAAATTCATTTTTTTTATTTGCAGACAAATGATTTCTTATGACAAGCTACATGTCTGCCATATCATGCTTTATGAATTTTGGCTTCATGGAAATGCTGCAGAAGCAACTCGGAAGGTTTGTTTAGTACATCTAAATACTATCAGTGAATGTTAATGGTTTAAAAAGTTTCGAGAGGGAAATTTAAATCTGGAGGAAGAGCCTAGAAGTGAGAGGCCAAGGTAAGTTGATGATGATGAATTGAGGATAATAGTCGAGTCAGATCCACTTATCACCAGTAGGGAAATAGTTGTGAGGCTTCATAGCGCACAATCAGCAGCAATGGAACATTTGAAATGAATAGGCAAATCTTTTCGTGCTGGTTGAGTCCCACATGAACTCTCAGCTCAAAACTGTTAGCACTGAGTATCACTTTGCACTTCACTGGTCTGGTCACAAGAAACTAAGTACATCCTTTTTAAAGGCGAATTGTGACTGGTGATGAAAAGTGGATCCTTTATGTTAATGTTATACGTAAAAGACAATGGTTGAGCCCAAAAGAGAAGCCTATTCCTACAGCAAAGCCAGAATTATATCATAAGGTTTTGCTCTGTATATGGTAGGATATGGAGAGTATAGTCTATTATGAACTGTTAGAAAATAACTAAACCATTACTGCAGACATCTATTGCTGTTAGCTGGATAATTTGAAAGAGGTTTTAAACACCATACAATTTGCATTAATCAATTCTGCATAACTTTCCGATCAACCCATAATATCACTCTGTGGAAAAGTAAAATTTTTAGCAGTAGTAATTACAAGGCAAAATATTAACATCTAAATTTGAATGTTATTAGCCAACCTGCTATCATAATGTAAGCCTAACAACATCTGCTAAAATCAGTCATTAAAGCAACACTTAGATTTGGCAAACATTTAAAAATGAATTACAAAGTATATCAAGAAATACTTATAAAAACAAAATGTAAAGGAATAAATCTTAGGAGCGGAATTTAATGGTAGAAAAAAATGCGATATTACCTGAACTTCATCAGCTTCGATAATCTTTGGTTCCAATTCATTGGGAGGGTTGTCAGTAACAGGAGGAATTGACACTGGAGCTATTGGTACATGGAGTGGCATAACAGATGCACCAGTTGTCACAGGTGGAGACAAACCAGGGACAACAGCAATTGGTGCAATGTGGGGTGGTATGGGCCCATGATGCATTGTAACTGGCACATAACCTTGAGGCATGATCATATTCTGCATTACAGCAAAGCTTTGATTTGTAAATGTCTGGGTTGGTATTGGATGCGATGGATCAAATTCTTGCTGAGCATTTAATGGTACAGAAGGTAATACCGGAGCCACAGTGCGGGGAATAGCAGCAGGTATGACTGGTACTTCAGAGATAGGTGGAATTTGGGTAGGCAGTTCACCATTTTCTGGGCCATTGACAGCAGGTATTTCTTCGACTGGCGGTGAAGCAGGATATGTTGTGCCAGCAAAGTTGACAGCTGGTGGAGGTGCCATTTGGTGAACAGCAACAACTGCTGGATCCATATGTGGAGCTGACAAAAAAGCACTTATTTTAATTATTTTTTTCTTAGGTATTCAGTCACATTTACTCAAAAAATTACATATGAGTAGATATTTACTGCTGTAATTCATAGAAGCTTTATTACATGCACATATACTCTTGACAGGGTTCTCAACACATTTTGGTCTTTAAAATAGAGCGTGGGGCTATTTCTATTGAAAATGGCGACATTTTATACACAAAAGGACAAAATTTTTATAAATATATACATACATATATATATATATATATATATATATATATACCAATATTTATTATTAAAATCACTCTTGCCAAAGAATCAGCTAATCATGTTTAGTACAAGTCTCATTGAAAGCATCTGTACTTAAAGTGTGATCATTGAATGATGAATGTTCTTAAATTAGATAAATTGAAAGGTAGAAGTTTTACAAAATTAAGTCACTCATTAATAGCCTATACCTTATGGTGAAAGCATATATCAATCATTACTCTTCACAATATAACTTTCCACAAATGTGCTTAAAGTCAGTTTTGGTGTACCTACTTGTGATGCAAATTGTTATTTTGGAGATTTCTGACATTTGGAGCAGCAATTTTATCCTTTATGTTAAGTAAACAAGATCGTAGCAAAACAAATTTGCCTCCTGCAGATAAGAAAATTGTGTTCTTTTTTGCGAATCTCGACAAAATTTTGCGTGATTTACGAGTTACATGTTTTATAAATTGTAGGTACATCTTTCTAAAATTCCATAAATTAGGAAATTTTGTAAAAATCTGCAAAATATTGAATTATTTGCAATTTTTTTTTTATTGAGATAACAGAAAAATTGTGATATACCTTAAAAATCAAGAAACTAGCAGCTATATAATTATGATAAAATTGTTAACGAACTAGTATGTTAAAATAATTGGAACATTTTATTATTAAGTGACAGGCTTGACTCAGATATGGCCAGGTCTGTTGAATAGATTATTTTTCTATTCAATAATGTGTAAGATGGACCGAAGTTGAAAGGGCCGATCATACCCCATTTTTTCTTGGGCCTGCTCCAAATTTATAGCTCCAATCTCGGCTCTGTCAGAGAAATTTAAAATGCAGATAGAATTGACTGCTTACAAATGTAATTTCATTCTTTTTTACAGTTTACAATGTCATTGCAAACAGGCATTCAAGTAAAAATACAGGTGCCCACAATGCGAGATTTCACTACATTCCTCCCGGGAGATAAATGGGGGTCAAGGTCAGATTACTCCTCTGAAAGCAATTATCTGATAGTGAAGAGTGATTAAAGAAAAAGGGATGAAAGAAAAAGGAACATAGGGTGACAAGAATCGAAGGCAAGGCGTAAATTGTTATCGTGTTCTGTAATCACTGCACCCAAAGGGGAAATGCAAGGAGCATTTGAAAGGATATCTACGGTTTGAACAGAGGGAAGCATCCTTATTCATACCGGAGAGAAAACATCGCACAGTGTCATAAGGTAAAATTGTCCTTATCAAAAATTACCTGTATAGGACTTACCTATGATGTCGCCACTAAGGGTGGAGCATGTAAGCTCCCGGTTCTCAAGCTCGGACTACGAACACACAAAACATAAAGAAATACACATGCTTAATTGCTCAATTTATTTTAATATTTTACTTAATAGATATCTATTGTATCTGGAGTAACTATGCTATAATTAAATCAATTATTAAAAAGACACATAATACTAACAATATTACATTAATATATATATATTTACACACAATAACGTTGACTTAAATTTCTTAAAAACAGTTTCCTTTAAACAATCGATAAAGAATAGTTCTTACAGTTCAATATTATGAACTCGTTCATATGGTCTACTCATACGAACTGGTGGTCTATTAATTTAATAATTGTAAAAGGTGTGCCTTCCGTGCTAATAGTGACAATTGAAAGTTGGTTACCTTTTCTCTTTGTGTTGCGTGCATATTCGTGCTATTTCAATGATGTAGGTAGGAACACCGTTACACATCTAACTGTACTCGCTACCATTTTGTTGCTCACGTTCTATATACACTTTTCACAAACCCAAGAAAACATGATGCTGACTCGTTCGAGAGTTTTAAGTCAACTAAAAAAAACCTCAGGTGCGTCTAGGACGCTGTCGAAATTGCATCTCCTGGAAAGTTCTAGAACATTCTCTCAAACCTTTTTCTTTTCACATTGTAGTGTCGTTGTTGATTCGTTGAAGTGAAGAAGGGGATGCGCTGCTTATTTATGTTTGTATTGCCATTGGCTCCCTCCGCAGCATTTAAATAGCTCATTAGCTAGGTTGGCATCCGCAATTGGAATTTCGAAATGGCTAGGTTGGCATCCGTAATTGGAATGTAACATGTAATACAAATATTGTGTTACATGATATCCCCCCTTGCAGAGAGAAAATTTCAGCACACGGTAAACATTGCACTGAATACATATGTGTACACATTGCGGCCACTGTGGAAATGTTGCTTTGATCCACTGCACATATATCTGTCACAGAAATGCAGATCACCGCATGTAATACACACTATATTGTAACATTGACATACATATATCGGTGCATTACAACCGACATGTCACTAAAATGAAGGAACTCACTGTTCGGAAGATACACCATCTCGTACTTGGTGACACATATATTGCTGTACCTGAAGAAATTATCACTGTTCGGAAGGCACACTATATTGTTACATGGAATTATCACGAGCACGGAAGACACCTTATTGTCACATGGAATTATCATGAGCACGGAAGACACCTTATTGTCACATTGAATTATCATGAGTACGGAAGACACCTTATTGTCACATGGAATTATCATGAGCACGGAAGACACCTTATTGTCACATTGAATTATCATGAGCAGGGAAGAATGAGTCACCATCCTGTGACTTAACTTTCAATGTTCCGGTACTTCAATATTTATATTTTTATTATGTTGCTTAGTACAGTCTATTGTACACTTCAAATGAAGACTATATCATAATTGTTGTTTGCATTTCTATTTATATACAAGTTCACAACATTACATTAAACTATACACAATTCATTACCTTGATTTCTCATTTTCACAGACGTACATAATTTTTCGACAATTTTTTTTAGCTGTATATATTTCTTATTTGTTACAATGAATAACATATTATATATTTTTGTGTGTATAAATCATGACTCTTTTGAACACCATATTTATATCATATTACATCGCGGCATTCAAAATATCAAATATATCATCAATATATATCAATGTACTCATTTTGTTCTTCAAAATATTGTGCATCTCACAATACGCACGAGCATTTCCTCTTCGACTGCCCTTTCGTGTGTAACAACGGGAGGAAGGGAGAAAAGAAAAAAAGAAAAAATTCGCTTGACCCGTAGCTTTCCTCTGTTCCTCTCAACGCGTTTCTATGGCAACTGCGAATCTGTTGACCCCCACGGCGAGCCTTGAATGAGTGTCTTCATTGTTTGCAGAACTTACGTAAAAGGGATCTTAACTGCCTTTTGCATGTATCGCTAAAGATTTAATCGTTATCGTGTAACTTGGCGGTATCCTCTTGTCAAGCGCGGGCTTTTGACTTTCCGGTGATGAATGTGCGAGCTAACATTGACGTGGGAGGTTTTACGTGTATCCTTTTAAGGAATTTACTTACAGTTATATTTTATGTGTATCATATTATATATTTATTTTACATATGTTGTTATTAATTCTATTTAATTTGATATATATATATTTTTTTTATTATTATTATCTTATGACCTTAACACAGATCTGACTGTTGAATTATTATTTTGATTTCATGTACCTCTAATTTATTGGATTTATTTATCCCTTGTTGCAACAACGCGTGATATATTATTTTGTGTGTAGTATTATGAATATACCATGCTTTTGTTATGTTATTGATATAACTGACTTTATGTTCCCGTTTCAGCATAACTTTACATATTTATTTATTTAAATATAATTCTTTCATATTTGATTTTATCTGTTATTTCTTTTTTTTTTTTTTTTTTTTTTTACTGTGATGTCTAATTAATGCAATAATTTATTAACATACTCAATCATTTATCATTTACATACAAAACAATGTGTTTTCCTAATGTATTTTATTTTTTATATACCGGCCGGTATTTTTAAATAACTATAATTGCCTGCAATTATAATTTTAAATTTTGATACATTGATTGTATGCTTACAATAGAAATTTTTCGTATTATTATCGTACTATGCAGGGGAGATTTTCTCCGATGTTTATTTTTAGCCTGGCTATTTATTTTGAAGGTGACTAGCTTTCGCCGTACAATGGCCATATATGGAACTGTTACGCTGACTGTGAAGGCTAGGAAACTACTCTTACTTCTTCACGTTTATTAATCCATTTATGTAATTAACTTTTATTTTGTTTTCCAGATTGCGTGTTTTTGTAAAAGGTCTGTATACACTATTTATGCAATATATATTTATTAATTTACTAATTATTATTTATATCAGCTGTGACTGTTATTTTTGACTTAAAATTTTATTTATTTATTTATTTATGATTTTGCTTTTATTCTGTCAGCTTTTTATGAGGTATTTGATTAATACTTTTATGATTTTGAATATTATATACTTGCGTTTACCATGTTCCATGACTTTATTTTGAATTTTATTAATTATGTTATACTATTTTTTCAAGACCCGCACAAGAAAAATGAAAGAGAAAAAAGAAAAAGAAACGATATCGGGAAGAATTCCATCCCACACATCTTTATCATTGGAATGTCTACCTTGATTTAAGCATCTATCATTGGAAGACTTGTATTTTTGATGCCCACTACTGACTGTTACCACCTTTCGTTTTCAAGCAAGACAAATTGCAAGTAAGTGAAATTTAATTATCTCTCTCCTTTTTTTCTTCTAACACCTTAGTTTATTTTATTTTAGAACATTGAGGGGTATTGTATGTATTATTTATCATTTCTACATATTTTTTCTGATATTCATTGCTCTATTCATAAAATGTATCCATACATAAATGTTTATTTATTACCTATATTTTTATTTTATACTCATATTTACAAAATCCTCATATTTACAAAAAATTTATCCTCATATTAATTTTACAAATATGTTATCCTCATATTTATTTTACAAAATGTATTATCCTCATATTTGTTTTATACAAAATATTATCCTCATATTTATTTTATAAAAAATATTATCCTCATATTTATTTTACAAAACTACCTTTCTTTCATTATTAATTTTTTAAAATTATACATTTAATGCCTTCATTACCGTTACACTAATATAACATATTTTGCGTTTTCGCACATAAAATTTTCATATTAAATTTTTATCATTATATATTATTTTGCTTTCGAATACTATTTTTTGCGTGTCCTCAGATTATAACGTCTCGGACTCTGATAATTATGATTATTGGCGTTATATTCTTTGTTTACATGCGATTGACTTCTGTCAACAGTTCGCCGTGTTTGTTTATTTTGTAAATACTTTTTACGCGGCTCTGCTTTATATAATTTATTCGCGTGAACAACTATCCATTTTTTATTTGGATCGTACATAGGCGTGATAGCGTAATTATTGTTACGGATCACCTTTACGATGCGAAATGGCCCTTGAAATTTTTTTTGTAATGCTGTGGTGGGCCTCAGATTTTTCAAATATACAATTTGCCCTTTTACCAATTTCTGCTGTCTAACTCTTTTAAAAATTCTTTCTTGGCGACTTTGGGCTTGAATTTGTTTTCGTTTTGTATATCTATTAATTTTTTCCGCTAAAGTAAGTGCTTCACTGACGTCATTATCATATTCAGTTTTAGTTAAATTCGGACTGTCATCCGGGTCCGCTATTTCCAGATTATTTTCTCCGGGTAATTTCAAATCTCTGGTAAGAAACAAAATAGCGGGACTGTGGTCTATATTTGCGCTGGGTGTTGCATTATGAAATAATTTTACATATGGCAAGACTTTGTGCCAATTAAATGTTTGGTCAGCCATTGCTGCCAAAGAATTTTTTATTCCTAAGTGGCTTCTTTCTAAAATTGCATTTGAGCTAGGTTTGTAAATAGACGTATACTTTATTTTTATACCATGTTGCTCTGCGAATTTTTTAAATTCCTCGCTTTTAAATTGCCTCCCATTATCGGTCAGCAGCCACATAGGAACGCCATTTTGTGAAATCCAATTCGTTAGGACCTGTAATACACTCGCAGTTGTAATATTTCTCACGGGTACTGCCTCCAGGAATCTCGAGTAATGGTCTATCATCGTTATGATGTACTCGTGCTGTCCGTTACTTCTCGGTAGCTTCCCTACAATGTCTAATGCCACCGTGTGATTTTGTTGACATGGACGTGGCACATGTTGTAATGGCATAGGTCTTATAGCCTTATTTTTGTAACATAAACATGCATCACATGATGCGCAAAAATTCTTTACATCACTGTATGCTCCTTTCCAGTAATACTTTCTATTCAGAATTTGATAGGTTTTTTCAACTCCAAAATGTGGTGTATGAGCTAACTCAATAACTGCGAATTTTAGACTGTGAGGTATTAGAGTTCTGTCCTTTTGCATAGGATTTCTGATATTTCTAGCAGTCTTTATCATAATTAATCCTGTATTTACATCTCTATAGTATTTATTTACATATTTTGGCTGTTTAAATTTTGCATTCAGTCCGTTAATAATTTTCTTTATCTCTCTATCTTTTGCTTGCTCTTCTAAAATTTTGGCTATTGTTATCGCGCTGTCATTAGCAATAATGTTATTTATTAATTTAGTCTTAGTTTGTTCAGAAAAAATTTGTCGCGACATAAAATCACTGGGATTATCTTGTCCTTTAATGTATTTTATATCGAAAGAATATTGTTGTAAATTTAATAACCATCTTGCGATTAAATCAGAATTTTGATTTTCTAAGTGTATGTAGTGCGTTAAAGCTTTAGAATCAGTAAATACCGTAAAATGCGTACCATATAAAAAATCTTTGAAATGTATTATAGCGTCGTGAATTGCTAGCAATTCTAGCTTCATGCTCGGATATTTCTTTTCACTGTCTGAAAGTTTCCTGCTATAATACTCGATAGGATGAAAATTTCCGTTCACTGATTGAAGTAAAATTCCTGACGAGGCTACTTTTGAACAATCAGTCGACAAAATGAACGGCTTTGACATATCAGCTGCCCTAACTACCGGTTTCGATAAAATCGCGTTTTGCAATGTTACAAACGCTTCTTCGCATTTCTCCGTCCATATAAATTTTTTATCTTTCTTTGTTAACTCAATTAAAGGATTGCATAGTTCAGAAAAATTTGGTATGATCTGCCTAAAATAATTACATAAACCTAAAAATGATTTTACTTTTTTTACTGTTGTTGGCACAGGGAAATTCGTTATTTTCTGTACATTATCATCTGAAGGTGTTATGCCTTCCTTACTTATCTTAAATCCTAGAAATTTAATGTTCTCTTTACACATTTGTAATTTTGAAGGGTCAATGGTTAAACCAAATTTAGCTAATCTCGAAAATACCGTTTTTAATTTCTCCAACATTTTCTCGAATGAATTTGCGGCAATTACAATGTCATCTAAATAAAATTCAATTTTCTGATCTTTTAAATCTCCTAAGCATTTCATCATTAGTAATGAGAAATATGCTGATGAATTTTTTGCCCCAAAAGGTAATCTATTAGGTCTATACGATCCATTATTTGTTATGATATTTAATCGGAAACTGTCCTCAGGTTTGATTTTTATTTGAAAAAACGCGGACTTTAAGTCTATCACCGTGTACAATTTGTGGCCTGCGATGTTGTGCAGAATGTCGCTGATTTTACCAATATTTACGGGCAGTAATTCAGTAATTTGATTAAGTAGCCTGTAATCTACGGCTAAACGATATTTTTGTTCTTTATTGGCATTATTACTATTAATACTGGCTTTCTTCTTTATCAATAAGCATGGGAACGCATAATTACTTGTAGATTTTTCTATAATTCCAGCTTCACACAATTGTTTGATTTCACCTTCTAGTACAGGTTTTAACATTTTTGGCAAGGGATAAGGTTTACACTGAATTGGGTATTGGTGTAGTAAATTAAATTCCGGTACTATTTCTTCCGTCATTCCCAGCGTTTTGTATGATTTCGAAAATACATCGTAATTTTGTAACAGTAATTTTGGCAATATATGTTTTTCATTTTCTTGTAAGTGATCTAGTTTAAAATCTTGCGGTGTTAATTCCGCTTTTCGTAAAGCTGAAATGTCCATTTTTTGTGGATCATTTAAGCTTTCGATATTGTTAATCTGTAAAATTTTATCAGTATCATGTTTCTCTTCATAAATTTCAAACTGCGGTGTTACAGTACCAAATATCATATTTTTATTTATATGAATCTCTTCTTCTGTTTTGTTTGTTAAAAGAGTAGAAATAAATTTTCTATTATTTACATAATGTAAAGAATGCTCAGCGTGTAAATCTTTTAATGAATTTGTAATATTTAACAATACCTCCTTATCCTCAAAATAGTTTTCATTTAATTTTAATTTTATTGATTTTGTTTCTTGAGGGAGTAATTTAATTTTATGCGCTAAGCTTGCATTTAAGCATTGAATATGTTCAACTCTTGTATTATTATTTTCTGGTTGCGGTGCTTTTTTCTGATTTTTGTCTTGAAATGGTATGGATATGGATTCTTTGACAAACTTTAATATTAATTTATTTGTGTCAATTATGGCATGATGATTTTTGAGAAAATCAAATCCTAAAATAATTTCATAAGGGGTGTTATTTAATTGTTTAGTTATGAAAAAAGAATTTTTGCATCTTTTGTTTTCAATTTTAAAGCTAAAGCTGATACATTTTGAAAATTGAATGTTTTCTTTGGTCATAGTCTGTATTTTTACTTGTCTAGATAAATAGTTAATTTTAATTTTATTTTTGATTTTTTGAAATATTTGATCTGATAATAAACTGACACTTGCGCCACTATCTATGAGAGCCACTGTTTTTATGTTCTCTAAATTTATGTTAATCATTGGCAAAGCGTCACTCTGTCCATATGTTGAATTCAGTAAATGTTCATTTAAATTTTGTGCATCCTTATTAATTTTGCTTGCAATTTTATGGGATCTCGAATCCTTATTTGATGCCTTATAACTTTCTATATGTCTTTTATTTCGAGGTCCCTTTCTTAGTTTAAATATTCATTATTCTGATATTGCCTATTATTGCTCACATAATGTGGTCCATTATTCTGATATGATCTTCTGTTATTACTTTGAAATTGTCTGTTGGTATTTCCTGCACGCCGCCGTATTCCCCGGTTATTTATGAAATTACCTCTTCTGAAATTCGCCCTACTATAGTGTGCATAATTATTTTGAATCGTGGGTCTTTGTTGAAAATTGGTAGTTTCTTGACTGCTGTTTTCATTTGTGAATGCCCTTTTTAAATTATTTTGTACTTTTTGCAGCGTAAAACATTCTGACATCCAGTGATTGTTGCGACCGCACGCTATACAGAATTTCTGTGGCGGCTTTTCTGCATTATTTTCAGTTTTTACATGATTTATTTCTACATTCTCAATTATTTTATTTTCTATTTCAATACTATTTATACAATCACTATCTTCCTCCAATGCGGATTCTATCACCTCAGCTATTTTCACTGCTTCGTCAAAGGTTTTCGGGTCATTTTTTTTTATTTCTGTTCTTAAATCTTCTCTGACTATGTGTAAAAATTTGGTGAGTTTAATTTTCTCTGTAATTTTTTTTACATTTGCGTCCATTGTTTCATCTACTTCTAGAAAAATTATCGCCTGGTTTTCGATTTCTTGTGCAAGCTCCTTAATTGTCATATTTGGTAAATGTTTCAGATTGTTAAAATTGTTGTGTTTTTGCACTAATGTTTGTTTCCTTTCAAATTTGTTTTTTAATAACTCCATGAATTTTTCATATGATTTTTCCTTTTGCAGAGCAATATTTTCTGCTAGAAATTGCTGAGCCTTTCCCTTTAATCTTGATTTGACAATTATGATTTTCTCTTGTTCGGACCATGATGTTAACTCCGCTATTTCCTTAAATTGTATGATAAAGAAATTGACATTATTTTCTTTTTGTCCATCAAATGATGGTAACATCTGCATAATTGGCAACGATGTATTTTGCTGCGCTTGATTTGGGGGCATCTGTATCTGGATCGCGTTATTTGCCGAACTATCTGTTACTCTGTTATTTATATGTACCTCCTGCTGTATATTATCGATAATTGGAGCATCTTGCCTCGATCTTTTACTTATTTGCCTAGTTTTATTCGGCGCCATGATTTAATACACTGTTATACAATTCTAACTCTATATTAAATATTTATGCTAATACATACATATATATACAATCATATAATACATATTTAAATTATCATTTTCATGCATTTTCTTATCATTCTACTGAGTTATATCTCATTATTAAATTCATTGTTAAATTCAATATTACATTCCGCTTATTATTAAATTCAGTTTTATATTCAAACTCATTATTAAATTTGATATTATATTCAAACTCATTATTAAATTCAATATTATATTCAAACTTATTATTAAATTTAATTTTGCCTTTTACTTATATTTTTTACTTTCTCTTATGAAAATTAATTCTCTCCGAGCTTGACCACATACGGCACCAATTCGTGCGGCGACATCATGTCATAAGGTAAAATTGTCCTTATCAAAAATTACCTGTATAGGACTTACCTATGATGTCGCCACTAAGGGTGGAGCATGTAAGCTCCCGGTTCTCAAGCTCGGACTACGAACACACAAAACATAAAGAAATACACATGCTTAATTGCTCAATTTATTTTAATATTTTACTTAATAGATATCTATTGTATCTGGAGTAACTATGCTATAATTAAATCAATTATTAAAAAGACACATAATACTAACAATATTACATTAATATATATATATTTACACACATAATAACGTTGACTTAAATTTCTTAAAAACAGTTTCCTTTAAACAATCGATAAAGAATAGTTCTTACAGTTCAATATTACGAACTCGTTCATATGGTCTACTCATACGAACTGGTGGTCTATTAATTTAATAATTGTAAAAGGTGTGCCTTCCGTGCTAATAGTGACAATTGAAAGTTGGTTACCTTTTCTCTTTGTGTTGCGTGCATATTCGTGCTATTTCAATGATGTAGGTAGGAACACCGTTACACATCTAACTGTACTCGCTACCATTTTGTTGCTCACGTTCTATATACACTTTTCACAAACCCAAGAAAACATGATGCTGACTCGTTCGAGAGTTTTAAGTCAACTAAAAAAAACCTCAGGTGCGTCTAGGACGCTGTCGAAATTGCATCTCCTGGAAAGTTCTAGAACATTCTCTCAAACCTTTTTCTTTTCACATTGTAGTGTCGTTGTTGATTCGTTGAAGTGAAGAAGGGGATGCGCTGCTTATTTATGTTTATATTGCCATTGGCTCCCTCCGCAGCATTTAAATAGCTCATTAGCTAGGTTGGCATCCGCAATTGGAATTTCGAAATGGCTAGGTTGGCATCCGTAATTGGAATGTAACATGTAATACAAATATTGTGTTACACACAGCATTTTTATTGTGTGAGATTCTCTAGAAGCAAGATTACGGAAAGTTAAAGGGAATCATGGGAAAGTGAATATAAAAAAAAAATCGATTTTCAGGGGAAGGAGGAGAAAGAATGCAAATGAGCCTAGAAAAAGTTACACTAGCAATCTTTGCCACTGCATTTTTCTGTTACTAGCATTTCATTTTTTTTTAACTAACAATTGCTATTAGACATAATTGCGTCTTGTATACCACATTCAATATATAGCTGGGTTATGTCACTGTGATTAGCTTACTCAAATACAAGTCTTTCCTTTTCATAACTGAACAGAAAATTTTCTGAACACATTTTTCAAGGGCATACGAAACTATTAATTATGAATGCTTACAGTTGGTCTGTTCACCTTTACGTTACGGCTCTAAGAGTCCACTTCTTCAACTCCAGAATGGCAAAATAATTGAAAATTCCACCCCCGTAAATAAATACCTTCAAGGACCTTGTCTTTTATTCGTAACTTGTTTCCCCTCCTGTCAGCAGAAACTTGGAGGAAGGGTTTCAGGCATTCTTCAAAGCACACAACTGGGTACGATAGGAGTTTTCCTCGTTTCCCAGAAAAATGGGGGTGAGAAAGACTGGTTCAGCAGTGGAACCAGCACCGCTCTAGGAGAAGATATTTTCAGTGATACAACTGTTGTACTGCCATAGTTAAAAGGTTAAGACAGTTACTATATGCACTGCAATATCTTGTACTGACTCCAAGAGAAAAAGTTTTACAGTGTATAATATGTTTCCAAAAGTCTTGCATATGAACATACAAATTATATTAAAAATAAATTGCAATTTTTGCCCTTGCATATCATTTTTGAAAATTTATTTATTGCACAATTTTTAAAAATTATTATCTAAACCAGAAATTCGGAATGATTTCAAAATAAAATATTACAGATATAAAAATTAAACGAAACAAAATCGTATTTGAACAATAATCATGCCAAATATGACACCATCTCTCACTTGTCTGTGACATACCGTGATGAATGAATTCAACAGTAACAAATCAGTGTTAGGTTTATGCAAGTGAGACTTTTTACTGGTTCTGTGTAATCAAGTTAAACTGTGCCCAAGTATAGCTATAGTTTTCTTCTCTTGACAAAATAACTTCTGTCAGTGAAGTAAATAGAAGATAACGTAAAAGGTTCAACAGGGTTTAAAACTCAAACAAATATATATATATATATATATATATATATATATATATAAAGGCTCACCATCAAGATCAATCTGCGATTCCTGGAGAAAATTGAATGCACTTTCAGAGGAAAGAACTTCTTGTAATGGACCATTTTGTACCTGGGGAACGTCATTACATACTACTTCCTCAGCATCAGGCACACAGATGGGCACGTCATCTTCATCCACATCATCACACTGTTCCTAAATAAATAAAGTTATTCTGTTAATTTCTATTGCAAAACACAGAAATTGTTCTATTGCCACACAGTCCACCTATTTGTTTCAAATGAAATTAATTTCAGCAACAATGCAAGTAATATTACAGTGAACCCTCATTAAAACAGACAGTCAAATGCTAACATTTAACGTTCATATTAATGAGTCCATTATAACAGGAGTTCGTAAATCTGAAGTAAAATAGTAATGAAATGAAACATGAAACACATAAAATGGTTATGAACGTTTGTTGTCCAAAACTTTATGTAACATGCTACATAGAAAAACACAACTACAAAATTCTAATTCAAAAATTTTATTAATAGTTAGTGATGTGATTACAAAAAACTCTTTTAGAGCAATTTTTGGAACAACAAATTTCTGGAATTGTACCAGTTTGTAGCAGGCAATATTTCGAAAATGTAGCAGTTCGTAGCAGGCAATTACTCGAAATTGTAGCAGTTTGTAGCAAGAGATTTTTTGACATTGTAGCAGTTCAGTGCAAGGCATTTTTTTATTTTAACAGTTTGTCGTATATATAACAAGTAAATTCAAGACAATGAAGTTTTAAAAATCTAATTAACAGAATTTAAATATAAACATTTTGAATTTTCAATTAACTTTTAATAAACTAAAATAGCATATAAATTACATTAATAAAAAATGTTTATTTTTTATTTAAAAAAATCTATTTTCAATACATATTCTTGAATATAAAAAAATTGCAATAAATAATTTTAGTAAAGATCTATAAAACATTTTAATATTGTAATAAATAATTTTTGAAAAAATATAAAAAAAAATTGAAAAAATAATTTTACAGTTCTAAATAAATTTTATTACATTAAATAATTAGAAAAAAAATCTAAATTAAAAAAAATTGTAATAAAGAATTTTAAAACATATTTTAAAAAATTAAAATAAATAACTTAAGATCTAAAAATATTTTATTGCAGTAAAATTTTTAAAAAAGATCTAACAAAATGAAATAAAAAATTTTAGGGAAAAAAAAAATAATATTTAGAAAAAATATATAATTTTAGGAAAGATCTACGAAATTAAAAACATAAATAAATAATTTTTAAAAAAGATTTAAAATAATTTAAGGGAAAATCTAAAGAAAAGCAAAACATTTAAAATATGTGATATTTTTCAAAAAGGATACTGGTCTTTTATATTGCGCTAAAAAAAAAAATATATAATGCAAGAAAAAAAATTAAATCATAAAATTAAAAATAAATATAGCGCAATAAAAAAAAATAAGAGAAATCCCCCATTAAATCAAAATGGAAATTTTTTAAGTTAATCAAGCTGAAGCAAATAAATATTACGCTTAAAACTTTAATAAAATATTAAAAAAATTCAGCAAACTTCCGTTAATACGGCGTGAAATTCCATGAGTTTTGCCTGCTGACTATATCAAAATTCTAGGTACTGCATACTGCTATTTTTAATGCCAATTTAAAAAATAACTTTAGATTTAATTAATACCGTGAATATATGACAGTGTAAAAAAGCCATTCAAAATAACTTGAAATGTTTTATACAATTTTGTTTACATATACAGTACAACTTGAAAAATAAAGACCAGTCTGGACTTTAAAGATTCCGGAATTTTCCGAATTATAGAATTTGGATTTTTTTCTATTTTCAAATTTCATAAGAAAATTTTGAAAAATCTGTATCTTTGTTCCAAATGATCCAAATTATAGCATGTTACCCTTCATTTTGAAGGGCTTGAAAAAATATTTCAATTGATACCAAGTTTGATAATGTTCCCTTGGGGGTGGGGGCTTTCTCCCCCCATCTCCAGAGGGGACATATAGCATCACGAACACAAAAATTGTATTGCGGCTATTTTTCACTACAATTACTGAAACTATTAAATCGCAATCAATTGAGCCATAAATAACCCCTTTTATGCATGGTTATGTTAAATTTTGTCCTATACTTGCCATGTTAAGAAAATAAAAATTTTAAAGTTTTCGCTCAAATTAAAAAAAATTCTATTTATTTCGAGATTTTTCGTTAACAAAGCCGAATATAAAGTTTCGGGAAAATCCATTGTGGAGCAATAAACAAATGAGCAAAATATACAGCAATTTTTTAAGTTGGAAGACGCTCTAACGAGGTGCTTCTTGATTACATCATTGGAAAATGATAAACCAAACAATCACTGCAAATGCTTTTTTCAGTCTTCTCCCTCACTATGAGTCGTACAGATAAAAAAATTAAGTGATCTGAAACGTTCAATTTCTATGTACACTTTTAAGTCATAAAAATTGGGTTTGACTTAAAAATTGGTTTGGATTCTTTATAAACTACTTTTGTACTTTTTATTTATTTTTCGGTTCACCTAAGTTGAAAATTCCCTGATTTTTTCAGAATGTTGAATAAAAAGCAGAGTTTCTCTGACATTTTAGTCCACTTTTAAATTCCCGATTTCCAGAGTGCACACAAACGAACCCTGCACATGTTTGGCTTTCCTGTGTCTATCACACTCCAGGAAGGAATCACTTGCTCCTTTCTTCCTACATAGATCTTTCAAAATAGACAATCGAAGGGGGAGTTTGTTTTCTTTTTTCTATTCAAGACAACGTATCACATTCACGTATGTAACATGGTCAAGTACTCGCCGACTCCAGACACCGGGAGAACTGGCTGTAGGGAGCAGTGCCTTAGTTCGAACAAAGCAACCCCACAGTTGATAAAAATTTGAGCTGTCTGAAAAGAAAGAAGTCTAATTCTCTGATTTTGCTGATAGATTGTACTCTTCTGAGAAATTTCTGATTCAAACCTTTCTTTCCGTTCAGAGAATTACGGAGAAGAATTACGTTTTCCGGTATTTTCATGGCGCAGTGTTCGTGCAAAATCAGCTAAAATTTGCTTTTTGTATCAGAATGGCGCAGCCTACTTTGAATGGCACAGTTTGGTGCAATTGGCGCAGCAATCACATCACTGAACAGTATGTATGACAATAAATGAAAAAATACTAACATTCAAAGCACTAACAAAATGTAACTGTATGTATTACTATTTTAAAATTGTAAGTAATTTCATGCGTTTCTGGGTATGCAATTTTCTTTCTATGTCATTCTCAATTTTAGTCAAAAGTATTTTCTTGAACATCCACTGATTCAAAACATTAAATAATTTACATTGTTTTTGCTAAGAAAAGGATGCTATTTTCAGAAATCTTAGCCTCCAGAGAAAACCTGGTGTCACTGTTTTAAAAACATAACACTTTAGAATGGTCAAAAAATTATAGGAACAGTTTTAGGAATTTTAAGAGAAGCTTTAAAAAGTGTGAAATTAGAATTTTATAACATAGAATAGGATTGCATTTCAAAAATATGCAATTGATCTCTTAAGATACATTAAACATATTAAAAACAAACATACTTCAGATGGAGTTTGTTTCCCATCTTCCTCATCATTCGCATCAGTCAAGCATTCCTGGTTGGGCTCCACTTTATCAGATATAACTTCATCTTCAGGCAAATCCTCACTACTAGATGTTCCATCTTCTTCCACAGGTCCAGATGGTCGAGAAAAGTAGCCACATTCTTTAATACTGTGCAACAGATCTTTCAACACTTTGTCTGCACACAAGTTAAAGATAATATAAACTAAAATTAAGTTCAATGTATACAATAAAATTTTTATTAATATACCTATAGTATCAAATGAAAGAATGAACTTCCAACATTTGAAACTACTACAGCTATGGGATGGAATTATTTATGGAATATAATACTGGTATTCGAAACAGATATAAAATCAACAAACACTTGAAAATAAGAGAAAGAAAATATTAACAAGTCTGCTGAACTTGTAAAATTAAATGATAAATATTCCAAAATTATTGCATAGGTGAAAGTGAAAGTTCCCTGAATTTTTTAAACAAACACTCTATTTTTTAAATAAGACTTTCTTTCAACTCTTTCAGGATGACTGATGCACATATGATTGCTCTACGACAGGTCTCTGTTGAGTTTTACAGGCTTACCAACCTGCAAACAATCAGATCTTTAGGATTGAATATTGAGTTTTTAGAACCAAGCATAGTAGACTACTGTTCATGCAGTACAATAATACTACATAAATCCACAATAACAGTTTTTATTTTTTTTATATAAGTTTTGTTGATGAAACATTTTTATGTTTAATTACTTCAGTTAAGATTAAAACGGAGAGTTTGCTTTTGATACCAGGCTAAATATTTTTTAATACTCACTATATGGAATTACAAAAATTGTAAGCATATGGAATTACAAAAATTGTAAGCCCTACTTTTGACAACAGAATGCAAATTTCCTTTTTTGTATTAATATGTTTAATTTTTATTGTCATGGAAATTTGAGATTGCAATGAGAAGTAGTATAAAGGTGATTTTTTTTATGTAATGGATAGAATAAATATTTCACTAAACAAAATAATGATCACAATTAGTGCAATTGTACAATTCAGTTTGTATACACATGCATTGCTGGGAGTCTACAAGCATATCTTTCCCATCCATTACTATCCTCTAATTATTACACAATAAGCAGATTAAAGTAGCTTTATCATATTTTAGTTATTTCTAAAGAAATATTTTGCATAATTAACCAAATATTATGAGAATTGACTATTTTAAAAGTAAAATCATTCTTATATATGTAGCACTTTGAACCCAAGGCATTATTTTGCATTTAAAAACATTTCATATTTTTAAATGATATATTTGTATTTATTATAGCTATATTAAGTTTATTTTAAAATGTATTTTTATTGATAGATAGCATATTAATCAATATTACTATACACAATGTGCAAATTTAAATTTTTTTATTATATAATAAGATTTAGCCCTGATATTTTCAAAATAAATGGACTTTGGAATTACCTTAATTGGGTAAATTCTATTTTTTTTTTTGTAAATATTTTTCTAATGTCATGCATTTTGTTACTTTTCAGTTTCATCAATGACATCCCACCTGAACAATTTTATGTTTTTAATCTGTTAATTATAATCATGGAGTATTCATATTTTAGTTTCATTTGTTAAAAAGTTGTGCTTACAATAATTAGACTGAGTATAGCTAGCTCTCAGGGATATTCTTATGTCGTCATGAGGAAATTTCCCAGGTTTTTCTATTTAGAGGTTGGCAGGTGGCTATGGGGTTTGAAAACTTTCTTTAAATAATAATAAAAAAGCACTAATATACACTATTTGCTATAGAAAGAGCACTTAATAATAACCAAATAATGAATAAAGGATACATGTAGTTCCAACAATTTCCTTATTTCTTCCTTCAACAAGAAATATGTGATTTTCAGCCAATACATGAAAGTGGTTAGTTAGATCGGCTTGTTCAGAAGGTAATCCAGGTCCAATTAATTTGTAGAGTTGATCCAGCTGAGAGAGTTGTTCACTTGTAAGTTGCTATATAAAAAATATGTTGCATTTTTAATTAAATTTTCTCAGACAACTCAAATGAAAAAAATAATAATATTGAATACCATAAAAATTTTACATAACAGTCATTAATTATAAATAAGACATAAATCTGATTTATGCCAATATGAAATTCACAAAAGAATGTCCATGGTAGCCCATAGGCATTGTCAGAATATCAGAACTAGCCGTTCAAGATTTAGAACCCATGAAGATAATACAGGGAGAAAAGATATTTCAACTTAGAGCCAAGTGCACGGCTGCAGTGGCTTTGCCTGCGTAGCCTTTCAAGATTTAGAAACCATGAAGATTATACAGGGAGAAAAATTATTCCCACTTTGTGCCAAGTGCACAGCTGCAGTGGCTTTGTCTGCTTATCTTTTCACCTGTATTGGCATTATCAGGGAGGTGAGGCATTGGTATTAAAAGGAAGGGTTCTAAATGAACTCAAGACTAATTAATGGTCTTTTGGGTTAGATCTTGCTTCGATTAGGCCAAGTCAGTTAACTAAAAAGCAAAAGAGAGTATCAGACGTTATGGCCATATGGGATGGTTAGAGGTGAATTTTGTTTTTATCATGGACAAAGAATGAATGTAACTTTCCAATCAATAGGGGAGGGCCCTCCTTGTCTCTATGTAGTAGTATACATACGTAGCATGTCCTTTCTATTTTTTGCAAAATCAGATGGAAAATTCTTTTCACTGATTCTTATTTCTTCTGATCATCTAAACCAAGAACTACATTTCCCTTAAATATTCAACAACTCAAAAATGCAATATCCAGTACTATAAAAATAGCATAAAATATTTGTTTCAGTAATCTCCTAGTCATGGATATTTCATTTCCTAAATTTTATTCAAGAAGCGGATATCCATACTTTATTTAAACTCTAGTCTTACAAAACACTAGTAATTCAGAAAATCACTGCATTTCATAATTTTTCTTATAGAGAAGTGTGTGTGGAGGGAAGAGAGAAATGGAAATAGTTTCTTTGGTTCACGAAAGTGTCTAAAACCATTAAGAATATAAGTTATATATACATGATTTTGAATTTTTACCTTCCTTATATGCATATAATGTATAAGGAAAGTATTGTGACAGGGCCGAAAATTCGAATTAGAGTTTTCGACAGGAAAGCACGTTTTAAACATCTCTGAACACGAATCAGACGTTTTTAAGGTGATGTCTGTGTGTGTGTCAGTGAATCTACAGAGACGATAACTGATGAACGAAAGAACCGATTCGAACGAAATTTGGTAGAAGTATGTTTGTGTGTGTGTGTGTGTATCAGTGAGTCTGTGGAGACGATATCTCACGAACAAATAGTGATTCGAATGAAATTTGGTACAAAAATTACAATCCATGAATACTGGAAGCCTATTGTTTTTAAACGTAATCGAATGTTCAGAACAACCCTAAATTTTCAAGTGAAATTTTGAAAAAATCAAAACCTTTAATAAAGTTACACAAATAGCCATTTCTTATGTAATTTTTCCTTAGAAAACGATTCACATAAACTTTAGAACGCTAGCATTAACCATTCTCGAGATATTGCATATTTTAAAAATAAATTTATCAAAAAATCCCATAAATTAAAAAGAATATATTAACTATTGAGAAACATGTTCACTTTTCATATGTAATATGATGCAATAAATTGGGTGACATCATTCTCAAGGATCTAGCTCGTTCCATTCATGAGAAAAGATACTTTGAGTAATACTTTTGTATTTGAACGCCAATAGTCATTTATCTGCTATAAGAATAACTTATATCTCCGTCCATAACGCTGTGTGATTTTGGCGACGAACTTGGTGTAATATTGCTAACTTGACGACTTTTTTAAAAGTTGCCAAATTAATGAAAATCTTGCCAAATGGATAAAAATGATGCTAAATCAATGAAAATGATGACTAAGTGACAAAAATTCAATATCTTGGAAATAATTTAATTATCTACTATAAGAATAACCTTTTTTTTTTTTTTTTTTACTGTAAAAATAGTAAATTCATTGCATTATATAAGGAAAGTCATGTGCTGTCCACATCAAATTTTTTTTCTACCAGCAGGTTCTAGGGCACTATATTCAATTTAAGTGAAAATATTCTTTTATAATACAGGTGAACCTCGATATGTCGAACCTCGGTATCTCGAAATATTTTCATCTCCCTTCACGCACGGTATAAAACTAATGTAAAATAAACTCTTTAACTCGAAATTTTTTTAATCAAACTCTCGATATCTCGAATTTTTTCATCTTACCATTTGGATCATCATACCATTTTTATCTTTTCATTTGGAAAAATACGATCCGAAAAATGGGTTTAATGCAGATGAAACAGGACTATTTTTTAAGTGTATGCCTGATAAAACTATGATCATTAAAGGCGTGTTATGGCGGGAAAAGGAGCAAAGAAAGATTAACTGTGCTATTTTGCACTAATATGGATGGTTAAGAAAGGCTCAAATCTCTTATGATAGGTAAATCTGCAAAAAACCCCGATGTTTTTCAGGAATGAAATCTGTTCCAATGACTTATTTTGCGAACAATAAGGCTTGGATGACTGCTGAAATTTTCACTAATTTGTCTGTCACTAATTTTAATAATGTATGTACGTACATAGTATTACATTAAATGTGTATCCAATCATTTCAAGCTTCGCTTTATTTGTTGCCAGCATTTTCTTGGGTAATACCCAATTGTCTGGAAGATAAAGTAAGTGATTTTTTTTAAAAATGTGTAAAGTATAGGACTAGGATGTATATATTCATTCATGAATTCCATAAAATTTTTCCAATTTTCAATATCTCGAATTTTTGTTTCTACTCCCTTCAAATTCGACATATCGAGGTTCGACTCTAGTAATAATAAAATAATAATGCTTTATAGATTACAAACAAAAATACAAGCATGATACACTCTACAGTCATTGTTATAACCTGTTCAATATCATTTAGGGGGGGAAGGAAAAAAAAAAAAAGAATTTCTGGAAATTTACAGATCCAGGATATTCAGTTCTCAAATTGTAATTTAGTTAATTAGATGAATGTGGATGGAAAAATGCTTTAGGGACTCAATTGCATAGAAAATAAGGGGAAAAAAATTCTATTGTGCAATCATTCATTTTGAACATATTTTAAAGAAAATAATACTTGCATTTTTATATAAGTATGCAAAGATGTAAAAGTATGGTTTAGCTAATATGAGATTTTACACACACACACACACACACACACACACACACACGGTCGTCCAATTTGTTGCTCTAAGTCCTCTGGATGAGCCGGACGGCCTGGGGCTTTCACACACACACAAAAAAAAAAAAGATGGATGGAAAAGGATATTTAAACATTACACGGGAAGTTAATTTATACATGCGAAATCGTACTTAAAAAAATAATATATATTTACAAAAATATTAATTAATAATGAAACATACTACAAAGAAATTAATGCTGTGCATTTTTTAATTCACATAATTTGATGAAATTAAACAGGGTGGAAAAGAATCAACATTGCAGAGGAATGATGCATAATAAAAAATGAGGAATGTATAATGAGGAATGATGTATAATAAACAAGAAAGATCAATCATGCTTAAAGCATTGATTATGAAACACTTTCCAACTTCAATGCAATTTTATTTAAACATCTCTAAAATGTAATACATTCCTAAGTAATATTTTAAAACTTATCACAATACTACATTAATTTATTATATTTGAAAACTTAAACCTTCATCGAAAAAAATGAACTTCATTCAAATGACGGCATTGAAATATAAATTGCCTGGTTTAAACATCTCTAAAATGCAATACATTCCCCGGTAATATTTTTAAAATCATCATAATACTACAATAACTTATTATATTTGAAAACTTCATCGAAAACAGGTGACATTCATTCAAATGGTGTCACAGAAAAAATAACATGCCTGGCTCTCTCTCTATAAAAGCAGCATTTCATTCATAACATTTTCCCATTCCTTTCATTCATCACAGTACTAAAATAATTTATTTTATTTAAAAACTTAAGACCATGGAGCTACAAGTAATTGAACTCTATGCTTAAAACTTCATCGAAAAAGATCGTCCTTCTCTCTGTAAAATCAATGAATATTTATTTCATTCATATCAGCTATGCAGACTCCATGAGTTAAATACTTTTGCGTTAAAGAAATACAGCAATTCTTATACAACTCATCTTACATATTTTGCTGTTTACATTTTACATAAGTGAAAAATAGGCTTCGTTGTAGAAATAATCAAATTTGGATGATCATTTAAACTCGGATATATTGTCATTGCGTTGTTTCAGTGTGTAGATGCACAGAATTTAAGCAAAAATAAAGCGGTTTTAAGACGAATACAACACTCAATATGAATTAAAAAGAACTTTAAAAATTACGATTTTGAGACAAGATGGATGCCACATTTTATTTTGAAGTGGGTCATGTGATCTTTTTATATCATGGTCACATGATCGCTTCATATAAGAGGTGTAATTATTATTTTAATTTTTATTTAAAAAACTACTGAATATATTTTGCCGAAATTTTTTTTACATATTTTATGGAACAATTTGAATATTACCTTAAAAAATGTTTGAAAAATTAGGTCCCATAGGGTTCAATGTATTTCATATTTTCAACCCGGGTTCAATCCAAAACAAATTGGGTGATATTATTCATTTATATTCCCATAGGTCCTACAGACCATCTGAACAACATACTAAAATTTTATTTTGAGTCATTTTTACGGCAGTTATCGTGCTAACAGACAGACAGACAGAATGAACAAAGTCATAAACACCTTTCAAATGTTTGTAAAGTGTTAAAAATGAGGAATGTATAATGAGGAATGATGAATAATCTATACATGATGAATAATGATGAATACATGGATTGAAACAGATGTTTCAACAGTACACTGAAATGTAATCTATATAGACAAAATCACATTTATTTGAAGCAGTATCCATTAACAAAGTAAAAATCATGCAACTTAGTACTGGTACTATGATAATGTACGGAAGAAACAAAATGGTGGGAAGTTCGATCGAAATACCCTTCATCAGAAAATTTTTATTGAAAAATCCTTAACTTTGGGGAATTTTAAAAAAATTGACAAAATCCGGGAGATTCTCATCTAAAATTGGGAAACTGAGAAAAATCATAAAAAAAAACCTCCAGGAATTTCCCAGAAAAATCAAGAGTTGGCAGCTATGGAGAAGTAACTATGCAGATTCTGAATCCTTACCGATTTGTGGAATAAAAAAAAATTGTTAATCTGATCACTGGATGCCATAAAAATGAATTAAAAACACGTGGAAACATGTTAAAAGCGGACTTCATTTGCACATTCGGCAATGCGAGTTTAAATTTTATTTGTTTTAAGAGTTCCAATCATGGGCAGATAAAGGAATTGATTGTTTCAATAAATGTTTGGAAGTCATTAGACATTGATGAGCACAAACTAGGTCAAAAAGCTTAGGGAAAATTTTTCTACATTATTTTATCTCATTTTACGCTGTTGATATGTGCTATCTTTCGTTTTTCATATGGTATTTTTATTTTCATGCATTTTTATGTTTTTCCTGATCAATGCAATTTTTTAAAAATTATTTTACTTCATTTTTCATATTCTTTTTCTGCTAAGTCTAACATGACGATTAAGTTCCTCCTAGGCAGCAATTTTGGTTGCCAAAAAAATGGCAAATTTCGCAAAAGTCTTTGTATTGAAACTGTTCTAAAATTTTAAATGAGAGAATAAAATTCAAGCACTTTCAAGGACCCTTTATACTGGCCTCAATATGAGGATGTTTCTGGTAGAGACTAGAGAATTCATTGTAATCAACATTTCTGAATACTTACTTAATTTCTCCTTCCTGTGAGAAATGAATTTTTTCTAATGATTCAATGGCCCCCACCTAAGTACTCCTTGGCAAACAAGTAACTATAAAGGTACTGTAACTCCATGGATACAACACATACCAGATTTTCCTGAGGTACCCACTTGTATATGTTATATAGTTTCATTATTTATTTATGTCCTCCAAGGTTTGTCCCAATGAAACAGTATTTATGGTATACACAATCAGTACAATTAAACAGATTTTAACAAACATACCACAGCTCCATTTTCACCATTCAAAAAATCACTCCGAACATCTTCATTTTGAAAGCATGACAATATGTGGCAATAAATGAAAGCCTCTTGAAGACGTTGTATCTCATGCTGTTGACGTTCCAGTTGTTCCTTTTTAGCCAATTTCTTCTGATAACGAGCACTCTGTGAGCATTGTTAAGTAAATAAAATTAGAACATATCAAAGGCAAAAATAACTATAAAATATTTTTGTACTCTGCAATTTAATTCACATAATTTCAATATCTATGTTAGTACAACACAGAGGGCTTAATCTGTTGCTCGTGAGCACTACAGTGCCTGTGCTCATTATGTTGGTAATGCTTTAGTGATAACTAGTTGGTAATGCTTTAGTTTATGACTAGCCGCCTTTGGCGACCAGCCTGTTCGCTACCCTTGAAAATTCTGACTGTGGCAAACTCGTTGGTGCGACCTACCAGAAAGGTGTTGAAAACCCAGACCTCACGACAGACCCGAAGGTTTACTGTAGCTAAGTGTGTGGCCGGTACCAGAAAGGTGTAAGGTAACTATTTGTACGGCCAGGAAGTGCCACCCAATTTAGACCGGAACCCAGTGGGGGAGGCATCCACAGGGACCATATCCTCCTTCCCCTACCACCAACCTCTCGGAAGGACTTACAGTCCCACACAGTGTTCGAAATTAGCGGTCGTTAGTCGTAATTTGCGACTAGAAATGTCAATATGACGACCAGATTCTTCAATCTGGTCGTCAAATTTGACGCCTAACAATGCTATTGTTAAATATCAGTCTTCCCTTTCCCTTTGACTAAATTACGATCCCTAGTAGAAGACTGGACAGCGGTCGAGAAAAAAGCGGCATTTTATACACGCCCACAGTGATAAATCTGCAGGTGGTACACAGACAGTAAAATCCCCCTCTGTCTATTCAGGGAAGGAAACATTGGGATCTTTATTGTACTTGAACTCACCCTCACCCTTCAAGACCTGAAATTGCACTTCTGAAGAATTTATTTGTTTGCTTTATCCTCAGACATTCCGATGCCCGAGACTCCGGGTACTTAACGAGTTTCTATTGCTCCCCTCCACTTTATTCCTTCGTAGATCTACGTATCGCACTTGAAAGAAAAGGGGGTGATCCTGCAATCTTTATATTCTAATTGCGTACTATTATAGAACACATTGCATTCCAGATTGAATCATTTCAGCTTCTTGTAAATTTGGTTAGCTGATAATTTGTTATCAGACATTGAAAATGACGTTTTTATAGCTGCCAAGTGTTCAGATTTTTATGTATACTTGTTCCGTTTTTTCAGTCTTGTTCCGGGAATCCGATTTGGATCCACAGTAGTCAGATTTTTCTTTTCCATAACATTTATATTTTATTGTATGCAGATCTGCATCAGAGTATCTACAAGTCATGAAATCGGAAGTAGGTCACAAAATGAAAAACAAAGTCTAGAATTTTAAGATGGAGGTTTTCCCGTTTTTTCATCTAAAAATCCGTTTCCACGTAATTGCGTCTGTTTATAATTAATGTGGGAGAAACACATTTGCATCGACTAAAATTTTTATGATTATTTCTTGTTATATACAAGAAAACTATTTTTCAGACGTATTATTAAAGAAATGAAGAGCTATATTGCATGAGTACCGGGTACCGCGATAAACGGCATTTGTCCGCGATCTTCTTTATATTTCGTTTTATTGTGAAAATACTTTCCCGCTTCTGAAATCTGTTTGCATCGCCTAAAACGTTTGTAATTATTTCGTATATACTATATTATACAGAAAAACTATTTTTCAAGCGTATTTTTAATGACATGAAAGGCTATTTTGCAGCAGTATCGCGATAAACGGCATTTGTGCGCGATCCTCTATATTTCGTTTAATTTTGAAAGTATTTTTCCACTGTTACAATTTGTTTGCATCGTTTAAAATATTTGTAATTATTTTGTATATATAATATACAAAATAATTACAAACATAAAAATAGTTTTTCTATATAATAGAAAAATATTTTTCAAACGTATTATTAATGAAATAGAAGGCTATTTTGCAGCAGTATGGGGAAAAACTGTATTAGTGCGCGATTTTTCCTCATGCAATGTGTTCCTATCTTTTTTTCTAGTAGGTTGGCATCTATGCATTTTTTATATCAATCCCTAAAATTAATGTGATTCATACTTTTTTTTATTATTACCCAGGCTGTCTAGCTCACCCAAAGAGTGTTGTTGAAACCCAGACCGTCCGACCTACCAGAAAGGTGTAAGGTACGTTTGGACGGTCGGGAAGTGCCACCCAATTTAGACCGGAACCCAGTGGGGGGAGGCATCCACAGGGACCGTACCCTCCTTCCCCTACCACCAACCTCTCGGATTCACATGTTTAACGTGATCGTACTCCGCATGAACACGGCGGCAGTTTTGGCAGTGGCTGGAATCGAACCCGGGCCTACCGAGTGCAACTCCAGCGCGCTAACCAATGGGCTACCGCGCCCCCACAGAGTGTAGATGAGTTTCAAGGGTATGATTTATATTTTGTTAAAGCGACAAGAAAAGAGTAGCAACTATGAAACAAAAACTTATTATTGACTTGCAAATACTGAACCCTAGCTGCCAACTCTGCATTTCTTCGTGAAGCTCCGATATTTACATTGACTGCCGATTTCCGGAGAAATATGCAAATTCCGCCCCCACCCCCCCTTTTTTTTTAAACTTTTAAGATGAATATAGTAAATAGATTTTAAAATGAAATTCCATACTTTGGCAAGATTGGCCTCAAAAAGTGACTAAATTTTGCTCAGGCTTACCTTATAATATTTTAATTTTATATGTGTTTCATTCTTATATTTGTAAGTAATATGAGAAAGATTATATGGAAATGTCACTAAAATGTGCATTTATACGTGATTATCGGTTTATCCCGTTTTATTATCATGTATTTTCCATTCTCGTAATTTGTTTTCATCAACTAAAACTTTTATATTAATTGCTGTTTTAACTCAAAATAAAATTAAATTAATTTTCAAGCATGAAATGAAGGGGTATTGGGGCAATGACTGTACAAGATAAGATGACCATAATTGAAAATTGTTAAAACGAAGGTTTTTTTTTTAATTTGTTGTTTTTTTATGCCCTTTTTGCCAAGTAAAAATAAATTAGCAATTTTTTCTATTTATTTTTTCTTGAGTTTCTTTTTCAGTTTATTTTAAATTTTAAGAAAATTTAAAACAATTTGTAATACAAAAATCTGAATTATTCATTTTTATATCTTTAACAAAAATGGGCATTTAAAAAATAGTTGTTATTGTTAGAGATGTAAAAATGGCAACTAGTCGTGTCTATTTGGCACCTAGAGTCAGAACGTATAGGCGTCATATGACGCCTAGTTCAAATTTTTAATTTCTAACACTGGTCCCACATGTTTAATGTGATCATACTCCGCGTGAACACGGCAGCAGTTTTGCCTACCGAGTGAAATTCCTGCACGCTAATCACTGGGCTACCGCACCCTCTGCGACAATCTCCATAACTTTCTTTTTATTCACCCAATTTAGACCGGAACCCAGTGGGGGAGGCATCCACAGGGACCGTACCCTCCTTCTCCTACCACCAACCTCTCGGAAGGCCTTACGGACCCATATGTTTAACGTGATCGTACTCCGCATCAGTGGTGGAAATTGAACCCGGGCCTACCGAGTGCAATTCTCGTGCGCGCTAATTTAAATTTTATAATGACCATATGCTAAGCTCTTAATTCCATCATTCTTGTTCAATCATTAAAAATATCCATTTAAAATATCTATAAATTAAAATATCCATACCAGAAAGGTGTAAGGTAACCGGAGCCCGCGTCAGAAATTTCAAACTGTTAGCTAACAAATTAGCCAAATTGAAAAATCATTAGCCAAATTACATGATTATTAGTCAAAGCTATCGTCGCCATTGGTGAAAAAATTTTTACTTTTAAGCCATAATGCAGTTAATAATATTAATTTCATTCTAAACAAGATATAAAGATAGGTAGATTTCATTTTTTTAATCATTACATAGGCTATTAGTAAATTAAACTTGTATTTACCAATGAAAGATCACAATGAGTTACAAAAATGACAAATTTATTATATAATTCACATAGTTTCATTATCATATAAACTAGGCAAGCGTCGAATTTTTGTACTATACACCAATTTTCAAAAGCTGCCTTACAGTTACAATCTGTCATATCTGGCCCTTCACTATTTATAAGAATCAAGTCACAGATTTTTTACTTTGATGTTACTACTTAATGAAATTTATGTTCTGTTTACTAAAGCCTCTTTCAACGATGGTTGTTGTCATAGGACATGTGAAACCAATTCTTGCTACATCCATAATATTTTTATATGCAGTATCATCATTATATTTCTTTAAAATTAGGCACCAAAACTATCTAAGGGATAAATTTTTATGTCGGTTTTAAAATTCAGGCAGGCGTAAGGATCGTATAAAAACCACAAAGATGATGAAGATGAAACGAAAACAAGCCAGACAGGCTTAAAAATTCGTAACAAAAAGATAAAGTACGATTCAACTTATGACAAAAACAGCAAACCGCAAGTTGGCATCTGTGATAATAATCAGCAGTGACCTTTTTTCAGTTGGTTTTAACTAAAATTAAATGCTTTTTTATTTACCGTATATACTCGCGTAAGTCGAGAAATTTGTGTGGGGGGGGGGAAGCGCTTCAAAGGGGGGGGAGTCGATTTATATGTGGAGTCTAAAAAAAAAAGAAACATCGTAAGTCTAAAAGTTATTTTTTCCCGCAAAACAATCAATCCTAAAACGATGCGGTAGTAATTACGCAATCGCACACTCCTATTTTCTCTGCCCTCCAGATGCTCCGGACAACTATTATCAAATAATATACACGTATACGCATCATCAAAAAATTTACATACATTTTCCTTCGATGTTTATCACTTGTTTCTCTGATTACGGCTGATCGTTTTCGACAAAAAATGGCTCTTTTCAGAAATAATTCTGTAACACGGATTGTTTAAAATGCAAGATTTTAAGTTGAAAGTGTTTTCTTGTTTTGTTTTTGGGAGAGTATCTAATAACTGTGTTGGGGGTTAACGGTTGTGCGATTCAGGGTTAACGAAAAAAATCGGCTCACATAATGGACGGAATCCAGATAATGTTTTGATTACCGCGGTGGGTCAAGGATGCTTGAGAGACAGGAATGCGCCGCCTGCCGTCCGTTTTGAGGAGCAGAGTGCTGGGAATTAAAGAATACCTGAAGCTTATCACACGAGAATGAGAGTCCCCAAAACAGACGGGAGACAACGCTCGTATTTCATAGGCCTACTTGTCTGGAATAGGACTTTTATTCCAAATAAAATCGGACTTTTATTCTATATTACTTCTCAAAAAAATATTTACAAAATTTTCACAGTTTCCAAAAAATCATTCGCCATTTTTTTTGCCAAAGTATTTTTTTATCGCCAGTTTTGTGATCTTTTCGCATTTGGTGCGTAGGCGAATGGCTAGCACGGACCCTGGGTAACTGTTTGGATGGCCAGGGAGTGACACCCAATTTAGACAGGAACCCAGTGGGGGAGGCATCCACAGGGACTGTACCCTCCTTCCCCTACCACCAACCTCTCAGAAGGACTTACGGTCCCATATGTTTAACGTGATTGTACACCGTGTGAACAAAGCAGCAGTTTTGGCAGTGGTGGGAATCGAACCCGGGCCTACCGAGTGAAATTCCCACGTGCTAACCACTGGGCTACAGCGCTCTCCACGACAATCTCCATAACTTTCCTTTTATTCGCCCAATTTAGACTGGAACCCAGTGGGGGAGGCATCCACAGGGACCGTACCTTAATTCCCCTATCACCAACCTCTCGGAAGAACTTACGGACCCACATATTAAATGTAATCGTACGCCACGTGAACACGGCAGCAGTTTTGGAAGTAGCGGGAATCGAACCCGCGCCTACCGAGTGAAATTCTCGCATGCTAACCACTGGACAACCGCGCCCTACAATTTCATGCTACAATGATTAATGGAACTTGATTAGCTAGGGCCTCACACTTTGACAAACACCAGTTCAAGTTAAATAAAAAGTTGTAAAAAATAAATGAGCTGGAGTTTAGAGACTATTTCCCATGAAAGAATATTCTCTTAACACTACTACTGAAATAATTATTTTAAAATTTTACAAATCTTAATTAAGCCTTACTTGCAACACAAAAAAGAAAACAGGATATCCACAAGGTAACTTTGTTGAATTTAAGGACGATTAATTAAAATTTTATCTTGAAAAGATACCGATCTTAAGTTTTATCTGTTTTAGCTCGACACAAGTACTAGGCTTTCATGCATTGGAAATAAGAACTTTTGTATTCTTTTATTTTGTCTACTATCCAGAAACTTCACAATCTTATGGTAAAAATTGTGTTGTAAAAACATAATAGAAAGGGCTGACTACCAAATATTTAACATTTGTCCAGCCCTGTATTACACATTACCTCCAATATGATACAATTCATAGACTTGCTAATTTCTCTTGTAGACTCCAAAACACCCTCCACTTGATCATACTTACTGACAGCCATCTGAAACATTACATATATAGTATTATAAAAGTTTTAACATAGAACTTCATTTTTTCAGAATATGAAATCAACAGGCGGGTATCTAATAAAAATGAGTCAAAATTTCCTGGATTTTCCAGAAGAAAAGAGGCTAATTTTCAAAGGTGTTTTTACCATTCTTTGTGTGAAACATACAGATTCTACGTAAGTGGTAAATGAGCAAATACATGCACTTGCTTTTAATTGATATAAATGCGTAATTATTTAGAGAGAAAATAATTTATTAGATTACACAATGGAAAAAAAAATCACGTGCAAATTGATGCAAGGAAATGAAACATTTCTAGAAAAAAGATGTTTAGTATGTAAAGATGTTTAGTTATATTTTTGTTTTGAATAAGGCAAAAATGCCTTATTCAAAACAAAAATATAACTTTCAAGGTTTAAAATCTTTTAGGGTCAGTCAGCCGTTCATGCCCTAAATTTCTTTCAACTCTATATAAATGACAATATTCCCTTCATTTTATTAAAATTATGTTTTAAAAAGAATTTTTCTGTATAGTAAAATCATAATCAATCAATGCACAGATTGTAAAATATTTTCACAATGGAAAATTGTGAAACTGCAAAATTTCTGAGAAAGTGCCAGTCCTTAAAAAATTACTAACAAAACTAATAAATATGTTGAAAATAATTTTTATTTTTTATTACTTGATGATAAATTTTCAGATGAAAATAAAATTCCTTGGGTTTTCTAGAAAGTTAGAAAACTTGAATTAAGGAACAATACTGTAGAATTCCACCCTCACCTCCTTCAAATACGACAATATTGGGAGGAATGGTGCTTAAGGAATTTTTTGCTAAAAGAAACACAAATTCCATTATTTGCTCCCTCAAATGTGGTAGGGGGCATACTTGTTTGGAATTTTCAAAACTAAGAAACAAAGTATAGTTTTATAAATAAATTTATTTCATTTGATTTATCGGAATTCTTCAGAATTTCAAATTGAAACTAAAGAGGAGGGAGGCCTTTTTACGGAAAGGTAGACCAATGAATTTTAGAGTAATTGATTCTTAAATCTAGTTTACAGACTTTACTTATTTTGTCAGATATCATAAAAAGTACATAAAACTTGATTAGAAAGTAATATATAGTCAAATGACAATACTATTGAATTTATTATATTCAGGGATCATAGCATATTTGAAAATTTTTTTAGGAAATTTTATAAAAATTTTAGGAAAATATATTAAAATTTTAGGAAAATTTCTGTTATAACTTACAATGGTTATATACAAAACTAATGCATATTATTATACTAATTTTTAGCATAAGTATATTTTTAACTTTTTAAAAAATATGAAGGCTTTATATTTTAATTCAAATAGACGAACGACTTACAGCAATTTAACATTAGCAGATTTCAAAAATCTCAAGTTTAATGTCGGATTGTTCAAATTAGTTATATTTAAATTATATCCTCAAATCAGTGTTTGAAAGTTAGCATTATTCTCTCTCTAACAAATACTTTGGGGGGGATTTCTAAAAACTAGGGGGAAATTTAAAAATCCAGGATTATTAGAACAAAATATGTTCAGTTCTCAAACTGTAATTTAGTTAATTAGATGAATGTGGATGGAAAAATGCTTTCAGGACTCTATTGCACAGAAAATAAGGAAAAAAATTCCATTGTGCAATCACTCATTTTGAATATATTTTAAAGTAAACAATGCTTCATTTTTATGTAAAATGCAAAGATGTAAAAGTACGGTGTAGTTAATATGAGATTCTATCAAATATATAATGGATGGAAAAGGATGTATAAACATTACATTGAAATTTAATCTATATACACGAAATTATACGCAAAAAATAATAAATACGTATATCACAAAAATATTAATTAATAATGAAACATATTGCAAATAAATGAATATTGTGCATTTTTTAATTCACATAATTAAGCTAAATATGGATGGAAAAGAATGTTTCAACATTGCACAAGAATGTAATCTATACCAACAAAATTGCACATAAAAAATAATCAATATTTTATGAAAATAATTATTAATAATGAAACATATTACAAATAAATTATTGTTGTGTATTTTTCACTCACATAATTTAAAATTACACATGGATGGAATAGGATGTCTCAACATTACACGACAACGTAAATCTATGTACATGAAATCGCTTTTTTATGAAGAAGCAGTATCCATCAATAAAGTAAGTGTAAATGATGCACTATAGTACTAGTACTAGGTTCATGCACGGAAACAATATGGCGGATGCAAGTTTGATCAAAATTCCCTTTCAGAGAATTTTTCTTGAAAAATGTCCAGGAAAAACAAGTAGAGTTGGCAGCTATGCTGTTTATTAGATAAAATTCTTTAGCTAAGTTATCCTACAAATATTGAGCATTTCTGAATTTAGCAGAAACATACAAGTGTCCGGCATTTTTTATGATGTTGGATAGTGTTTCACGGACATTATCAGTTATCAAATTAAACACATCAAATAGAAAATAAATTTTTCAAATGCAAATAAAATGAGTTGCAAAATTGTGTAAGAATGAAGTAAGTTTTCTAATTTATTGAACAGCATGTATTAAGATTTTGCATAAAAAAGGGATGAAGTGCAAAATAACTTACACCGATAAAATATAATTTATTACTGATGAAATTGCATCAATAAATAAATTAAACTTTAACTTTGCGAAAAAACATTTCGGGGCATAGTAAAAATAATGATATGTATAAATTTCTTGTCTAACTGTGCCCTTTTACTTCCAATTATTTTTTACTTTTAATGTCAGAAAAATTGTCCTTACTTTTCAAGGTTTATTATCTACATATCTTGAAAAGTAGTAAAGAGGCAGAAATTTATTATATTATTAGAGAGCAATTGTCGAGTGACTTGAATTTCATATACAAATTTACTATTTTTAAATTATGAATATATTGAAGTTAGGCATATATAAGATCTTAAAAAGAAGGTAACCTAAATATGTTTTTTTTTTCTAATTTTCTATTTTATTTTTTAACAAAACCTAAAAAATGAGCCTTAACTTTAAATATTCAATTTCAAAGTTCATCAGTTTTTCACAAATAAAAATTAAGTACTTTTCAAACACCTTCAATGACCTAAATTATTTTTTTCAAGGACCATATATCTTAATTTTTTTTGTTAAATGTAGGCAACAATATTTTGCAAAAGTTGAATATTTAATTTAATAAGTTTTTGGTAATAAATTAAAAAAATCAAATATTAATTAATTAAATAATTTTTTTATACGGAAACTTGTTGGAGTCAAAGGTTTAAGGTATTGACACCATCCTTGTTTTCAAGGACCTATTGTAAAATTCAAGTACTTGTAAATGTAAGGGCCCTTGAAAATCTAAATAAAAACTTTCAAGGACTATGAAAATCATGAGTAATTTGTGCCATAGCATAGCATTGCTACTTTGGTGTTAATTTTGAATTTAAATATTTAAGATGGTTTTGGCTTTCAAAATAAGTGAAAATTGAAAGAAAAAAGTATGAAAATTTAACATAGAAACCCTGACCTAATTTTTAAAATTAAATGTATTTCAATGGGGAATTTGGTGTCCACTGCCCCAAAGATGTCTACTATCTCGGGTACATTTTTATCCATCCAGTTCTCTTATTCTAAATCCATGGTTCAACATAATATAAAATTGAATAAAATAACAATCCTGTTTGTAACTCAAAATAGAAAAAGTACTATAATTGTTGATCAAATAACAATATGTATGCTGCAGTTAGCATAGGCTGAAATTTCAGACTTGACACAATCTGACAGTATACAGGGTGAGTCGGAATTGTTTTTACAAAAGCAGAGGGGTGATAGTACCCCACCAGAAGAGCAATAATTACCATGGAACATAGGGTCACATTGCACTCTGAGAGGCAGAAAAGAGGCACGTCGAACCGCGTCGAGCATGACACAGTCAGTGCCTCGAACGTTATTGTGTACCTGCCTACGTAGTATATCTTATGCCAGACACGAACGCAGTTACCGTATGCAAATGTCCAGGGAGCAGAATCAGCATAACTGGCTCCTAGTAGGTTCAGGCGATAGCCAATCAGAGCACACATTGCCCTTTAAAAAACGGCACAACTTCAACGCTGCAAGTTATTCCCAGTGGACTTTTTTTTCTGGGGCCACATGAAATCTTTAGTGTACGAGACGCCTGTGGACTCAGCGGAAGATCTCGTCGCGCGCATCGTTGTTGCGCAGACCACATTAACACAACACCCGGAATCTTCGAGAGGGTGCGTCAGTCATTCCTTCGCAGGTGTGAACGGTGCAAAAGCGGTGCAACGACATGCGTGGTCGCCACTTTGAGCACTTGCTGTAAGTTTGTCGCTGCACAATAAATCTGTTTGTGCAACGTTTGGTATCATTCATTCGCTTTCCCAACACTGGTGTACGTGCAGGTTCGTATTCTAATTTTACTCTTTTCTGCCTCTCTGAGTGCAATGCGACCCTATTATGCTAGTCTGGTGGGGTACTATCACCCCTCTGCTTTTGTTTAAACAATTCCGACTCACCCTGTATAACCTAAGGTTCCAATAAGACATAAGTTAAGCATCTAAGGCAGTATACAAACCTAAAGTTTCTCTCTCTATATATATATATATACAGGCTGGCACAACAGCGGCCATCTTAACTTCCAGTTGAAGCAATGGCAGTACATGGCAAAAAAAATTAGGATACTTATTTTACTGTCCTTTTCTCGGGATGTCGAGAAAATCAAAACATTCTAGACTAATTTCCTAAATGATTGGCACATTTTTGTTAAAGCACCTATTTTACAGTTAAAATGCATATCAAATATCAGTAATGTAGCATGCGTGCAACATTGAAATAGCACAGGCAGACGATAACCGACTCAACTGGATGGAGTTAAAATGGTAGTTGAATCAGCCTGTATATTTAGGAGCCTTAGTCAAACCTAAACTTTGTTAAAAAACTTTTTAAGTGAAGAACTCACTACATTTGATTCCATAGTTATATTTTTATTGTAGATAACAGCATCCATAAAACACTTTCATGTTTGTCAGCATGGAATAGCAGATATCTGCAATGACAATAATATGCTTGCTATTTGCTAGTTTTGCAGAATCTCTATGGGACAAGAAATTCAGTTCTACTACATGGTCAACTTAAAATTATCTCGTGAATTTAACTAAAATGGGGGTATAATGGTCAAGTTCTGTAGCATGAGCTAAATTTTTGCAGTCTTTATAACAATATTAAAACAGTATATTTTAACTTCAACATTTATGTAATACACCACAAAATTTGTACTTACTTTCTGATCCTCATTAAGTTCCTTTCCATTTTTCACATCGAGTTTATAATTGTCCAATTTTATCTAAAAAGTAATTTACAGTTTACAATTAGAAGAAATTGCAGATAAAGAACATTTACTGCTATTAAAAATTCTAAGGGAAACATTAATAAGCAGGTTGGGGAACCTGGGTTTCTCTGATAAATGTAAAAATATGATTTATCTTAAAAGTGAAACTAAGTATCATGCTTTGAGAATTTCAAAATAAACTAATTCTAATTAAAACATTTAATTCACCAATAACATAAAAGTGACAGCAACATGTACACAAACGAACAAAAGAAACATGTACAAATATAATTGTAATTATAAGAATGAGCAGTGTTTAACTTTAAACAGATATGTTAATTACTGCATATTATGTTAAAGACAAGCATAGTAGACCTGAATGACACTCACCACCAGGGCTGTGGAGTAGGTACCTCACAAACATTCAACTCCTTTTTCTACTGTCTGACTCCTTGTGTTTTCTAATATCAGACTACAATACTGACATAAATACAAATTAATTTTAATTTTTTTATAGACACAGCTTTTTAATTAGTAAACATTTGATGATTTTTAAATTGCCTAAAAATTATTTTTAAATAGTTTTATTTAAGAGTCGGTATATTTGTTCTGATTTTGACCTAATCGCTTATAGACTCCACAACCCTGCTCACCATAGGCCAATTAAACAATGCAGTGAGGCGATTAAATGAAACAACTAATCAGCAATCACATCCCTCCATAATTCTGTTTTAATTAGAAAACTGCCCAAAAGTTTACTAACCTCTCTCCCCAATTCTCATACTAGCTATTTCCACACTTAGCATCTGCATTTTAGTGTATTTTAATGATCAGTATCTGTTGTAAATTTACTACCCAATCTCTGGAATGTCGAGTCTCCGTTTGACTTTAAACATTAATATTCCATATTATTCAATTCTATGTGTCTCACAATCATTATTAAAATGAAGGTACTATAGCTCTTGCACTCCTAATATTTCCAGACACACACAGCTTAATTATTACAAGATCTACTCACACATAAATCATATACTTATTTAAATAAATTTAACTTCCAAATAATATAATTTCATTACTGAGCAAAAGCCAGAAGAAAATTTAATAAGCATTTTAGATATTACAATGGAGGTAGAGACTCTCTGACTCTACTTTTGATCAGAGGACTTTTGACCAAGCAACTGCCTGTGGACGTTTTGACAGAAAGAAAATTTTATATTTTTCAAAATTTTTTGTTAAAAAAAAGTTTCTATGACAAATATGGAAATGATAATGCTCCTGTATGTAGAATATAAATAAATATTTATATATGCACATGAAATATTGAAAAGATCATTCAGACATCAACAAAGCAGACACATTGCTCTCATTAGTTGTCTGTTTGTTGCCATAGGTTAATTGTTCAACATTTTTCTTTGTGTGTTACTCCACTGTTTCCCAACAAGAAAAACTTTTATACTTAGTAATTAATTTCTACTATGTATAGTATATTTATCTAACTTAGTTATTCTTTATTAAACTTCCCTCTTTTTTGATTCAGTCTACCTAACACTGTTAATTTAAGTATTCTAATGATGCCCTATTAACCCATCTGCTAGGTAGAAAAATCTGCATTTTTAGTCTAGAAACACTGCATGGGAGAAAATAAGAATAAAAAATTTTAGCTCGTTTAAAAAATGGAGCCAAAATTAAAATTATGAAATTGAATTATTTTTTTGTTAGAATTCCAAGTTAACCTTTGAGTTACGGCTCCAAGAATACATTTTTACAACTCCAGAATGGCAAAGTAGCTGAAAATTCTACCCCATTAAATAAACACCTTCAATGACCTTGTCTTTTGTTCGTAACTTGTTCCCCCTTCAGTCAGGAGAAACTTGAAGGAAGGGCTGCAGGCATTCTTCAAGGAACTCAACTGGGGACAATAGGCGCTCTCCTCCTGTCCCAGAAAAATGGGGGCGAAAGATTGGTACAGCAGTTGAACCAGCGCCGTTATAGAAGAAGAGATTTTCAGTGGTACAACTGTTGTACGGCCGTAAGGAAAAGGTTAAAGCAAAATTTTTAGTCAAATTATAGAATTGTGTCACTCTTAGTTTTTTGATGCGGCAATATCAGATAACCTAAAAAATATAAATTTCGATGGGTTTAAAAGAAAAAATAAATAAATATGAAAGAATTGTCCTGCAGTTCAAACATTTTTGGAAAGAGCATTCTTCTGATGGTGTAAAGATGAAAATGCTGTGATAATATTTTCGGTCGTTAAGGAACAGATTTGTGTAAAAATTTTAAAACATAAAATAACTACAAAATTAATTAAAAATTAAAAAACATGAGTGGCATGAGTTTAAATTTTCTGTTACAGACCACACAGACTTTCTTTTTATTATGTAAGATTTAATTTGCTTTTAATACAGAAAATTTACCTTTTAAACAATATTATAAATAAAATGAAGGTATATCTTCAGACTAACGTTAGAACTATTTAGGCTCACTAATAACACATTTGCAGAGCATGCAAACCAGTGTTTTTCTGGAATTTTTGTGTATGCTTCATTTTTGAAAACATTGAATGCAAATTTCAATTGCTAATCAAAAACACTGAATTTATACGCAAGATAGATTTTGTGCTGCAACTGTTGTTATGCAATTTTTTCTCTTTAAACCAAACCATGGTTGAAGAATTGGTTTTGTTATGCGATACGAATTAATTTGCTAAGTATAGCAGTGACCAATTTCGATATTAAAAAGTATAAATTAAAGTCAGGGCTAGACAAACCCTGGGCACCAAGTTGCCTAAAAAATTAGTGGTGGTGAAGGAAATTTGGCAGATCAGCAAAAGAAAACTGTCAATCAATAAAAAATTTAACTCTTGAGCTGAACGACAAGAAAGAACTTTAGGAAATGCTGAAATTCCTGATCTTAATGAAAACAAAACAAAAACACTAACATTTTTTGTCATTTAAATTTAAAATGATCAATACTTTAAAATATGAAGTATTAATTTAAAAAAATTAAATTTAATTTTTTCAAGTGTTAGTGTTAACCTCTATGCATTATACCATTGCAACTATTTAACATAAGGGCTTTCTAACAAATGTTGTCAAAACTTAAAATTAAAAGTTGGTAATAAGGTTCGGTTGTAAATTAAAAGTTCCTAATGTTTGGCTTGACTTCTAGATTTAAGAGAAATTTATCTAGCTAAACTATATTTTTGAAGATGGAAAATATTTAATACTAAAGTTTGGAAGTCCGAGTAGTAAAGATGCTCAGCCTCATTGGCGAGCCCCCGGGTCTGGGCTGCGGAAGCAGTAAAAAATAAGCATTATTAAAATAGTATTTGAAAAAATTCAAATTATATATAGGTATTCATTCAGCAAATGTTACAAAATCTTACTAATTTTATCAGATCACATGCTTATTTTCATGGTTACACATAATTACCAGTTTTTAATACTTTCCAACAGTTTAAAAGTATTTATGACTTGGTCATTCTCGACTGTTCGCATAATAACTGCTATAAAAATGACTTTATCAAAACGAAATTTTAGTATGTTGTGACGGTCTGTGGGACATATGGAAAGAAAAATGAACATCACCCAAATGATATATCAAATGAATATCAATTAATTACAGATTTAATCCAGGTTGAAAAAATGAAATACATTGAAGCCTATGGGACCAAATTTTTCAAACATTTTTTAAGTAAAATTAAAATTCATAAATTGCTTCTAAAACTTTAGGAAATATTCCAATTATCATATAAAATGCGAGAAAAAATTTTCAGCAAAATGTTAGGTAGTTCTTAAAATAAAAATTTAAATATAATAATTACACCCATGATATATGAAGATATTACGCGACTCATTGCAAAACAAAATATGGCAATCCATCTTTTTCCGTGTGTAAAGATTGTGATATTTAAGGATCGTTATAAATTTATATTTAGTGTTGCATCCGTCATAAAACCGTTTTACTTTTGCATATTATCTGTATCTAAATTCTGTGCTTACGCAATTACAATATTTTTTACTTTAAATGATCACTAAACTTTAATTATTTCTACAACGAAGCTTACTTTTAGCTTATGCAGAATATAAACAAATCAAGCCATTGTAAGGTGAGTTGTATAAGAATTGCTGAATTTTTTTTCACGCAAAATCATTTAGCTTTGGAGTCTGGAATATAAGTGACATGAATGAAATATTCATTGATTTTACATAGAGAAACAGACGATTTATATTTTGATGAAGTTTTAAGTTTTAAAGTATAATAAATTACTGTAGTACTATGATAATTTAAAAAATATCACTGCTAAATGTATTACATTTTAGAAATGTTTAAATAAAATTACTTTTCAGTTGGAAAGTGTTTCATAATAATTATGCATGATTGATCTTTCTTGTTCTTTTTATTATTCAAATTTTATTATTTATTATCGAAGGTTAAACTTTATCTGTTGTGATAAACATGCTGCATGGACCAATTTGAATAGAGTAATTAGAAAATTAATAGTAATTGCTTTAAGAGCTTAATGAAAATATTATAAATCAATTACTCCATTCAAATCAAGATCCCTGCAACAAATTTTCACAGGTCGGATTCTCATGTCAAAACAATTAAATCTTAATGGCCAAATAAACAATTAATTAAAAATTAAAATTTTTTGTATAGTGGTATTATCCAGGTATTGACATGAGAACCTTAAATGAAATGATAATAATATAAAACAATACATAAATAAATTCCCAAATTTTTTTTTTTTTTTTTATATTTAAAAAGAAATTATTTATTAAAGAAAATATATATATTCATTAAGATTATATTATATGTATATAATCAATATTAATTGACATCTTTTTTTTTTTTTTTTACATAAAATAAAGTACCAATAAAAGAATAAAGAAATAAGTTCCTTTTACTCACAGCTTCTGTACTATTGTGTACTTGTTGAAAATATATATATATTTCAAAATTAGTAAAAAAAAATAATGCAAATTCACATCAGAACATTTGCAGATGATCTCTTCATCATGCTCTATTTTGTACTTCATTTTTAATTAATATTTTGTATGAAACCTGTATTTTTTTTATATTGAACCTTCAATATAAATTCTGCTGATATCATCATTTTAAACACTATCTCCTCAACTAGGAGCACTATCAACACATTTTTTGTGAACAATGCCACAGACCGACTCATTTAAAATGCACACATCTTCAGCTCCTCAGAGCTCAGCCACTTCAAAAATTCACTGAACATTTGATACATATATTTCAGAAACGAAATAAACTAGGTCACTACACCTTTTGAAAATTACAGACCTACTGACTGAACTTCAGAACTTCTAAAAATTACACCTCCCCTCTTCCCAGGGAAGGGGGAGAAAAAAGAAAAGCTGCTTCCCAGCTCGCATTCACATGTTGCTAGGACCCAATAACATAAGAACAAAATAATTTTAAAAATATGACTTCTGGGAAGAAAGAGACGTACCAATCGGCCATTGGTTACTGACCAGTGATGTCATTTTGATCCACAAATTGTAGAAAGGGGGGAAAAGTTGTTTCTTCTTGGTGCTTGATGAATTCCCAGAAAAACCTCTGCTCACAGGGAACTCGGAATTGATGATCTTGCACATCTGTCAAGGATGATAATTGAATGCACTTGCAATCCATTCGTGCCTAATCGTGGTGTTAATGGCTGCAATAAATGCCAGATTGTAGACAACATGAGAGGTCTCGTTTAGCTTTCAAAATTCTGTTTTTCCACACCTTAAAATGTCACTTAAGGTTTTAAGTGATCTTGCTAAATGCTTTTTAATGGCTTTAGTGCCTTCTACTTCGAAGCCACTGTGGGAAAAACATTCACTACCTCGGACCACCATGAATTTAAGAAAAGTTCTCATGGGAAAGAATAACTTTTTTTTGTTGTAAAGTTATAAAGTGTTATGATGAGTTTAAAGTTTTTAAACACATCACAACATTCCATCCCCCGTTTGAAGCAATTGAAGTGATCGTACCATCAAAATATTAATGTGTGAGAACAAAAACAACTGAAAATTCTATGAAACTGTGAGTAAAAAAATTAAAATTAAATGAACTAAATACAAAATAATAATACAATATACATATAAATTTCTGAATAAACATGATGTGCACATCAAAATAGAAAAAAATATTAACAATGTTTTGAATTTACAAAATTGAAATTTCATGTATGTTAAAGATTGTAAATTCCTTGGTGATTTTATATTTCACTTTCAAAACACTTTCATATCCACTGTAATCATACTCGATGATATTTGAATGTTCAATAAAGTTCAACAGTGAGTACTTGAGCTTTATGTCTACTGATTGTTCATTCGTAAAGTTCATAATGTTCTGGAACTAATGCCCATAAGAATTAACATAAATTTGCTGAAAATGTAAAATTTGTGTCTGCATCACCAAAAAAAAATTTTTTTTTTTAAACAGTATGAATTAATAAAAGGTTGTACATGTAAATCAACATAAAATATTCATATCCATATATTAAATACATAAAATTAAAATAATCTGATAGCAATAATATCATTCGTATTTTTTTTTACGATCATTGTATCAATGATGTTTACCGTTATAACATCATACACTTATTTCTACATTTGTAAATTTCATCAATTTTTTTTACTATTTGAGTAGATAAATATATACTAATTAATAATAATGAATACATAAAAAAAATCACATTCTAATATCAATTACAATATTTACATTAATTTTCATTTTCAAAAATGTAGCCAATTTTCAATGTGAGCTACACATGTTTACATATTATATATATAGACAATTGTCTATTACTACATTCAATGAACTACATAACCTTTGAATGAATGTATTCAAAATTTGATAAGTGCAAATGAATTCTATTAGTAATTAAAAAAAATGATTAAATGTTTATTTTGTGAAGAAAAAATAAAATGTTTAAAATCCTAAAATGTGTTATAAAATGAATGAAGTGTAATTTAATTTTAGTAAACAAACTTGGTAATCTCAATACTGATTAAGATTTTACTACAAATGCATGTGTGAAACAAAGCTATATATGAGCTTTTAAAATGACTTTAATTGCAGATAAATTTTAAATTGCTGATTGGACAAAAAAAAAAGTAAACAAAATGATGACTGAATGAATTCGACAAAGTACAAACAATAGAAAATTCACATGATCAGCATGGAGAAGGAAATGAGAACAAAATTGTTTTTCCTCTCCTGCGACATTATAAAACCTTGAAAAAAAAATTTGATATACAATATGAGAGAATCGAAAAGTTCTTCTCAAAATTGTTAAAGGTTTGACAAACAATAAGCCAACATAGATACCTGACAAGAAATCAGAAGGGGCCCATAAAGGGTCGGAAGAAATGAATCATTGTCTGACCAGCAGACTAAAGATCCAAAAAAAAAGAATTGGCCAAAAGAAAAAAGAACTGATTTCTCAACAAGAACATCCCAACATAAATTTATCAATGAATTTAGAAACATATGAAAGTTAAAATTGAAATTTATAAGAATGAATGCTGATAAGTAATACATTATATTTTAGAATGAAATTATATTGAAAACCTATAAATTTATTGAAATAACTGAAAATAATAATTCATGATGTTTAAATGAAATTATTATTTATTAAATTTAAGAAAAATTTTAATTTATTTTATTTTATTTGAAATATTTAATTTTACCATTACAAGATTATTATAAATGTGATCTTAAGGGTGGAATTCTAAACAATTTGTTAAAGTGAATTTTCATTTCTTTAAGTGATTCAAGATGTTTAATCACTGCATTGTCATTCCGAAGAATTCGAATAATTTCAAAAGGACCCTGATATTTTGGTCTTAATGAACCTGTATGTGTTAATGCCTTCATGTAAACTTTGTCACCAAAATTTAATTTCTGTCCTTTGCAATTCTTTAATCTTTCCTGAATTTTTTCATTTGCATTATCTTGATTTTGAAAAACCTGATTTTTGATTTCCTCTTTTAATTTAATGTTTTCCTCAATAAATTGTTCAATAGATTTAGATGTCTCCCTGATTTCGGAGAACATATCCAATGGTAACCTTAGTTCTCTATTGAAAAAGAGCATGTTTGGAGAAAATTTAGTTATTGAGTGTTCTGACTGATTATAAAATAATTTGAATTTTAGAATTTGGTTATGCCAATCAAAATGTTCATTACATAAGCAAGCAAGAGTTGATTTCATAATACCATGAGAGCGTTCTAAAAGTCCATTACTGCTCGGATGAAAAATAGAAGATTTGTGATGATCAATATTTAAATCAGAAATGAATTTTGAGAACTCTTTAGATGTAAATTGCGCGCCATTATCGGTGATAATCACTTTGCAAAATCCAAACCGAGAGAAATATTGATTTAAAACATCTATAATAGTTTGCGAAGAAATATTCTTAACTGGAAAAACCTCAAGATATCTACTAAAATGATCTATTATGGTAATAATGAAATTATGTTGTTTAGTTGAGCGTACAAGCTTTCCAACAATGTCAATAGAAATCACTTCGGATGGACAAAATCTCTTCGCCTGAAGTTTCACAGGTTGTTTAGCTAATTTCTTTGATTTAAATTTAAGACATTGAGAGCAATTCAAAACAAAGTTTTTTGTATCAGCAAACATGCCATGCCAATAATATAATTTTCCTACAAAATTGTATGTCTTACTAACACCAAAGTGTGCGGCATGTGCTGAATAAATAGCTGCTTTCTGCAATGACTGTGGTAAAACAATTTTGAAAGGATTTGCATGATGCTTTTTAGATCTCATCTTCATCATTAATATATTGTTTAAAGAATCAATTTTGAATTTTTTGAATTTATTTTTATTTGAATTGTCAATTACTTCTTGTCTTACTTTTGAAATTTTATCATCCTTCAACTGTTCAGCTAAAATATTTTCATTAGATAAACTTTTATCAGATTGAAAAATGTTGTTCATTAAAAATTTTACATTATTATTGGAAAAAATCACTCTACTAAAATAATCAGAAGGATTTGAAACACCTTGAATATGTGAAATAGAAAATTTAAATTGCTGTAAATATAATAGCCATCTACATGTAATGTCACTCTGAGATTCTAAATTCAGATGATAAGAAAGTGCCTTAGCATCACTCAAAATTTTAAACTCTGCACCAATCAGATAATCTTTGAAATGTCTAACTGACTCATAAATTGCTAAAAGTTCAAGTTTTAAACTGGGGTATCTAGTTTCAGTCTTTCAATTTTCTCGAAAAGTATTGTATTGGATGTAATTGATTGTCATATTCTTGTGCCAAAATTTCACTTAGAGCTACTTTACTTGCATCAGTTATAAGAAAAAAAGGTTTGCTGAAATTAGCATTTTTGACAACTGGTTGACCTAAAATAGCTTGTTGCAATTTTAAAAATGAATTTTGACATTATTTAGTCCATTTGAATTTAGCATTTTTTTTGGTTAAATTTACAAGAGGTTCAACAATTTCTGCATAATCTTTGATTAAAATTCTGAAATAATTTGTCATCCCTAAAAATGTTTTAATATGCTTATTGTTTTTGGGAGTGGGAAAAGACTCAATTTTTTGGATATTCTTATCCGAAGGCGAATAACCATGTTTGTCCACCTTAAAGCCAAGATATTCAATTTCAGATTTAAATAATTGAAGTTTATGTGGATCCAGCGTTAAATTAAATTTGTTTAACCTGTCAAAAATTAATTGCAATTTGTCTAAAACTTCAGAGAATGAATTGCCTCCTACAATGATGTCATCAAGAAAAAATTGAATACCTAAGTGTTTAATATCTCCCAAACATTTTTGAATAAGTTGAGCAAAATAACTAGTACTATTTGCAGTACCCTGGGGTAATCTAATAGGTTGAAAATTCCCTGATTCTGTGGAGAAGGCCAATTTCGGTTTATCTTCATTTCTCAATTTAATTTGAAAAAAAAGCACTTTTTAAATCCAATACACAGTATAAATTTTGACCAGCTACTTCTTGCAAAATATCATGAATATTAGGTACAGAATATTTAAAATGTGTTAATATACTATTTAAAATTCTATAATCAATCACAGGTCTATATTTAATGTCTTCAGGTTTTGTCGATTTATTGATTTGTTTCTTTTTCACCATAATTAAAGGAAATGCATAATTTGAATTAGTATTCTCAATAATACCTGCCTCGAGAAGTTGTTGAATTTCTTTCTGAGCAATAGGTTTTACTAAATGTGGAAGCTTATATGGTTTACATTGCACTGGATAATCATGTATCAAGTTAAATTCAGGAGTTACTTCAGTCGTTACACCAAGAGTTTTGTAATTTTTAGAAAAAACTGCAAAATTTTTCAAAAGCATTTCTTGAACCTGTATTTTTTGATCAGGATTCAAGTGATCAAGTTTAAAATCATCTTTAGTAAGTTCTGATTTTCTAAGTTCTAAAATTTTAGAATTTATGTTATTAATTTTTGCAATGTTTTGTTTTGCCTGTGGCTTAATGTCAAAATTAGAGTTAAGAAACATTAATTTAGAGTTTTTCTTAATATTTACATTTTGATTTGTATTATTTGAAATTAGTATCATTATTTTGTCAACATTATATACTGAACAAATTCCACTTTCAATTTGAATGTTAATTTTGTTATTGGTTGGAATAGCCCAAAATTCAGAGTTTAAATCAAGTTTATCAACTTTAAGTTCCGCCAATATGGTTTGCATAGGTGCAACATTTAAATTATTAATTGTTCTAGCAAAATTATTTGATTTCTCATCATTGTTTACATTATTTTTAACATTACAATTTTGTATGGTTGCATTTAAATTTGAAATATTACTGGTTCCTGAAGAATTAATTTTTGAATTTGGAGTTTTATTTACATTTAATATTAATTTTTGATCAATATATTCATTGTTTACTTGATTCATTTCAATTTGAACATTGCTGTTGTGTAAAATTAATTTGTTTTGTGACATATCTAAAATAAGCTTGTTTCTTTTTATAAAATCAAAACCAATTATCATTTGATAATCACTAGACCAAGTGTCATTTGTCACAAAGAAAACATTTTTGAAATATTTATTATTTATTTTAAAACCAAATTCAACAGTATGCTTAAAAGGAATGATGGATTTATTTATGGTTTGAATGGTCACATTTCTCGATAAATAATTTATTTTTGTTTTTTCTCTAATTTGTTCAAAAAGTTGATATGAAATGAGAGATAAAGAAGCACCTGAATCAATTAAGGTCAAAACTTGAAAATCATTAACAGAAATTTGTAATAATGGAAGATCAGAGCCTAAAATGTCACCGTCTTCAACTAAATTGCATGAAGCAATGATTTGAGAATGATTAAAACCTGGATTCAAAGAATTAGTAGAATTTTGTGAATGTTCAATATCATTTTTATACACAATGTTGTCATTAGAAACATGAGTGCGGGGAATTTCAATGGGTACATGGGAAGCTACACCCGCTTTTGTAGTTAAATCAGTACTGAGATTAAAAGTAGATTCCCTTTTTAGTTATTTGCTGTGTTTTGATTTTGTTCCTGTGCAACTACTTGTTGTTCATGATTGTTTTGTGTAACAGGTTGCATTTGAGGATATATTTGAGAAGGATAGGCCCAATTCTGCACTTGTGGAAAAAATGGAACTGCATTTTGCATATTAAAATTTTGTGGAAATCTAGGTTGTTGTTGATAATTAATGTTCCTTGGTCTCCACTGTCTAAATCTTTGTCCCTGTTGTCTATAATTTCTATGATAATTGTTGTTAAAGTTACCTCTTGGTCTAAATTCCCTTTTTGTTTCATTTTTTTGATTAAATTTCCAATAATCTTTACAATTTAAAGTTAAATGTGGTTCTCCACAAATTAAACAACACAATTTTTGTTTAATATTGTCTTCCTTTCCAATATTCACATTATTTAATTGTCCTAAAACTTCATGTAATACAGCTTCAGTTGCTAATTGTTTGGATTTAATATCTTCAATTTCAGAATTTGAGCTTGTAATATTTAAAATGTCATTTGCTTCCTCACTTAAAGCTCTATCAATTGTTTTGGCTATTTCTAATGCCTCATTAAATGTTTTGGGTCCTCTCTTTTTTACCTCAATTCTTATATCAGATCTCAAAGCTTCAAAAAATTTAGTTAATTTTAAATTATCTACAAAATCTTTAATTTCTTTTTTAGATTTATCTAAATTAGCAGTGTACTTATTGGCTGCTTTTTCAATTTCTTCACCCAAAGTAGAAATAGACTGATTGACTTTTTGTTTTATTGTGGCAAAGTCTGCCTGTAGCTCTATAAAAGATTTAGTTTTAGTGAATTTTGTTTTTAATTTTTTCACAAAATCTTCAAAAATAATTTCATTTGCTACTTCTTCATTGTTAGTTAGGAATTCCAAAGCTTTTCCTCTCATCAAAGATTTTAAGATAATTAGTTTTTTATTTTCATCCCAACTGGTTAAGTTTACTAAATTTTGAAATTGAGATATAAAAAAATTAAAATTTTCATTTTCGAGTCCAGAAAATGTTTGCATTAATTGTAGAACAGGTAGTGTAATTGCATTATCATTTTGGTCTTGAATTGTAGCGTTTAATGAGTTTATACTTTTTCTAAGATTTATATTAGCTTTTATTTTATCTTTGCAATTATCCATGTTAATTTTTTTTTTTTTGGTAAATATCAATAATAAAAATATGTATACACAGTTAGAACATCATATAAAACAGATTACACAGATAAAGAGTATAAAAAAATATTTTTTGATAACTTGACATTAATAACTTTAAGTGTGACACACTTGACATTAAGTGTCTTATATAATAGTTGCAAATTATTTTAAATGAATTTTTTTATCAAATTTCAATTCAAAAATAAATTTTTTATTTTGCTAATGCAATTTATAAATTGGCTGCATACTTAATTTTAGTTTATTTTTTAACACTTTACAACAAAGTTGAAAAGTGTTTATGACTTTGTTCATTCTGTCTGTCTGTCTGTCTGTCCGTTAGCACGATAACTGCCGTAAAAATGACTTAATCAAAATGAAATTTTAGTATGATGTTCAGACGGTCTATAGGACCTATGGGAATATAAATGAATAATATCACCCAATTAGTTTTGGATTGAACCCGGGTTGAAAAAATGGAATACATTGAGCCCTATGGGACCTAATTTTTCAAGCATTTTTTAAGCGGATTTAAAATTCCCAAATTACTTCGAAAATTTTAGGCAATATTCAAATTGTTCCATAAAATATATAAAAAAAAATTCAGCGAAATATATTCAGTTGTTTTTTAAATAAAAATTAAAATAATAATTAAGGTTTTAAGTGATCTTGTAATTGCTTTTTAATGGCTTTAGTGCCTTCTACTTCGAAGCCACTGTGGGAAAAACATTCACTACCTCGGACCACCATGAATTTAAGAAAAGTTCTCATGGGAAAGAATAACTTTTTTTTGTTGTAAAGTTATAAAGTGTTATGATGAGTTTAAAGTTTTTAAACACATCACAACATTATCGTCTGCCACTTTCAATTTTTACGGGATGCAATATGGGACGACATTTACAAGGATGCATATCCAAGCTAAATTATCGGTATCCAACAGCTGAATTATCAGGCCAGTAAAAGCCTGTGCAGACCTTTAGCACTGGCTCTATATTTAATATGTCCTCAAGCAAGCTTAAGCTGATCTAGAAAATTATAAGCCATGATTTAAGATTATTTTTTTACAACTTACACAAAAGAATTTAATGCAAAATATATATAAACAATTAATGTAATTTTAGAAGAGTAGAAACAAAAATCCCCCTTTCTCCACAATTACTCAAGAGTATATAGTTGGCTCCAATTTTTGAGTTTTTATGAAAATAGAAGTCAGGCTGGATAAGAGTATAAAATTACAGCACGTTCATACATAACTTTCGATAGTATACAATCAGGGTGCAAAATAAGGAAATATTTTTCAGTAGCAAATTGCTAATCAAAATTTCATTTATGTAGCAGTTTCGACATTTTGACTAGCAGTTTACATCTATGTCACAGAATTTTTAACTGGTTTGCAAATAAAGAGAAATATACATGCACAAGATGGATAAAGCGTAAAATTCTAATTCATTTCAAATCTTATCAATGATTTTCATTATAGGTCTCTTTTAATAATATTTGTTTTCCAGGATATAATAAAAAAAAATTCATTTACCATGAAGCATTCAAGTACGTTTGGGGACAATTTTAAATTAATTTTCTCCCGTAATACTTTCTAGATTTTTTTCAGCTTTAATTTTTTGCCATAATTACAGATTATTTCTTATATACTTATTTCTCTCTTATATACTTATTTCTCTCTTAAGTTTTTAAGTGTTGTCATCTTGATGTTTTATTGCTTACTTTTTCAAGCCGATGAAGCATTTACTATTTATTACTCTTTTATGTTTTAGAAGCCCGGCCAGTAATTTTTTTTTAATTTAGAGGGGTTTACCAATGATTTTCGGCGATTTTTAATTAATTTATATTCTTGATTTTATTTTTTGATCATTTACTCTATAGCTTTCCAATCATCGTGATTGCGATATTTTGGTCTTTTTTCCAATCATATTAAACGTTTCTAAATTTGAATAATGTCATTTGTTTCACCAAAACCTGCTGTTCTATTGCAATACTTGAATTTTCCGATCAACAGGGGGAGGGGAGCGAACAGCCCTTGGCCGCAGGTAAGTTGAAAATAGAACAGATGTAACTTTGGGTTGATCGGAGGAATAGACTCCCCCCCCCCCCCCCCACTCATTTTTCAAAGTACGAAATAGGACCAAGTTGGTGCGATTCTCCGGGTTTCAATTTCATTCCATATACTTTGCCAATCTGGTAGCCCACGACTTCTGGTAACCAACGGACATCCAATCAGAGCGTGACTTTTTGGGAATCTGCATTTCGATAGGAAGGATGTATTTCACTAGTCTTATGTATATTTCATCATACTTTTTTAATCGAAATTGTTCTCTCTTGTTTTCACAGATCTTTTTCGATAGATTTTGCAAAGATTTGTTTCTACAAATTTTTTGGAATAAATATTTAAAACATTCCTCATAATTCATATACATTAATATTATATGCAAATTTTCAGTAGATATGCAGATTTTTGTAGATTTAATTGCATTGGAGTGTGAAACGTGTTCCAGTGTTCAATGTACGTGTATGTTCAAGAAAACATGTTCCGATGTGGATGTAATTAAAAATATGGATATATCTGTCAATATTTTTGGATTGCAGTGTGAAGCGTGTTCCGTTACATAAAGGTTAGTTCTTTTATTCATTTGTCCCGTGTTTTGAAATTGTCTTTTGTATTTTCCCTTGTTTTTAAAATGGTTCTCCTAAGTACTGATTTTTCTTAAATTTTGTTAAAGTAAGTAGTGGTGTTTGATCACTTCTGGAATAATTTCTTATACTTTATACCCGTTAACTTCAGATGAGTGTTATATGACCGTATGAGAGTTAACGGGTATAAAGTATAAGAATTTATACCAGAAGTGATCAAACACCACTAATGAATTTATAACCCCTAACCTAATAGGAGATGAAGTACTTAAACCTACTATAAGTATTAATAAATTTTATACTTACTCAGACTGAAGATCTTCTGACGATGTTATTATCAAACAACCGATATCTTCATCCTCTTATACTTGCGATAAAGATACGTCACATCCTCAATGTGGAGAAATGTTTTTCTAATCTATTTTTGAAAAGCGGGAGGCAGACTGGCGATATCCGATCTCTTTTTAAAACTGATTAAATACTATTACTAGCGAATATATATTTTAAAAAGATACTAGATCTCGAGATGTGAGGGTGCTCCTCTCATTTTATTATTATTATTAATATTTGAACAATGTTTAAACTAAAACATCCGAGTTCGTGTTTGATCGTAGGACCTTCTCAATCGGGAAAAACCTCTCTCGTTCTAAAAATGATTAAAAACAAAATTTACGAGTCTGAAATTCAGAGAATCAAATGGTGTTATTTATATACAGCTCCATGGTTTTTGGATGAACCAAACATTGAATTCATTCGAGGTGTACCAGAAACATTTGAAAATGGAGATTTGATAATCATTGATGATCTGATGCATGATTTGAATGAAAGAATTGCTATCATGTTCACAGCCGCATCACATCATTGTAATATGAGCATTATTTTAATATTACAAAATTTATTTCCGCGAATAAAAGTTATGAGAGATATTAGCTTAAATGCTCATTACATAATATTATTTAAAAATGCTAGAGACACCGGTCAGATTAATTGTTTGGGTCGACAACTATATCCGCAAAAGACCAAATATTTTCTGGATGCTTATATAAAAGCCACAAGAGAGTTGTACAAATATTTAGTTATCGATTTGCATCCTCAGACAACAGAGGAATATCGTTTACGTGAAAATCTTTTTCCCAGTTCTGAGGGGATCTATTGGATATATCAACCACAATGAAAAATTTGAAAAAGAACTATCATTTTCTGCATGTGTTGGCAAAATCTACACCTTTACAGAAACGTGCATTATTGAAAACGGCGAATCATTCACAAGTGTCAGCAGTGTGTGAAATTTGTTTAAATATTTTAGCTGGAAATCTTCCTATAAATATAACAAGATTGGAAAAGTATAAACATATTATGCGAAAACTTGCAAAGCGGTCACTTGGTGTTCAGAGTAAAAAAAAAATTCTGTTAACGAACCAGGTTGGTGGATTTTTACCGGCGATAGCTCCAATCATATTGTCAGCATTAGCAGGGGTTGTCGGTCGTGTTATAGGGAACAAAATTGTTAAAGAATAAAAACACAGATGATAAGAAATACCAACGATAACATTATAATTGTATATAAATTATATTAAAATTACTGTGATATATTTTGATTAAGTGATAAAAATATTGAAAAAATTGTGGGGGGTTAATTTTTGTTGATATCATGGCTAGGAAAATGGCTCTCATTCCAGAAGAATTAATGTCTTCCCATCATTCTCAGAGACCTGAATTACGGGTAGAAGATGAAATAACTGCTTTGTTAGAACGTGAAAAGCTGCCTAATGATATGAAAGTAAAACTCTTGGGTCAGCTTGTTATGAGATATCAAAAAATGATGCATATCCCTCCAGACCCTATATCCGTCCGCATCGCAAATGATCAGTTTTCTCAGGTTAACCATCCGATTGAAATACAGGACCATGAAATAAAACCCAAAGAGGAAAAAGAAGATATGGTTTTGAAAGATATCTTGATATCTGCACCAAAGAAATATGTCAAATTTGTCCCCCTGATTATGGAGAAACTGAAAACTAGACAATATACCTGGAACAATCTTGGTGAAATAACACGTGACAATGTTCCTATAAAAGGATCGAGAATGGTAGATTTTTTTGGATATATCTTTCGAAATACAAAATCACAAATAGAACCAACACATTTTAACGTGTTTTTAAAAGCATTGCGAGAAATCAATATCCCAAATTCATGGATTGAAAATAAGACTGTATTAGAACAAATAAAAAAGAAGGCGTCAAGTGATCGAGACGATGACAACGTATTTTTAAGCGAAGATCGGTATATATCACCTGCAAATGAGAGAATAGTAACTAGGAAAAAGGATCAACGGATCGCTAGAGAACGACAATTATCCAAGAAACGAGGATTGAGGAGTCAAGCCGTTTTTCCGACTGCTTCCAGAGAAACTCCATGGAGATCGAGAAGCCAATCACCACGAAAAAAGTGGCTAGAATATTAGAAAAATATTATTACAACATTGAAAATCCTGCATCATTTGGAGGAATATTAAAATTGTCTAAAGCAACTGGAATACCACCCAAAAAAATAAGAAATTGGTTAATAACGCAAGATGTGTATACTCTGCATAAACCAGTGAGATATAAATTTAAACGTCGAAAGGTTTTATCATATGGTATTGGAGAACTCATCCAATGCGACTTGGTGGAAATGATGAAGTTTTCCAAATACAACAAAGGAATCAAATATCTACTTGTTGCAATAGATGTGTTCTCTAAGTATGGGTATGTAATTCCAATTAAAAGAAAAAATGCTGAGTGTTTGGTTGATGGTTTTAAAAAACTATTTAAACAGATGAAAACCCATCGTCATCTTATTCAAACAGACAGGGGTAAAGAGTTCTATAATAAACAGGTACAGCAGTTGTTTCAGAAAAATAATATCCATCATTATTCTTCTCACAGCGAGTATAAAGCTAGTGTGGTCGAACGCTTCAACCGAACGTTAAAATCGAAGTTATATAGAATATTCACATATCGGAATTCCTATAAATATCTAGATGTTTTAAAGGATGTCTTAAAAAGCTACAACACCACCAAACACAATAGTATCGGATTAGCACCCGTTGAAGTTAGACCAGAATTAGAACCGTTAATTTTTCAAAAGCTATATGGTTATAGAATAGAGTCAAAATATAAATTTAATATTGGTGAGCAAGTGAGAATATCGAAAACGAGAAAAGTATTTCAAAGAGGGTATTTACCTAATTGGACTGATGAGATCTTCATTGTGCATAAACAGTATCCCACAACTCCTCCTACCTATGTCTTAAAAGATTTGAAAGATATGATTTTAAAAGGAAGGTTCTATGAAGAGGAAATTCAAACAGTTGTGAAAACCACACATGATTTTTGGAGAGTGGAAAAAATTTTGAAAACGAAAGGAACAGGTGAAAATAGAGAGTTTTACATAAAGTGGAAAGGATTTGACAATCGCTTCAACTCTTGGGTCAAAGCATCATGGATGAAATCCTAACAGACTTCTATGTGACATTACCCAGCAATTCTAGCATGGGTTACTTTCCTCAAAACACGCAGGCATCATATAGAACAAAATTATCATCGGCGTTAGTGTTATCAGGTCGATGGGAGGTAGGATTATCAGAAATTTTCATACCAAGAAACTGGTTTAATATAGCAGGCCATAACAATAGTTATAAAATTGAAATGATAAAAGAAGAAAATTTACCGTCTAACATAATGCAATATGACATAGAATTACCTCATGAGATAGGAGTAAATATCAATGATTTTTGGGTGAACATCAATCGCGAAATTGAAAAAATCGTGAATATTCAACCAAGTATACGATTCGCAACGGATGAAATCAATACAAATATTATCGTTGAAATATCTAAGGGGTTTGAAATATTGATAGGAAAAATTAACGGATCGAAATTATTGTATATGTTGCATTTACCGGAGGAAGATATTGTTATAACAAAATCAAGTGTGTTTAAGTTTAGACGGTCGACACAATCTCTTAATGGTCAATCATTTGCAATTATTAACAGAAATCCCAAACATATATCGACACACATTATCCCATTAACTCGTATAAAAAAAAATAATAATAATAATAACGATAAATTTGATGAGAGGGTTTTTAATATAATAAATGACAATATAGCAATATTAGAACTACAAAATTATTTAAAATTTATTTATGAACCTATAAGAAATGAACTGGAAATTGTGGTATCTGATTATGCTGAATTATGTATGACAAAAGAGTTTGCTAGATCGTTTTTACAAAAAATAAATTTAAGAGAGGATACCGTAGTAAAAGGAACAGCAAAATATGTTGTAAACCCTCTAATTGATACAATAGCAGGAGAGTTAATCAAATTAGAAATTAAAGAATATTATAAAACAAAAACACATACCACACATTCAGAATATTTAACTTTAAACGAAGGGATGTACAAGAATGCTGATCATTTGTTTCAAGAATTTAAATATGTGAAACTCAGACAATTACCAAATTTAAAAGTACATTTGCACATACCGCCAAAATGTGAAATGATGTTTGACAAAGGATTAGCAGATCTATTGGGTTTTACTAGAAATATCAGTTTTAAAACCGGGGATTATGTCAGTGATTATCCTATAGAATTAGATGCTGGAATAACCGAAATATTTGTGTATACTGATCTAATAGCTCCACACCATGTAGGTGATTCATTTTCACCAGTCCTTCGTGCTATTCCTTGTGTAAACGAGAAAGGAGATCAGATTGTGAATCACTATGATGTACCTGTTTATTTTCCCGTGCGCAAAAATTTTGTTGAAACTATTGAAATAGAACTTAAAACAAGTTCGGGCAACAACATTGTATTTATGGGAGGGAAAACTTTTGTGATGCTTTCCTTCAGACGCAAAAAGCTATAAATTCATCGTCATAAATTTTGGTTCATCATTCTGTATGTAACCATGCACTTAAACATCAAAGATTGTGAAGCGTATTATTGTAATCAAGTGGGAGGTGGAGGACCTTATTTTCAGGGTATCCCACACCAACGAGGTTATGGATTTTTCGGTGATTTGGGTCGATACCTCACACCGTTGGCTATTAAAGCCTCACGATATTTAGGAGGACGATTATTAGATACTGGAAAAAATGTCTTAGCAGATGTGGCATCTGGAAGCTCGTTTAGAGATGCAACCCGCAATAGATTTGGTGAAACTTCTACAAAAATTAAAAAGGATATTTTTAATAAATTGCAACAACATGGTCGAGGAAAAAAAAGGGGTATAAAAAGAAAATACAGCGGAAAATCATCACACTCAACAACAAAACGTTGTAAAACACAACGCGATATTTTTTCATGATGGATACCAACAACGTTATATGTCTCAAAAGCGAACTAGATTTGTTCAATAATGTTGCAATTCAACTAGGGATTGATTCGTCTACGTTTTTAGAAATCCATCCAGTGGCTTCCCTAACAGATACAACACCTCTAGAGTTTTATATTAGCGGAAATGGAGAACACTATTTGGATTTATCTCACACAATTTTACATCTCCAAGTAAAAGTTATAAAGAAAAACGGATCGAATCTGGTTGATGCAGATGATGTTGCTCCTATTAATTATTTTTTAAATACTATGTTTTCAGAATGTGCTGTGTTTTTAAATGATAAACAAATAGCTTCACAAGCAAATTATGGTTATCGTGCTTTGTTAGAAAGTTTGCTGTTTTCATCAAAATCATCACAAGAGACTATGTATAGAGCTGGTTTGTTTCATAAGGATACCTCTTCGAAACATGATGATGTGAAGAAAAGCGGAGCAAACGAAGGATATAAGAACAGACAATTAGCATGCGAAAAAAGCGATGTTATGGATCTTATAGGAACGTTGCATTTCGATTTAGCAACACAACCGAAATTATTAATAAACGGTGTTAATGTCCGCATAAAATTGCAACGAAACAAAGACATATTTTCTTTAATGTCTGAAAATGATTCATTTAAAGTTGTAATTCAGTCAGCGAGTCTGTATGTAAGAAAAGTCTGTGTTGCTTCATCTATCATGCTAGCTCATGAAAAAGCGTTGGAAAAAGGGGTAGTGAAATTAGCTATCCGACGAATTGAAGTAAAAGCTTTTGCATTATCAAGTGGTTTACAATCATCCACAATAGCTAATGCTTTCATTGGCCAGTTACCCACACGGTTAATTCTAGGATTTGTATCCAATGATGGTTATAACGGAAACATAAAAAAAAAAACCTTCAATTTCTTGCATTATAACTTAAATTATTTGACAGTCTTAAATGGTGGTTTGATGATACCAGCAAAACCATTTCAACCTAATTTTAATAATAATACCTATGCAAGGTGTTATCTAAGTTTGTTTACGGATTTAAATCGATATCATAATTCTCAAAACATAAATATTAATTATTTGGAATATAAAGACGGTTATACGCTATATTGTGTGGATTTGACTCCTGATCTCGCTGCAAATGACACACATACCAGTGTCAATAAAACCGGAAATATTGCTCTAGATATGAAATTTGCAACACCCCTTCCTGAAACTGTTACGTTGATTGTTTTTGCAGAATATCGCAATACTATCGAACTAGATAAATCAAGAAGCGTGTTCACCGATTATTAAACAGCTGTTATTATATATAAAAAAAAAAAACATTTTTCGCACGTAACTCAATACAAAAATGAACACAATTTCACTGTGTAGATTGGCATGTAGTGATTACAGGTTAAAGAATGGATTTGCAGGGGTTTATGCATCTGATAGTTTACCACATGGAAAAACTCATTTTAAATCATTTATTGTAAACTTAGATCCAAGAACATTATCAGGTAGTCATTGGATTGCTATATATTTTCATAATAATATAGCATACTACTTTGATAGTTATGGAATACCACCACGAAATAAACACATGGTTTCTTTTATGAAAAAAAATTCTAACGTTATTAAATACAACCATATATGTTTTCAAGATGTTCGGACAACAACTTGCGGGTTGTTTTGTTTATACTTCCTTTTTCAAAGTTCACGTCAATTACAAATGTATCATCTGCATATTAGACACAGAGACAAAAACGAAAAGTTTATCAAGATGTTTGTGAAAAATAATTTTTTCCTATCAACATGTTGTCACACCTTCCATGCAAAGGAACAGACCTGTGTACCACTTTTAAACATGATATCTAGATAATCACATCAATTACTTCACTAGATCTACAATGGAGCGGTATGGATTCTTGCTCTCTGATTCAGAACTAGGAAATTTTATATATGTGCACCCATCACTTTTCAAAAATTTATATAACTGTATGCAATCAGCAATAGAATGGAAATCTAGCGAACAACGATTTTATTTCAAAATCTTAAATAACTGTGATATAATAAATTGTATTCATAAAAGACAGCATGATAAGAAATTTGGATATGTATTTCTATGTGAAGATTGTTTAACTAACCAGTATTTAATATGTTCATGGTCACAAAACTTTTATAATGATCTGTTGGAGTGTGTTGCTGGTGAAAAGAATCGACATATCGATGGAATTGATGTAACTGATTTCAGAAATAATAAGAAAAAAATTGGATATTTTTTTATATTGAATAATGATGAACTTGTTGCTGAATTACATGCATACACCAATATACCATAATATTTTGTCTTCTATCAATAGTTTGGAAACATGTTTAGAAACAATATTGATGTAATTTCACACATCCTATGCGATGTGATATGTTTTTCGCTGTAATATTGTGTTTATTAAAATAATAAATATATTTTAACATATGTATGTTTCATTTTTTAAAATCTATATAATTTCACATACTAATAACACACAAAATATATATATATATATATATATATATATATATATATATATATATATATATATATATATATATATATATATATTCATTTTAAAGAAACAACTTTAATCAACTATTAATTATTTTGTTTAAAAATAAACCAGAACAGACAACCATGTTAAGAAATGGTAAAAACGATATTATTAGTAATTATATATATATATATATATATATATATTTTGTGGAAATATAGAGCCTTCTTAAAGAAACACTTCCAAGAAAGGAGAATATTATTGAAAAAGGATGTTTTCACTGCAAGTTCTTCAGAAGTTTATTATTAGTATGAGAGAAAGTATATAACCTCAGTGCTAGAGATCAGTTCTAACATACAACATGGTTGTATTAGAAAAAGTGGTGTTCATCTCATCAGGAATATCCCTAATTTTCGGAGGGATTTTCATCATTTACTCGGTTGCTATAGAGTAAAATATCGGTAAGTTAATTTTTTATTTTTACAATCAGTTCAAAAGTTTAATAGAGAGAGAGAAGAAGATCTTGATCAGATAAAGGTAAGATGAAAGTTGTAGGGTCATAAGGCAGAATAGGAGATGAAGTTCTCGCACCGGTACCTCAAGTGGTTAGACTCTCGTCTGGTTAGTCAAAGATCTATGGTTCAATTCCGGTTGGATGTATGAAGGTTAAAACTTTAAATTATCTGTTATTGGATTATGCTGTGAATTTTTTTATTTTTACAATCACTTCAAAAGTTTGAGAGAGAGAGAGAGAGGAAGATCTCGATCAGATAAAGGTAAGATGATAGTTGTGACTATAAAGCAGAATAGGAGATGAAGTTCTCACACCACTACCTCAAGTGGTTAGAGCGTTGTCTGGCTAGTCGGAGATCCCTGGTTCGATTCCCGGTTGGGAAAGTGAGTCCTTTACATAGCAGTCTAATTGTTCTTTTTATCAAATTGTATGTTTAACAAAGATGTATCAAATCCTATAATATAGATATATGAAGATTAAAATTTTAAATTATCTTTTATTGTGAATGGAAAAATTTATAATGAAAGATTATTTATATTTATATTTGCAGGAATAGGAATAGGACAATATTAAAAAACTAAAGAAAATCGGTAAGTGGAAATCAGATTGTTAAGATTTGAAATACAATCTCTTCTTTAACTTTAGAAAAAAACCGCTAAATGGTTTTTTTTTTCATTATGCCTTGTTTTTTTTTCTTGTGTTTCTATTGTGAGAAATATGTTGGTTTTCATTGTAAACAAACTTACATCTGATTTTCACTTACAGGTAGTTATTTGTTAATATTGAATGATAAAGAACACGAAAAAAAAATGAATTCATTTACAAGTAAGTATCCTAAAACTAGTAATCATAATGTTTACATGTGAACGTAAAAATAATTTTCTGATAGTTTCCAGCTTCTTTTTTAGATTTTGATCATATTATTGGCGAAGAACATGAAAAAACATTGAAGAGAAAAAGAAACGATGGTATCTTCAAGAAAGAAAAGAACCCGAGAAAGAATTTACCTGAACCATCTGACTGTTATAATGAGACAGATTCTGTTTTATCAAACGGTATAATAACGTATTTTTATTTTTTTTTCCGAGATTTAAAAGACAATTCATGTAGAATTAAAAAAATTATTTCATTATTTTTCAAATTATCTACTATTTTTTAGATGTAACTGGAACACAACAACCACCAATAAAGGAAATGAAAATAAAGAAAAGGAAACACTCCGTAAAAGAATTCGAAATTACGCCTTCAATTTCAAGTCATCCATCTCATGATCCAGAACCTCAACCTGCATCCAAATATGATGTGGTGTTGAGTCACGATAGCGAAGGTAAAAAATTGATTCCTGATTATTCCGTTTACTTAGGTAACGGTCTCAGTATTCAAATAAAAGAATTTAGGAAATCGAATTACATATGTCTAACCCGCGAATATGAAAATGTAGTGAAAAATCGGTTTAATATTCCTATAACTGCATTAGACAATCTTATAAAAGGAATGCAATTTATTATTTCATTTATAAAATCTTGTGATAAATAACCTTATTATTACTGTTATTTCTCATCTTTTGATTTATATGTTTTATTTGAAGGAATACTCATTTCAGAATTATGTTCAAACATTTCGTACCGATTTGGAAAATTATTCTGATCCATTAACTGCGTTAATAGATAATAAAAATGAAATTTTTAACTTATTAAATAATAGCGTATCTTTAAGAATACGTTTTATTATATGTGAATGTGTTGAATTCATTAAATATGAAAATATAGAAAAAAATGAATATATAAAACAAGAATTTTATTTTTCATCATTTTGCGAAAGATTATTATCACAATATCAAATAGATGAAAAAATAGATAACGCTATCAAAAAAATAATATCTTCAATTGAAAACTTTTTACGATTAGGTAGTGGGTGGATCATTAATGATATTAAATATATTGAGGTGCATTTAGGGTTATATAGTGAACCAAACGGAGGGTGTGGGTTTGTAATACTACCAAAAATATTGAAAGCTAAAAAATGTGTCATCCATGTTAAAAATTCTGATCTAAAGTGTTTTTTATATTCTGTTTTAGCTGGAATATTTCCTATGATAAATAATAAATCCAACCCTACTTCATTTAAAAAATATTTAAAATATTTAGATTTCAATTTTCTTAATTACCCTGTTAAAATAACTCAAATACCCGAATTTGAAAGAAAGAATAATCTTAAAATTAACGTCTATGGGTATGAAAATAATCTATTCCCGATATATATTAGTAAAATTAAAAATAAGAAAGAAATAGATTTGATGTTATATAAAAATCATTATTTTTTTATTTCTAATTTCAACAGATTGTTATGTGTGAAAAATGGATTACATTTTCATTGTAAAAATTGCCTTTCATCATTTCAAAGAAAAGATACTTTAAACACCCATCAATTATTTTGTTTAGAGAACAAACCCGAACGCATAAGAATGCCAAAAGACGGTGAAAACTTTATGAGATTTAAATCATTTCAAAAATTATTGAAAACAAATTTTGTGATTTATGCAGATTTTGAAAGTTTGATCATACCTCTCGAAACAGTATTCCCTTCACAAAAACAAAGTTATACAGTTAAAACTCAAGTCCATGAACCTATCTGCTATGCATTGTTTATTATAACTGATGATAAAAAAATTGTTTATCATAAATATTATAGAGGTGGTGATTGTGTGGAAAATTTTCTTACAACTTTGCAAAAAATAGAGAATACTTTATCTAACTATCTGCAAAGAAATGTTCCAATGATCGATTCTGATTTTTCAAAAAGTTCGAAATGTTATATTTGCGGTAAACAGTTTAAAACAGGAGATATAATTTCTAGAGACCATAACCATATAACGGGACGATTTAACGGATTATGTCACTCCTCCCCATGCAATTTAAATTTACAAATATCGCATTTTATACCTGTTGTTATTCATAATTTAACTGGATATGATTCTCATTTGATTTTTAAAAAAATTTCAAACAGATTTGCCAAAAATATTCGTGTTATACCAATAAACAATGAAAAATTTACTACCTTCACAATTGACCGATTAAAATTTTTAGATAGTTATAATTTTTTAAGTTCACCTCTATCAAAGCTGGTTGATACTTTAAATATATCAGATTATAATTTCCCTATTTTTAATGAATTCTTCCCCTCAAAAAAGAAATATCAGTTATTAAGAAGAAAAGGTGTTTTTCCTTATTCATATTTAAATAGTGAAATAAAATTAAATGGTGTTGAACTCCCCTCTAAAAAATGTTTTTTCAATGATCTCACAAACGAGCACATAACTGAAGAAGAATATATGTTTGCGAAAAAAATTTGGAAAAAATTTAAATGTAAAACTTTTGAAGATTATCTTAAATTATATTTATTTTGTGATTGTATACTATTAGCAGAAGTGTTTGAAAGTTTTAGAGATATCACTATGAAAATCTATAATTTAGAAGCATTGGAATTCATATCAGCAGCCGATTTAACTTGGAGTGCAGGACTTAAAATGACAGATTGCACCCTTGAACTCATTAAAGATGTAGATATGTATCTGTTACTTGAACATGGAATACGAGGAGGGGTGTGTATGGTTGGTAAAAGATTCAGCGAAGCAAATAATATTTATATTCCAAAAACATATAACCCTGATTTAGAAGAAAAATACATAATATCTTTAGATGTGACTAACCTTTACGGATATGTTATGTCGAGTTATTTACCAATAGGGGATTTTAAATGGTTGAGTTCTAAGGAAATAGAACAATTTAATATATTTAAAGTTACACCCGATTCAGATATCGGATATATATTAGAAGTAGACTTATCCTATCCAGAATCCTTACACGATGAACATGAATCTTTTCTTTTGGCAGCGGAACACGTTGAAGTTACTTATGATGATTTATCACCATATCAAAAACATTTATTACATCAGTTTAATTTAAAGTTTAATAAAACAAAAAAGCTTATTCCAAATTTAAACGATAAAAAAAGTTATGTAGTTCATTATTTAAACTTACAATTTTATTTAAAACAGGGAATGATTTTAAAACAAATTCATAGAATAGTTTCCTTTCGCCAAACACCATGGTTGAAACCCTATATCGAATTGAATAATAACGAACGCAAGAAGGCGAAAGGAAACTTTTTTAAAAATTTTTTCAAATTAATGAATAACGCATTTTTTGGTCGTACGTTATTAAATGTTAGAAAACTAAGAAACGTTTCAATCGGTATTACCGAAAAAGAATGCAAAAAACACTTACAAAGTTCGTGTTTAGATTATTTTCAACCGATTAACGAACATTGTGTTTTATTTAAAAAAAAACGTAGTACTTTATGTTTAAATAAACCGATTTATATTGGATTTACTGTATTGGAATTAAGCAAACTTCACATGCATCGAATTTACTATGAAGTTTTTAAAAAATATTACAATGATAAAGTCACATTATTATATACAGACACTGATAGTCTGTGTTTAGAAATAAAAACTCATGATATTTATGAAGATATGGCAACAGAACTCCCTAATATCTTCGATTTTTCGAATTATGAACAAGATCATTTCTTGTATAATACTGGGAACTATATGCGGTTAGGGTTTTTAAAAGATGAAACAAGAGGTTTACCTATTAAAGAGTTTTGTGGTTTGAAACCAAAAATGTATTCATATATTTTTGGAACGGAATGTAAAAAAACAGCAAAAGGAATAAAAGCTAGTGTTTTGAAAACTCTTCAACATGATAATTTTATCAAAACATTACGAAATGATGATTTATTACGAAATAAACAATCTCAAATTATTAGTAAAAATCATGAGTTGTGTACTGTTAACCTAAATAAAATTTCGTTAAGTAGTTTCTATGATAAGAAATATATATTAGATGATAAAATTACATGTTTGTCTTACGGACATTATATGATAAAAAGTATAAAACAGGAAGAATAATTTTCAATTAAACTACACGGAATTAAAATACTTGATCTCACACTACATGAGAGAAATACACAAATCATGATTTTTAATTTTAGTGATAATTTTTATAAATAATTTTTTTTTATCTTTTTAAAGTATATGTTTTTAACTATATATCTTTTTAAAGTATATCTTTTTAACTATATATCTTATAAACATTTTAATAAGATAGAATATGTGACTGTTTCTACTCAGATGAAAGAAGTCAGAATGTGATGAACTCTTCTAGTCAAATGGAATGACTATATTTTGTATGTTATAAATAATGTGTTAACAAAAAATAAATGGTGTTTTTATTTTATATGGTGTGTAGTGTATATTATTCAAATAATTAAAAGGTTAAAAACTTTCCAATTTGAAATGATGTGGTGATAACTTAGACGTCAAAATAGAAACACGAATTCATAATCATGGGTGGTGTGCCTCCTAACAGTGGGGCTTGGTCGACGAGTTCTTTCGTTCTAAAATAATCATTTTTTTTTCAGATAACTCGCAGGAAGTTTATGCATACTAACAGGAAATTCCTAATCGTATTTCTTCTGGGATAAGAATATATCTAAAATTGTATCAAGGTTGTTGAATAGAGCTGGACTGAAACACGAGATTATTTCTGTATTATCAAAAAACACAACTATTTATAAAATGGAAATACATTTCTCTAGAAAACGAGTTATCAAAATACATTATCGATCTGTATATAAGAATTCACTCTTGGTTACCATTTAATCATCATGAGTCGACATGGTCCTACTTGTAGGGGGTGTCGATATAATGGTGTTAATTGTAGAACGTCTGCTTCAAACTTACATCACCCAACATTCTGGAACGATAGTATCTGTGCTATTTGTTTGGAAGGCCAGGCAGATTGGACGATATTCTGCGGGCATACATTTCACCAAAGTTGTATTAGTGAATGGTTCAGAATAAAATTCAGCTGTCCTGTCTGCAGACGCACACTAATTAATATGAGGAGAGGGAGGAGATAGATATATGATTTAAGATGTATGACGATGTATTCAACGAATACATCTAAAAACACAATCATGAGATGTACATTCAGAACATTAAAGGTTAGGGGTTATAAATTCTTATACTTTATACCCGTTAACTCTCATACGGTCATATAACACTCATCTGAAGTTAACGGGTATAAAGTATAAGAAATTATTCCAGAAGTGATCAAACACCACTACTAAAGTACAATCTTTTTTCTAAGTTCTGTTTTTCCTTAAATTTTGTAAGTACAATCTTTTTTCTAAGTTCTGTTTTTTCTTAATTTTAGTTAAAGTACGATCTTTTTTCTAAGTATCATTTTTTCTTAAATTTAGCTAAAGTACAATCTTTTTTCTAAGTATTGTTTTTTCATAAATTTTGTTAAAGTACTGTCTTTTTTTTTTTAATTTTCAATGTTTCGAGTTATAAGTTTTTGATATTGATTTAAATTCAAAAAATATTTTAAGTATCGAGTGTTTCAATATGGTTTCTAAAATTTTAACATTCTGCCATTACGCAATATTTTTATAATTCTGCCATTAAACAATATTTTTATAATGCACAAAAATCGTATTTTGTAATTTTTTATGAGTATTATTCACTTTTATTTATATTCAATTGCAATATCATTTAACAAAATTTCAGTTCATAAAACTGTAGAATACGTCACTTTGGTAGGAGAAGTCTATTTTAAAACACGGGAATATACGTCACTTGAGTGGGGAGGAGTCAATTTCAAAACAAGGAGAAACGTGCCAACTTGGTGCAATTTTGTACTTGGAAAAATGAGTAGGGGTCTATTCTTCTGATTTACCTAACTTTGAATTGATAATAATTGTTAACAGTTAGCACTTCTGAAAACACAACTAAGCTGTAAACATTTTAGAAATTCATACATTTTTAGTTTTTTACATCATTGATGAGAGATTAATAACTTAACAGGGTATAATAATCTATAAAAGGAAAACTGGAATTTTTCTGAGTGAGAGTTTAAAAAATGTGAAATTTTTACGATCTTCCATGCAGTCATTTATGGACAGTACATAAACAGGTTAAAGTAGAACAATAGTACATAACATTGAAATATTCTCAATTCAGTTCGGAAAGGCATTCTCTCTCCTCCAAGGTAGATGCCCGTTATTTGCACTGGGTGCTCATATTTAAGTTTGCTTGAGCTGGTCCCGGGTTGCAGTGTATTCCTGAAACTCTTTCATAGATTAATTCTTTTAATGTATCATGATAAAAAATATACTATAAAATTTTAGTCAATAAATAAATTCACAAGCCAAAAATAACGGGGGTGAATTTCATACATCATTATTATTTTAGTGAATAATTTTAATTCCATTTGCGCATTCTCTTTAGTGAACACTTCTAAATTTGATATAATTTTACGATGAGAATTTTGTCGTTCAACTTCTATTTTACATGATGCAAGTACATACAATAAGTTGATAGTTCAATTTATTGATTCAACTTCTTTCATCATGTACAGGGGCCTACAATGAAGCACGGCAAAGACACTGTACTGGGGTGTCTTAAAACGCATCGGTGACTAGAGAAGATAGGAATCTTGATTGCACTCATTCTCGGTTGCAAATGTAATAAATCATGATCGGCAGCGGAGGAACCACAGTTGTATCCTAGCGATTGTTGACAGATTTTCTTACTCCACAGGAGGAGTTGTTTAGGGAGAAGAGTTATTCTAGGCTATTACAGAGTTTGGTCGGTAGTTAGGATTTCGTTATTCTCTAAAACTTAAAATTAAGTAGAAATTTTAAGTTTTAGAGTAGGATGCTTGTAGTAAGCAGCGATGTGTGTGTGCAGAAAGATTTTTGTTTTCACTAAAGTGAATCATTTGTTGTAATTTTTAATATTATGTCACAAAATTCGATGGGAAATAATTTTTATATTGCAAAACAAATTTTCCATCGTGATTTGAGATGCAATATTGCTTATTTTCCATCCTGTATACAATGCTGCTTTGAACTCAATTCTTTCGTCTCACGTTACGAGATTGGTCTTATAATATGTGATGATTTTTCCAGTTATCAAGGATAAACTAAAAGAATCTACAAGCTTTTACTTTGGACAATGAGGACTTTCATTCATACTTGTGTAATATATACTTTCATATATATATACTTTCATATATATATATACTTTCATATTATATATACTTTCATCAGGGAATACTTTCATTCATGTTTGTGTAATATTTTTTTTTTAATGCAAAATGAAATCTAACAGGCAATATATTGAACTTTACAAAATAGATTTTTGTCTGCTGGTGATTTGTTTTGAAATTCTATAAGGCATTGTGCAAAAAATAAAAACATATATTTATTTTGAACAAAAATAACATGCGGTTCAAAAAAATTTAATAATACTTATATTTGTAGACAACTTTGAAGAACATTATATATAGCACGTGTTGTAACTTGAAATATTGTCACAATTTAGATTTACATGAAATCATACTGGTTAGATGCGTAAAAACATCGGTAACACGAGGTATCAAAATGCATTTCGTCTGTTTGAATTTTTTAACACAAGAGATAGAATATATGTTTTTTAATCAAAGAGGTTATCATCGGTTCTCAACTTTAGTCAAAATATATATTATTTTATCTTTTAAAACATTATGAATGACGTAATATTAGCAATTCAAGTAGAAACGATGTATGCCGCAATCAATACGGCACCCGCCATATTTGGTAAAGACAAAGAAATTTGGCAAAGCTGACAGTTTAAACGCTAAGAAAATTTGCAAACATGATAAAATAATACTTTTAAATTCTTGAAAGTAGAATAAATTTATCATCTTTAGATTAAATGCGCAAAACCATGTCAGATAAGCCTAACGAGCAGCAATGATCATGCGTAATTCACATAAACAAATTCGGAGGCTATGGGAAATAAAATTTACCTTTCGTTTTTCTAGGTTTCTCATCTTCCTTTCCAGCATATTGGTAATTTGCTTCACAGGATCAGCAGCCTCAGAAGAGGCAACTTTCTCGACTTTGGCAGAGGCGGACGGCATCCCTAACTCTGTATTTCTCAGTAGCAATAGCACAGTACCGTTGTTGTGTTGTGAATTTGCGATCATCGAAACCACATTTTACCACTCTGTTGCCAATTCAAAATACGAAATAGATACCATCGAGATTCACCTAACTACGTCACGTTCCAGTAGCAATCATTTGAGCAGATAATAACTATAAACTCTATGTTCAAAAGTTGTTAAACGAAAATTTAATTTCATCATCCAAAACAAAAATGAAATCTCCAGTAAAGATAAGAACAAAAACTTAAAATACTAAAAATAATATGTAGATCTGGAAATTAGAGAATACAGATTTTTTTTTTTTGTAAACCTCAGGTGAGATGACGCTGCAACCGCTGGTTGTACATAGGCATTTTCTCTTTCTAGAAAACCATGAAGGCTAAAAGGACTATCTAGTCTTCATGTCTATCTAGTCCTCATGTAGAAAACGTATGGTTTCGGGTTTAGATAGACTTTAGTGAAATTGTAAGCATTAAAATATATTCAATAAAAAATATTAATACACTTTTTTTCCACTTTCCAGACATTGAAATTGATAGGAGAAAGCAGCGTATTCAGAATCGGTGGTGCGTACAGAACCCAGGATGGCCGCCAGGTGATCTTTGGCGAAAACGGTGAATCACGAACACTTTAACGCCAAACCAGGGCTGACTAGAAAGTCAAGCTTGAGCGCTAAATCATAAATTGTGGCGAGAAAGTCACGTGATCTGACACTGTTCGGTAGATTCCTGCATTGAATCTGAATGCTATGCTATGGCAAGGTTATTATATCAAGGGCTGAGCATTGGCGCGTTATTGGGATTTTCGCCAAGGACCGATGTCAGCACCACCTGGCGGCCATCCTGGGTTCTGTACGCACCACCGATTCTTTTTACGCGAGAAAGCATAGTTGTCTGAACTAGTCCGTCTTGAGCTAGTACGAGCTAGTCCGTCTTGAGCTAATACGAGCTAGTCCGTCTTGAGCTCGCCCTAGGAATGTACAAGTTTTTGAGGAATAACTCTCTTATCTAACGAACAGGAGCAGTTAGTAAGTTCAAATTTGATATATCGTTTGGTACATTCTAATTCTTGACATTTTAAACCTTATTTGGACAGTCCGGTTTGGACTCGCCAAAGGAATGTCGAAAACCCAGACCACCTGACTCGCCCTAGGCCACGAGCAACAATTTGAGTGGCCGGCGCCAAAGGAATATGCTCGTTTTTGGGGAATAATTCAAAATCCGGAATAGCTAGAAAGTCCACATTTGGTATATCGTTGTCTCCTGTTGTATTTTTTTTTTTATTCTTTGGATTTTATCTGGCTAGCTCGTCCTGGATTTCCATAAGAATGAACTCGTTTTAACTTACAAAATAACTCGAGAACCAAAGCAGCTAGTAAATCCAAACCAAATTTAGAATGTCGTTGTATTTTGTGATATATTTTAATTCGTTGTTTTCTAGCACGTCCTGGGCCTGCAATAGAAATATGCATAATTTTGATGGATAACTCGAGAAAGTTACTAGAAAGTTCAAATTCGATATGTATTTGTCTTTTGTAGCATACTTTATCTTTTGGAATTTGAACCTTATCGGGCCAGCCCGTCCTAGGATCACCAAAGAAATATATTCGTTTTTGAGGAATATTTCGAGGACAGGAGCAGATAGATAGTCCAAATGTGGTATGTCGTTGTCTTTTGTGGTATATTTTAATTCTTTAAATTTTGAAACTTATCGGGCAGGCTCGTCTTTGGCCTTTAAATAAAAGGTAATATTTCATCGAGTGGATCAGGTAAAGGTTAATTCATATATCTTAATTTCTCCAATTAACGCTCTTTACTACGAGCATCTAAAGTACGAATTAGTCATCTGGTGGCCAAAAGAATAATCATAACAGAGTTTTCGAAGTAAAAGCATGGCTACCGATATATGTTGGGTGTCATTTCCGGTTGCGGTTACTTTGCTTATTTATTCTGCGAATGGCATATACTTTTTCGAGTTGAAACTGCAGAATGTTAAAAATAAGTTTCGAGGAAATTTGCGATCTAGAAAAAATTCCCCCAATATATATAACATTTTAAAAACAAAGATAAAATTCTGATTCCTTTGATGAAGGAACAATTCCTGGTTACAAAGATAAGCACCAGTGGTATAACATTTAAGCCCACAGGGTTTTCAAATCATAAATACAATGTATATAAGGTCGGTAAAGGAACCGAAAAGGGAATGATCAGAGCCAACCATAAAATTGAAGACCCTGCTACAAATATTTATTACGGGCCCAGTTTATATTCGATTTTCCTTTTTTTGTGAATTTTTTATGTCTTCTCAGTGATAAAAAAATATTAGGGGTATGGACCGTATATATCGAAATTCTTTATTCGACTCTCACATACCATATCCAGCCAACAAAGTTTGTTTATTCAACAAGTTGGTCCATCACAGGAGACGGGATCAGTCCATTGAAAGGGGAGAAAGGCTGTGACGCCAGCGTTGCGAGGGGCTATTTTCCTTATTTCGCGCGGATTTTTTGTTGGTGATTATTGTAAATTAATATATATATATATATATATATATACATATTTTTTCCTGTATTTTCAGAAAAATTGTTGCATTTATGAAGTGTGATGCCGTGACGAGCAATTGCTACAATAATGAAGAAACTTACGATGTTTGATTTTATAGGATTCTAAAAACCAAAGTCCAACAGGCTGCATGGATTTACCGGGTTAAAAGAATCTGATGTGGACAGCACCTGACTTATTTTACAAAATGCAATGACTTTACGCCTATATCACAGCAAAATAACGGTGTACAAGATCCACAGAACAATTACTTTGGCATTGAATTGACCACAAATTGGCATTGACCACGCAAATTGAAATTAGGCGTTTTTTAGCAATTTACTAGTCGAAACGAATGACCTCATACTCAAGTGCAAAATCCTCATCTAAATGTCATTCACATTTAATTATCAATTACATAAAATAAATGACTATTAGAAAATTATTGGGTATCAAAATACAAAACTATTAAAAATGTATTTTCTCTGGTGAATGAAATAATCTAGATTCACGAGAATGATGTTGCATAATATTGCATATGAAAAGTGACTATATAACATGCCTGTGACTTCTTTTTCTTCTTCTTGGGTATTACAGCTTAGAGCGGCCAGAGCCGTCCCAATCAGTTTTCGCCAACGGGATCTACTAAACGTCGCACTTCTCCAATAGTTGATTTCCAAAAATTTGAGATTATGTGACTTTTTACTTTTATACATTTTTTTTTTTACATATTAGCAGTATTAAAGCTCCTGGTGTTTTAATGGTTTTTCAGAAATTCATTCGAAAATCGCACAATATCTCGAGACGGGTTCATGCTAACGTTCTAAAGTTTGTATCATTCGTTCTCAGAATCAAAATTTTCGGTTGAAATGATCATTCATTTTATCATTTCTGAAAATGCTGAAAATTGGGAATAATGTGTGTGTATGATACATTTGTGCATATGTAGTCCTTAATTTCAAATTTCTACAATTTTTGAAGGCCCCCTTCTCAAAAATGGCAGGTTTTTTTTCCGAATCGTACTAGAATCTAATTAAGACAAGGGTCAACCACCAGTGGCTTACTTATCGAAAGTTAGAGTGTATACATGCATTGCGCAGGCACACGTACGTCACGCTAAAAATAGTTTTTTTCGTGTTTTAGAATGTTCAAAACGTGCAGATACATCGAAAACTCGAGCTGCTATTTTCGACACGAATTCATTACTTTCATTATACATTACCGTGTAGTGCAGGGAAAGTAAAAATAAGCACATTGAGCACGGAAGATGCGTTCCCAGAGGTGCGGAGGCCCTCAGCATTTGCCACTTTGCCTATGAAATGATCAAAACCGGCTCTGCTTCTGTGTGCTTCCCATAGTGCCTTTAATTAGAATCATAAATAATACCAACAGGTCAACTACAACTACATTTGAACAAAATGCATTTATTGGTTTAGAAAAATCGATGCGTACATACTGAAAACAAGGATTGGTGAATGTAACAAACAGGGAACAGAGAGAGACCCGTAGTTCCCTAAAAAAATATGGCATCAGTTACAGTACATAAGTCGCATACATGGAGTTAGAAAGAAGGAGATAAAACTCCTATGGATGAAATGCTTGATAATGCCATAATGCATTGAGAATTATATCTAGGTGTCGCTAGTGTTAGTAAAGTAACTGCTAATCTTAGTTGACATAACAGAAATGCGGAGTATTTCCTTATATACATTATGTATATAAGGAAAGTATTGTGACGGGGTCGAAAATTGGAATTCGAGTTTTCGACAGGAGAGCACGTTTCAAGCATCTCTGATCACGAATCAAACATTTTTGAGTTGATGTCTGTGTGTGTGTGTGAAAGTATGTGTGTGTGTGTGTGTGTCAGTGAGTCTCTGGAGACGATATCTCACGAACGAAGGGAGTGATTCGAATAAAATTTGGTACAAAAATCACAATCCGTGAATACTGGAAGCCTATTGCTTTTAAACGTAATCAAATGTTCAGAACACCCCCTAAATTTTCGAGTGAAATTTTGAAAAATTCATCAAAAAATCAACACCTTAAATAAAGTTACGAAAATAGAAATTTCTTATGTAATTTTTCCCTAGAAAACGATTGACATAAATTTTAAAACGCTGGCATGGACCGTTCTCGAGATATTGCACATTTTTCAAATAAATTTATCAAAAAATGCCATAAATAAAAAAAAATATTAACTGTTGAGAAATACGTTCAATTTTCATATGTAATATCATGCGATAAATTTGATGACATCATTCTCGTGAATCTAGCTCGTTCCATTCATGAGAAAAGATACATTGAGTAATACTTTTGTATTTGAACGCCAATAGTCATTTATCTGCTATAAGAATAACTTATTTCTTCGTCCATAACGCTTGGCGACGAATTTGGCGGAATGTCGCCAACTCGGCGACTTTTTAAAATGTTGCCAAATTAACGAAAATCTCGCCAAATGGATAAAAATGACGCTAAATCAATGAAAATGATGACTAACTGTCGAAAATTTAATATCATGGAAAGAATATAAGTATCTACTATAAGTAAAACCTATTTTTTTCTGTAAAAGTAGTAAATTCATTGCATTATATAAGGAAAGTCATGTGGTGTCCACATCAGATTTTTTTGTATATGTAATTTTGATTATTTTTTAATTAAGGGTTCTCTAATAATGAGTATAATTAACCAGTAGTTTTTGATAGTTGTAGGATAGAGAACATAATGCATGGAGATAAAAATAAATTGAATGGTAAAAAAATCTGATTTGGACAGCACATGCCTTATATACTGCAAAGAATTTACTACTTTTACAGTAAGAAAAATCTGATGTGGGCAGCACATGACTTTCCTTATATAATGCAATCAATTTACTTCTTTTACAGTAAAAATAAAAGTCGCCAAGTTGGCGACATTCCGCCAAATTCGTCGCTAAAGTCTCGCCAAGCGTTATGAACAGAGAAATAATTTATTCCTATAGCAGATAAATGACTATTGGCATTCAAATACAAAAGTATTACTCAAAGTATCTTTTCATGAATGGAATGAGCTAGATCCACGAGAATAATGTCACCAAATTTATCGCATGATATTTCATAATTAACGTGAACATATTTTTCAATAGGAAATATTTTTTTTATTTTATATAATTTTTTGATAATTTTTTTGAAAAATGTGCAATATCTCGAGAACAGTTCATGCTAGCGTTTTAAAATTTATGTTAATAGTTTTCTAATGAAAAATTACGGAAGAAATGTCTATTTGCGTAACTTTATTAGACCTTTTGAGTTTTTGATGATTTTTTCAAAATTTCACTCGAAAATTTAGGGGTGGTTTTGAACATTCGATTGCGTATAAAAACAATAGGCTTCCAGTATTCACGGATTGCAATTTTTGTACCAAATTTCGTTCGAATCGGTCCATTCGTTCGTCAGCTATCGTATCCATAGACTCACTGACACACACACACATACTTTCACACACACACAGACATCACCTCAAAAATGTTCGATTCATGATCAGGAATACTTGAAACGTGCTCTCCCGTAGAAAATTCGAATTTTCGACCCCGTCACAATACTTTCCTTATACATTATTGTATATAAGGAAAGAAATAATTTTAAATATGTAGGAATAGTCCTTTTCGTTTCAGTTCTACTTTGAATTGTGCTAATAATTTTTTTATATAAATTTTACAGTTTAAATAAATATTTTAAGCCTTTCGAAATAGAAACGCATATAATGCAGGCAGTCCCGTAGCCAGGATTTCATTTCGGAGGGGAGGGGGGGAGGGAGGGCTGAACCTTGTTTGAAACCGTAATGGTCCTTTACCTTTCTAGCGTTAACTTTTAAATTTGTGCCGAGCTGTGACCCCTCTCCCTCCGTCCACCCCGACTACGCACCCACTTGCTGTTGTTTTTTACTTTCCTTATATACATAATGTATAAGGAAAGTATTGTGACTGGATCGAAAATTCTAATTCGAGTTTTTGACGAAAGAGCACGTTTCAAGCATCCCTGATCACGAATCGAACATTTTTGAGGTGATGTCTGAGTGTGAAAGTATGTGTGTGTGTCAGTGAGTCTGTGGAGACGATATCTCACGAACAAATGGAGCGATTCTAATGAAATTTGGTACAAAAATCACAATCCGTGAATACTGAAAGCCTATTGTTTTTATACGTAATCGAATGTTCAGAACCCCCTAAATATTCGAGTGAAATTTTGACAAAATCATCAAAAAATCAAAACTTTTAATAAAATTACGCCAATAGACATTTCTTATGTAATTTTCCCTTAGAAAACGATTGACTTAAACTTTAGAACGCTAGCATGAACCGTTCTTGAGATATTGCACATTTTTCAAATAAATTTATCAAAAAATCCCATAAATTAAAAAAAAATTAACTGTTGAGAAACATGTTCACTTTTCATATGCAATATCATAAGGTAACTATTTGGACGACCAGGAAGCGTCATCCAATTTAGACAGGAACCCAGTGGGGGAGGCATCCACAGGGACCGAACCCTCCTTCCCCTACCATCAACCTCTCAGAAGGACTTACGGACCCACATGTTTAATGTGATCTTACTCCGCGTGAACATGGCGGCAGTTTTAAAAGTGACGGGAATCGAACCCGGGCCTACCGAGTGCAATTCCCGAGCGTTAACCACCGGGCTACCGCGCCCTCCGAGACAATCTCCATAACTTTCTTTTTATTCACCCAATTTAGGCCGAAATCCAGTGGGAGATGCATATAGAGGGACTGTACCCTCCTTCCCCTTCCACCAACCTCTCGGAAGGGCTTAAGGATCCACATGTTTAACGTGATCGTACTCCGCGTGAACATGGCGGCAGTTTTAGCAGTGGCGGGAATTGAACCCGGGCCTACCGAGTGCAATTCCCGAGCGTTAACCACCAGGCTACCGCGTCCTCCGCGACAATCTCCATAATTATCTTTTTATTCACCCAATTTATACCGGAATCCAGTGGGTGAGGCATCTACAGGGACCATATCCTTCTTCCCCTACCACCAACCTCTTGGAAGGACTTACGGACCCACATGTTTAACGTGATCGTACTCCGCGTGAACACGGCGGCAGTTTTGGTAGTGGCGGGAATCGAACCTGGGACTACCGAGTGCAATTCCCGCGCGCTAACCACCGGGTTACCGCGCCCTCCGCGACAATCTCCATAACTATCTTTTTATTCACTCAATTTAGACCGGAACTTAGTGGGGGAGGCATCCACAGGTACCGTACCCTCCTTTCCCTACCACCAACCTCTCGGCAGGACTTCCGATTCCATCATCCTCATTACATCGTTCCATCCTTTAAAATATCCATAAAATTAAAATATCTATTTAAAATATCCATAAAATTAAAATATCTATTTAAAATATCCATTTAAAATATCCATAAATTAAAATATCCATTTAAAAAATCCATATCGTTCCATCATTTAAAAGATAAATATAATAATTTCATCCAATGTATACAATACATCACCACAATTCAATCCACCATAATTCAATCATTTAAGTTTTATAATGACCATATGCTAAGCTCTTAATTCCATCATTTAAAATAACCCCATCCGATTCACAATCTCCATAGAAACGGCGTGACGTCTCCGGTTGCACGCGCAGGATAAGTGGGAAGCCGGTCGGAACTACCCGAGAAATTGTCGAGAAATTTAAAATCATTATTTCTTTAAAATCAGGATCGGGCTGCTATTTATAATTATTTCTTGACCAGATTGGGCTTGTAAGAAAACCAGATCTTTGAGCTTTCTAAAAATGTAAATTATTAGTCGAAATTGTCGGTACTTTTTCGGATGCGAGGATTTAAAAACGAAAGTTCGTTTTTTGAGCCGAAAGTGACTTTTGTTTTAAAATCTTTAAAAAGTATTAGAAATTGAAATTGATATATTTTTACTTGCAATTGACTGCTCTTTCCGGTCGTGTGATTTTTTTTTCTACGACGTCTGGATGGTGAAGAAAAAAGGGGAAAAATGGTCGAAGTCGCATAAAACATTAAATAACAAAAAAAATTATTCAAATTTAAAAAATCGGTTTTCACTTGTCACTTTCCCACCCCCCGGGTCTCCGATTGCCAAATTTCGTAGCTCTACGGCGCGTGGTCGCTGAGCCTATAGTGTATAAGACACACACACAGACCGACATTGCCTTTTATTATATAAAAGTGAGATCCTAGAAACATTTCAAAATAACACGAAACACCAGGGGTAATATAAGGGCCCAGTTTTCAAAATCTGCATGGGGGCCCGCGGGTCCAACTCTCAAGGCCCGTCTATGACAAAACAAAACGTCATTCATCTGCAATTCGGTTTTGCGTGGGCCGTAGGGGCTCGAGCCCCGGAGCGGAGCTCCCATGAAGTTATCGCTAGTGAGGGGTAAAAAAACTTATCAAGTTTCATGTATATACCTCTCTTAGCGGCGATTGTAAACTAAGGCGAATGTTAGGGGGCAATAGTATTATAATTAATGCGATTCCACTGCTGCTAAAATGTGAACGCAATAACTATAAACTGCCTACAGGCAACATGTTAAAAAACAAGTAATGGAATATTTTATTTTTGGAATTAAAAAGGTGCTTTACATTGATGAACATTGGAAATTGACACAGAGTTAAACGTCAAGTTTCATTCGCGACTAGAGATTTCTTTCTTTTTTTTTGTAGATTTCAGGTGGGGGGTGGGGGGGCTTTAGCCCCTCCCCTGGCTACGTGCCTGAATGCAGGGCTACTTATCCCATCCAAGCGCCACCTGAAAGATTGTCTCAAACGATTTTGGCGTTTTCTTAATATGAAGTTTTAACTCCTTTTACCTCCATGGTCACATAATATGTGAAACAAAAAGAAGTAAATCAAATAATAAGAAAAAAAATGAGCTTCTCTTACAAAAATACACGATCTTTGTTTCCTGCTTCGCCTATGCAATATATCTTATCTTTCGAAAGAGCGCCTTGCACAAATCCATTAAAACTCACTTCGTTAATCGAAAGAAAGTGAGATTAGGATTTCTTCCGAGTCTTTTCCTTATTTGTGATCTATTTCACGATTCATACTTTTGCAATTTCTTGGTCGACCATGTTCTTAGAAACATTCTCAATTCATTTATAACCTTGTCATATCTAGGAGAGGATAAAATATGAATTTCGATTTGCCACTTTTACTTTACCTCTTACACTTACACATAGGTGGCGTCAGGCTTTCACAATTGGGGGTGCTCATGCGAAGCATGTTTTAAAAATAATAAACAGTTTACTTGTGGAACTTTAATTCATTATATTTTGTCCACTGATTTCTGCATGATATAGCCATGGTCTCAATTCGTAAAAAACACTAAATAAAAATAATTTGAAAATTATGAACACGCTAACACAGACGCCAATGGAATATTGACAACGTTCTGCCAAACTCGATACGAAACTAACGTCTCTGTATCCTTCCGGGATAGGCCAGAGTTCACGACAGATTTCTTTAATGAAGCTTTGCGCATGTGCAGTCATTTGGCACTGAGTCTAGCCCAAAACTCTAAAAATATCTGATTTCAGATTTATAAATCCGTAAAAATATAAATAAAAAAATCTGATGTGGGCACCACATGACTTTCCTAATATAATGCAATGAATTTACTACTTTTACAGTTAAAAAATGTTATTCTTATAGTAGATACTTATATTCTTTCCAAGATATTGAATTTTCGTCAATGAGTCGTCATTTTCATTGATTTAGCGTCATTTTTATCCATTTGGCGAGTGTTTCGTTAATTTAGCAACATTTAAAAAGTCTCCAAATTCGCGACATTCCACCAAATTCGTCGCCAAAATCTCGCCAAGTGTTATGGACGGAAAAATACGTTATTCTTACAGCAGATAAATGACTATTGGTGTTCAAATACAAATGTATTACTCAAAGTATCTTTCTCATGAATGGAACGAGCTAGATCCACGAGAATGATATCACCAAATTTATCGCATGATATTACATATGAAAAGTGAACATGTTTCTCAATAGGAAATATTTTTTATTTATTTTATATGATTTTTTGATAATTTTTTTGAAAAATGCGCAATATCTCGAGAACGGTTCATGTTAGCGTTCCAAAATTTATGTCAATCGTTTACTAATGAAAATTTATATAAGAAATGTTTATTTGCGTAACTTTATTGGAGGTTTTGATTTATTGACGATTTTTTCAAAATTTCACTCGAAAATTTAGGTGTGTGTGTGTGTGTGGGGGGGGGGGGGGGGTTCTGAACATTCGATTGCTTATAAAAGCAATAGGCTTCCAGTGTTTACGGATTGTAATTTTTGTATCAAATTTAGTTCGAATCGGTCATTCGTTCGTAAGTTATCGTTTCCACAGACTCACTGACACACACAGACACAGACATCACTTTAAAAATGTTCGATTCGTGATCAGGGATTCTTGAAACGTGATCTCCCGTCGAAAACTCGAATTCGAATTTTCGACCCCGTCACAATACTTTCCTTATACATTATTGTATAGAAGGAAAATGATAGGTTTTTCTTATAGTAGATACTTTCCAAGATATTGAATTTTCGCCAATGAGTCGTCATTTTCATTGATTTAGCGTCATTTTTATCCAGTTGGCGAAATTTTCGTTAACTGAGCAACATTAAAAAAAAATCGCCAAGTTGGCGATATTCCGCCAAACTCAGCGCCAAACGGACGGAGAAATAAGTTATTCTTATAGCAGATAAATAACTATTGGCGTTCAGATACAAAAGTATTACTCAAAGTATCTTTTCTCATGAATGGAACGAGTTAGATCCACGAGAATGATGTCACCAAATTTATCGCATATTACATATGAAAAGTGAACATGTTTCTCAACAGTTAATATATTCTTTTTTATTCATGGAATTTTTTGATAAACTTATTTAAAAAATGTGCAATATCTCTAGAACGGTTGATACTAACGTTCTAAAGTTTATGCCAATCGTTTTCTAAGGAAAAATTACATAAAAAGTGGCTATTTGCGTAACTTCATTAAAGGTTTTGATTTTTGATGATTTTTTCAAAATTTCACACGAAAATTTAGGGGGGTTCTGAACATTCGATTATGTTTAAAAACAATAGGCTTCCAGTATTCACGGATTGTGATTTTTGTACCAAATTTCATTCAAATCGCTCTATTTGTTCGTGAGATATCGTCTCCACAGACTCACTAACACACACACACATACTTTCACACACACACACACACACACAGGCATCACTTCAAAAATGTTTGATTCGTGATCAGGGATGCCTGAAATGTGCTCTCCCGTCGAAAACTCGAATTCAAATTTTCGACTCAATATTCACAATACTTTTCTTATACAATATGTATATAAGGAAAGTAATAACTACCTAAAAAGAGAGAGAACTTAAAATTGTTGGAACAAGGGGTAGTTGTTAAGTCAAAAGGAGTGTTTGAGCAATTTGTAATGGGATTGTTGAAGCACCCCTAGCACTCTCCACAGTATTATGTGCAGTCGGTCAAAAATCATTAGACCACAGCTTGCTATTCAAGTCCCTCGGATTGTGTGAACAAACTATGTGTCATTGGATTAAGTATCATTAGATTCGGAATTATGTTTGCTATAAATACATATACATATTATTTGCATAAGAGACTGTTTTCGAAATTTAAAATGGCAACACACCCTTTTTATGTGATCAAAAAATTTATTACAACGAAATTATGCTAAAAATAAATGTTTATTAATTTCGGACCAGAGATATACGCGAAAAACCATTTGCGTTCCGTCCGTCTCACTATTTAGGATTATAAAATGAAGGTCACGAGTAGAATGGTTTATTTATTCCCTCATTTACATCGAATTCGCCATTTTCTTTAACTTTTGATTTTTAGGCCATATTGTCTGTAACTTAGGCCTCATTGACTTTAAGTCAAGACTTGTTTTTTCTTTTTAGCTTTTTGGTCTAGACTTCTTTTGCTGCGAATAACATTCATGGTTGAGGTATTTTTGGCTGAAATCGGAACGTAACAAAAATGTAAACCGTTTGGACGCTTATATCTCCGAATCTAATCGATAAAATTGTAAACAATTTTTGCTTGTTTTGTTGGAATTATAATACTGTTTAGGAATATATAAAAAAAATCTGATGTGGGCAATACATGACTTTCCTTATATAATGTAATAAAATTACTAGTTTTACAGTAAAAAAATAGGTTTTTCTTATAGTAGATACTAATATTCCTTCCAAGATATTGAATTTTCGACAATTGGTCGTCATTTTCATTGATTTAGCGTCCTTTTTATCCATTTGGCGAGATTTTCGTTAATTTGGCAACATTTCAAAAAGTCGCCAAGTTGGCGACATTCCGCCAAATTTGTCGCCAAAATATCGCCAAGCGTTATGGAGGGAAAAATAAGTTATTTTTACAGCAGATAAATGACTATTGGCGTTCAAATATAAAAGTATTCCTTAAAGTATATTTTTTCATGAATGGAACGAGCTAGATCCACGAGAATGATGTCACCCAATTTATCGCATGGTATTACATATGAAAAGTGAACATGTTTCTCAATAGGAAATATTTTTTTTTATTTTATATGACTTTTTGATAAGTTTTTTGAAAAATGTGCAATATCTCGAGAACGGTTCATGTTAGCGTTCTAAAATTTATGTCAATCGTTTTCTAATGAAAAATTACATAAGAAATGTCTATTTGCGTAACTTTATTAGTGGTTTTCATTTTTTGTCGATTTTTTCAAAATTTCATTCGAAAATTTAGGGGGATTCTGAACATTCAATTGCGTATAAAAACAATAGGCTTCCAGTGTTTACGGATTGTGATTTTTGTACCAAATTTGGTTCGAGTCGGTCCATTCGTTCGTCAGTTATCGTCTCCACAGACTCACACACACACACACACACAGACATCACTTCAAAAATGTTTGATTCGTGATCAGGGATGCTTGAAACGTGCTCTCCCGTCGAAAACTCGAATTCAAATTTTCGACTCCGTCACAATACTTTCCTTATATATTATGTATATAAGGAAAGTAACTAGACTTCCTACTGAACAATTTTACCACTTACTGTTTATATATATTTTAAGTGAACAAAAACTCGCTTTTTACGAAAAAGCCTAAAATCTTCTTGCTCGAGCGAGTTTTTGTTCACTTAAAATATATATAAACAGTAAGTGGTAAAATTGTTCAGTAGGAAGTCTAGTTACTTTCCTTATATACATAATGTATAAGGAAAGTATTGTGACGGAGTCGAAAATTCGAATTCGAGTTTTCGACGGGAGAGCACGTTTCAAGCATCCCTGATCACGAATCGAACATTTTTGAAGTGATGTCTGTGTGTGTGTGAGTCTGTGGAGACGATAACTGACGAACGAATGGACCGATTCGAACCAAATTTGGTACAAAAATCACAATCCGTAAACACTGGAAGCCTATTGTTTTTATACGCAATCGAATGTTCAGAACTTCCCTAAATTTTCGAATGAAATTTTGAAAAAATCATCAAAAGATCAAAACCTCTAATAAAGTTACGCAAATAGACATTTCTTATGTAATTTTTCATTAGAAAACGATTGACATAAATTTTAGAACGCTAACATGACCCCTTCTCGAGATATTGCACATTTTTTAAAAACGTTATCAAAAACTTATATAAAATAAAAATAAAAATATTTCCTATTGAGAAACATGTTCAATTTTCATGTGTAATACCATGCGATAAATTGGATGACATCATTCTAGCTCGTTCCATTCATGAAAAAAGATACTTTGAGTAATACTTTTGTATTTGAGCGCCAATAGTCATTTATCTGCTGTAAGAATAACTTATTTCTTTGTCCATAACGCTTGGCGAGATTTTGGCGGAATGTCGCCAACTTGGTGACTTTTTTAAATATTGCCAAATTAACGAAAATCTCGCCAAATGGATAAAAATGACGCTAAATCAATGAAAATGACGACTAATTGTGGAAAATTCAATATCTTGGAAAGAACTCTACTATAAGAAAATATCTACTATAAGAAAAACCTATTTATTTTACTGTAAAAGCTGTAAATTCATTACATTATATAAGGAAAGTCATGTGTTGCCCACATCAGATTTTTTCTAAATATATTTAAATACATTTTTTTTTACAAAACTGCTATAATTTGCGAGGAATCGTCTTGTCCAGCTATAGTTCGACTCCAACGACAAAGCATTTGGGTCACGTGATTTTGTAGGAGTCCATTAGTTAAATTGAATGACAGGTAGAAATGCAGTAGGTAGAACAGGCTTTCAGAATTGGCACCTTTAGTGCGAATTAACGCACAATTTGTGCAGTACGAAAATGATTTGTGCAGAACGATAAAGAGCTTTATATGTATATTCAATGTTGTTGCTGGGATTTGGCGGAAATATTTTCTTTAAAATGATTAAAATTATTTATTACAATGGTCGTAAATGTTTTATTAAAATTGAAGAGTTCGGGCTGTAATACTTTTCATGTAACTTTAACTCTTTTATTTAGTGAGAAATGCACAATGCGTTTTGTGTGTATGAATTAATGATTCATCTCAAAAATGGAAAAATATGATGTGGACAGCACATGACTTTCCTTACAGACTCATATTCATTTTCTCTTTATTTCTTTCATAATTCATTAAATTGAGTTTATATGCACAGAATAACACGAATAATTATTTGAAATGACAAATTTGCAGTTTTAATTCAATATTGAAAAATCTATGTTTAAGAATTCCAAAATTTTTTGGCTGAGATTCTTTTTAAACGTTTGTCTTCCCCCCCCCCCCCTCAAATAAGAGAATTTAAGAATGTACTTTTATTTGGTAGGGAGGAGGGATTTTCATAAGTGAAGGAAATGTGAAATTTTTTGCATTTTCTTTAATTTTTAATTTTGCACTTTTTGAAGCTCCACTAGTTATATTTAAATTTTTGTCAGCCAAAGGTAAATGAATGAAAATTATTTTCAAATGTGTTAAAATAGTTATTAATTATTCACTGATTTAGCTTATATTAAAAAAAAAATTAAAATCTTAGACCATTTACACTTCGTGTGCTATTCCCCGCTGTGAGGTGACGGCAGTTGTGAAGTGCAGCACCAAAACGAAAGCGCCAGCCTATGGCTTCGTTGTGTCTTCCGCTTGATAGGATCCCATTATTTTCAAACTTTCATAAACATTTTTATTTACATTTAACAAGCAATGGATATTTCGGGTAAAATTGTTTTTGTACTTTTTGTAAAAATCAGTTTAAATAACAATAAAATACTTTTACTTTCCAATAATATTTTGAGGAAAAACATGTTTTGTTCTGTGCATCGGCATCGCAAATTCCCCAGTTTGTTCTGGGCCCTCCTTGTTTCTGGGGCACTTATAGGTGTTGCTTAAGTGCGCAGTACTAGTAAAGAATGTACTAGTTCAGCAGGGTCGTAGTAGGTCAGCGGTTCTTAACCTATGGGTCGCGAAGCATATTTCTTGGGTCGCGCTGAGTCGAACCAAAAAAGTTAGTAATACACCAAATAATAAGTACCAACACCTCCTAGAAGAGTTATTCCCTAATACAAGTTATTCCCTAATACAATGTTTTGGTTTTACCGCTCTTCGCGAATGGCCTTCCAGAAGTGACGTCCAATTCCTGTCCTGAGGCTTTCTCTTCTAGGAGGTGTTGGTAATACGCACGCCATTGCTTTGCGTGCGCGCAGATTCAGTAAGCTCTCTGTCAAAAACTCGTTTCTGCGTATTGTGTTGTGAATAACAGTGAAACGTGTAATAACAGTGAAACGTGAATACAAGCATTTTAGAAACAAATTTTGTCTTATTATTAATAGTGGAGTGATCAAGCTGCAGTGCGTATTGTAAAATTGTAATCACCCTAATAATGGCAAAACGTGAATACAAGGAAGCATTTTTAGAATTAGGTTTTACTTGCATTTATGATCGAGGAGTGAACAAGCCGCAATGCGTGTTGTGCAGTGAAATATTAAGTAATGAATCGATGAAACCGAACAAACTTAAAAGACATTTTGATGCAAAACATAAAAAATTTTCCTTTGAGGGAAAAGATCGTACTTTTTTCGAAAGAAAAGAAGCCCATTTAAAAAGACAGCGTTTGGATGCACCAAGTAGTAGTGGTTTTATAAATTCTGCCAAACAAGCTACACTTGCTTCTTTTCATGTGGCTTGGCATATTGCAAGACAAAAGAAACCCCATAATATTGCTGAAAAACTTATAAAACCTGCTGCCATTGACATGGCACGTATCATGTGTGGAGATGAAAGTTCAAAGAAATTACAAAAGATACCATTATCAAATGATACAATTCGTTTACGAATTAATGATATGTCATTTGATATTAAGAATCAACTTATTTCTGCTATAAAAATTGCTGGTTTATTTAGTATTCAACTGGATGAAACGACAGATGTAAGTAAAGATGCTCAACTCATGGTTTACGTGCGGTATCCAGGTTTAACAGATATACAGGAGGACATTTTATTTTGCAAACCAATGTCAACAACAACTAGAGGTAAAGATATTTTTCTTATGGTCGATTCGTTTTTTAAAGAAGAAGGATTAAATTGGAATCAGTGTTTCAGTATTTGCACCGACGGTGCAGCTGCCATGACAGCATCTCAAAAGGGATTTTCGACAAGAGCAAAACAAATGAATCCACAAATTATATCGATTCATTGTTTGTTACATAGACAAAATCTTGCTTCAAAAAAATTATCACCCGAATTATGTATCGTTTTGGATGAAATTGTTGCGGTAGTCAATTTTATCAAATCAAGAGCTCTTAACTGTAGAATTTTCCGCGAACTGTGTTTCGAATTTGGTGCAGAATACGAACATTTATTATATTATTCTGAAGTTAGATGGCTGTCCCGGGGCAAAGTTGTTCAAAGAGTATTATCATTACGGACAGAAGTCGAATTATTTTTGAGAGAAAAGAAACACCCATTAGCATCTAAATTCTCCGAGTTGAAGTGGATTACTCAAGTTGCTTATTTGTCAGATATTTTATTTGAAATAAATAATCTAAATACGTCTATGCAAGGACGTAATCATACTATTATTGAATTAACTGAAAAAATTACATGTTTTAAAAATAAACTCAAATTATGGAGAAATAAGGTTGAAGTAAAGAAACTTGCTTCATTCCCGACTCTTAATTTACTTGTTGAAGACAATAATATTGATATCACAGATTTTGAAATACAGAAAATTATTATTAATCATTTAGAAAAACTAATAGCAGACTTTGATCGATATTTCCCTGCAGACGATGTTTTCAAATATAATTGGGTTCGAATGCCATTTAATTTTGATGTAAGTGATTTGCATGAGGAATTTGTTAATATTAATCAATTTCAAGAACAATTAATAGAAATACAAAGTGACCAAGCACTTCGATACAATTTCTACAAAAACACTGAATCTTTATGTGCTTTCTGGTTAAAATTAAAAACTGAAAAGCCAATAATTGTTAAAGAAGCCCTAAAAGTATTATTGCCCTTTTCAACAACATATATGTGTGAGGCTGGTTTTTCGGCTCTGTGTGTAATCAAAAACAATTACCGGAACAAGTTAAATCCTGAAATAGATATAAGGTGCTCCTTGACAAGCATTCAACCGAGGTTTGAAGATCTTTCAAAATGTATTCAAGCACAAGGTTCTCATTAAAACTGTATGACTTGCATTTAAAATTTAAGACTTAACATATGTATTGATATTTCTTTTTTTTTTAGGAATAAGTTAAAATGTCAATTATTTTCAAAAAGTTATAAATATATTTTAATTTGGTCAATAAAAATTATTAAAAACACTTGATTATTAATTAAATTTTCCTTGGATCGAAAAGTACTTTTGTTTATCTTTATTATTAAAAAAAATAAATAAAAAATTTGTAAGTTAAAAAAAATCATCATCGTAGGATTGAAGATTTTTTAAAAATACGATCTAAAATAAAGCAATGAAAAAATTTTGACTTTTTTTTGGGTCGCGACATGAACATATTTCTCAAATTTGGGTCGCGGCTTAAAAAGGTTAAGAACCACTGTATTACACAATAGGAAAAAAAATAATGCTAGATAATAACTCCGCATATATATTTTATTATTTTTATTTAAGTCATAATTTTATGTAACTGTTCATTAAATGCACTGCTACTCACTCAGGAATAAAAACATATACTGAAAATACTGAGTGACATATATCAAAGGCGTCGTCTTCTGATAGGTGATTTTATGAGACAAAAAATAACCTCACAAAATTCATAATGCAATGTTCTGGAAATGTTACTGAAGAACTGCTCAACGAGACGGATAGTCATTTCCTTGTACCTGGAAAAAGAAATGTAAAAATTTTGTAGGGTTCAGTTATTAATAAAAAAAAGGTATCTAAAGGTCTTGGCCATATATATAATGCATTTGGGCCAAGAATACATATACATAAACATAACATATACAAACAAAACACACACTAATTTCTAATTCATTGGGATGCATCGGTACTCTAAGAATTTATGGAGATGGACAGTTATCTCATTTGCATACTTTTTTCTTCCTTGTTAATTGCTGTTATAGGCATGTCAATTTGCTCTTGCGGTATTGACTCAATATAGCCTAATTTCTGACCTTTGTTAATAATAACAGATTCTTCTGATAAATTCATTACCTGTACTGGGATACCAGATACATACAATGGATTATATTTATAAATTGACTTAGCAGCGACTAAAGGTTTATTACCATCAAATGTAAAAGAATGTTCGAAAATAACTAAACTAGCTGCTTTTAATTCTTCTTTAGGATTGCCAAAAACAAACTTCTGCGATAACGGTGCGATCGAAAATTCAAAGGCAAATTACAAAACACCTGGTAATCAGAAAAATCACTACGGGGATAATACAAGAATACAGACTGCCACCATAACACAATTACCTGAAGAAAGAATCGTGGCACTGGACCCAGTCGATAACAATATAAGTTCTACTAGTGTTGCTCAAAAAGAACAAATTATTCCAAGCAAAACACCCGTAATTGAAACTACTATTTTTGGAACAAGTGTTCCATTCCACATCGACACAGGAGCGTGTCTTAGTTTAATACATAAAGATGTTTTACAGATGATACCATTTACAGTACAAATTAGTCCAGCTCAATTTACAGTATCTTTAGTAACGGGAGACACTATGCATCTAACAGAAAAGGTTGTACTCCCAACCATAATAAATGGAACAGAACATAAGATAACTTATCATTTATACAAAACAACCCATATCGCAATCTTATAAAGGCATTTTGGGAATGGATTTTTTATCCAGTAGGAACATTGTCATTAATTGTAGTAAAAGAATAATAGAACAACACAACCAAGAAGTTGAACAAGATATAAGTCCAAACAATCTAATATATATTGAACCTACACCTATATTTGCTACTCAAAAAATGAGGATACCACCGTTATCGCAGAAGTTTGTTTTTGGCAATCCTAAAGAAGAATTAAAAGCAGCTAGTTTAGTTATTTTCGAACATTCTTTTACATTTGATGGTAATAAACCTTTAGTCGCTGCTAAGTCAATTTATAAATATAATCCATTGTATGTATCTGGTATCCCAGTACAGGTAATGAATTTATCAGAAGAATCTGTTATTATTAACAAAGGTCAGAAATTAGGCTATATTGAGTCAATACCGCAAGAGCAAATTGACATGCCTATAACAGCAATTAACAAGGAAGAAAAAAGTATGCAAATGAGTCAAGATACCTTTTTCGCATATTTCAGTTTAGAGAAGGTACCGAGAGTACATTTGAAGAGACTGAAAGAACTTTTATGGAAGTACAAACACATTTTCGCATTTTGTTTATCTGACTTACCTGGCTCAGATACAATTCTACATAGAGTACCATTGACAGATAACAACCCTGTTAAGTGCAAACCATACAGAACACCTATACATTTAAGACAAAAAAGAGATGACCAAATCGAAGAAATGATTAAGGCGAACATAGTTAAAGAGTCCACTTCGCCATATAGTTCACCAGTATTATTGGTTAAGAAGGCTGATGGTTCTTATCGATTCTGCGTCGATTTCAGGAAACTCAATTCAAAAGCAATCCAGACAGTTTTCCCTCTTCCGAACATGACTGAAGCTATTGAAACATTGGGAAAGGCGAACTACTTCACTTCTCTGGATCTATCGTCGGGATTCCATCAAATAAAAATACATCCAAACGACACCCATCGGTTGGCTTTCACTACAGAAAATAAACATTATGAATTCTTAAGATTACCATTTGGCTTAAATACAAGTTGCCAAGCTTTCATTAGGCTGTTATCAATTGTTTTAGCTCCTTTAGAGCAAGAACATATTCTATGTTATGTTGATGATATACTTGTCCCATCCTTGGACATAAATTCTAACCTACAGAAACTGGAAAAATTATTTATTTGCTTAGACAAACACAATTTGAGGTTAAAGCCTCAGAAATGCCAATTTTTACAGACTACAATCGCATTCCTTGGTCATAAAATTTCAAAAGGTACAGTACAACCCATGACACAAAACCTAGAAGTAATAAATAAATTTAAAATTCCTCAATCTAAGAAGGATGTAAGAAGCTTTTTGGGATGTGTTGGATTTTATCGCAGATTTATTCCGGATTTTTCAAAAACTGCACAACCATTAATTGCATTAACCAAGGATATCAACACTTTCGTATGGACGAATAAAGAACAATCTGCTTTTGATAAACTCAAATTAGAACTTTTGTCCAAAAATTGCTTACAACTCCCTGATTTTGACCGACCATTTACAGTTTTTTGCGATGCATCTGGATACGCTCTTGGAGCAGTTTTATCACAATTGGATGAAAATAATTTCCCTAAACCTATACAATTTGCAAGTAGAGTTTTGAAAGCTGCTGAACAGAAGTATTCTATCTTCGAAAGAGAACTTTTGGCCATATCATGGGCCGTTTCCTATTTTCGACACTATCTGGCTGGCAGAACATTTCAGGTCGTGTCAGACCAATCTGCATTATCACATGCAATCAAGGTCAAAGATCCTACCAACAGAATCGCACGAATAGTAACTAACTTACAGCAGTATGACTTTAAAATAATTCACATCAAAGGAAAATTAAATTCAGTAGCAGACTATTTGAGTCGACAGATTTCGGAAGATAATCCCACATCAGAAAATATAAATGAAATTTTATGTCAAAACACAGAGTCTCAACAGAGAGAGAACATTGCGTCTAATTTATCATCAACCGTCCAGAGAGACCTAAATAGTACCCAGTGTGAAAAACACCAATGCATAGACAAAATTAATGAATTACAGCAAATTATTGAACAAAGAGAAAGAAAAATTCAAAGTTTAAGAGATTTACACATAGAAAATGGAAAAAGAATTGATGTAGGCAACAAACAATGGATTAAACAAGCTGAATCATATGAGAAAGAGTTAAGTAATTTGAAAAACTATTGTAAAGAATTGGAAAATGATAATGAAGAACTTTCAAAAAATTTAGGAGCAGCTTGTCAAGATATCCAATTTTTAGAAAATGAGCTTGCCAATTTCCACCAAGAGTATGAGCAACCATTTAGGAACAGTAAAAGAAAAAACAAACAAAAATCCAATCAAAACAAGAGAAATAAAAAACAATATAATCAAGATAAATCCTTTTACAATAGCCAATATCCACAACATGAGGCAGAACAGCCTTACCCTCACTACCAACAAGAAATGTATAACTACCCTACAAACGGGTTAAATGATAATTATCAATATTCGAATTTCAAAATGCCGAGTGAAATGCAATACCAAAAAGAAAGAGCAAAATTCGAAGAACTTTTTAATGCTAGAAACAACCAGAAACCACCCGAGTCAAACATAAATACTTGTAAATCTAACACATTAAAAGCTAATACAAATTTCAAATTGCCTACTCAAGAAATACAATGGAATTCTAATTCAGAAATTAGCAAAGAACAACAAATCTCACAACCATGTACAAGTAATGATAAAAATGAGAAAGAAAAAAATAACGAACCAGATGAATCCATTGAATCCGAGGATTTATATGAAGATGCTTGTGAAACACAATTATCAGTGGAAAATCAATTGAAAAATTTGAACCGCATCAAAGATGCTGAACTGGAAATTGATACACTATATCAAAAAATTGAGAGTATGTACGAAACACGAAATTTTGCTTTGACAGCATATATATTAGAGGAAATAACTCAACTACTTTGTAATTTGGATGCTCTCGATTTGCAAGGAAATCAAGATTTGAAAAATTTCAGAAAAAATCATGTCAACAAATTAAACGCTATGGCCGATGATTTACAAAATATTATAGAAGAACAAGTCATTGAAATGACAAAACAAGAAACAAAAATATCAAAGCAAGAAGCAATGGATCATCCCATAAACTCAATCGACATTAGTATCAATGAAATGAATACTCCTAATAACAACAATTCAAAAATTTATGTGATACCAGCAGACTGGATACAAGAAATAATTGAACAACAGAAAATTGATCCACATTGTATTGAAATTAAGAAATTAATCGAAAATAATGCTCAACCTACAACCTACAGTAAAGTGTTTTTCTACATACATAATAATATCTTATATGCTCAAAATAAAATAAGTATTCAAAATCCTAGAACATCTCTCCAAAACAGATTGGTTGTACCGAGCATATGTATACCAAAATTATTCCAATTTTTTCATACTTCTGCTTACTCGGCCCATTGCGGACTATCCAAGACTATGGCGAAAATTGTAAAAGACTTTTTTGTCCCAAATTTGAAAGCGGGCATTAATAAAATGATTTCCACTTGTCATCAATGTATAGCCAAGAGAGGTCACATGAAATCTCCATTGGCACAACTACAAAGAATTCCAATACCTGAGAGACCATTCCAAACAGTTGGCATGGATTGTTTGGGAAAATTACCAAATACAATAAATGGAAACTCAGACATTGTGATTTTAACTGACTACTTCACACGTTGGTGTGAAGCTTTCCCAGTTCCTAACATCCAAACATCAACCATAATTTCCATATTAGAACAATATATATCCAGATTTGGTGTAATGAAAACACTTATTACAGACTTAGGTTCAAATTTCACTTCTAAGGCAATCCAATAGATATACAAATCATTTGGTATCAAGAAATACTTCACTACTCCGTATCATCCCCAAACAGATGCCATTGTTGAGAGATATAACAGAACACTCCTTCAATCACTTTCTCATTTAGTCAACAAAAACCATACAAATTGGGATGAATGTCTCCCATATGCACTCATGGCATACAGATCTCAGCCCCATACAAGCACAGGAGATACACCTGCGTTTGCTTTGTATGGATTTGACATTCTACTACCACATAACTTGATGACAGATCAAACTGGTCCTTCATTTCAGTCCTATAGCCAATTCATCCAATACCGAGAATCTCAAATGCAACACACATATAAATCCATTTCTCAGCATCTGACCCAAGCTGCAGAAAAACAAGAAAACCTAAGATCAAGGACTGCTAAAGATAAAAACATACAAATTGGTCAGATTGTTTATTTACATTATCCATCGTCAGTCATAAAGCCAGGCTTGTCTAAAAAACTGGCATATACAAATAAAGGACCATATCGTGTAATTGAGAAGACTTCACCAGTCAATTTTAGGATTGCATCTCTTGACAATCCCAAGGACATTCAACTAGTACATGTGGACAGACTAATTCACGTCCCCGGAATACCAGAAAGGAACCAACCTGAGGTTGATGACACACTACCACCCGTGGATCCTTTCGCCGGACTAAATTCATCAGAAATTATAATTGCACAACATGAACCAACCAACACCCCACATTGGTGTCCAGATGAGTATGTGGATTTAATTAAAATCAAAAGAGCACAAGAAATTCTCAGAAATCAGAATTTCAGATTTTTGAAAGGTATACCCCAATTTCAAAATTCGGGTTTTCACTACCATCAAGCAATATCAAGAGTGCACAAATTATTCAAAGTACACCAACAATACAACCATATTCTTTGAGACCTCGTACAAGAGTCAATTATAATAATTAAAATTTTCTTCAAAATATGTATGAAGGCACATGTGCGATTTCTTCTCTACTGACATCATCATCAAATAATCATCTTTTGACATGCAGTATTTCATTATAATTCCAAAAAAAGAAAAAGAAAACACAGCTGGATTATGCTGGTAATTTCTCATTTTCATCTTTGATGTGCGGATATGCATAAGAGGGCAGATATAATTAATATTTAAGCAAATTTCTTCTTTTTCCTTATGTGATGTTTCTGTACACTATAAGCTACAGGCATCACATAATTATCTGCCGTGACGTTCTATACACCATAAGCTATAGGCGTCACAACCTTTTCACGATGGTCTGCACACGATAAGCTGCAGCCATCATTCTTCTCACATGTGCTCATGTCATTTTCATGACATTTCATCCTCTGAAGAATCAACAAATCTCATCAATCCACTCTTCATTTTCATTCTTCAGATATCAATACAACAAGTGGAAGAAGACAAATTTTTTTTTTTGAAATGTGTATGCATCACATCCATTTATGCACACATTCGGAATGCATATCACCGCACACAACTACAAAAGTAATTAAGATAATTATATCAAATCTTCTTTATATGCAGTCGTCTTTTAAATCTAATAATTTGCACCCAAGTGTGATCCTCATCGTTTTCCTTCCCGGGTGATCACCGATTTTCATCAGCTGCATATAAATAAATGCAAGAATTTCTTTCCCTGTTTCTTCATCATCTTGCACCGGAAGAAGATTATAATCTTTGCATTCAACCATGCATGTCACTAATTGAGATGTCATACAGATTCTTTCCAATTGTAATATACATGTATCATTTTATAAGTTGATCCTTATACCAAAGTTACTCGCATCGTATATCACTACACAGTGATCAAGAAAATTCATTTAATAATATCTTCTTTTTCTTCCTTTTCTTCATAATTTTCTACCTGAAGATGATACAAAGGGTAACTCAAATGCAATCAAGCATCTCTTTCCATACAATCACATGTGCATAATAAATTTTTCCTGCATATAATTCTACTTGAAGAAGACATAAAGGGTTACTCAAATGCAATCCGGCATCCCTTTCCATACAACCACATGTGCATAATAAATTTTTTTTTCCTTCATATAATTCTACTTGAAGACATAAAGGGTTACTCAAATGCAATCCGGCATCCCTTTCCATACAACCGCAGAAAATATGCAGAATAATGTAATTATATAAAGTCAACACAACAAGAAGAGGAGATTGTTTCATTTTCTTGCGGACAGCAGAGTCTCCATCATCATCTTTTCCTCTTCATCTTCTACTTAAAAAAAAAAAAAAAAAGAGCTCTATGTGACGTCACAGCATTTGTCATCATCCAGAAAATTGGGTGCACCACACCAAACCAAGCCAAACCGAACTGAATAATAATCAACATCCTAATATCCATAACATCTAGGATATTGTTCCAGACCACCTGATGTAGTAACAACCGAAAAGCGTCCAGCATTGGTCCATCATCACACACAACACATTTTTTTTATATACATTGGTCTTGGGCTGATATAGCAGATGCATGTTGTTCATCTGCATATCCCCCCATTTAAATACATAATGGTCCTTGAGTTAGGCATTTTTCACATGCTTAAGCTCAAATTCACATTATACCTTGCATAACTGGAAATGTTATGCATTATTTGTTAAAATGTGGTGTTATATAAAATGTTTATGTCAAGTTATATGTAAAATTCACAACACTTGTGATGCGAGCAGATTTTGTATACATGGCAATTTTAACGGTCCCCGGTTCCGGCTCGTCTATGAGTCGCTTCTCTCCGGTTTTTGTACGAGCGCCTTGCCAGTAGCGTCTCGCGTTGGGGAGAGTTTGGTTCTGAGAACCCGCCTGAGTGCAATTTTCTGGGGAGGGGTTGACTTGTGGGCGTGTTATGGCCCTTTGCGCGCGGGTTTATTTTATTTTTCATCTTTTCTTTTTTTTTGTCCTTTTGAATTGGCAACCCAACTAATTCCCGCCGTGTATACATGTCTCGCCCACTGAACAAAATTTTTTTTATTTGTTTTCTCCACACCTTTTTTTTTTTATTTTATGCCAATAATAACATGGAAGTAATCAAGTTTGACGACTAAATTGGTACCATTTCATATTAAGTTGATTTGAATCACTGTCAAAAACTTTTGTTGGAGTAACTTGAAGAAAACTCCATACTTGAAAGTATTTCGTGAATTCACAAATTTTTTTTTCTTCTTCATGAACTTTGGCCAAAGCCAGAATTTTTTTCTCTTCATATTTTTGTTGTATGCATACATAATTTACCAGTCATTTTTTTATGATATTTACAAAAAAAATTTTTAACTTTGTAAACATATTGTATTAATGTTATTATACATCCTATATAGCAAATTTAGATAAAAATTAATGTGTAAGTATATCTTATGTTTGAAGAAGAATACAAGCTCTTTGGATGTAAGTAGTACATGTGAATGTAAAATATTGTAAATTTTATTCATATGTGCAATGTATATATTTGTTTTGTGAAATCATCTCACCCTGTTAGGTTATAGGTTATTTCTTTTTAAAAGCCACATTCATGCATTCTAATATGCAGCAGTGTCAATACATTTCTAATCTTAAACTTAAACATTGAGGAAAATTAAGAAACTCAACCCCCTTATCTTTCAACTTGTATGTAAGGACTTCTTTTGTGAAAAAGTGTGTATGAATGGGAAGCAAATGCAGTGAAGTATGAATCAACTTTTCACACCTATCCTTAATTTTTTTCATATTTTCTGGGTTAAGAATTACACATGTTTAGAAAATTTGAATTACATAAATGCATTTAATGAACGTAGCTGCATATCAGATCCAAAATTATTTTAAAAATTAAATTTTTTTTGTGACATTTTTTTTTATCCAAAAAATTGTTGGTTTTTTTATGTCACTCCTTTTAGGCACTTTTGGCAAAATACATTTTATCTTTTTTTTTGTTAGTCTTTGTTCTGTGCCAGAACAAACCCTCGTTTCCGGCGGGGATTTGTAATGAAATACCCCCCCCCCTCTTTTATTAAATTAAATTCTTCAAAATTCATGTTTCGGAAACGCCGTTTCAAAAATCTAGTTTGTTCCATCGTTTCAGTAAATTCTAAATTGTACTTTCGATTTCGAACTTTGTTCTTAAGAATAAATTAATACCTTTTGATAAAAAGCCAAATATTTCACTCCTTCGTTCTGGAGCCGTTCGGTCTGTAACGATAACCCCTCGCGCATTTATACGATGACGTACGATATGACGTACTTTCGCTCTTCCCGCGAAATATTTTTATATAGAAATATACCGGTGTTATTTTTCATCTCGTCATGAATGTGCGCAATTATACAAATGATGCTTAAGTCTGTTTTCGGTGAATAATTTAATTGGCGATGTGACGCGGACGGGGTAAGACGTGCTTTGCCTACGGAGGCAACGAAATGAGAATTCTATTTGTAAAGTTATTCTAAATTAAAGATATTCTAAATTAAATTAAAATGTTTTAGCGAGCAGATCCATTTCGTGGTGAGATGATTAGTCAGGGATATTTTGTTGAAATTTGATTATCGGAGGTTTTGTCGATGACTTTGGATTTCAGTGTCAGATCGTTTGTTCTCTAGTCTGACTTCATGTGATCAATTGACGAGAGAATGTATTCCTGATTTTGAAGTGAATTATGCTGGAAATAAGTAAATCTATTTAAGTTTAAAAGCAGAGATCGGTTTCATCTTATTCTCCAAATTCATCAAGACAGCACATCCACTACTTCCGTTTTCTCCAGGTTACCGTGCTAGTGAGCTTCGTCACCAGCAGTCCGAGGTATTCGTCAAGTGTGTTTTCTCATCGACTATCTCCAATTCCAGAATAATCGTCCATCCCGGAGTGACCGAATTCTCCTCATAGTTTTCGATTTAAGAACTTACTACACAACGCAAAGAAAATCAGTCATGCTTCATCACCACCCAGCGACCACACCTACTTTCGATCATTGTCGGTTGTGATTCCCTCGACCTGCGGGAACCGCAACAGTAGTGCCACTACAATTGGAGCACTACAAATGGTGCCGTTGACATCCAAGCCTGCAACAAAGGTTTTGTTTGCCGTTCCTGGGGCATAATATGAAAATTAACACCAGATATGTTAATTATACGTTGACATCGGGAGGTCGATTCCCGAGTCTACAAAATACAAAATAAATGTTTCTTTTTCCAGAAGTGTAACAAATCTGTCATTTAAAAAAAAATGAAGTGTTTTTTTTAGGTAGCAAAAAGAAAAGAGTGGTTATATTTCTTGTGCAATTAAATTAAAGGATGTAGTTAATACCTGTAGAAAGGTAAGTCTTGAAAAGCTAAAAAAGGAAAAATGAATGGTATATTGACTAAATATGAAATTTAAATTTTAAATAATATACTTGTTATACTTAAATAATTTCTTTTTACTTATTCATTATTGAATCTTTTGTATTGCATTTATGTTTGATAGTGATATTGCATACATCTAGAAATTATGTCAACAAACCTAACTAATGCTTTAAATTTAATCCCCCCATTTGGTGGAGCAGAAGGGGAATCGTTTTCAGAATTTATCACTAAGCTTAATAACACTGCCAATTTCTTCCAATGGAAGGAGGAGGAGAAAATTTTTGCATTAAATACCAAACTAATATCGCAAGCAGCAATCGCCCTTAAGCTAAATACTGGCGAAACTTTCGATCAGATTGTCAAAAATCTCTCCCTGAGATTTAGCACTGGTGTATCACTTGCCAACCATTGGCAAAAATTGAATAACATAAACTATAAAACACATGACATATTAACTTTTTTTGATAACATGGAGATAACATTTGGGGAATGTTTCCCAACCAAAGATATTGAAAACATTCGCGACACAATCTTGTCTATTACGATAGATAAGCTTCCCACACATATCAAAAGAGCAGTACTTGCTAGCGACCCAAAAACTTATGAACAGGCAAAGAATACTGCCATTCTTGAACACAATGCTTGGCTGGCAATAAATCCTAAACCGTGCGAAACACCAGCAATTGCAAGTTCAGTACAATCGGAAGAAATGCAACAAATGCAAGAGAAGATAAACTTTTTGGAAAGAGAATTAAGAATCTTCAAAATGAAAAATGGGGAACTCGATGAGTATAGAAATATTCCCACATGTTACACATGCGGCAAAAGAGGACATAATACTCGGAACTGTTTTTTTAGACAAAATGTTAGGGGTGATCAGCAAACGAGACACCCAAAACAGAAACCGAGATATAATAATTACCAAAATAGTGGATTCAAACAGTACAATCAAACAAACAGAATAACGCAGGGTCCGCGCTAGCCATTCGCCTACGCGCCAAATGCGAAAAGATCACAAAACTGGCGATAGAAAAAATACTTTGGCGAAAAAAATGGCGAATGATTTTTTGGAAACTGTGAAAATTCCGTAAATATATTTTTGGAAAGTAATATGGAATAAAAGTCCGATTTAATTTGGAATAAAAGTCCGATTCCAGACAAGTATGCCTATGATATACGAGCGTTGTCTCCTGTCTGTTTTGGGGACTCTCGTTCTCGTGTGACAAGCTCCAAGTATTCTTTAATTCCCAGCACGCTGCTCCTCAAAACGGACGGCAGACAGCGCGCATTCCTGTCTCTCAAGCGTCCTTGACCGTCACCCCCGGTAGAAACCGTCACCCCCTGCTTTCGGAGGTGACGCCTTGACTCACCGCGGCAATCAAAACATTATCTGGATTCTGTCCGTTATGTGAGCCGATTTTTTTCGTTAACTCTGAATCGCACAACCGTTAACCCCCAACACAGTTATTAGATACTCTCGAATAAACAAAACAAAAAACACTTTCAACTTAAAATCCTGCATTATAGTTTTCCAGACAAGCAATCCGTTACAGAATTATTTCTGAAAAGAGCCATTTTTTGTATAAAACGATCAGCCGTAATCAGATAAACAAGTGATAAACATCGAACGAAAATGTATGTATATTTTTTGATGACGCGTATACAATGGTAGTCCGGAGCATCTGGAGGGCAGAGAAATTAGGAGTGTGCGATTGCGTAATTACTACCGCATCGTTTTAGGATCGATTGTGTTGCAGGAAAAAATAACTTTTAGACTTACGATGTTCTTTATTTTTTTTAGACTCCGCATATAAATCGCCCCCTCCTCCACTTTGAAGCATTTTTTTTTTCTTTTCTTTTTTTTTGTCACAAATTTCTCGTCTTACGAGAGTATATTACGGTAAATAAAAAAGCATTTAATTTTAGTTAAAAATAAAATAGAAAAAAGGCAACTACTGATTATTATCACAGATGCCAATTTGCGGTTTGCTGTTTTTGCCATAAGTTGAATCGTAGTTTATCTTTTTGTTACGAATTTTTAAGCCTGCCTGGCTTGTTTTCGTTTCATCTTCATCATCATCTTTGTGGTTTTTATACGATCCTTACGCCTGCCTGAATTTTAAAACCGACATTAAAATTTATCCCTTAGATAGTTTTAATGCCTAATTTTAAAGAAATATAATGATGATACTGCATATAAAAATATTATGGATGTAACAGGAATTGGTTTCACATGTCCTATGACAATAACCATCGTTAAAAGAGGCTTTAGTAAACAGAACATAAATTTCATTAAGTAGTAACATCAGAGTAAAAAATCTCAGTGACTTGATTCTTATAAATAGTGAAGGGCCAGATATGAAAGATGTTAACTTTAAGGCAGCTTTTGAAAATGGGTGTATAGTACAAAAATTCGACGCTTGCCTGGTTTATATGATAATGAAACTATGTGAATTATAGAATAAATTTGTCATTTTTGTAACTCATTGTGATCTTTCATTGGTAAATACAAGTTTAATTTACTAATAGCCTGTTTAATGATTAAAAAAATGAAATCTACCTATCTTTATATCTTGTTTAGAATGAAATTAATATTATTAGCTGCATTATGGCTTAAAAGTAAAAAATTTTTTACCAATGGCGACGATAACTTCAACTAATAATCATGTAATTTGGCTAATGATTTTTCAATTTGGCTAATTTGTTGGCTAACAGTTTGAAATTCCTAGCGCGGGCCCTGAGTATTGTGACTTCACTATAATCTGCATCATTGGTCATTTCCATGTCAGCAGTAGAAACCGCTGACTCACTAATTGATGAATGTGAGGAAGAATAACAAGACATGCAGAATTTTTTTCCCTGAAATGAGTAATTCTTGATTTATCATTGACAGTCTGAGAGAAATTGGTTTTAGGGACTTAGTTCTGATTTTGGTGGATTATTAAATAGATCGCAAGTTTTCTGTCTTAAACTGCACCAATTCAGATATTCATCCTTGTGAACCTTGCATATACTATAATTAAAGGAATGCCTAGATAGTGCAAGGGCTATATAAAAAATATCTAGTGTCCAGCAAAACTAGATAACCAGGCCCGGTTTAAGGCGTGGGCGGCGTGGGCAATTGCCCACAGCGGCTGAATTAGGGGCGGCCATTTGGAAGTGAAATTAGGTGTAGTAAGAAAGACTTTTGAGGGCGCATCCAAAATTTTTTTTGAAATTAAACCAACTCTGTGCCATTTTAATATAAATGAAATTGATGTAACTTTTTAGAATCATTTTTTCTCCTGCAATTAGGTCTTTTTTGCAGCAATGTTCACCTGGAAAATATGTGCGCTCAAACACTTAGGCGATTATTAGATTTTATACAACTTGCAGCTGGGTGAAGCCTGTAATTCCTGAGGGAGAATTTGTTTACTCCCAATACCGGCTACGAAAAAGCCCGAGAGCTATTCTCACAATTTGCTCCTAGTTTCAAATTCAAATTGTAAACACCTGGATTCGGTCTTTATCGTACTTCTAAAAGGTTGTAAATTTGGAAGGGGCAGAAAGAAAGAGTATTTGTATGTCATAAAATATGCCGACAGCAGACCGGAGCCCCCGTAGCGTCAATTAAGAATAGTTGTTCTTTTGGTCATTTATCGAAGCTCATTTAGTTTGGATGGAGGACAGCTGAAGCACTTTCCCACAGAGTATATTCTGTGCATTTTCCATTCAGATAGCCCAGTGGCTAGTAGTGTTCAGAGTATTGCGTTATATCACTGCCGTGCTGTTTATATGTCTGTCTTATAGGTCTTCTTTTGTTGAGAGTCTTTTAACTATTAAGGTAATTTTTTTCAATTACTTAAAGTATTTTTATTAAATTTTAGTTGACTGTCTTTTGCTGAATATAGATTTATTATTAGATTAAATATTTTGGTGAGTTTAGAATATGCAATTGACTACAGAATAATATGATAAACAAAGAAATGTTTTCATGTTTTCATTTTAAGTACCAAAATAATACCTATATAACACTTTTGCGGGCTCATCCAAATTTCTTTTTTAAATTAAACCAATTCTGTGCGATTTTAATATAAATGAAATTAATGTAATTTTTTGGATTTTATTAAAACATTAAAGGATTAAAGGATACGTGGTTCTTCTATAATGATTTCAAAGACAATTTATTGTACAAGGGTATTGTGAATATCTCTGCCAAATTTATCTGTTGCTTGTGATTGAGTGGGAGTATCGGATCGGTCAGCTGCTGTCATTGAGTCCTCTATGCGTCAGGATGTGGGGATTGTATGTAAGGATACTCCATCTAAAGTTATTGACAGGAGTAAGCTGAGGAAAGAACGTGGAAAGGTGCGGTCCCAGCTTGAGTCTACCGCTGCACAAATAATGCAGTCTTTGGACGTGAACGGCATCTACTTTGATGGTAGGAAAGACAAGGCTATAGTGTATGAGAAGAAGGGAAATTCTTCCTACAGGACTATAGCTATGGAAGAGCATATTGTTCTCTTGTTAGAACCTGGTTCTGTTTATATGGGATATGTAACTCCAGATTCTGGGTCCAGTGCAGATATTACACGAAGCATCAGCAACTTCGTTACACAGAAAGGGATTGCGCTTTCCAAACTGGTTGCTGTAGGGTGTGATGGAACGAACGTCAACACTGGGAAGAAATATGGCGTAGTTAGACGTCTTTAAATCTTTGTTGGTCATAAGCTGCATTGGTTTGTATGCTTGCTGCTTGTTTGTATGCTTGGCTTGAGAAAAATACTCCAAGCAAGAAAAACTGACTGGAAGGGAAACATGCGCTATTTTGAACTTTCGAAATTGAATTTCAAAGCAGAGGACTATTTTGAGATGACTCGATGGGACAACACCTTGGAACCACCGGGTACCTTGAACCTCAGTGACGAAGACATAGCCAGATTAATCAGAAGCGGTTCAGAATTTGCAATAGGGAAGCTTCCTTGTCAATCTCAAGTAGTAGAAAAGCATGTGAGACTGGTGTCATGATAAATTCTTATCAGACATGTTTTGTGCAAACTATACTGCATCGGACTTACCCGACAAGCAAGACAGTACGATTCACTCCGTGAAACTATTTCCACGAGAAGTCTAGAACGTTTGAGGTACTTCATAGGATGGTAACAGCACACAGCGAAGGAGCTAGCCAATCACAGGCAACCTCTGACCTCGCCGCTGGAGAGCACTCCAGCGATATCTCTCTCTTCGACCCTTGAATGACTTAGTGGAAGGACGTACATTGGAACGGCTCGAAAGGGGGTGGCCGGTGAGCCACCGTCCCGAGTCGGAATCATATTTTAATTTTAGTATCTCAAAATAGAAGTCATAAGAAATATGATTGATTGCAATACGGACAATGTGGAACCAACTGACAAAAGGGGAACTTTCTGATGATGGCGACAACTTAGATGTTTGCAGATCAAATTTATGAACAAAGAGAATGACAGCAGACCGAGCGCCACATTGGAAAAGAAGGAGTCCAATAAAACCAAATTTGCAAGTTTGCCGGCACTATATAAAGATGGGAACGACTTGTCCCTCTTTTGCGGGTGCTCAAGGCATTGCATTTTTTGGAAAATGAAGGTTACATCTTGAATGAGGAAGCCGATCAAGAAAGAAGGAGTCCTGAAGAACAGTGAAACCTAAATAGGAGTGCATCAGAAAAAAGAGTGATTCCCTTAACAAGAACTTATCAGTGTCTTGATGACAAATTATGTTTCAAGAATAATGATTCATCGATCTAGTGCATCTATGATTAGTGATTTTATGTTCAGTGTGATGTTTCGAAATGAAAAGTGATTCGCTTATTAGGGTTAAGAATTAACCCTAAATCAATATAGGCAATAGCACATCTGAAATCATGCATCTCTAAGTTGGTGCAATATCAACGACATGCTACTCTCACAGAAGAGTGAAGCAATCCATTTATCATAAAAAAAAATATTCCTCACAGCAAAAAATTTTAGTCAATCGATAATGACTTAGCAAAGTAAAATCTGTATATAAATATGACATATTTATGATAAGTAATTAAGAATTTAATTATGTAAAATTTTATTAAAAATTGTTGATATGTGTATTTTTCTTTGGATATATATATATATGTGTTCACAGCAAATTTAAAAGATTGCTAATTAATAATTGATAATGGTAAACTAACCTTTTGCTTCAATTAAGATAATATTTAAATAACATTTATATTTTAACAAAGTAAAGTCAAACTTACTTGAATGGGTTTCTTCTGCCGATTCTCATCATCACTGCTACATCACTGTGTGAACAATGAAAGGCACTATTTTTCAGCCACGTCACAACCTCTAATAAAGGAAGGGCTCTTCTATTGTGTCTCAATCTGCAATGTCTATTGAACTTCTTCTTAAATGCTTTCCTTACTCTTCTATAGCGCAACTGACACTGGCTAAAATTGGCATGATGTTCTATCCTGAAATCCTCTAATAATTGCTCAAGTGGTTCCATCTAAAATTTAATAAGTGGATTGTAAGTACCTAAAATTATGTAGTTATATACTCTAATATTGTGCTTTGTAGGCAGTAAGCCAGAGACACTTTATTTAGAGAAATCATAATGATATAAAATAAATAAATAAATTTAAATTACAAAAATTGATTTAAATTTATTCAATTCCATTCACTAGAGCCATTAATCAGCTGCATATGAAATTAATATGTTTTCAAAATGAAAATTGAAACTAGAAAATGATGATTCTTTAAAATATGACAGTCACAGAACAACACAACATATTAATAATAAAAAATAAAGATTCAATAGGGTTGCCGTGGCTGAGAAATACATAAAAAATATATATATTGCAATTTTTGATAAATACAAGATTTATATATTAAATACAGGATTTTTGATAAGATTTCTTTGACACAATAACCCTAAAAATATTAGAAAAATAACTTTTTAAACAAATTAACAAGAATACTAAGAGGTTCTGTGTTTTCCAGCTGAATTTCTAGCTGATATTTCCCATGACTTAAATTCGATTTGATTCTGCAATGCAAATGCCTTCAGATACAAAATATATGCATCTTGGGCATGTACGAAAAGAATGTTATCTCTTCCAAACAAACTATTTCACCTGAATATTAAAAAACGAAAATATGGTTATTCAGATAGTCATTCCATGTCAAATCAACACAAAAAAAATGTTAATTTTTTCCAGCACCATCTGCGATGTTTTTGAAATTTGGTGAACTAATTAGATTTACTAAGAATGTAAAGCACGCAAAATTTTAACCTCCTAGGCCTATTTGTTTTTTAGTTATATGCATTTAAAAATGGCCGAAAACGTAAAATTTACCCTCCGATGGCTATATTTAAATTACCATAACTCCTGTTCTAATTAACACACAGAAACAATTTTGGTATTGTTTTAAAGCTCTTTAAACGACCTTTAAAATGATACTAAACACATGAAGTTTTTGGGAAAAACATTTCAAGATCATAGTATTTGACCTTTGACTTGGAATCGCTAAAAATCAAATTTCTTATTTTTCACTATATTTTTCCCCTGAATGCTATCACATCTTAATTACATGTATACCAATTCTAGTAAAATTACCAAAAATTTTAAGGAGGTGCAACAACAAAATTTCTAACTCTACACTTTACATATATAAATCGAACAATTGTTTATATTGACAACAACAAACCTTACTAAGAAAAATTTCATTATGCTAATGCATAAATAAAAAAACATGTATTTGCATTCTACTTATTCCATTAAGGTATGTTTATTTATACCCGATTTCCATCAGCTTCTTACGTAGCAAAAATACTCGTTCAACGGACGAATTTGACATTGGATTTGAAAAAAAATACGCTACCTAAAATCTTGACATCCATGAATCTAGTTCTAGATCACTTCTAATCATGTTCTAGATTTTAAAAATACACTTAAAAGAAAACCCCTTTCGGTCACATCTGTATCTTCGTCAATATTTACAAGATCATACTTTCAAACACATGCTGTAAGTTGCAAATTGTGGGATGTACTTTATGACGTCACGAGCAACAGCAGCGCAGCAGGCATAGGCCCGATAAGGAGCAGAACTAATCCCGCCGGCCCCGGTCCGACCCTCCTTATGGGCGGCCGTGGTCAGATACACAGCCAATAGCTATTGCATGACCTGCATTGGGAGTAAATCCGCTACGCGAATTATATATGTCCACGTATCATTATTGCATGGAGCAGAGTTTTCATTATATTGTATATAATGCGTAGTGGTCAGATCCCATACAAATTGTTGGGTTCCTTTTCATATTTAATTTTTCTCTTTTGTGCATTTTTCATGTCTTCTCGTCCCTCAAAAATTGTTGGGAAGTCCGATCCTCTCTAAGGGCGGCGGTGTACAAATACACAGTCGATAGCTATTACACAAACAACAAATAGGAGTACTTTTAGCGGTGACTTTCGCGCATAGCGTAGATATGCAGTCTGCAGTAAGAAAGCATATTATGAGAATTTTCAAAAAGCCACTACGCTGGTAGCTAAAGGCAATTAGTAAACAATATAAAGAAAATAAGCTCTCCCATATTTCATTCAAGCCAGCTAAAATCACCGTGCTAATCTAACTTTTCTCCCCCACCCTTTCTATCATCCTCAGGTTTTGACTGAATCGGCGGAATCAAGGTAAACATATTCTGGCAAATGGCGGAAAGAACCCTAGTCCGGAAATCTAAATTTTTAAATATTTGTTTTAGAGCAAATATGCGTACGGGGTTTACATTTACAGAATTTCATAAATCAAATGCATATCAAACATGAAACAATTTCACAAAAATTTAAGTTGAAAACGAAAACTGTTTTGAAAGTTTTCATCAGATGGAAGAAGGAACGTACGTGCTTAATATCCCCCTTTCCGTTTTGTTTCTTTTAGTGGAGGAAAGAAGTGATATGAGGCTGTCAACCGTAATGAACGCAGAGAAAGGGCTCTGGGACTTATCTGAACTGGTCAAATTTTGTTTGAGGACAGACATTGCTCTCTTAACAAAAGGCTAAGCAGGGGATATGATCTGCTAACAAAAGGGCAGGGAGGATGCTTTTCTGGTACAAAGGGCAAGGAGGACGCTTTTCTCGTACAAAGGGCAAGGAGGGCACTGTTCTGGTAAAAAAAAAGGACAGGCAGGGCGCTGCGCCCTTCCAAAAGTGCCTGGGGGAACTCTGATATATATATATATATATATACAGGGTGTCCTAAAAAAATTGAAACACGCTTTAATTCTCTACCTGTTGGAGATAAATGTGCAATGCAAATTTCAAAAATGTTGAAAGTAAGGTAGGAAATAAGACTAAGTTAATGAAATAGTCCTCCCATTCATTTAAAAAGTTACACTTTTTAAATTGTTATACGACCCCCTTAGACAAATTTGGTCAATCAGAAATTTTTTATTTTTAATGCAACAAGATCATTAAAAAAGACCCCGCATATTTGTATCTTTAAGATCGAAACTGAATTATGATAAAGGAAAAAATCTGACTTATGCCACTTTTCTGTACCATGTGAAAGACTGTTTCAGTGAGACAGATCAGTGAAAATAAAGATCATAAACAAATTGACCATGGAAATTGTTTAGATCGAAACTACGTTAATATGTGTCAAATTTTTTTTAGCACAATTGCATCTAAATAAAGCATTACACAGACAGAGATCATATAAAGTAGTGGTACTCACTACGCGTTTGGGTATCCTATGTATTATCATCCAGTTTTATCTTTTTTGTGATATGTCACAAATTTACATTTTTAATTTGATATATGGTCCCCATTCACAATGTTCAATTAAATATAACTTGCTCAATTTTAAAGATACAGACATGTTTTTTTTTTAATGAAATTTGTATAAGGGGGGGGGGGGGGGGGGGTCGTATAATAATTTTAAAAAGTGTGACTTTTTGAAAATTAATGGGAAGACTATTTCATTAACGTAGTCTTATTTCTTACCTTACTTTCAACATTTTTGTAATTTACATTGCCCATTTATCTCCAACAGGTAAAGAATTAAAGTGCATTTCAATCTTTTTGGGACACCCTGTATAGTCTCATTATTTATATATATATATATATATATATAAGGATATAAACAAGAAGAAAAAATAAGCGAGAACAGGAGTGACCATATGATTTGCATAGTATGGCAGGGGTGGATTGCGACACCCCTTTCCCGCTTAAAGCAGCTTTTACGACCCGGGCAACGCTCACGGCACCAATGTAACTCAATGGTCAATCTCCCACATGTGCAAAGACAGAAGCACCCGAACGGACAAAAGAGCAAAGATGGAACCAAGCATGGAAGAGATACACCTTACCATCCAGCATGAAAACACAACATTTTATAAGGGAAAGTCGCACATGCGCAGAAAGACTTCATGATGATAGGATCGCAGATATGAAAATATATATGATTAAGAATTCTCATTTAGAATCAAACAATGCACAATTTCTTTCTTTGAAAAAGGAATAGTAATAATGTTGTAAAAAATATCTAGGGTAATTTCTTTTTAATGCATCATTTATTATTTTATTACATTCATAAATGCAGTCTTTTTTAAAAGTACTGTAGTTTCTGTTTCTTCTGAAGTACCCGATAATAATATTTCTGAATATATTTTTAGTGAGATTTGAATTCCAATCAATAATATTATTAATTTTGATATTGTATGAATTTCTCTTGTCGTGTATGGTTGTATAAATTCCATACTGTTGGTGTTTTCTTATTGACAAATCCAGGAAGTCTGTCGATCCATCCTCATTGATCGGGTTTTCAATTAAGTCCAATTCCCTTGGGTAGAATGCAAAATCTATGTCAGGGGTGTTTGCATAACCCCCTAATATCACATCGTCAACATAACGGAAATAAGGTATTTCCGATAATATATGGGTTCCTCTTTCATATTTGGATAGATAAATATCCGCCAATATTGATGAGCATGCACCACCCATGGGTATGCCTTTGACCTGTTTGTAGAAATGCGTACCGTCATATAGTATGTTTTCGTTCAAAACCAACTCAATCAAATCCAAATATCTTCTGAGAGTTATATATGGTTTTAAATTATATTCTTCATGTAATTCTTTCAAGATCATTTGTAGGTTTGTTAAATCAATGTTATTAAACAGATCCCTGAAATCGTAGCTTCTGAAGTTCAAATCTTTATGGCAAAATTTCAGTCGGTCTATCAATTCCTGTCCGTTTTTTAACATTATGGAGTTTTGCTTCTTAATATCAGTCATAACATATTGGAGTAATTTCAGAAGTTTTTTATTTGCTTGTTCCAGGTATGATCCGCATCCCACTGTTACAGTTCGGAACTTGACTGGTTTTTTGTGTAACTTGGGAATGAGGATCAAGTGAGGATCAAACCAGTCAAGTTCCGAACTGTAACAGTGGGATGCGGATCATACCTGGAACAAGCAAATAAAAAACTTCTGAAATTACTCCAATATGTTATGACTGATATTAAGAAGCAAAACTCCATAATGTTAAAAAACGGACAGGAATTGATAGACCGACTGAAATTTTGCCATAAAGATTTGAACTTCAGAAGCTACGATTTCAGGGATCTGTTTAATAACATTGATTTAACAAACCTACAAATGATCTTGAAAGAATTACATGAAGAATATAATTTAAAACCATATATAACTCTCAGAAGATATTTGGATTTGATTGAGTTGGTTTTGAACGAAAACATACTATATGACGGTACGCATTTCTACAAACAGGTCAAAGGCATACCCATGGGTGGTGCATGCTCATCAATATTGGCGGATATTTATCTATCCAAATATGAAAGAGGAACCCATATATTATCGGAAATACCTTATTTCCGTTATGTTGACGATGTGATATTAGGGGGTTATGCAAACACCCCTGACATAGATTTTGCATTCTACCCAAGGGAATTGGACTTAATTGAAAACCCGATCAATGAGGATGGATCGACAGACTTCCTGGATTTGTCAATAAGAAAACACCAACAGTATGGAATTTATACAACCATACACGACAAGAGAAATTCATACAATATCAAAATTAATAATATTATTGATTGGAATTCAAATCTCACTAAAAATATATTCAGAAATATTATTATCGGGTACTTCAGAAGAAACAGAAACTACAGTACTTTTAAAAAAGACTGCATTTATGAATGTAATAAAATAATAAATGATGCATTAAAAAGAAATTACCCTAGATATTTTTTACAACATTATTACTATTCCTTTTTCAAAGAAAGAAATTGTGCATTGTTTGATTCTAAATGAGAATTCTTAATCATATATATTTTCATATCTGCGATCCTATCATCATGAAGTCTTTCCGCGCATGTGCGACTTTCCCTTATAAAATGTTGTGTTTTCATGCTGGATGGTAAGGTGTATCTCTTCCATGCTTGGTTCCATCTTTGCTCTTTTGTCCGTTCGGGTGCTTCTGTCTTTGCACATGTGGGAGATTGACCATTGAGTTACATTGGTGCCGTGAGCGTTGCCCGGGTCGTAAAAGCTGCTTTAAGCGGGAAAGGGGTGTCGCAATCCACCCCTGCCATACTATGCAAATCATATGGTCACTCCTGTTCTCGCTTATTTTTTCTTCTTGTTTATATCCTTATATTCCACTCTGGATGCAGAGCTGCTAAGCGCCACATCCTCTGTAAGGTTTCTGATTTCTACTTTACTTAAATAGGAGTTCCGTTCGTAATACTTATTTTTATATGTATATATATATATATATATATATATATATATTACTTGATTTTTTTTTATTATTATTATTATTACATAATTTTTATTATTGCATATTTCAAATATATATATATATATATATATATATATATATATATATATATCATGAATTTGCTTCTATGGTGATGTTAATATTACTTAAATTTTTATTATTACATATTTCTAATATATATATATATATATATATATATATATATATATATATATATATATAGAATGAAAACACACTATAAACAATGAGTTATCCTAAAACAGATAAAAAGTAGCTATCATGCTGAAAAAAGAGGAATAGTGCTAGGCTTAAGTTGGATATACACATATACAGGGGTTGGACAAGATAATATGAACAGCTGTGAAAAGAGACAAAATCCTTATTAATAGGCTGATGGCCCTCCTTTAGCGTGAATTGCAGTTTGTATCCAACATGGGATGGACAAATACAAGTCATACACAAGAGTCAGAGGGATACATAGCCACTCCTCCTGGAAAAAGGTCGCTAATTCAGAAAGTGTCCTTGGAGGTGGAAACCGACTAAATAATCAATTTAATTACATGTTCGATATAAGTTAATAGCTTACAGTTTAAAATTTTTAGACTGATGTCAGTTGACCCAAGAGGTTAGCTGGGCTTGTATAGACTCATGTCGAGAATAAATGGGAAATCTACAGGACAGCCTAGAATCAGAGGTAATAATGGCAAAATCGTCGCCAGTTACAGCTGAAAGACTCCTAAACAAATAATTAAATTGACCTCATATCCAGGGCATTGTTACTGCAGAATAATACAAAAACATCAAGTGAATCATTGCCATCTCCCACCCCCAACTGATGAAAATGTTATGGTATTGAAAACATGATTTCTGAATTATATAAGCACAGTAATAGAAAAATAATCAATTTAATTACATGTTCGATATAAGTTAATAGCTTACAGTTCAAACTTTTTACACTGATGTCACTTGACCCTAGAGGTTAGATGGGCACTGCCGTTGAGACTAATGAGAAATCCAAAGGACAGTCTGGAATCAGTGGCAATAACGGCAAAATCGTCGCCAGTTACAGCTGCAAGACTCCTAAACTAATAATTAAATTGACATCATATCCAGGGCATTGTTACTGCAGAATAATACAAAAACATCAAGTGAATCCCACCCATCCCCCACCCCCAACTGATGATGAAAATGTTATGGTATTGAAAACATGATTTCTGAATTATATAAGCACAGTAATAGAAAAATAATCAATTCAATTACATGTTCGATATAAGTTAATAGCTTACAGTTCAAACTTTTTAGACTGATGTAACTTGACCCTAGAGGTTAGATGGGTTTGTATAGACTGCCGTTGAGACTAATGAGAAATCCACAGGACCGTCTAGAATCAGTGGCAAAATCGTCGCCAGTTTCAGCTACAAGACTCCTAAAAAATTACCGAATTTGCATTGGGTCTTAAAATATTATAATCTATCTAGTTCTAATCATTCCTGTATCTATCTATTCATATCTTTCAAATTAGAAGCTTATTACAATTTAAAATCTGAAACTGCTTAAATCTGAAACTGCCACAATCCGCTTCAAATTCCGCTTGGTGTGTTACAGAAAATCTGAGCACGTGGTAAGTTTTAATGATCATTATTTCCTTTAATTTCGTTTAATCCTTTAAGTTTCCTTTAAGGGGACGGTGGACGTTAAAATGAGCAAAAGTCGATAAAAAAAGTTTTTTTTTATTATATAACATTATTCTACACATTTAACTGCACCAGGTGCAAAAAACCGCTAGTATCTATGATGATTTTTGAGGAAGTTATAAGCATTTAAAGTTTGTAAACAAACAAATCATGGACCTCTAAATTTATACAGTTCGGAACTTGACTGGTTTTTTGTGTAACTTGGGAATGAGGATCAAGTGAGGATCAAACCAGTCAAGTTCCGAACTGTAACAGTGGGATGCGGATCATACCTGGAACAAGCAAATAAAAAACTTCTGAAATTACTCCAATATGTTATGACTGATATTAAGAAGCAAAACTCCATAATGTTAAAAAACGGACAGGAATTGATAGACCGACTGAAATTTTGCCATAAAGATTTGAACTTCAGAAGCTACGATTTCAGGGATCTGTTTAATAACATTGATTTAACAAACCTACAAATGATCTTGAAAGAATTACATGAAGAATATAATTTAAAACCATATATAACTCTCAGAAGATATTTGGATTTGATTGAGTTGGTTTTGAACGAAAACATACTATATGACGGTATGCATTTCTACAAACAGGTCAAAGGCATACCCATGGGTGGTGCATGCTCATCAATATTGGCGGATATTTATCTATCCAAATATGAAAGAGGAACCCATATATTATCGGAAATACCTTATTTCCGTTATGTTGACGATGTGATATTAGGGGGTTATGCAAACACCCCTGACATAGATTTTGCATTCTACCCAAGGGAATTGGACTTAATTGAAAACCCGATCAATGAGGATGGATCGACAGACTTCCTGGATTTGTCAATAAGAAAACACCAACAGTATGGAATTTATACAACCATACACGACAAGAGAAATTCATACAATATCAAAATTAATAATATTATTGATTGGAATTCAAATCTCACTAAAAATATATTCAGAAATATTATTATCGGGTACTTCAGAAGAAACAGAAACTACAGTACTTTTAAAAAAGACTGCATTTATGAATGTAATAAAATAATAAATGATGCATTAAAAAGAAATTACCCTAGATATTTTTTACAACATTATTACTATTCCTTTTTCAAAGAAAGAAATTGTGCATTGTTTGATTCTAAATGAGAATTCTTAATCATATATATTTTCATATCTGCGATCCTATCATCATGAAGTCTTTCCGCGCATGTGCGACTTTCCCTTATAAAATGTTGTGTTTTCATGCTGGATGGTAAGGTGTATCTCTTCCATGCTTGGTTCCATCTTTGCTCTTTTGTCCGTTCGGGTGCTTCTGTCTTTGCACATGTGGGAGATTGACCATTGAGTTACATTGGTGCCGTGAGCGTTGCCCGGGTCGTAAAAGCTGCTTTAAGCGGGAAAGGGGTGTCGCAATCTACCCCTGCCATACTATGCAAATCATATGGTCACTCCTGTTCTCGCTTATTTTTTCTTCTTGTTTATATCCTTATATTCCACTCTGGATGCAGAGCTGCTAAGCGCCACATCCTCTGTAAGGTTTCTGATTTCTACTTTACTTAAATAGGAGTTCCGTTCGTAATACTTATTTTTATATGTATATATATATATATATATATATATTACTTGATTTTTTTTTTATTATTATTATTATTACATAATTTTTATTATTGCATATTTCAAATATATATATATATATATATATCATGAATTTGCTTCTATGGTGATGTTAATATTACTTAAATTTTTATTATTACATATTTCTAATATATATATATATATATATATATATATATATATATATATATATAGAATGAAAACACACTATAAACAATGAGTTATCCTAAAACAGATAAAAAGTAGCTATCATGCTGAAAAAAGAGGAATAGTGCTAGGCTTAAGTTGGATATACACATATACAGGGGTTGGACAAGATAATATGAACAGCTGTGAAAAGAGACAAAATCCTTATTAATAGGCTGATGGCCCTCCTTTAGCGTGAATTGCAGTTTGTATCCAACATGGGATGGACAAATACAAGTCATACACAAGAGTCAGAGGGATACATAGCCACTCCTCCTGGAAAAAGGTCGCTAATTCAGAAAGTGTCCTTGGAGGTGGAAACCGACTAAATAATCAATTTAATTACATGTTCGATATAAGTTAATAGCTTACAGTTTAAAATTTTTAGACTGATGTCAGTTGACCCAAGAGGTTAGCTGGGCTTGTATAGACTCATGTCGAGAATAAATGGGAAATCTACAGGACAGCCTAGAATCAGAGGTAATAATGGCAAAATCATCGCCAGTTACAGCTGCAAGACTCCTAAACAAATAATTAAATTGACCTCATATCCAAGGCATTGTTACTGCAGAATAATACAAAAACATCAAGTGAATCATTGCCATCTCCCACCCCCAACTGATGAAAATGTTATGGTATTGAAAACATGATTTCTGAATTATATAAGCACAGTAATAGAAAAATAATCAATTTAATTACATGTTCGATATAAGTTAATAGCTTACAGTTCAAACTTTTTACACTGATGTCACTTGACCCTAGAGGTTAGATGGGCACTGCCGTTGAGACTAATGAGAAATCCAAAGGACAGTCTGGAATCAGTGGCAATAACGGCAAAATCGTCGCCAGTTACAGCTGCAAGACTCCTAAACTAATAATTAAATTGACATCATATCCAGGGCATTGTTACTGCAGAATAATACAAAAACATCAAGTGAATCCCACCCATCCCCCACCCCCAACTGATGATGAAAATGTTATGGTATTGAAAACATGATTTCTGAATTATATAAGCACAGTAATAGAAAAATAATCAATTCAATTACATGTTCGATATAAGTTAATAGCTTACAGTTCAAACTTTTTAGACTGATGTAACTTGACCCTAGAGGTTAGATGGGTTTGTATAGACTGCCGTTGAGACTAATGAGAAATACAGAGGACCGTCTAGAATCAGTGGCAAAATCGTCGCCAGTTTCAGCTACAAGACTCCTAAAAAATTACCGAATTTGCATTGGGTCTTAAAATATTATAATCTATCTAGTTCTAATCATTCCTGTATCTATCTATTCATATCTTTCAAATTAGAAGCTTATTACAATTTAAAATCTGAAACTGCCACAATCCGCTTCAAATTCCGCTTGGTGTGTTACAGAAAATCTGAGCACGTGGTAAGTTTTAATGATCATTATTTCCTTTAATTTCGTTTAATCCTTTAAGTTTCCTTTAAGGGGACGGTGGACGTTAAAATGAGCAAAAATCGATAAAAAAAAGTTTTTTTTTATTATATAACATTATTCTACACATTTAACTGCACCAGGTGCAAAAAACCGCTAGTATCTATGATGATTTTTGAGGAAGTTATAAGCATTTAAAGTTTGTAAACAAACAAATCATGGACCTCTAAATTTCGGCTGTGGTTAGGCTGCCTGCATGTGCGGTCGCGGATGGAGTTGTAGTAGGACACCTGCAAGTGGACTTCCGTCAAATTAGTCGGACGGTTGTCTTCCGGTGGAAAGTAGCGTTATATTCCATTTAGGTCGATATTATGCTGACTGCAATATACAAGTATAAGAAATTTTCATATATTTTTAATTTTAAACCCTTTTTTATAGCTATGTTGTGTAATATATGTTTGAATGTAGTTGTATTATAAGAATACATACTTTAAAACGTCATTGGACATATTATTCCAGCTAACATGTAATAATGAAAATAATTTCAATAATATCAAAGTCCCCAATCCCCTCCTCCTATATGTATATAGGAGGGAAAAATTCCATTTTTCAAAACCTATTTTAATGCTATATATGCATTAGTGAGATCTAAAAATAGTATATTTTTAAAGTAGTTTATTTTTAAATATTTTCTTTCTTGATAAAGAAAAGTTATAAAGTAATTATGTTTTATCTATAACAAAATTTTTTTAATAATAAAATTAAAACATTACACAAAAAAAATAGCAGGAAAAAATAATTATTAAATTATAAGAACAAATTTTAAAATGCTTTTGAAAAATATATTATTAAATATTATATTAGAATTCGTTTTAAATACTTGCAGATGGGAAACCTTTTTGCCACTTATGAAAAAAATAAAATTTATAACAAAAATTAAAAATAATTTACTCAGTTTATTATATCCATAAAATATGCATTATTAAATAATTATAAAAATGAAAAACCGGTTTATAATTAAATCTTTAAGAATATATTATTATATATAATATTAAAATTATTTAAAAAAAAATAGCTGCTTGTAATTGAATGGCTGAATATTATGAAATGGAAGATACAATTTGCTGAAAGATAAGTTAAACATAAATTTAGTGCTATTAAATCATATTCCGTCACTAGAAGTACTTGCGTAAATATTTTATATTTTTTCTTCACAACTTTACCAGCGTTTTTCTGAGAAGGAGTAAAATGTCACTTGTACCTTTTTCTTATTCTTCAAAACAAAGCACACACATGCAGGCCCGTAGAAAGCGAGGACGGAAGGGGCCTCCTCACATGTGTACTTAATTTTTCTGTCCGGGCCGGGTTTCCCAGTATACATGGGGGGGGGGGGGGGGGGGGAGTTCCAGCTAGGGTCTATTAATTAGAAAATTTTATGATCAAATACTTCTTTTCAAAGTTTGGAAAGATTATTATATTCTATTATCAGAAAAATAGAAGTGGAAAAAAGGAATCGCTCCATTCTTCAAGCTCTATTTTAATGTTATATATACATTTGTACGAGCTAGAAACCGTAAAATTCGACTCTTTTATCTGTAATTTATTTTTAAATATATTTGAAGAATTGCAATTTAAATAACACTGTCGTCTAACGTTAGTAAACGACATATAATTTGCTAACTTCCGCCGTAAGATAACAATCATCCCACTGGCAGGTAGTTCAATGTGCGTCCGCACTTGACGGCAGCCAAATTACATCGTTTCCGCAACTGCACTTGCAGGTAGCCTAACCACTTCGTTAAATTTCACACATAAGGTAAACAAACATCTGTCAGCGTTTATGAATCGATATTTTAATTTTAAAAATTAATATCTTCGTAAATTATTATTTTTGTAAATTGGCAACAGTGAGCTTTAACTGTAACCATTTCCTGGTTTGTTTACTATGGATTGCCGAAAGTTTTGAAGTCATAAATTTTTATAATATATTTCCTTACTTCTTGACGCTATTTTCTTCATTTTTTGCTTCAAAAACAGCTCTTTTTAGATCTGAAAGTGCTACAGCGTACTTTTATATCATAGTTTTTACAACATATATTTGTGTCAATTTTAAAAATGCATTCTATAAGCCGAAATCTCGACCGTCAAAGAAATCGCTTGCAAACAGCAACAAAATTCGTAAGCGGTGGTCATCTGTAAATAGTGTGGATAATTCTACAAACAATTCGTCATGTGTGAATAGATCTTCAAATAATTCCTCATTTGTAAATAGTGTGGATGAATCTTCAAATATTTCCCTGTCTACTATTTCTTCTGAAAGTGCAACATCTACTACATATTTATATAATAAAATTGGAAGTGCTAGTGAAAACAAACTAAATGCATATTTTCCATCCGCATCTAACTGTGATTCAGAAAATTTGAATGAAAACACATATGTTTTTATGATTAATAATATGTGGTCAGATTTACTGTGCAATGTGAAGTGCAATGAATGTGATAGTAATTCTCTGGATGTAATATCAAAAGGGGCATTTGGGTACTCTTCAAAAATAGAGTTAATTTGTAAAAGTTGCAGCAAAGTGTTCAGCACAGTATTTTTGAGTCCTCGAGTAAGCCAAACGAAGTACTTCGATGCAAATAAAAAACTAGTTGAAGCATTTCTGAAAATTGGTAAAGGACATGCAGCTTTAGGAGTGTTTTCTATAGCTATTGGAATTCATGCCATGGATAAAAAAACATTTTCAAGATGCTTGCATAGTTTGTATGAGGAAAGAAAAAGTTTCAAAGATGATGTTCTTCGAATTGCTCGAAGTATAGTGCGGAAAAAATATGAGGATTTGGAAGAAAGTTTTGCTAATGAAGAAATTATAGTCATCACTGTTTCATATGATGGAACATGGCAGAAACGCGGTCATACATCTCTATATGGAATTGGATTTGTTATAGATATTCTGACTGGATTAGTTATCGATTTTGAAATCTTATCTAAATACTGTCCAGAATGTGTCACTGCGACGCTCTTGGTGCAGCTAGTGCTGAATTCAGCATTTGGTATGAAAGCCATAAACCTGAATGCTCACAAAATCATGCCGGATCTTCTAATTCGATGGAAATGACAGCTGCTGCGTCTATATGGAATCGATCTGTAAGTACTTGTGGAATGAGGTATGTAGGATTGCTATCTGATGGTGATGCGAAAACTTATCAACATCTGTCAGAATTAAATGTATATGGCAGTGATATTAGAATTATAAAAGAGGAATGCATAAATCACGTGGCCAAACGCCTAGGAGCAGGACTCTGTAATAAAGTCAAGGCGTGGCGTAGCAAAGGTGTTACTATTGGTGGACGTAAAGACGGTAGTTTGAAAGAGGAAACAATTATAAAACTAACAAACTTTTATAGGAAAGCGATTAAAGATAACGTGCCTCGCATAGAAGATATGAAAACAGCAATTTATGCTACCATATTACACTGTTCTTCAACAAACAAATCTCCAAAGCACAACAAATACCCCACAGGTGTCTCATCATGGTGTTTTTACCAACTGGCTCTTGCTAATAAGAAACCAACAATGAAGACAAAGCTGTCTGAAGATGTTGTTGCAAAAATTATGCCAATTTACCAAAGACTCGCTAGCAATGAATTGTTAACCAGGTGTATTTCTGGCAAAACCCAGAACGCTAATGAGAGCTTACACAGCTCAATTTGGAAAAACTGTCCGAAAGAAACATTCGTTTCTAAAAAGAGGTTGGAAATGACTGTGATTTCCACAGTTTCTGAATATAACTTTGAATGTGTAAATAGGTATGGAGGAAAAGGTGAACTCATTTTCTTTATCTATTGCACAGCAACGTGATAAACGCCGCATCAATCAAAGTTTAACTAGAAACACTACTGAATGGAAAGAAAACAGAATAGTTAAAAAATATTGTAAGTCACAGAAAAATGCTAAAAATGTAAGAAAAGAAAGCAAAACATATGGTGCTGGTGAATTTGATTAGTTGTAATTAAAGGTATGTTTAAATTTTCTCGATTAATGATTCATACTATTATATCTCCTCGATTACTAGTTCATACTTATTTTTCTTAATTGCCAACGGCCCTACCTTGCGGTTCTCGTTAGATCACCAAAGTTAAGCAGCATCGGGTGCAGTTAGTACTTGGGTGGGTGACCACCTGGGAATACCGCGTGCTGTTGGCACATTTCGGGTGCAGTAGCCCGGTGGTTTGCGCGCTGGATTTGCATGCTGCCACAACTGCTGCCGAAAGCCAATGTGGTGGTCGAACGGTCAAAGGCAAGCGTTTCCTCCTACTTGTTCGACCGCCAGGTTGTGGGTTCGAGTCCCACTTTAGGCATGGATGTTTGTGTTGTTGGGTGCAATGTGTTCCCACCCCCACTGGGGCAACGTCATATGATAGCTAAGAGGTTCACGCATGTGCATGTCGCACGTAGCAAGATCACTTTCTCCATGCAAGCTAGGATCCGTACATGAGAAGGGGTTCAACCTAAAGGTCGAAATCTGCGGAATGAATGTACCAGTAGTCCATGTAGGGGCAGGGGTTCGACCTAAAGCTCAAAATCTGTGGAGCGAATGTACCAGTGGTCCGTATAGAGGCAGGGGTTTGACCTAAATCTCAAAATCTGTGGAGCAAATATATTAGTGGTCTGTAAGTACCAGTGGTCCATGTAGGGGGCAGAGGTTCGACCTAAAGGTCGAAATCTGTGTAACGAATGTACTAGTGGTCCATGTAGGGGCAGGGGTTCGACCTAAAGGTTGAAATCTGTGGAACGAATGTACGGAACGCTTGGGATACACAGCAATCGGAATGCTTGGCGGCTACTTGGCGAGTGCGCTGAAAGTGCTGTGGGTTGGTCTCCGGATTAGCCAAATTTATATATACTTAAATTGCATTAACCATCATTTATCCACTATCTACATAGTATTTCTGTCTTATTTACTTTAAATACATTTTTCTCAAAATAAAATTTTCAAAGATTTTACATTTTTAAAATCGGGATCATGGCCTATCGGGACTGCGGTTTATCGTTCCACGACGCTGCTGCTCATATTGGTCGGGATTCTATGACTGTCAAGCGAATATGGAATTGATTGGTCCAAAAAGGCCATATTGAATGCCATGCAGGATCTCTGCGGCCCTGGACCACTAACGACCGAGAGGACAGACATGTTGTCCTCTTGGCCTTGCGGGATCGTACAGCCACGTCATGTACCCTGAGTCAGGAACTGGGCTCGTTTGCAAGACGACAAGTGTCTGCATGGATAGTGCGATGACGTCTGCAGCACCATGGACTGTCAGCACGGTAACCATTGTTGCAGCTTTCTACCTCTTGAATGGTCATGGTTAAACCACCTCTTGAATGCTGATTGCTATACTAGAAGTATAATACTTTTTTCCTTAATTAATCAGCTTGACTGACAGTTTTTAGAAAATGTCTACTTCAGTTATCCACAGCTGATGAGCTCAAATGAGAGCGAAACCGGTCCTGTATCTCTGTTAACAGCATTAGTGACATGACTGGAGTTACACTTTTCTAATTTCAGATACTCTACTAATGTTGTTAACAGTTGTCTACAGCTGAGCTCTTTCTTTAGGAGCAAAACCGGTCCTGTGGTACCGTATAGTGTATAAAGATGTATGCTTGTACAGATGTATCACATAAACTACCTCTTACTTGAATGCTGATTGCTATACTGGAAGTATTATAATTTTTCTTTAATTAATCAGTTTGACTGACAGTTTTTAGAAAAAGTCTACTTCAGTTATCCACAGATGATGAGCTCAAATGAGAGCGAAACCGGTCCTGTATCTCTGTTAACAGCATTAGTGACATGACTGGAGTTACACTTTTCTAATTTCAGATGCTCTACTAATGTTGTTAACAGTTGTCTACAGGAGCTCTTTCTTTAGGAGCAAAACCGGACCTGTGGTACCGTACAGTGTATAAAGATGTATGCTTGTACAGATGTATCACATATTACATACAGGTGTACCTTGTGATTCAGGTATGTAATTTTTACAATAATATAACACTATGAGAAACAGCTTCTAATAAATTTAATTATTATATTGCAAAGGTCAACGAAACAAATTTATATCATCAAAGAAATTTGGATGACATGGGAACCCCTTTCAAATGAAAGTCACTTCATTTCAAAGAGCTTCCCTCTGAAAGTCCTCCACCAAAAAACTTTTCCCTAGGATATATAGCTGACTATACATGCCCCATGCCTAATAAAAGATTATCCTGATTTTTTTTTTATGAAACCAGAAACCGATTAGAATTACCCTCCAATTCCAAGCTGATCAATAATTTTAGACTTGGTTATAGTGTAATGACAAAACAAATACAAATTGATAAGCATCAATAATTAAAAATATTTAAAAAGTAATATACATTGTGAAATTTAAAGTCAATATTTTATATAAATTTAATAAAACTGTTGATTTTTAACACTTTACAACAAAGTTGAAAAGTGTTTATGACTTTGTTCATTCTGTCTGTCTGTCCGTTAGCACGATAACTGCCGTAAAAATGACTTAATCAAAATGAAATTTTAGTATGTTGTTCAGGCGGTCTATAGGACCTATGGGAATATAAATGAATAATATCACCCAATTAGTTTTGGATTGAACCCGGGTTGAAAAAATGGAATACATTGAGCCCTATGGGACCTAATTTTTCAAGCATTTTTTAAGCGGATTTAAAATTCACAAATTGCTTCGAAAATTTTAGGCAATATTCAAATTGTTCCATAAAATATATAAAAAAGAATTCAGCGAAATATATTCAGTTGTTTTTTAAATAAAAATTAAAATAATAATAACACCTCTTATATGAAGCGATCACGTGTCCATGATATGAAACGAACACATGACCCACTTCAAAATGATATATGGCATCCATCTTGTGTCAAAATCGTGATTTTTAAAGTTCTTTTTAATTCATATTGAGTGTTGTATCCGTCCTAAAAGTACTTTATTTTTGCCTAAATTCTGTGCATCTACATACTGAAACAACGCAATGACAATATATTTCAGTTTAAATGCTCTTCCAAATTTGATTATTTCTACTATTAAGCCTATTTTTCACCTATGTAAAATGTAAACAGCAAAATATGTAGAATGAGTTGTATTAGAATCGCTGTAATTCTTTAACACAAAATCATTTAGTCCATGGAGTCTGCTTAGCTAATGTGAATGAAATATTCATTGATTTTAGAAAGAGACGGACGATATTTTTCGATGAAGTTTTACGCATAGAGTTTACTTACTTGTAACTCAATGGTCTTAATTTTTAAATAAAATAAATTATTATAGTATTGTGATGAATGACATGAATGGGGGAATTATTTATGAATGAAATGTTGCTTTTATAGAGAGAGCCAGGCGTGTTATTTTTTTATGACGTCATTTGAATGAATTTCAGTTGTTTTCGATGAAGTTTTCAAATATAATAAATTATCGTAGTATTATGATAATTCTAAAATTATTACCGAGGAATGTATCACATTTTAGAGATGTTTAAACCAGGCAATTTATACTTTAATGCCGTCATTTGAATGAAGTTAATTTTTTTCGATGAAGGTTTAAGGTTTCAAATATAATAAATTAATGTAGTATTGTGATAAGTTTTAAAATATTACCGAGGAATGTATTGCATTTTAGACATGTTTAAATAAAATTGCATTGAAGTTGGAAAGTGTTTCATAATCAATGCTTTAAGCATGATTGATCTTTCTTGTTTATTACATAATGTTGAAATAATTATTTACAATATTATTAACTGCATATCAAATGTCTTTGCCTATATTCCAATGCAAAAGTATCATTTTTTAAGTTTAATCAATATTTTCAAAAATATCAAATAAAAGATTATATTAAAAAATAGGCCTAAATATATCATGACATAATCACTAAGTAAATCTTAAGTGTTTATCTTTTTATGTTAGGGAGCCATTCTCTTCCAAATAATAAAAAAGAAAAATACTGTCAAATTGCTCCACAAAAATATCCTGCCCAATATTTTGAAGAAAAAAAAATCTAATTCCAGTCTTTCTATCAAAAACATTCTATATTTTACGTTTAAGAGCCGTTTTATTCGAAAGTTTGATAAAATTGCAAGTATATCGTCCTCTACTGAAATATATATATAAAACATGGAAGTCTTTCTGTCCAAATTGTGAAAAAAAAAACGAAGTCCAACGAGAGCCGTTCTGTCCAAATTGTGAATAAAAAAACGAAGTCCAATTGGAGCCGTTCTGTCTGAAAGTATGAAAATTTTACAAGTCCCGTCTTCTACCGAAATATATATGGGAGCCGTTCTGTCTTAATTGCGAAAAAAAAAGCCAAGTCCAATCGTACTGCCGAAAAGCCGTTCTGTCTAGAAAATTCCCTATATTTCCCCTACAGATTTTCAAAAATTCCCTATATTTCCCCTACAGATTTTCAAAAATTCCCTATCTTTAGTGGTCAAAAAAATTTCTAAGTTTTAACATTAGGAGCCTTTCTGTCCCTAGCCGCTTGTTTATAAATTAGGCTGACACATGCCTAGGAATGTAGACTGCGTGCTGGAGTGCCTAGCCACAGGGGCTTTAACCAATTCTTTGCTTTAACCTCCGGTATGTGGATGAGATTTGTGAACTTGTCATTTGAGCATTATACAGTCTGTGAACTATCGACGGACTACCTGGTCCAAGCCTTCCTTATTGGAAGTGGAAATGAAGTACCGCAGCAGTGCTGCCATCTATCTGAGTGTGGAGATACCACGAGAGTGCCTCTAATATATTAGATAGGCAGGGGGGGAGGAGTTTACGAAATTGATGATGAGAACAATTAATAAAAGCTTAACGATAAAAAAGAGGTAGCACAATAAGCAGATTGGGAGAAGATAAACAATTTATAACGTTTAAGGGGGGTCGTACATGGCTGCCCGGGGTCTCTTTCTATTCTGCCGGGGATCGTAGTCTTGGATATTAAATAAAGTTTCATTAGGTACGCTGGGAAGGTTATGGAAGAATTTAGTGGTTTGTTTTTTAATAATTTGTTGGATGGTTTTAATTTTGTAATCTTCGTTGCGTTTGTCGCATGTTTTTTTTGGAACAATTTCAATAAGACTACTTTTTGGCTATTAAATTGATTTATTAGTAGATGTTGATATGCAGTATTTATTCTAGTATTGTTGTTATTCTAGGTCTTTTAAAATTCCACTGGTGTGGGTCATAACTTTTTAAATTTTGAAGTTCACGATTTGGAATAAGGGGGATATTGTTATAAAAGTTAATTGCAAGTTTTTTGATTTCTTTTTTAATGGGATTTACTCCAAAGTCCCGGTGAATGACATCATTTCTTAAAAATCTGGGAGCTTTTCTAATGCTTTTTAGTGCTTTGTTTTGAACAATTTGGAGTTTGTTTAGGTTTGGTTTAGGCGTGAAACCCCAAACGGCGGATCCATACAGCAACACAGGCCTAAGCACAGTTTTATATAATAGTATTTTGTTTGAGTAGTTGACATGGGGTGAGTGTAGGATGTGATATAGCTTGGCTCTGGCTATGTGGAATTTTTTGATGGTGGTTTCAATGTGTTGCTTAAAATTAAGTTTTTTGTCAAAAGTTATGCCAAGATATTTACAATTATTCGTGTACGGTATGGGAGTGTTATTAATATTAATGGGGGGGGGGGGGAGTTTTTTCTTTTTCTTGGAGAAAAGGATGCAGTTGGTTTTTTTGGGTTGATTTTTATTTTCCACTTCTGAAACCAGGAGGAAAGTATGTTTATGTGTTTTTGTAATCGGGAGCGCACGAAATTAAAGTTGGAGGATCTAGTATATATTGCCGTGTCGTCCGCATAAAGAGCGATGTGTGTGTGTGGTGAACTGGGTATGTCGTTAATGTATAAGTTGAAGAGTGTCGGGGCCAATTGGGAGCCCTGTGGGACTCCGGCACTCACAGGTCGGTGTGTTGTTGAAGCGGACTGTGAAAGATCTGCAGCGAAGGTATGAGTATATAAGGTGTATAAGAGCATCTGGGAAGTTTAGCTTAATTAATTTGTATATTAGAGCATCCTACCAGATGCGATCGAAGGCCTTCGCTACGTCAAGGAGTATGGCTCCAGTTGTAAGTCTGATATTCATTCCTTCGGAGATGAACTCAGTGACTCTTAAGAACTGGTGTGTTGTGGCATGTTGTGGGCGAAAGCCAAACTGTTCGGGTATAATTATGTTTTGCTGGTTGATGTAGTTTTTAAGACGCGTATGTATGATGCGCTCAACAAGTTTGCTAATAGATGTGAGAAGTGTGATGGGCCTATAGCTTTGTGGGATGGTTGGATTTTCTCCGGGTTTCAGAATTGGAACAATTATGCCGGTTTTCCATTTCTTAGGGAAATAGTTGTAATGTAAAATAGCATTGGTAAGTAGAGTTAAAAAGTATATAATGTTGATGGGGAGAGATTTTATTGCTTTGTTGTTTATTTCGTCAATACCAGGAGACTTTCTGGCTTTCAAGTTCTTAATTTCAGTGAGCATTTCGGATGGGGAGGTTGGATTGGTTATGTGTGTAGGGGGCGTGTTTATGAAGTTTTGGACTGTGTTTTTGACTTCAAGTTCGGTGTCCTGGCATGTTAATTCTTTATTAATAGTAAATTGGGATTGGTAATTGTCTGCCAGGGTATTTGAGATTTCAGAATTTATGTGGGTAGTTCCTTTGTCTGTAATCATATGAGTGGTTCCTTTATTTGATTTTTAATTATTTTTAGAAAATTCCATATTGAGTTATCCTGAGGTGCGAGTGAGTTTATGTACTCTTTCCATGAGTTTTGTTTATGAGTTTGGATTTTACGTTTAATAAGACGGTTTAGAATATTTAATTGGTTTTTGGTGTTCGGATGTCTGTTTAATTGCCATGCTTTTCTGATTTTGTTTCTCTCTTTAATAGTTTTTTTGATTGAAAGGGGAAGTTTATGGTGTGTGGGAGGGGGAGTGTAGGTTGTGGCAGCTGCTAGGGCTTCTTTAATGTGATTGGTTAGTGTGTTTACGTTTGTGTCGATGTCGGAGGTGTTGCTGTAACGAGCGAAAATTAATTGAGTATTGGCTAGGTCAGGGGTCGGCAACCTATTGAAACGGAAGAGCCAAAAGTTACAATTTACAAAATTTCCCAGTTTTTAAAGAGCCACTAAAAATTTTTGTTTCAATATTATAGTATTTGCTTATATATATTCGATTTTTGATTTAAAATAAACGGCTTTAAATACGGAATAATATTTATTCATATAAAAACACAAATATAGATAGTTACATCAATGGGAGCATTGGCTTTGCATGCCTTTTGAAAGTTTGATGAAATCTGGTTTATAACTTGTTTTAAGTTTCAAGCACGACTCTAGATTTTTATTTGTTAGTTGACTTCTAACTTTACTTTTTATTATATTCATGCAAGAGAACGCTTGCTCGCACGAATATGTCGACCCGAAGATCGTCAGCACTCCATATGCCAACTTCTTCACCTCACTGTAGCATTCTGGAAGACTATTCCATGCGCCGAATATGAGGGCCTCAACTCGCGGAATTTCTTTTAGAGCTGTCCACTTGTGCTGCGCGATGTGCATGCATTTCTGGACCTGCAACTCTTCCAACTTGCTCTTGAGTTCTGTGAACTTGCCACTCCACAAGTCTTTGCTTTTCAAATACAGCAATTGCATTTGGAGTGATCCAGCATCAATTCCAAATGGCTCAATGTTGATCTCATTTGTATTTGTGTTGAGAGGATTTACTATGAACGCGAGAGTACTTTTGTTTGTTTTGAATTGCTCGAATCTCTATACGAATCCATCCTTTATGTTTTTTAAAGCTATGCTGAAGTAATTTGTGTCAATAGTTGCATTGGTCTCATCGCGATATTGCTTCAGATTTTTAAAATGAAGTAATTTACCGCTCTCCATGTCTTCAACAAAAATAAGTAAATTTTTTTCGAAACAAACTACTTCTTCAAGCAAGGCGTAGGCTGGGTTGCCCTTTCCTTGCAGTTTTAGATTTAGTTCATTTAGTTTCACTGTGGTATCTACTATGAAGTTGAATTTTTGCAGCCATTTGTCTTCTTCCAATTCGGGATGGTCAATGCTTTTTTCATTGAGGAATGTTTTTATTTCACTGAAGCTCAAATCAAAACGTTGCAATACGTTACCTCTGGAAAGCCATCGCACTTTATTGTGCAGAAGTAGGTCAGAAAACTGGCTATCTATTTCTTCAAGGGAATCTTTAAACTGGCGATGGTAGAGTGCTTTTGCCAAGATGCTGTTAATAATCTTAATTACCAAGTTCATGACTTCAACTATTTCGGCCGGAAATGTTTGGGTACAAAGCGCTTCTTGATGAATTATGCAGTGAAAAGTTAGAATTTCGTGGTTTATTTTTTTCTGCAGAATTGATGTTACCCCTCTATATATTCCTGCCATACTTCTGGTTCCATCAGTTGCTATAGAAACGATTTTATTTGTATCGATTCCATTGTCTTCCAGGCATTTTTGCACAGCATTTGCTATATCTTCTCCACGAGTTTGCCCTAAGAGCGGTAGCAATCCTAGCAGTTCTTCTTTTGGACCTTGGGACGACATATACCTGACGAAAAGGATAACTTGTGCCGTGTCTTTTATGTCGCAAGACTCATCTATAGCAAGTGATAAGGCAGAAGCCAGTTGATTGTCTTCCACTTGCATATGTGTTACATTTGAAGACATTTTAGCAGTTCTATCTTGTACTGTTTTAGCAGATAATGGTAAATCTTTGATTTTTTTTCATGATTTATGCTTTGTTTTTAAAATCACGAAACAGTTCTTCAGATGCACGTATAAAACAATCTTTGACGTACTCACCATCTGTGAATGGTTTTCCTCTTTTTGCAATTTCTAATGATGCTGCAAAGCTTGCCAGATTTACATTATTGGAAGATTGCGTCCAGTTACTTAGCATGGAACTTGACTGGTTTTTTTTTAGCTCTTCAACAGCTTTTTTTCGTGCGTCACCGGTTGGATATTTACCAGCAAACTGGATATGTTTTGTAGTGAAGTGTCTCTCCAAATTTGACTTCTTATTGTGTGTGAGTTTTTCGTGGCAAATGAGACAAGACGGAAGGCCATCTGTGTTGCATATGAATGCAAACGACTCCGTCCAATCCTGATTGAATTCTCGGTTTTCTTCTTCAGTTCTTCTCTTTTTTTTACCAGGTGCCATGCTGGCGGCGGAGCTGAAAAAATGATTTTTTAAAATTTTACTTAGCTATCTAAAACGGCAAACAATTTATTTACCATTATTACTTCGTTAACACGATCCTCAGATATGTAATCCAATTCTGTTACTGATTTTATTAAATTATACGCGCACATACCTTTGAGAAAGTAATTCGCTTCTAAATCGTATTCTTCTTGAAACAACAAAGCCAATAGACACGCAAAAACCGCAAGCGATTAAATCAACACACATGCAACGTAACGTCGACCGCGCTATCCGAGGATGACTGACTGACAACACGTCTAAAGTCTAGATGTGTTGTCTAAACTCTAGACGGTGGCTGTTTGGGTGAGACGGAAATGGAATGCAATTGGCTGAAAGATAAACATGGTCACACGGTCTCATCTCTAAGAACAAAACAATAGTTCAAATTTATCTCATTACGGTCATGTTAAGCGTAGCGATTTGTAATTAACGATTATGAAAATAAAAGCTATTGAGAAATTAGTTACTTCAAAATATATTTTCTTATTTCTTAAGGGTTTTGATAATAAATTATTTATTGTTTCGTATGGAACTGGAGAGCCGCAACTTTACATCAAAAGAGCCGCATGCGGCTCGCGAACCGCAGGTTGCCGACCCCTGGGCTAGGTAATGGGTGAATTTATCCCATTTGACGGATTTAAGTGATGGTGTAATGGGTATGTTTTGTGTAAAAAAGAGGGTAAGTTTAACTGGCAGATGATCCGAACTTAGGTCGTTAATTGTTTCAATAGAGTGTGGGTATGGGATATTATTAGTGAGTGCAAAGTCAATAGTAGTGTCTTGAGAATTTTGGTTTAAGTGGGTGTGCGTTTGTGGGAAAATGTGTCTAATGTTATTGTTGTTTATATATTCATTGATCTCTCTTCCATATTTATTCTGCCTCCTGCAGTTCCAACTCATATGGTGCGCGTTAAAATCGCCCATAAGGAGGACGCTATTGTGCAGATCAAATAGTGAAGAGAGGTCGTCCTGCATTTTGTTATTTGTGTTGTGTTGTTTTGCATAAATAGATCCAATTAGAATGTTCGGAGTGTTAGGAATTTTGAAATTAATAATGGTGTGTTCAAGAAAATGTTCATGTTCTTAGTTTTTAAATTGGGATGACCTCTCGATATTAACTTTTCTATTCAGCTTTATCATAGAGGTTGTCTCATTTCTAACTCCTTGAGCTGAATAGTTTTTTATACACTAAATTGCATTATGTTTTGGCAACACCTTTGGTCTGACTGATATAAATACAAAAACAGCCTAAATTTTAAGAGGCTATTTCTCCAAATCCAAGGGTTAATTTGATCATCAGATTTCAGATTTGGATTTAGCATGGTTGAATTAGTATACATGGTTTTTTTTTACCCTTATGGTTGCATTTAGTGCTCTTACATACTGACACTGCACTTTTGGAGGGGTATTTAGGGGTACAAACATGGTCAGATATATTTTAACAGTGTATATAGTTAAATGAATGCCAACCAACAAAAGCACAAAGTTTCCATTTACAAGACTGATTCTATACTAATAACTTTGCACTATAAATCTTAGTGTAGTTCAGTTCTGTACTGAGCAGAGGAGTGAACCTGAGGTAAATTTGAGTATGTTTTATATTAATGGTTTATTTATTCTGGAATTTTTAATGCTGCTTACACTATACATGTCTTACTAGTAAAGTTCCTTAATTCACCCCACACCCCTCCTAATTTGAGATTGGGACTACTCATAATTCTTGGTAAATTAAATGGATGATTTTCTCATGTCACACACTTGCATTATGATACATGTTGTAATTTCATCGTAAAATACAGGGTTCACATGCTGCAAATGTATTGTCTTGTATATGTAAAATTGAAATCAGACTGAATTGGATAGATTTAGTTTTGAGTATCTGAATATGAATCAACCATTTTTACTTTTCATGTTGTCATCCAGAAAAATGTCCAGTGTCAGTGTACTTTTCAATGTTGACAACATTGTGCCATGAAACTTGTCCATCATTATTTCGCAAAGAAGTGAAGTACTTGCATTATATAGGGAAAGTCATGTGTTGCCCACATCAGATTTTTTCTATAGAATTGGCATTAAAACCCAAATATTTTGACTTTATATGAATACATTAATTATAAATATTAATTTCCCCACTTTTAAAAGGAGAGAACATAAAATATCCTTACTAGCTCAAAAATCATTGTTTGTAATAGAAATATTCAAAATTTTATGAGTCTGTCATTATTTCTTTTAAATGATATCAAATATTTAGGGTGTATTGTCTAATTCTCATTCTATTACAAGAATAAAAAGCATTTGATAAAAGTGTGGTAGAACAATTTGTTTTTATCATAGATTAATGGATAGTTTTTGAAAGTGTGCCTTGCAATACATTTGCTGTGCCCCAGTTTCTGGATAAACTGCGACACATTCATTCCCACATTTATTTAAATTTAATCCCTTAATAAGAGATTATACCTAAACCTTCACCTAAAATTAAAGTTTGCAAATTTAAAATGCAAATTTTAAGATAGTTTTGTGATTAAATGCCGAAAATATAAAAAAAAATCATGTAGAATTATATTTAGCCAATAACCACACTCATGGAATTCATGCACACCCCATGAAAAATACTTCTATTTCTAGTTCAAAACTTTTTTATACATTGCATCTCTTGTCCATGTATTTTTTTAGGTTGTGTTTGTCCTTTCTTGATAAGAATTTGAGAGGTTTTGATGATACAAATTGAAAAGTGTACATAAGTGTACCATTTTTCTTTTTTCATCATAATTAAATTTGTTTTATGTACAATCTTAGGATATGATTAACCAAAAATCATAAAAGGAAAAACAATCACTTAAAGCCAGATGTAAATATTATCCTACGAGTAAGGACAGTAAAGTGAAGATTGTGCATGTAAAATATGCAAAAATTATAAAATTATATATATCCACAATATCCTAATGTGTTGTGTGATGAATGTTGTTAAATAAAATGTTTTTGACAATATATGTCAATGAGGGATACCTTTAACATATATATTAATTAAATTTATTTTGAATAAGTTTTCATTAGATTTAGTTAAGATTAAGTTAGTTTTCATTAGATTAAGTTTTCATCAAAGAATATAGTATAGAAAAAGATTCTTTCCTCTCTCGAAAATTTTCGATTTCAAGATTCTGATGCCAATGTATGTTTTAGGACCTCCTGAGCACGGTTTGAATGTTTTTAGAGTAATGTCCATCTGTTTGTCATCTGTGGTCGATTTCTTACGTACAAATATTAATAGTTTTCACCAAACTTTTTTTAGGCATCGTTAACGAAAAATTAAAGCTCAAGCAAAAACTTCGAAATTTTATGTTTTATTAACATGTCAGCATAGAACAACATTTGACATAATTATGCATAAAAAGGGTTATTAAGGGCTCAATGATCACAAAATTTAACAGTTTCAATCATTGTAGGGAAAAATAGATGTGATACAATATTTGTGTTCGTAACGTCATTTGCCCCCCCCCCCCCTCCTGGGGGGAAAGTTATCCCCACAGACTAATATGTGTTGTTGTTGAGACCCAGACCGTCCGACCTACCAGAAAGGTGTAAGGTAAACTGTTTGGACGGCCGGGACGGGAAGTGCCACCCAATTTAGACCGGAACCCAGTGGGGGAGGCATCCACAGGGACCGTACCCTCCTTCCCCTACCACCAACCTCTCGGAAGGACTTACGGGCCCACATGTTTAACGTGATCGTACTCCGCGTGAACACGGCGGCAGTTTTGGCAGCGGCTGGAATCGAACCCGGGCCTACCGAGTGCAACTCCAGCGCGCTAACCAATGGGCTACCGCGCCCCACAGACTAATATGTGTTGTTGTTGAGACCCAGACCGTCCGACCTACCAGAGAGGTGTAAGGTAACTGTTTGGACGGCCGGGAAGTGCCACACAATTTAGACCGGAACCCAGTGGGGGAGGCATCCACAGGGACCGTACCCTCCTTCCCCTACTACCAACCTCTCGGAAGGACTTACGGACCCACATGTTTAAGGGTGAGCGTCAGTAAATTTTCTGCCCTATCCGCGCTTTGTTAACTTTCGCGTCACACATATTTCGCCGAAATTCTGCTCAAACAGTTGTGAAATATTTTCTGAAAGATAAAATGCAATGCTTAGATTATATTAAAACTAAATTTAATGACCCAAAAAACATAGAATATATTTTTTATTTTAATCCAAAATATTTTTGGTGCTGCCATCTGTTGTCGTAATTTAATTCATACCGATTATTTTTATTTTTTAATGAACATTTTTAAATATCTATTCCTTCTAATAGAGTGTTAAATACAACAACAGATCACATATAATAATGCCACAATCACGGAAAGGTAATTTATCATTCTATAAATTTGATAAGGGATCTGAATGTACATCACTGAGGACTGCAGTTTTGTCTTCAAGTCCAAGTTCAATTACGTTTCCGTGATTATGGCATTATATATGATCTGTTGTTGTATTTAATAGCGTATTAGAAGGAATAGACATTTTAAAATGTTCATTAAAAAATAAAAATAGTCGGTATGAATTAAATTACGACAACAGACGGCAGCACCAAAAATATTTTAAATTAAAATAAAACATATATTCCATGTTTTATTGGGTATCAAATTTAGTTTTAATATAATCTAAGCATAGCATTTTATCTATAGGAAAATATTTCGAAACTGTTTGAGCAGAATTTCGGCGAAATATGTGTGCCGCGAAAGTTAACAAAGCGCGGATAGGGCAGAAAATTTACTGACGCTCACCCTTAACGTGATCGTACTCCGCGTGAACACGGCGGCAGTTTTGGCAGCGGCTGGAATCGAACCCGGGCCTACCGAGTGCAACTCCAGCGCGCTAACCAATGGGCTACCGCGCCCCAGACTAATACGTGTCGAACGTCGAAAAGCCAGACCATCCGACTCGTCCGAGGACTTAGAGTAACCATTTGAATGGTCGGGAAAGACTAATACGTGTGTAAAAATTGATATTTGGATAACTCTTTCTAGAGTTAGTTAAGTTGAATATGATATTGTATGTGTATATATTTTGTATACCTTTTATTAACTGACGTAATGTGGAAAAAACCCTCCCCCCCGAACGATTAATTAACGATTGAGTTCCACACCTTTGATAGTGCATTTATGTAAATTTGTTATTTATTATAAGAATATATATATTAACATGGCAGCATAGATATATATTTTAAATACCTTCTGTATTTAAAATATATATATATATATATATATATTATCAGCATCCCAGAATAAATTAAGAACTAAGCAACTAAGCAATTTAACAATCAACACGTTAGTATAGATACTTTTTAGACTGAAAATATTATATAATATTTCAGTTTTTTCAGTATGTTAGTCTGTAACTTTTGGTGCACAATAATTTATAGTGATGCAATGCTTCAATTTTTTATTTAATTTATGATTACATGCATTAAATATGTATCTATGTTTATTTATTTAAATTTACTTAAACTAATAAATATATTACAGATAAAAGTATTTTTAAATGCTGCTCGTGTTTATAGTTTAAAAAATTATAAAAGTACAGTTCCATATTTTTTTTTTTTTTTTTTTGGCCGCATTAATATAAAATTGCTAAGCGAGCGATAGTCGCCAAATCTAGCAGCCGAGTTTTGTTTACATCGTAGTTTCGATGGTTGGCTTCCCGAATTCTAATGTCTATGCGAAATCCCATGTTAAAGAAGTTGCCATGGGTTCCTATGGAAGTTAACTTTCTGAATATAGTATTCTGTGGTTACTCCCGAGGGGGTACATTGTCAAACTTAGTATCTTGATTTTTTCAAGCCCCTTAAAATGAAGGGTAACAATTGTGATCATTTGGACTAACAATACAGATTTTTCAAACTTTTTCTTTCAAAAGATCACAAGCTACTTAAAATGGATTCTGGTATGAGTAAATCGAGTTAAGCCACACTCCAATTAATTTGTATTGGAGTCCGTGTGAATCCCACATATGCATGAATGTACTACTTTTTTCTTGTGTGTGGTTAAGGGTTAATAAAAATTTGTTAACTGATAGTTATTTAAATTTAGGTGGAGTATGAATACATGTATATGATACAAAAGCATGTAAAATTATAACATTCTGGGTTAATTAGTTTTGGCCCTACAATCAGTGCAAGATCAAAAATAACAGTTTTGAGAATAACGGTTTCAAAGTCAGGGAGACTTGTTTGATCTGTGGATACATTGCTTCAACCATTTTAGTATAAAACGCGATTTAATTGCAATAGTTTAATAATTATTTTTTTTTAATATTATTAATATTTAAAAGTAGAAAGAATAATCTCCTTATGTGGCAACTGTGAATAGCTTTTGATAAATTATTATTTGCTGAAGAAAGTTTATACATTCCCTGAATATTAATTTCAAAAATATATACATACATATGTGTGTGTGTGTTCTTCCTACCCTTAGTATTAATAGTTTTTCTCTCTGATTAAAGAGGGAAAATAGCTAAAAAAAGTTACCTAAGGTAGTCAATGCCCTGTGGTGATTTTGAGCTATGACCATAGACCATATCAAATCAAACAACGCTGTTTTCTACACAGAGTACACATATGTGAGCACTTGATATGGGTAATTTCAGCTATTTGCGAAAGATGGTACAACGTGCAAGCTGGACAAAATCATCATCAAAATTTATGTGTTCTGTCGGTAAAGATAATACAATAGAAATTAGGGGGAGTATTTCCTGGAAGTTCTACAGCATGAACGCTAAATGGCTACTTTTTTTCTAGAAATATATGTGCATCCTGCTGGGTGGGAAACAGTAATGCAAGAACAAACTGGTCTACGTCACGCAATGATTTTAGGATAATCGAATAATGTTCTACGTTACCATTCAGAATCTGATCTACCATGGGCTTGCGCGCATGCTTCAAGTAATCGTCTGCTGATGCAGAAGAAATTAGATAAGTATATCTGTTTTCCTAATTAGCACGATATACCTGTCCTTCGTACGAAACATAAAATTCACAATTATGTGCAAAGTTCTAAATGAAATTTTTTTCAAAACGTTGTATTAAAATATTTAATTCTCTTTAAAGAAAAGTATAAGAATCTTTGTTCTCACTATACAGAATTGTATTCACATGCATATCTGAAGAATAAAATGTACTGATCCCGTATGTAAACAAATTATTTACAAAAAGTATTAAATTGGATCACTATATATCAAAATGAAAGCGCAAAAATGATTTATACCCGTACTACTTATATTCCATTTTTAAAAAATTTGCTAACTAAATACAATATATGAGTTTGAAATATATTTTCTAAAATTAAACAGTTGACGTAAGAAATTAAAGATATTAATAATTAGCGTAAATCCCGTCAAAAATGCAATACCGTTCTTATTAAACTTATTGTTAAAACCATTTCTATTTTAATTAAATCAGAAATGTGTAATAAAAATCGTCTTCATACATTAAATTTAATTGCGTTATTAAGCAACATGATATAATTTTCTTCAAATGAATTTTCAAAAAATATATTGTCTGCATAATGCTATCTCTATGGAAGTTTCGTTTTTAACACTTTCCAACAAGTGTTTATGACGTTGGTCATTCTGTCTGTTTGTCTGTCCCTTCGTACGATAACTGCTATAAAATGACTTTATCAAAATAAAATTTTAGTATGTTGTTCAGACGGTCTGTGGGTCATATGGGAATGTAAATAAACAATTTCAAGCAATTATTTTTGGATTGAACCCGGGTTGAAAAAGTGAAATACATTGAACCACATGGGATCTAATTTCTCAAACATTTAAGCGAAGTTAAAATTTGCAAACTGTTTTAATAATTTTAAATATTCAAATTATCCCATAAAATATATAAAAAAAATTGAGCAAAATATGTTCTGTAGTTTTTTGAATAAAAATTAAAATAATTATTACACCCATATTATATGAAGATATCACGTGACACCACTTCAAAATAAAATATGACATCCATCTTTTCTTCCAGTGTCAAAATCGTGATTTTTAAAGTTCTTTTAAATTTATATTTAATGGTGCATCCGTCTTAAAACCGTCTTATTTTAGCGTATTTTCTATATTCTGCACCAACGTAATTACAATATTTTCGAGTTTAAATGATCATCAAACTTGGATTACAACGAAGCCTAATTTTATCATATGCAGAATGTAAACAAATCTAACTGTAAGACTAATATAGTAAGAATTTTAATTTTTATTTAAAAAACTACTGAATATATTTTGCTGAAATTTTTTTTGTATATTTTATGGAATAATTTGAATATTACCTAAACTTTTTAAAGCAATTTGTGAATTTTAAATCCGCTTAAAAAATGTTTGAAAAATTAGGTCCCATAGGGTTCAATATATTTCATTTTTTCAACCCGGGTTCAATCCAAAACTAATTGGGTGATATTATTCATTTATATTCCTATAGGTCCTACAAACCTATGAACAACATACTAAATGAACAGCATACTAAAACAACATACTAAAACATCTGAACAACATACTAAAATTTCATATTGATTAAGTCATTTTTACGGCAGTTATCGTGCTAACGGACAGACAGACAGATAGAATGAACAAAATCATAAACACTTTTCAACTTTGTTGTAAAGTGTTAAAAACTACCGAATATATTTTGCTGATTTTTTTTATATTTTTTATGCGATAATTTGTAATTTCCTAAAACTTTCGAAACAATTTTTGAATTTTAAATTCGCTTAAAAAATATTAAATAATTGGGTCCCATAGGGTTCAATGTATCTTATTTTTTCAACCCAGGTTCAATCCAAAACTAATTGGATGATATTATGCATTTATATTCCCATAGGTCCCACAAACAGTCTGAGCAACATACTAAAATTTCATTTTGATGAAGTCATTCTCACGGCAGTTATCGTGCGAACGCACAGACAGACAGACAGACAGAATGAACAAAGTCATAAACACTTTCCAACTATGTTGTAAAGTGTTAAAAATAGTTAACATAATTTTTAAAATTCAGTAATATATTTTATTTTGTGATATTTCTCTAAATGAATTAGAATAAACTACCTAATAATTTGATAAGACAAGGTTTTTTTCCCTCGTGAATAATACCTCATTTAAATCAATAATTATTTTTTTAATTCATTCATTTAAATAGTGATTTTAATCATGATTTAGAAATTGGAACAATTTTAGATTGTTTTATATTCGTTTCAGACACGGGATAATTAAGAATTGGGAAATTATTGATGATTCCAATTTCTGTTTTACATTCCCTACATGCACACCATGATGTACAGGGAAAGAACTTTAGATCTCGCTGAAGAAATAATTTTGTATAGCAAGGACACATATTCTAAAACTTTTTTTTAACACTTTACAACAAAGTTGAAAAGTGTTTATGACTTTGTTCATTCTGTCTGTCTGTCTGTCCGTTAGCACGATAACTACCGTAAAAATGACTTAATCAAAATGAAATTTTAGTATGTTGTTCAGACAGTCTGTAGGACCTATGGGAATATAAATGAATAGTATCACCCAATTAGTTTTAGATTGAACCCGGATTGAAAAAATGAAATACATTGTGGGGGACCTAATTTTTCAAACATTTTTTAAGCGGATTTAAAATTCACAAATTGCTTCGAAAATTTTAGGTAATATTCAAATTGTTCCATAAAATATATAAAAAAAAAATTCAGCGAAATATATTCAGTAGTTTTTTAAATAAAAATTAAAATAATAATAACACCTCATATATGAAGCGATCACTTGACCATGATATGAAAAGATCACGTGACCCACTTCAAAATGGTATATGGCATTCATCTTGTCTCAAAATCGTGATTTTTAAAGTTCTTTTTAATTCATATTAAGTGTTGTATCCGTCCTAAAACCACTTTATTTTTGCTTATATTCTGTGCATCTGCATACTGAAACAACGCAATTACAATATATTTGAGTTTAAATGCTCGTCCAAATTTGATTATTTCTACAACGAAGCCTATTTTTCACTTATGTAAAATGTAAACAGTGAAATATGTAGAATGAGTTGTATTAGAATTGCTGTATTTCTTTAACACAAAATCATTTAGTTCATGGAGTCTGCATATCTGATATGAATGAAATATTCATTGATTTTACAAAGAGCAGGACGATTTTTTTCGATGAAGTTTTACGCATAGAGTTTAATTACTTGTAGCTCCATGGTCTTAATTTTTAAATAGAATAAATTATTATAGTATTGTGATGAATGACATGAATGCGAAATTATTTATGGATGAAATGCTGCTTTTATAGAGAGAGCCAGGCGTGTTATTTTGTCTATGACGTCATTTGAATGAATTTCTGTTGTTTTCAATGAAGTTTTCAAATATAATAAATTATCGTAGTATTATGATAATTCTAAAATTATTACCAAGGAATGTATCACATTTTAGAGATGTTTTAACCAGGCAATTTATATTTCAATGCCGTCATTTGAATGAAGTAAATTTTTTTCGATGAAGGTTTAAGTTTTCAAATATAATAAATTAATGTAGTATTGTGATAAGTTTTAAAATATTACCGAGGAATGTATTGCATTTTAGACATGTTTAAATAAAATTGCATTGAAGTTGGAAAGTGTTTCATAATCAATGCTTTAAGCATGATTGATCTTTCTTGTTTTATTTTTATTGAGAAATTAAATTGCATATTTTAATGAAAGGTATTGAAGAACAATGTGATTTAGAAGACTATTAGAATTTGTACATATTTCAAATAACAAGGTATATCTGCTAGTCCTATTATAACCCTTGCAATAAATACTACGTAATTCGTTCCCAGAAACCTATGTTATCTATTTGCCGGTAAATATCTTTAGAAGTAAATTTATTGCGGCCATCTGTATCTGAAAAACTTCAAAAGCTTTATTCCAAAGCAAACGGTCATCAATTTGATGTTCTCAGTGTTGGCTTTCAGCCCTTTCATGCACAGAGTGTTCTTAACGGACGGATGTGCAATCTTCTGTTTATAAGAACTTAAATATATAAAAAAAAAGTCCAATGAGCAAAATAGAACGTTCCTGAATTATGTAGTTTTGGAAGAAACGAGCCTCATCTTAAGTTTGCCGAAACAAACAGGAGGAAGCTATAAATATGTCGAATACATTATTTTCCCAAAAGACTATAGGGTAAGCAGCTGGAAGATCCTCTGCATCTTTTTTACATCATTCGCTGATGTACAATTCAAGTACGAGCAAAACTTCTACTACTCGAACTGTTCTGTTATGGGTTACTGTGTTCCAAGAAATCTTTTCAAATTTAGAGAAACCCAGCATACATTTCGGGAAATTATATTCTGCTTCAGATGCTCACATACTATGGAAAATTTCCTTATGGTTTCTTTACTGAAAAAAAAAATGTCAGTAGAGATCAATTGTTTTTTTGTAGAAAACACAAAGTTTTTCAATACATTTCCTAGAGTTCTAGACTTAAGAGTTGCAAACCTAGATATACTACCTGGGGTGCGGAGTGGGGGGTATATCACTCCATATCTGATATAAATATGGAGTGATATCTTTTCATACTAAAAAAAAACATTAATAACTCTATTCTTTTCTATGAATTTCTATGAATTTTTAATCTGGTCTATAAAACTTTTTAGTTTCTATTTTTGTTTTGACTGCGGGAACAGTTTCCCCTTTTTCTTTACTTACAACTATATGCATGTCTGTTGCTATGGGGAACAGTAACATCATGTTTATAGAGTCGTTGTTAAATCGCATTGTACATTTACATAGTTATGCGTAATAAAAAATCGTGAGTAACTCTGTTACACGTTATAGATTAATATAAACATTACCCTTTTCGCATGTTTCGAATGGGAAAGGTTGATGTGTGTGACAATGGTACCGCGTGCCTAAGGAAAAGTTTCAATACTTTCAGGATTTTTGGGGGAAAAAAAAAAATCATTTTCTTGTTTTTTAGAAAATTATGCAATTTTGATAAATCAATAGATTGCAGTTTATTTGTTCCGAATCGGACTACAAACGTCGAAATTAACGACGCTAAAATGTTTGGAGGTAACATTTGCAATCACATTACTGGGCGAGCGTCGGATTGGCGTATAACGCAGATGTCGGTGCACAAATGTCACTGATTTACAACTTTGTAATGAGTATTTCTCGCTTATTTCGCTTTGTTGCCGAGTTTGTTATCCTAACTTTTTAAATGCTCCACTAGGGACGTTATGATCACTTTTATTTAATCGATCGTAGTCACTTTACTATATATAGATTAAATGTCTACACGCAACGCACAGGCCTTTCCTTACCTATGGGAACCCTATATAAAGAAGTTAAGGACTTTCCTATAGGAACCCTGTATAAGGAAGTTAAGGACTTTCCCATAGGAACCCTGTATAAAGAAGTTAAGGACTTTTCCATAAAAACCCTGCATAAAGAAGTTAAAGACTTTCCCTTGGGAATCCTGTATAAAGAAGTTAATGTCTTTCCCGCAGGTACCCTGTATAAAAAAGTTAAGGACTTTCCCATAGGAACCCAGTATAAATAAGTTAGGGACTTTCCTATAGGAACCCTGTATAAAGAAGTAGAATTTATTTTATACATAAAATAATATTTTAATATTTATTTTAGCCTACAGTTTTTCATCGTTTTCCCCCCCAAACTACCGGAAACTGTAAAAATCCGAAGTCATAAATTTGGAAAGTTGCGCAAGTTATCGTTCTGTTTTTATTTTAACTACCGTGTTGTGGCGGCAGTCCTGTCATGCTTATATTTATATCTATATAAACAAAATTGAAAATCTGTCCACGGATGTATATTTGTCTCATCATCGTTAGAGAATGGCTGCAGCCGCTGGGCGAATAGCACTCAATTGCAAAACAAAGCAATTGAGTCCATTTTGAGGCCACTATAAAATTTTTCTTTCCATCGATGTTGATGAAATATTAGTTTCCGGCGTCTTATAATTCACGTAAAAACAAAGCAAAAAACTTTGATATGTTGTGGAAGAGTTTTTAAAGATTTTGTGCTTTTTCCAAAAATATAGATTGATGTTCTGGACGCAGGATAGCTCAGTGGTTAAATCACGGGAATTGCACTCGGAGAACCCGAGTTCGATTCCCGGCTCTGGCCAAACTATATCCGTTTTCACGCGGAGATAGTTTGGCACGTTACTCCTGTGGGTTTGAAAATTCTTCTGAGGGGTTGATGACGGGTACGCGGTCCCCATGAATGTCGCCCCAATGGGTTTCGGTCTAAATTGAGTGGTGCTGTCCCGGCCGTCCAAACAGATACCTTGCACTTTCGGGTAGGTCGGACGCTCTGAGTCGAAAAAAAGAATGATAAATTTGGCCAGTAAAATTCGACAATATAATACCGAAAAACTATTTTTCGAAATGGGGATTTGCTCGCATGCGACGTCAATGAACGAGTGATGAAGCGTAGAGTATATAGTGAGCGCGCTAATCAGTATCTCGCTATAAAGTACATTGACACGGATTATAACATTTAAATTAAATTTTCTTTTTACTTTTCATGATTTAAAATCGATTGATTCATGGAGTTAGAGCGCTCCATGGATTGATCTCGTATATGACACATATTTATTGCACGAGTTAAGATGTAATTATCTTTAACTTATTATTAAAAAATATTGTCACAGCTTCTAACGTTTATTATTATTCTTACTTTCCCTACAATACATGGTTATGTATAGAGAAAGTGTGGCGATTGAGCGTCGCCTGTCCCGAGCCAGGACCGAACTCGGGACCATGTGCTTACAAGCCCGACATTATAGTCATAGAGCAAAAGCTAGCTTCAGCTCCGTTCTTATGATTCGGGTACAGGTTCCAAACATCTTTGATCAGATGTCTTTGTTGTCGCAAAAGTATTGGAATCGTGTCGAAAAACGCAACTCAAGTTTTCGACGATTCTACGCGTTTTGGGACCTTTAGAACACGAAAAAGCTATTTTTAGCGTGATGTCTGTGTGTGTGTGTCTGTCTGTCTGTCTGCCTGCCTCCCTGCCTGTTCAATGTACATATAAAATTTCATAAGATTTTATAGGTAAGCGAGTGACTCCCCTGGTGCTGATAAGATTTTGGTACGATTCGGGATAAAGGAACCTATCTTTTTTTAGCAAAATGGCCCGCAGAAATCGTATGTATCTACTCTAGCTAAAAGACTAATTGACCAAATTTCACAAAATCTTTTAGATATGTCACTTGTAAGTTACCCTGGTGCTGATTAGATTGTGACATGATTCGGGGAAGGGGGGGGGGGGAGATTTTTTTTTTTTTTTTTTCCAAAATGGCTCGCAAAAATCGTCAAAATCTTTAAAAATCTGATGTGGGCAGCACATGACTTTCCCTGAAGACTTATATCCACGTTCTCTTTATTTTAATTAAATTTAATTCACTTTTAATTCAATTTTCGTTCTCATTTGGTAACTGGACTTATTTTTAAAGATGGCGTAGAGAAAATACGAAAAAAACTAAAATATCTCGGGAACGGCTAGTCCTAGTGTAATGGGGTTGATCTTATTCTTTTCTTCGTTAAAAATTACGTATAAAACGAGCATTTAGTGGATATATTTGAGCATACGCATTTTTTATTCTAGAATTTGACTGTATTTGCGAGCCATTTTGCAAAAAAAGGCAAGTTATTGTTTTCCGAATCATACCAAAATCTAATCAGCACCAGGGTGACCCACGAGCGACTTATCTAGCCAATTTTGTGAAATTCGGTCTATTAGTTTTTCAGCTAGAGTGGATACAAGCTTTTGCGGGCTATTTCGTAAAAAAAGGCGGCTTTCTTTATCCCGAATCGTACCTAAAACTAATCAGCACTAGTTTCGTCCACAAGTGACTTACTAAATTTTATAAAATTCCGTCAATTAGTTTAGTTAGAGTGGATACAAAATCTGAACAGACAGACAGACACACACACAGACGTCACGCTAAAAATGGTCTTTTCGTGTTCTAGAGGTCTCGAAACGTGTAGATCCGTCGAAAACTCGAGTTGCGATTTTCGGTATGATTCCAATATTTTCTCTATACATTACCATGTATTGCAGGGAAAGTAATAAAAGGTTGCGTATACTCAAATGTATCCATCAAATGCTTGTTTTATACGTAATTTTTGGCGATGAAAATAATAAAATAAACCCCATTACTTTAGGACTAGTCGTTCTCGATATATATATATATATATATATATATATTTTTTTTTTTTTTTTTTTTTTTTTTTTTGCATTTCTGCTACACCGCCTTTGAAAACACATCCAAAAAACCAAATAAAAACAAAAATTGAATTAAAGGTGCCAATTCAGTGTCATTTCAAATAATGATACGTGTTATTTTGTGCAATTAAACTCAATGGATTATTAAAGAAATAAAGAAAAAATGAATTTAAGTCTGTAGGGAAAGTTGTGTGCTGCCCTCCTCAGATTTTTATTTTTATAAACCAAATATCGAAATCGAAGTAGCAATCCGGTCGAAATGGATGGATTACCAGTTCTTCGCTTTCTGATAACAAAACCCCGATTCTATTGTAGCAATTATTAAGCGGGATACATCCCACTAATAAACCGGTTTAATACTTATAAGTCAGAATACCAGCGGATCTCACTAGTTAAAATCATGAATTAAAACTGTAGTACTTTGACAAAAGCGCATATGAAATTATGCGACATTAACCTGGCATCACATTTACAGAAAATAAAATAACATATTAAGACACAAATATATTGACGTAGTTTGCAACCCCAAAGAATAGTGAGCTAAAAAAAAATTAATAAATAAACAAACAGATAAATAAATAAAATAAAAATAAATAATAAGTAAATAAAATAAAAATAAATAATAAGTAAATAAAATAAAAAAATAAATAATGAATAAATAAAATATAAATAAATAATAAGTAAATAAAATAAGATGAAATAAAAAAAATAAACGTCCCCATTGTAACCGGGCATAGTAGTACAACAAGATTCTAAACGTCTGTATCAGAAGTCGAAAGGGGAGGGGAGGGGGGAATATAATTTACGATAACGATTTGAATTTACGGGAAGAAAGCAAGCAATGATTATTGTCCGGAGACCTTTCTACGGTACCTAGTCGTGTTTTAATTGCTTCTGCAGTTGCACGAAAGCGTTGGGTATTCTTGCGTGATTTGCTTTAAATCGCGCAAGATTAAAAGTTACAAATATATATGAGTGAATTAAAAGTTTACACCAATAAAATGCTTAAAAGGACTGTGTTTAAAACACCGAAGGTAAACATCTGTAGATATCTGGGGAAACTAGTCAGGAAGCATTGCTGGACTTTTTCGAGACAAGGGGAATGAATTCAATCAAGCACGCCGAGGACCATTAAGGACATATTGACAGGTGAGGATAAGTGTTTAAAATAGTGAAAATAAATAATCGTATAATGCAGAAAGGTTTAGAAGTATAAATAGAATGGATACACGTCAACTTTAATTAAACTTTAAAATTAAAGACAACCAAAAAATAGGTAGGACTTTTGAACCTAGTTTTGGTTGTCTTTAATTTAAAGCTGTATAGAAGTATATTGTATGTAATATAGTGCTGCATTATATGTACCATAGTAGTTTTTAATCACACAGTGCTACGTAAAGGGCTGACTTTATAATTTTATTTTAATGCATTTGGAAGAAAAATGTCTTATTTCCACCAAGAATAGACGTATATTGTATGTAATACAGTGCTCCATTGTATGTAGCATAGTAGTTTTTAATCACACAGTGGCACGTAAAGGGCTGACTTTATAATTTTGTTTTAATGCATTTGGAGGAAAAATGTCTTATTTCCACCAAGAATAGACGTATATTGTATGTAATATAGTGCTGCATTGTATGTAGCATAGTAGTTTTTAATCACACAGTGGTATGTAAGGGCTGACTTTATAATTTTGTTTTAATGCCTTTGGAGGAAAAATGTCTTATTTCCACCAAAATTTGCTGGATCAAAATGCGAAAATTTATAAATTTCTCATAATGAAAGCTAGGATTATATGCATTAAAAATTGTCAAAATATGCAAACTAATATGCACCAAAAGTTAAGGAAATGTGCGCTTATAAAATAAAAGTATGCATTTATAAATTTTATTTGAATATTATTTATTCATCTGCAAGAATTTAAACAAGAAAGATCAATCATGCATAAAGCATTGATTATGAAACACTTTCCAACTTCAATGCAATTTTATTTAAACATCTCTAAAATGCGATGCATTCCTAGGTAATATTTTTAAAATTATCACAATACTACATTAATTTATTATATTTGAAAACTTAAACCTTCATCGAAAAAAATGAACTTCATTCAAATGACGGCATTGGAATATAAATTGCCTGGTTTAAACATCTCTAAAATGCGATACATTCCTCGGTAATATTTTTAAAATTATCATAATACTACAATAATTTATTATATTTGAAAACTTCATCGAAAACAAATGAACTTTATTCAAATGACATCATCGAAGTATAAATCACCTGGCTCTCTGTATAAAAGCAGCATTTCATTCATAAACTTGTTTCCATTCCTTTTTCAAAGTTTGATGATCATTTACACTCAAATATATTGTAACTGCGTTGTTTCAGTATGTAGATGCACAGAATTTAAGCACAAACAAAACGATTTTAGGACGGATACAACACTAAATATGAATTAAAAACATCTTTAAAAATCACGATTTTGACACAAGAAGGATGCCATATTTTATTTTGAAGTGGGTCACGTAAACTCTTTATATATAGGGTGTAATTAATATTTAAATTTTTATTTAAAAAACTACTGAATATATTTTGTAGAAATTTTTTTTATACATTTTATGGGATAATTTGAATATTTCTTAAAACTTTCGAAGCAATTTGTGAATTTTGAATTCGCTTAATAAATGTTTGGAAAATGAGGTCCCATAGGGTTCAATGTATTTCATTTTTTTAATCCGGGTTCAATCCAAAACTAATTGGGTGATATTATTAATTTATATTCCCATAGGTCCCACAACCATTTGAACAACATACTAAAATTTCATTTTGATAAAGTCATTTTTGCGGCAGTTATTGTGCTAACGGACAGACAGACAAACAGGCAGAAGGAACAAAGTCATAAACACTTTTCAACTATGTTGCAAAGTGTTAAAAAATGGGTATTTCCCCTCACCCCATAAAGGCAAACTATTATTGAAAATCAAATTAATTGATGACTCAACTCGACTTTTTCATACTACAATCCATTTTCAAGCAGCTTGTGATTTTTTTATTTTTATTATTTATTATTATTATTATTATTATTATTATTATTATTTTATAAGAAATTGATTGAAAAATTGGTATTGTTGACCTAAATGATTGCAATCATAGCATGAAACTCTTCAGTTTAAAGGACTTGAGAAAATATTTCGATTAATACTATACTTGACAATGTATCCTCCGGGGGGTAATATGTCCCCTGAGGGGGTGGAGGGCTAATGGCTTCTCGAACACAAAAATTGTATCGCAGCTATTTCTCGCAGCAATGAACTATGAAGTCTCGTAATCATTAAACCATAAATAACTCCGTTTATGCATGGTTATGTCAAATTTTGTCCTATGTTGCCATGTTAATAAAAGCATAAAATTTCGAGGTTTCCATTCGAATTAAAAAAAAAAAAAATCTCTCTAGCTTTAGATATTTTGATAACAAAACCGGATATGAAGTTTTGTGAAAATATACGTGTGGCAGCTATTGTGTACACAAGAAATCGTCCACAGACAAGCAGACTGACGGACATTCTCCAAAATAATCTAAATATGTTCAGGAGGTTCTAAAGCATATATTGGCAGCAAAATCTCGAATTCGGAAAATTTCGTGAAAACAATATTCTCTCTATTCTATATTACACAGTATGAGAAAATAAACATTTTATATTATTATTTAAACACAATGAATATGCCTGTGAGCATTTTGATATTATAGTGAATAATTTTTATTGCAGTAAAAATCTATGTGCTTCTCGAAGTTTTCGACATCTATCGTTTGTTATCTAAAAGAGCATTTTGAATGCTAAAAAAGCTCTTTCAACATCAACAGATTGTTACTGTATAATATGTCGAAAGTATCGAAATACATATAGTATCGAAAGACCGTCCGGCTCATTCTTAGACATAGAGCAGCAAGATGAGCGGCCGGATTGTATAGTATGTTGTTGTTGAGACCCAGACCGTCCGACCTACCAGAAAGGTGTCAGGTAACTGTTTGGACGGCCGGGAAGTGCCACCCAATTTGGACCGGAACCTACCACCAACCTCTCGGAAGGACTTTCGGACCCACATGTTTAACGTGATCGTACTCCGCATGAACACGGCGGCAGTTTTGGCAGTGGCTGGAATCGAACCCGGGCCTACCGAGTGCAACTCCAGCGCGCTAACCAATGGGCTACCGCGCCCGGATTGTATAGTATGTGTAATATTTTAATCTAATTGTTTGCCCCATGGAGGTAAAGATAAGGGGTTAAAATTTCATATAGAGCATAGGCACGAACGTATATAAACAGCCTGCGTAGTAGAATGCGCAGAAATGTAAGGGCAAAAAGGCATTATTTTTACCATAGCGGATAATGGTAACCGGACGATGATGGCAAATAAAAAAAATCTGATGTGGGCAACACATGACTTTCCTTATATAATGTAATGAATTTACTACTTTTACAATAAAAAAATAGGTTTTTCTTATAGTAGATACTTATATTCTTTCCAAGATATTGAATTTTCGACAATTAGTCGTCATTTTCATTGTTTTAGCCTCATTTTTGTTCATTTGGCGAGATTTTCTTTAATTTGGAAGCATTTCAAAAAGTCGCCATGTTGGCGACATACCGGCAAATTCGTCGCCAAAATCTCGCCAAACGTTATGGACGAAGAAATAAATTATTCTTACAGCAGATAAACGACTATTGGCGTTCAAATACAAAAGTATTACTCAAAGTATCTTTTTTCATGAATGGAACGAGCTAGATTCACGAGAATGATATCACCCAATTTATCGCATGGTATTACTTATGAAAAGTGAACATGTTTCTCAATAGGAAATATTTTTTTTGTTTTATATGACTTTTTGATAATTTTTTTTGAAAAATGTGCAATATATCGAGAACGGTTCACGTTAGCGTTTTAAAATTTCTGTCAATCGTTTTCTAATGAAAAATTACATAAGAAATGTCTATTTGCGTAACTTTATTAGCGATTTTGATTTTTTGACGATTTTTTCAAAATTTCACGCGAAAATTTAGGGAGGTTCTGAACATTCGATTGCGTATAAAAGCAATAGGCTTCCAGTGTTTACGGATTGTGATTTTTGTACCAAATTTCGTTCGAATACGTTCATTCGTTCGTCAATTATCGTCTCCACAGACTCACTGACACACATACACAGACACAGACATCACTTCAAAAATGTTTGATTCGTGATCAGGGATGCTTAAAACGTGCTCTCCCGTCGAAAACTCGAATTCGAATTTTCGACCCCGTCACAATGCTTTCCTTATACATTATGTATATAAGGAAAGTAATTAAATTTAAATCCATTAAACATCGAAATTTATCTTTGGTCTGATAATGATTTATTAAGAAAACTTGAGCACCAATATATGTTTAAAACTTGCTAAAGTGTTCTTTAAGTGATTTTAAATGAATGTACATTACTACTCATTTTTACCGTAGTCGCTAACTAGCGTTTTATAGATGTATACATTGACTAGAAAGTTTTGCAGTGTATATGCGAGTTAGAACGGAAAAGTACATAACGAATTTACTTAAGAAAAACTCGTGTATATATTTTATTGAAAGTGAATAATTTATTTTTCAGTAAATTAAAAATATCTATAAAAGAAGATAACTTTAGATATATCTTACTAAAATTAGGGGCTCAACGATTGTAAATTTCTAAAATAACCGTTTTTAAAACAGTTTTTAACCGTTTTTAATTTTATTTTGGAAACGTAATGCAAAATGTTCCGTGTGATATCACGTGCCCATGCTCTATTAAGAAAGGTTTCTGTAGATGTCACTCCCTCTGGATTCCGGTCTAAATGGAGTGACACTGCCCCGACCATCCAAACCGATACCTTATACCTTCTGATAGGTCGGACGGCTTGGGTTGAATGAAGGAAAAAACTTTTAAACAAAAACATTGGCCATTTCGCCAAATTAAATTTATTCATTCTTTGACGACGCAGACCAATATTCGATTCAGATGTTTTGATTAAATGGCAAATATCTTGTCTGGACGAAAAACAATTGTTTGCGAACTAAGTGGATTTAATTTATCGGTTTTTCCAACTTTGCGAATTTTAAAGATTTTGTTCAGTTTTTTTTTTATTTTATTTGATATTATATTATCATTATGACTATTGTGTCAAAATTTGACTATAATTGGATGGAAACTCGCTGATATAGCAATGATTTTTTGAATTTTACTTCTTGAGCAAAGGGATTTTTTTATTTTTTGCGACTTTAAGTATATTTAACGATCGCGATCGAGTACTTGTATAGGACGTATCAAAAGAGCTTATTTAGGGCTTATCAAAACAGCTTATTTAGGGCATATCACATTCGCGTTGTACAATTAGCATGGTTGCTCATGGAAAAAACATAAAGATAGAAGGATTTTAGTTCAAAACAAGCGATTTAGAAATTGAGTAGTATTATTTGTATCTGTAGTATTTAGTAAGCGGGCTCTTTTGAGGACCCGGGCAAAATCGGGTAATACGTTTTAGTGTTAATTAAAATGCAATTGTACAAAAATATCTTTTAAATATTATTGATATATATGTATAAAATCGTGGATTTTGAAAAAAATATATTATTTTACAAAAACGTATTTAAAGAAAAGAAGTGGGAATAATTTAATTTTTATCACAGTAAAAATCTTAAAGGTAAATATCCATCTATGAAATTCCTCATATAGATGGAGTGGTATTGTTAGCACGTCTGGGTGCAATCTACGAGCCGCGGCTTGTTAGAAAATTATTAGAGCCTTAGCATTGTTGTTTAGACATCAAAGTAATTTTGGGGGTGAGGGGTAGATCCGTAGAGTGGACCAAGATAAAATTTCGGAATAAATATGTAGGAATTTAAAAATGGCTCAGACCAAAACCTCGAGCTGGGCGAATTGAAGGTTTCACCACTGCCTTCTATACGGAGCTCCTATATTGAGTTAACATCTCCAACCTTTAGATAACACCTATATCTTTTGTAGGTAGGACAACTGTCAAAGACCCGTCGGTAATAGGTCAAGAGGTGGAGTCTGTGGAGGAAATATCGTGACTGATGATAACTGTATTAGACAAGGAAGGGGCCTGGAAAGAAAATAAGTCTGGGACTTCGAAGACTGGGACCCATAATTTCAGTCTGAGCCCTGCGGTGAAGAGGGGAGAGCGCAGGATAAATTTGAATTCCTTGCATGGCAGCAAACAGGCGGATTGTTACATAGAGCAAGATTCACTGGTCACTTTCTTCATGCTTAGTTTCGTTTTGAATGAGGAATCTATCCTATCAATTTATTTATAAAAAATCTGATGTGGGCAGCACATGACTTTCCTTATATAATGCAATGTATTTATTACTTTTACAGTAAAAACAAAATAGGTTACTCTTATAGTAGATACTTATATTTTTTCCAAGATAACGAATTTTCGTTAAATAGTCGTTATTTTCATTGAATATCGTCGTTTTTATCTATTTGGCGAGATTTTCTTTGATTTGGAAACATTTAAAAAGTCGCCAAGTTGGCGACATTCCGCCCAATTCCTCGCCAAAATCTCGCCAAGCGTTATGGACGGAGAAATAAGCTATTCTTATAGCAGATAAATGACTATTGGCGTTCACATACGCAAGTGTTACTGAAGTATCTTTTTTCATGAATGGAACGAGCTAGATCCACGAGAATGATGTCACCCAATTTAGCGCATGGTATTACATATGAAAGTGAACGTGTTTTTCAACAGATAATATTTTTTTTTATTTTATATAACTTTTTGATAATTTTTTTGAAAAATGTGCAATATCTCGAGAACGGTTCATGTTAGTGTTCTAAAATTTATGTCAGTCGTTTTCTAATGAAAAATTACATAAGAAATGTCTATTTGGGTAACTTTATTAGCGGTTTTGATTTTTTGACGATTTTTTCAAAATTTCACTCGAAAATTTAGTGGGGTTCTGAACATTCGATTGCGAATAAAAGCAATAGGCTTCCAGTGTTTACGGATTGTGATTTTTGTACCAAATTTCGTTCGAATCGGTCCATTCGTTCGTCAGTTATCGTCTCCACAGACTCACTGACACACACACACACACACACACACACTTTCACACACACACACACACATCACTTCAAAAATGTTTGATTCGTGATCAGGGATTCTTGAAACGTGCTCTCCCGTCGAAAACTCGAATTCGAATTTTCGATCCCGTCACAATACTTTCCTTATACATTATGTATATAAGGAAAGTAACTAGCAGTATACCCGTTCTTCGTACGGAGTATATAATATAAAGAAACTTAAAATTCCCGATTATGTGCAAATTCCTATAGTATATATATTAAATGACATTGTTAATCAAAATAGTCCATTAAAATATTTAATTTAATGCTCCTAAAAAGAAGTTTAAGAATATCTGTTTTCGCTACACAAAATAATCCTCACGGGCAGATCTGAAAAATAAAAACATCCTGGTCCCGTTTGTAAACAAATGTAAAAAAATATGAAGTTGAACCAATATATGCAAAATAAAAGCGCTAAAATTGTATAGGATCCGTACTACTTATATTCGCGAATATTAGAAAATATACCCGTGTATTAGTAGAAGATTACACGTACAGCAACATATGAGTTTCTAAAATCTTTGCCAAAATAAAACAGATGACGTAATAAATTAAAATATCAATAATCCCGTAATCTTTAAACCTAAAGACCGTAATTGATTCCAATATATGCCGGAATATGTGCCAATCTATATGTACTACTTATATTCTTGTAGATTTGAAGATATACGCTTGCATTTGTTGAAGATTACCCGTACTACGTACCGTATATGAGCTTCAACAATTTTTGCAAAAAGAAAAGAAATGAAGCAATAAATTGAAAATATCAATAATCCCCAAAAATATCAATAATAATAATAATAATGTTGAAACCTGAAGACCATAATTGATATAATCCAGTCAAAAATGCAACATTGGTGAAATTTATTTTATATACATACATGTCTTTATTATTTAAATTCGAAAAGATTTAACAAAAATCGTTTGCTGCATAAACACATTCGATTTAAATCCGTTGCTAAACGACATGATATAATTTTTTTTCAAATATTGGGGAGAAAAATATCGTCTGCATAATGCTATTTCTATGGAAAGTTTAATTGTTCGTTTTTAACTAATATCTAGACAATCCCTGATCTTAGAAACTCGAAACATTGAACATATATTAAGTGGGGCTATTGCAAGGCTACCCACAGAATTTCATTAAATTTGATTCAGCCGTTCTCCCGTGGTGATGAGACAAACATACAGACAGACAGATTTTCAATTTTATGTATATAGATGATCTAGTATTTCGATCTGTCAGTCTGTCAAAGACAGGGAAACTAACATTATAAAATTAATCAGAGTGTGGCTCAACCCCAACTTTCTCATTCCAGAATTAATTTTTTGCAAATTTTGCAAAGAGGTAATTTATTTACATCGTTGGTCCAAATGAACATAATTATAGCATGGCACCCTTCATTTTAAAGAGCTTGAAAATAACTTGCCAGTCAGACCAAGTTTGATAATGTAACCCCACGGGGGTTAACTTGGCCCCTGACGTCACGAACACAAAAATCGTATCACAGTTATTTTTCATTAAAATGATTGAAATTGTTAAGTTTCGTAATCGTTGAGATATAATTAATCCTTTTTTATGCATAATTATTTCAAATTTTGTCCTGTGCTGCCGTGTTAAAAAAGTACAAGGTAGGATCAAAAAGTTCGGAGACTGTGTTGATATCTCCAACCCTGATTGGAGGAGAGGAGAACTATTTTACCGTGGCGTAGAGGCAAATGTGACGCGAAATGTGAAAAGGAAGAAGCAGGTGTTTTTCCAGACAATGCATGTCAGTGAACTGTAGTCGTTCGCGTTCGTTGAAACGGAAATGACGTTTGAAGAACATGTGAATATCAAATTCTGCTAGCGTTTGGGGAAATCGCCGACGGAAACATTGCACCTGCTACGTTGTTCTTCAAACGCCATTTCCGTTTCGACGAATGCGAACGACTACAGTTCACTGACACGCATTGTCTGGAAAAATCCTGCACTGTGGACCTGCTTCTTCCTTTTCACATCTCGCGTCACATGTGCCTCTACTTCACGGTAAAATAGTTCCCCTCTCTTCCAATCAGGGTTGGAGATATCAGCACAGTCTTCGAACTTTTTGATTCTACCTTGTATAAAATTTCTCTCGAATATCAAAAAATTGTATTTAGTTCGAGATTTTTCGATAACAAAGCCGGATATAAAGTTTCGTGAATATCCTTTAATATTTGTGGCAGGAATTTTCGAGAAAGCAATACTTTATTTGTACTAAAATTCTATAGCACGAGAAAATAAAAATTTAACGGCTATATATTTGAATGAGCTTATTTTGTTAACAATGTTTGGTGCTCATCATCGAAAATGGTTGCCTTAATTGAGCCTTTACCTCTCCCACCCATTTTATACACTCCGGGAAAAAATGGTAAATACTGATCTATATGGCTCAGTTTAATGGCCAATACCTGCAAGTGTGCTAAGGTGCAGCCTTTTAAGTAACCGAAAGGCTGCATGATTGTCTGGCCATTCGACTGAAATGCGGAAAATAAGCCACCCCACCCCCACCCCCTATCCCCTGCATTACAGGAGTTTGGGGAGTCGTTTTTAAAACTAATAGCAAATTTGATTTAGAGAGTGGCTGTATTTTTTATACGTTTGGAACTCATCTATGCCAATCATAAATAAACTTTTAAAAAGTGAAAAAGTAGAGCTTGGTGAGTGGTATATTTATTTTCTTACTTATTTGCCTTAATTTTTATATATAGGGTGTCCCAAAAAAATTGAAACGCGCTTTAATTCTTTACCTGTTGGAGATAAGTGGGCAATGTAAATTGCAAAAATGTTGAAAGTAAGGTAGGAAATACGACTACGTTAATGAAATAGTCCTCCATTTATTTTCAAAAATTGCACTTTTTAAATTTTTATACGACCCCCTTAGACAAATTGGGTCAATCAGAAAATTTTTATTTTTAATGCAACAAGATCATTAAAAAAACCTCATATCTGTATCTTTAAAATCAACTGAATTATGATAAAGGAAAAAATCGGACTTATGCCTCTTTTCCGTACCATGTGAAAGGCTGTTTTATCAGTGAAAATAGGGATCATAAACAAATTGACGATAGAAATTGTTTAGATCAAAAATACGTTAATATGTGTCAAAAATTTTTTCGCAAATGCATCTAAATAAAGCATTATACAGACAGAGATAATGTAAAACAGTGGTAATCACAACGCGGTTGGATATCTTAGGTATTATCATCCAATTTTATCTTTTTCGTGATATGTCACAAATTTAGATTTCTATTTTGATATATGGTTCCCATTCACAATGTTCAATTTTCAATTAAATATAACTCGCTCAATTTTAAAGATACAGATATGCGAGGTGAGGTTTTTTTAATGATCTTGTTTGATTAAAAATAAAAATTTTCTGATTGACGCAATTTGCCTAAGGGGGTCGTATAAAAATTTAAAAAGTATAACTTTTTGAAAATGAATGGGAGGACTATTTCATTAACGTAGTCATATTTCCTACCTTAATTTCAACATTTTCGCAATTTACATGGCCCACGTATTTTCAATAGGTAAAGAATTAAAGCGGGTTTCAATATTTTTGGGACACCCTGTATACTAGTTAAAAAATTCTGATTTGGGCAACACATGACTTTCCTTATATAATGCAATGAATTTACTACTTTTACAGTTTAAAAAAATGTTATTCTTATAGTAGATACTTGATATTTACCATGATATTGAACTTTTTGCAATTAGTCGTCATTTTCATTGATTTAGAGTTATTTTTATTAATTTGGCGAGATTTTTGTTAATTTGGCAACAATTAAAAATGTCGCCAAGTTGGCGACATTCCGCCAAAATCTCGCCAAGCGTTGTGGACGGAGAAATAAGTTATTCTTACAACAGAAAAATGACTATTGGCGTTCAAATACAAAAGTATTACTCAAAGTGTATTTTTTCATGAATGGAACGAGCTAGATCCACGAGAATGATGTCACCCAATTTATCGCATGGTATTACATATGAAAAGTGAACATGTTTCTCAATAGGAAATATATTTTTTTTTATTTTATATAACTTTTTGATATTTTTTTTTTAAATGTGCAATATCTCAAGAACGGTTCATGTTAGCGTTCTAAAATTTATGTCAATCGTTTTATAATGAAAAATTACATAAGAAATGTCTATTTGCGTAACTTTATTAGCGGTTTTGATTTTTTGGCGATTTTTTCAAAATTTCACTCGAAAATTTAAGGTGGTTCTGAACATTCGATTACGTATAAAAACAATAGGCTTCCAGTGTTTACGGTTTGTGATTTTTGTATCAAATTTCGTTCGTATCGGTCCATTCGTTCGTCAGTTATCGTCTCCACAGACTCACTGACACACACACACACACACATACTTTCACACACACACACACACACATACATCACTTCAAAAATGTTTGATTCGTGATCAGGGATGCTTGAAACGTGCTCTCCCGTCGAAAACTCGAATTCGAATTTTCGACTCCGTCACAATACTTTCCTTATACATTATGTATATAAGGAAAGTAATAGAGCGTATTGTGTGTTTCCCGCGTACAACGTTTTTGAATCAGTTCCAGGAAGAAACGCAAAACCGAGATTCCACTGAAAAGAAATTGGAAAATTCAATTCATTTATTTACATTGTAACTTATTTATTATAGTTTATTTTAATCGTAAACTTTCTAAAATATACAGCATGGCACTTTTCATTTGCTAATTTTTGTTGCCGGTTTCATGTCTCCCCAAATTATCTTTATCTCCTTCGTCACTGAGAAAATCGCTGAAACCCAATACATTCCCACATCTGAGATAAAACTTCACATAGCACAAATAACCAATCACGTCGCACCGGATTCACGTGACTACGTTTATTTGCAATGAAACATATCTCTCGAATCAAAGACTCCACATATCTAAACGATTGCGATAACAAAATTCGATTCATAAATAAATTATGCCTGGATAAAAATAGTCTTCAACAATTTGGGGAAATCCTGACGCCGCAGCTTCCTTTCTATATCTTTTAACAAGTGTGGCAATCCAGACTGAGTAATTTTGAGAGAAATCATCTTGTTGACAGACAAGACTCTAACTGATCATTGAATCTTTTGTCCTTTATGGAGATAAAAATCTGATGTGGGCAGCACATGACTTTCCCTACATAATGCAATGAATTTACTTCTTTCACTGTGAAAAAAATGATATATAAGATAATAAGCAATTTCGTCCCACTAGCTCAACGGTAGAGCATCGACTGGACAGTTCGGAGATCCAGGGTTCGATTCCCGGTTGGGGCATCAAGGCTCTTTACAAAGATCTACGGCATAATGTTTTAAATGGAGGGCAGCATGTAAAACTTTCAGGAGAGCAACATGTAAAACTATTTCGAAGCAACTATAAATTGACAATTATCAGTATTGATAACACCGTAATAAGCAATATTAAAATATTTTAATAATTGATCCATTAATTTGGCGTTATTTTGCAATTTTAACGACATTTTCGTCAATCTGGTGTGAAATATCACCAAGTTGGCTATGTTTTGCTAAATAAGTTGCCAAATTCACCGAATTTATCCTCAAGCGGTACAGGCAGACTAAGAGAAGAGCATTTCTTACAATAAATGACCATTTGCGAATTGCTAGGCGTCAAAATACAAAATTACTACACAAAATATCTTCTCCGGCCACACAATCAGCAACCATAAGCCTTCGGGTTGGTCGTGTGGTCTGGGCTTTCTACAAAATATCTTCTGTCGTGAATGGAACGAAATAGATTCACGATATTGTTGTTAACATATTTATTGCATAACATTATATTAAAAATGAACATATTTCACAATAGTTAATACTTTTTTAAATTTATGTGATTTTTTTTTAACTTATTTGAAAAAAGTGCAATATCTCGAGAACAGTTTGTACTAGCTTTCTAAAGTTTGTGTCAATCGTATTCTAATAAAAAATTACATAAGAAATGATTATTTTCGTAACATTATTAAATATTGTGATTTTTTGAAATTTTTTTCAAAATTTCATTAAAAATTTGGCGGTCTTTTGAACATTTGATTACGTTCAAAATCAATAGACTTCATCAATAGGCTATACTCACCGATTGTAATTTTTGTACCAAATTTCGTTCAAATCTCTCCATTCGTTCGTGAGATATCGTCTCCACAGTCTCATGGACACACACACACACACACACGTCACTTCAAAACCGTCCAATTCAAGTTCAGGAATGCACAGGTTCTTCCATTGAAAATTCGAATTAGAAATTTCGACCCCCATCGTAATATTTTCCCTATAGGGAATTATATATATATAGGGAAAGTAAAAATATATTATATATAGGGAAAGTAAAAACTGATTCCAAATAAGATATTTGGAATAATTGAGAAAATTTTAACTGATCTGTTATTACTTAATGGCGAGATATTTATTGAATGAATGCATTTTTTCTTTACTGTGTAGTTTGGAACCACGATTTTTAATTTTCTTGCAATTTGTTCTCATTAACGCATTTATATATCGATGTCAAGGAGAATCATAAACCAAGTCAATAACTCGAGGAGTATTAGAGTTACAGTATATTTTTTCCATGCCGGTGTGTAAGAAACCCCTATGGTTCTACAGGATGAGAGATTAAGAGGGCTGACTACTTTCCCTACATATATATGTTTTGGGAAATGCCGTACAATGTATAGGATATACAAAAATTAATGTATAGAGTATAAAAAATTAAATTTGCATATTTATGAAATTATCAGTTCAAAGGGGTACAACTATCATGGCTAAACTCCCCTCTGTTTACTGATTATGACCTTCCCTATGACTTTCCCTATGACTTTGACTATTATATAAGGAAAATAGTGTGACCGGATCCAAAATTTGAATTGGAGTTTTCGACGGTAGAACACGTTTCAGGCATCTTCGAACTCAAATCGAACGTTTTTTAATTGATGTTTGCGTTTGTGTGCGAGTTTGTTTTTGTTTGTGTGTGTGTGTGTGTTTCGAATTTAATTTGGTACTATTGTTACAATCAATGAACACTGAAACCGTCCTTTTTGATGGGAACCCTTTTCGATTGAATTTTTGAGAAAAAATAATAAAAAAATTAAGACATTCAATAATGTTAAATAAATAATTGTGCTATATGTTATCTTTCATTCTAAAACGAATGATACAAACTTTAGAACGCTAGCTTGAACTGCTCCCGAGATAGTACACGTTTTTTAAATAAATATACTTAAAACATTACATAAAATTGAACAGTAGTAAATATCATCAAATATGTAATACTTCACGACTAGTTTGGCAAAATATCGCCAACTTTACGTCTTTTTAATGCAGTACCAAATTGACGAAAATGTTGCCACATCGGCAAAAATAACGCTAAAGATACGAAAATGACCCCCAAATTGATGAAATTATTTTTAACATATTTTAATATAACGGAGTATATTGCTTAGCAGATGATAGCAATATTTCCAACTACTGCTAAAACCAACTACTGCTCTCCAACTACCACTCTAACGCTTTAACTACTACTCTATTTCCAACTACTGCTCATAAAAAAAATTGACACAAGTCACAATCACTATCGCCATACAATGATTTATTCGTACTGAAGGATGATTAGTTTCAGTTCCACAGTATTAAAGCAGAAATTTGTTATTACTTATGGAAATTTGTTTTTACTTACGGAAATTTGTTAATACAGTTCCGTCTTAATCTAGTTTGACAGAAGTCAAACTCCTAGTTCAAAGTTACAAACACCGTCTCGTCGAACTTGTTCAATCTGCACTGCACCACAGTCTGATAAATCGTATCACAGTCTTTTATTTATTTGCACACATTAGTCAATCATCTGGGAAATTTGCTTTATCAGATACGAAATAACAAATACACAACAAGATAAAATGCCGGATAAAAACGGACATAGGTTCATTCATATCACCAGCTCCCGGTCTTTGTGATATCTGAATGCGAGGTCTGAAAGGACAGATATTTCAGACTTATACCCGGCCCGGCTCCACAGTAACAGTGCTTAAACCCGGTTAGTGCCCGAAGAAATTAAAAAATGTTGAAACCAAGCTCCGTGCGGTCCGGTCTGAAGACTATTATGATATGGTGTGTCCCGAAATGATTTGTATTCAAATGTGTTAAAATCGTGAATTTGTGGAATTTTTTTCGGAGAATTAAGATAAAAGTTGTTATACTTTTTAAGCATTTATCTTTACAAACTGAAAGCAACACAATAATGTCATGTACTCTTAAAATTCATTCGAAATATTCTAAAAATTATATATGTTCGACCCGACCCGGACCGACCCAACTTTTTTTTTAAAACTAATCCCGATCTCCGCCTAAAATAGATTTTAAAAAATCAGGCCCGAGCCTAAACCCATAGACCAGGCCCGAACCCATTAATTGTTATTGAATCGGAAATATAACAAACGCTTAAGTGTTTCAAAGTTTTCCAATTGATGCAGACATTAGAGTTCTTAAAAGAGATATATCGTGTACGCCCCCCTACTGATAATTTCATTTGTCGACAAAGTATTATGTGGCACCTTTCAAGAACCAGAAAGAACCCTAAGTGAAAGCTTAGTTTGTCTGGAATTCATCTTCACAGTCTGCATCCATGTTTTTAAACTTTTCTGTCCTGGAACCCTTTTGATATTCAATTTGATAGAGGAACCCCCAAATTAGTAAAAGTCGCCTGTGATCCAAATTATACATTCAAATTTTACGGGTTCTTTAATTTTGAAGAATATATATACGAAATTACCCCGTCGCGGAACCCTTGGAATATTATCACGGAACCCCAAGGAAACCCCGAATTAATTTTCTCTTTCTCTCATAATTCATTAAATTGAGTTTAATTGTACAAAATTATACGAATAATTATTTGAAATTACATTGAATTTACTGTTTTAGTTCAATTTTTATTTTCATTTGGCTGCTAGCGAATTTTTCTATTATAATTAAAAGATATACTCATTAAAAATAAATTAAGAGATTTTTTTTCTTTGGTTGTATACATATATTACAAAGTAACATAGAATATGGTAAAAACATTTTTAGAATATTTTTAAATAGTGTTTAATAGCAACGACCGCATCGAGGTTTCAAATTCCAGGGCCGATCATATTTTCCTGCAAAATTTACCTGCCGCCGAAAATAAATATTCACTTAACGTGGATATATAGGCTGAACAATGTTGAACGAATTCAGAATCGATTTTTAAGTCAGCTTTTCTACAGTTGATTAAAAAAGTTTCTCCTTAATGACGAGATCCCTCGGCCGTGCACGGATCGTAATAAACGCCCATTTCCCTCTCTCTCACATACACATGCTCTCTCTTCTCTCTCTCTCACACGCACACCCTCTCCCTTCCCTCTCTCTCACGCACACACCCTCACACACATATATATCTTCGTTCCTTATGTCGCAGATATTAACATCAGCTTGATTTAAACATAACAAAGTTATTGAAAATCGAGATATACATTAAGTATTTAACGAAATATTTGCAAAAAATCTGATGTGAGCAACACATGACTTTCCTTATATAATGCAATGAATTTACTACTTTTACAGTTAAAAAAAATATTATTGTTATAGTAGATACTTATATTCTTTCCAAGATATTGAATTTTCTTCAATTAGTAGTCATTTTCATTGATTTAGCGTCATTTTTATCCATTTGGCAAGATTTTCGTTAATTTGGCAACGTTTAAAAATGTCGCCAAGTTAGCGACATTCCGCTAAATTCGTCGCCAAAATCTCACCAAGCGTTATGGACGGAGAAATAAGTTATTCTTACAGCAGATACATGAATATTGGCGTTCAAATACAAAAGTATTACTCAAAGTATCTTTCCTCGTGAATGGAACGAGTTAGATCCACGAGAATGATATCACCCAATTTATCGCATTGGTATTACATATGAAAAGTGAACATGTTTCTCAATAGGATTTTTTTTTTTATATGATTTTTTATAATTTTTTTGAATAATGTGCAATATTTCGAGAACGGTTCATGTTAGCGTTCAAAAATTTATGTCAATCGTTTTTTAATGAAAAATTACATAAGAAATGTCTGTTTGCGTAACTTTATTAGAGGTTTTTGATTTTTTGACGATTTTTTCAAAATTTCACTTCAATATGTAGGGGTGTTCTGAACATTTGATTGCGTATAAAAACAATAGGCTTCCAGTGCTTACGGATTGCAATTTTTGTACCAAATTTCGTTCGAATCGGTCCATTCGTTCGTCAGTTATCGTCTCCATAGACTCACTGACACACACACATACTTTCACACACACACACACACACACATACAGACATCACCTCAAAAATGTTTGATTCGTGATCAGGGTTGCTTGAAACGCGCTTTCCCGTCGAAAACTCGAATTCGAATTTTCGACCCCGTCACAATACTTTCCTTATACATTATGTATATAAGGAAAGTAAAAAAAAAAGATAAGATGTTCTCTAATCTCGCAATTTTTTCCCCTGGCTACACAGTCTTTATCCGTTATAATTATGGTTTTGGACAAAACCACATCTGGTTTCTGAAATCAATTGATGTCGTAGTTTCTGTTAAGGCAGTGTTAAATAAATATTATTTCCCTTTAATAAAACCATATCCAATTTCGAATATGTGTATATAAATTATTACTTTCCTTATATACATATAAGGAAAGTATATGCGTATAAGGAAAAAAGTATATACGTATATATAAGTATATACGTATATATACGTGTATACGTATATATAAGTATATACGTATATATACGTGTATACGTATATATAAAAATATACGTATATAAATTATTACTTTCCTTATATACATATAAGGAAAGTATATACGTATAAGGAAAGTATTGTGACGGGGTCGAAAATTCGAATTCGAGTTTTCGACCGAAGAGCACGTTTCAAGCATCCCTGAACAGGATTCACACGTTTTTAAGATGATGTCTGTGTGTGTATGTGAGTCTGTGAGGCAATAACTGACGAACAAATGGAGCGATTCGAATAAAATTTGGTGCTTAAATTACAATCCATGAATTTTGGAATCCTATTGTTTTTATATGCAATCGAATGTTCAGAACCCCCTAAATTTTTGAGTGAAATTTTGAAAAAATCATAAAAAAATTAAAACCTTTAATAAAATTACGTAAATATAGCCATTTCTTATGCAGTTTTTCATTAGAAAACAATTGACATAAATTTTAGAACGCTAGCATGAATCGTTCTCGAGGTATTGCACATTTTTCAAAATTTTATCAAAAAATCATATAAAATAAAAAAAAATATTACCTATTGTGAAATATATTCACTTTTTATAAGAAATATCTTGTGATAAATTTGATGACGTCATTCTAGTGGATTTAGCTCGTTCCATTCATGAGAAAAGATACTTTGAGTAATAATTTTGTATTTGAACGTCAACAGTCATTTATCTGCTATAAGAATAACTTATTTCTCCGTCCATAATGCTTGGTGAGATTTTGGTGACGAATTGGTCTTAATGTCGCCAACTCGGCGACTTTATAAATGTTGCCAAATTAGCGAAAATCTCTCCACGTGGATAAAAATGACGCTATATCAATTAAAATGATGACTAATTGACGAAAATTCAATATCTTGGATAGAATATAAGTATCTACTATAAGAATAACGTATTTTTTTTTACTGTAAGAGCAGTAAATTCATTGCATTATATGAGGAAAGTCATGTGCTGCTCACATCAGATTTTTTATGAATACATTTTTAAATAGGTTCCACGGAGAAACGCAAAACCGGGATTTTACTGTAACAACAAAATTGCACAATGCCATCAATTTATTTTCATTGTCATTCAATCATTATATTTTATTTTATTTCTAACCTTGTTAAAATATATATCATGAAACTTTTTATTTGCTAATTTTGGTCCCTGGTTTTATATCTCTTCCAATTATTTTATCCCACTTCGCCACTGGTTAAAAGCCACACTGAAGACCGCATAACAAGCTCAAAATCGGTCTATGAATGTAATCATCTGAAATGAGAGTACAACACTAGCCTTGTAGAAGCCAAGGACGCTTTCTAGCCTCCCCTCCCCCCAGGATTCGGGAATTTCTGTATTAGAGTAAAATAACAAGTTTACCTTCTGCCCTCCCATTTGACCTGTCTCAAAAATTCGAACGAATGTGATTAGATATATTTTATGTGTGCTTTCCAGTTTGGCGCTGATTGCATACAAGGTCTTTTACCTCCTCCTTTTAGAGTGATTAAATTCATCATACCTTCAAAAATTCGCTTCGTTATCTGCCCAGAGGTAACGAGGATGGTATCTCAGAAATATTGTATTTGTTATTCGTTCAGCGTAGGGTCTCCCCAAAAGGGCCTCTTTCACCTCACTGGGAATGCTCCGCAGGGCTTCAAAATTACCTTTTTTTTTATTTTTAGGGTCAGTAATTTTTAGATCCACCAATTATCTCTGTGAAACTAGTCTTGGACGTAAATTCAGAAGCTACAGAGAGCAGCACAGACCATTGGTTGCCTCAGAACCGTGCTGTGCAAGAGAGGGTAAGTCCTAGTCTGTTTAGTGTGTCTGTGTTGTATCTTCTTTGACATGCAATGACACTTCCATTACTTGAAATTTCTATGAATCGAATTTTCTATGAATCGAATTATTTCTACTCTTTGCCCCGGAAAATTTTTCATTGCATTTTATATTACTGAAGCCGAATTTTTTTTTCTAGCCGAATTTTTTCATCACTAGAAATAATATTGAATTTTTCACAGTACAATTATTGTGGGAGATAGCTCAAAATTAATGACTCAAAGTGGACTGTAATAATGATTTATTTTTATCACAACCATGTGGTATACAATTTGTTGGGGGAGAGAACTCCCCCTGGCCCAAAGGCGTCAAAGAATATTTTACAACTGCTGGTTACAAAAAGGTTGTAACATTTTCTCAGGTTTTGGAGAGACCATACCAAGTATCATCGCCAACGCTAATTACGCGCGCCAACAATTATCATTTCCAGAACTTGAATTTTTTAGCAACAAAGCTATTTCACCGCTGTTTATTACTTTCCGGTACCATGTAATACAGTATTGTTTTTACGAAAATTTTCGAATTTTAGATTTTAATACTAATATATGGTTTAAGAGCCTCTAAACACGTTTCGACTGTTTTGGGAATGATGTCCGTCTGTTTGTCAATCTGTCTGTCTGTGGTCGATTTCTTGTGTACGCGATAACGGCCAAAAATATTAATGGATTTACACGAAACTTTTGGCTTTGTTTAAAAAAAAAATCTAGAGCTAGATAGAATTCTTTTTATTTTTAAAGTATATTTGAAATTATATATTTTTTAACATGGCAGCACAGAAAAAAATTTAGCATAATCGTGCATAAAAGGGTTTATTTGTGGCTCGATCACGGGACTTAATAGTTTCAATCATTGCTGTGTAACATAGCCGCGATACAATTTTTCGTTCGTGACGTCATTAGCCCCCTCGGGGATTGGGCTACCCCCTCCCAGGAGTACATTACATTGTCAAGCATGGTATATCGATCAAATAATTTTTCACGCTCTTTTAAAGTGAACGTGCTGTAATTGTAATCAATTAGACCCATAATAGCGATTTTTTAAAAATTTTCTTGTAAAATTTGAAAAAAAAAAGCTATTAAAAATGAATTCGGTTATGTGAAAGTTGAGCTAAACTACAATCCAATTAATTTTTGACTAGAATTTTTAACAAAACTCGTTCAAAAAGATGTAACTTTTAAGAATCCGCTAATTTTGATATAATTAATTCGTAGTGTCTTCATATATTGATCCGACAGAGAAATTGTTGAATCCATTTAAAGGATAAAACCGTAGATAAACAGACTCTTGACTAATTTATTCCGTCTACCCTTCCAACAGTTTAGGAAGCTACTGACGCGATAGAACAGTGATTCCCAATCTTTTTGTTTGAAGGAACCCTTGAAATATTTCGTATAATCTTGCAGAACCCCTACACATATTAGGTTGCACAGGGATTAATTTCAAAATTTACATGTAATAGAATTCATAAATAATAACTAAAACTTATATTGCTTTTGAATGAAATATTACGAGAGTATATATTGCTTTTTTCTATTTATTAATTACTGGTAATAGAAAAATTACAAACACATTTTCTTTGCATCTGGCTTACTAGTTACAAACAAACGTGTATATTACTTTCCTTATATACATAATGTATAAGGAAAGTATTGTGACGAAGTCGAAAATTCGAATCCCTGATCACGAATGAAACTTTTCTGAGGTGATGTCTATGTGTGTGTGTGTGTGTGTGTGTGTGTGTGTGTGTGTGTGTGTGTGAAAGTATGTGTGTGTGTGTGTGTGTGTATCAGTGAGTCTGTGGAGACGATATCCCACGAACGAATGTAGCGATTCGAATGAAATTTGGTACAAAAATCACAATCCGTGAATATTGGAAGCCTATTTTTTTAAACGCAATCGAAGTTTCAGGACCCCCCCCTAAATTTTCGGGTGAAATTTTGAAAAAATCATCAAAAAATCAAAACCCTTTAAGAAAGTTGCGCAAATAGACATTTCTTTTGTAATTTTTCTTTTGAAAACGATTGACATAAATCTTAGAACGCTAGCATGAATCGTTCTCGAGATATTGCACATTTTTCAAATAAATTTATCAAAATATCCCATAAATTAAAAAAATATATATATTAACTGTTGAGAAACATGTTCACTTTTCATATGTAATATCATGCGATAAATTTAATGACATCATTCTCGTGGATCTAGCTCGTTCCATTCATAAAAAAAGATACTTTGAGTAATACATTTGTATTTGAACGCCAATAGTCGTTTATCTGCTATAAGAATAACTTATTTCTCCATCCATAACGCTTGGCGAGATTTTGGCGACGAATTTGGCAGAATGTTGCCAACTTGGCGACAATCCTCCTATCATTGCGACTCTAAATCTATGAAAATGATGATTAATTAACGAAAATTCAATGTCTTTGAAATAATATAAGTATCTACTATAAGAATCGCCAATTTTTTTTGCTGTAAAAATAGTAAATTCATTGCATTATATAAGAAAAGTCATGTGCTGCCCACATCAGATTTTTTTGTAATGATTTTGTTTTATTATATAATTGTTTTTCACAAATATTGTTAATTAAAAAGAAGTTACATTTTATTGTTTAATGATACATACATATTTGATATGATGTAATTAAAAATGTTATATTTTAATTGGTTTAGCATTTTTATATTGCTGTTTGGCTCTTTTTTCAAAATCTTAACTGGGAACATTATGAATACTTAGAAGGAATTCTGATAATATTATCATTACTGTCAATTGAATTCCTTGTCACTACAATAAACTCCCCGCTTTAACAAAATTTCTCTTTCGAAATTAAACTCTCTCTGCTTAAATTTGAACTGTCAATTGAATATGTAGCCAAGTTAAATTTTCAAAATGATTCAATCTTTTATTAATAGACCACGTTCAAGTCGTAATAATTTTAAATGTTTTACTCAATTATAAGAAATGTGGCAAGCTGTACTTTTTATTTGCAAACGGAGACCTGGTTGGGAATTACTGCGATGGAAACTGGGGCATTTTGCAAAATTGCGAGAATCTGTCAATCATAATATTTTTCAAACTGTTGCTCTTTTAGATACTTTCATATTAAAAGAAAATCAAAAGTCAAAACAGCAAACCAAAATAACATTTATTTTAAACAAATGCAAACGGTAGGTACTATATGTATAGACTTCTGTTTCAAGTTAAAAATTGATATATCATTGGGAAATTATTGATAAATGCTGATCTAAGGGGTACTTCACATTCTTGGATATTTATTCTTAACTCGAATTTGCAGTTACTCTAAGAGTTTTACCGTTTTAACTTTTAATAACTTCAAGTGTTTTAATTGTTAAATTTCAATAACTTGAAAGTGTTTTACCGCTTTTATGTTCAATAATTTGAAGTGTTTTACTGCTTTAATTTTCAATAACTTGGAGATTCGAGCTATCGAAGTTTCACTCTATTATTATTTAAAATTTTTATATGAACCGTAATCTGAGTAAAAGGAATTACGTTATTATATTACACGTGTATAAAATCGAAAAAATCGTATTTAGTCTGATCGAAGTAGCGTTACTTGTATACTGGAGAATCGAATTAGCGTTACTTGTATACCGGAGAATCGAATTAGCGTTACTTGTATACCGGAGAATCGAATTAGCGTTACTTGTATACCGGAGAATTCCGCCGATCACTGGGAAATCGCCCACTCTTTTGCTTTTGTCTCGATTTGAAAGTCTAAAAAAATCCTTGAAACAGTCTCCACATGCTAAACATCGGAAAAAATGTGGAAAAACGATGAAATAAAAATTTATTGTCGAATTCATTTTAGTAAATTGATTGATAAAAATAATTTTGTTTATCTAAAAATTCCGAATACGCATCCTATAAATCAGTGGGAGACCCATAACATTCAATTATATTGTAGTATAGCCCGTGCTGGCAAGTGTATATTATATTTGGCAAAGCAAACCTCATTTCTAAGCGCCTGTAGCTCAGTCCCCAAGAAATCGAAAAATCTTATTTTTTTTCTCTCTATAAAGTCACCTCAAAGCTGAGATAAAGAAAAAAATTACTACGGTAGCCCCCAGATAAAGAACTTTAAAACTGCACTATTTATGACTGACGTCCCCCCCCCCCCCCCCCCCCCTCTCTTGTTTTTTTTTTTTTTTTTTTTTTTTTCCAGTATTGACTGACCGGTAGTCTAAACCGGTGTTTTTCAAACTTTTTTGGTCGGGGAACCCGTTTTGAAATACCAATTGATGGCGGAACCCCAAAATGAGAAGAAGTATTCGAATGCAAATTATGCATTCAAATTTGACTCGTTTTCTTTTCATTTTTAAAAAAAATTTACACTAAATTATCGTAAACCCATGGAATACTGTCGCGGAACCCTAAGAGTTCCGCGGAAAATACTTTGAAAAACGCTGGCCTAAACTACTAAACTTATTTTAATAAATGATGACTCTTTTTATGTGTTCTGGTGGGAAGTGTATATATATATATATATATATATATATATATATAATAGTAGTTTGAAAATCCAATGAACGAAAAGTAAGAAGATGCAACGCGATAAACCTAACTTTCTAAAACACCCACAGAATAAAATATAATACAGCAAATCATCAATCAAATGGGAAAAAATACAAAACACAAGCTATCAAGTTACAGAAAATCAACAAAATTCAAAGGTATGGAAACGAAAAAAAAAAACTTAATAAAATAAGCTATATCGCTATATACGTGGAAAAAGGGCTAAGCCTAAACAAATGGAAATGTTCTCTTCGTAAAATTCGTTCTCAAGTCCAAGTATTTTACGAAGCAGACACAAAACATGTATGTTTCTGAAGAAATAGATAGATTATATCTATAAACTATTTCATATATGTGTGTGTGTGTGTGTGTACTTTTCCTTTTAAAACTTAAGATAAATTTGTTTTGGAATTTCAAAAATTAAAAAAAAATATGAACAAATGATGATCGCGGTAAAGCACAATTTACAATGCCTGATCTCATTGTTATGTCATGTTGATAAATATTTCGGAAAAAAATATTGAAATCTAACAAAAGCAAAACTTCATGGTAAAAAAAAAGAAAAAAAAACTCGCCAAGTGCAAGAAACAAAAACCTCTTTCTAAAAAGATATGAAATCTCAAATGGTTTGCGCCAAGTCCCGCAGGATCGAAGCTATTCTCTCAGATTTAGGGTAACCCACTGAATGATATTAACCCTTCTTATGATAGCAACAAGTATCTGGCGTTTATTGAGTGAAATAATCGTACCAAATTTTATTCCATTCTATCTATTTGTTCGAGAGACGTCGTACCCACTATCTGGCAGATACACACTCGAACATCATTGAAAAATTGGATGATTTGTATACATAGATGCTCAAAACCTGTAAATCTGTCAGAAGTCGAGGGTTGGATTTCTAATCCTGTCATAATACTTCCTCTTTACATATATTACATAATGTAAGAAAATTAATAATAATAGTGTGACTAACTAACATTATCCAGAATTTTTTAAAGATATAATGAAACTATTATCTTGTCCACACTGTCACCATTTTCTCGTATTAATTAATCTTTCATTGTTGATTATAAATCTAATAAGCAAATAAGTTCTTCTTCAGATCAAACCATGGTCAACATTCTCTTGATCTTTTTAATGAATGATGTTACTTATCTGTAGAAATTAGTTTACAGATGTTTCCAGGATAGTCCATGCCTACGTTGGACAGCAAAGGGTTTGAAGGTAAGATAAACAGTTTCGCATCCAGGTACATTTCGTCATGTGATAACCAGAGGAACGTAGCTCAGCTTTACTGATTTTACAGAAGAGGGGAAAATAAATATTCTTAAGGTTGTTATTCATATTTAAACAAAATATTAAAAACTTTATTAAAAAATCTGATGTGGGCAACACATGACTTTCCTTATATAATGTAATGAATTTACTACTTTTACAGTAAAAAAATAGGTTTTTCTTATAGTAGATACTAATATTCCTTCCAAGATATTGAGTTTTCGACAATTAGTCGTCATTTTCATTGATTTAGCGTCATTTTTATCCATTTGGCGGGATTTTCGTTAATTTGGCAACATTTCAAAAAGTCGCCAAGTTGGCGACATTCCGCCAAATTCGTCACCAAAACCTCGCCAAGCGTTATGGACGAAGAAATATGTTATTCTTACAGCAGACAAATGATTATTGGCGTTCAACTACAAACGTATTACTCAAAGTATCTTTTTCCTTGAATGGAATGAACTAGATCCACGAGAATGATGTCACCCAATTTATCGTATGGTATTACATATGAAAAGTGAACATGTTTCTCAATAGAACATTTTTTTTTCATTTTATATGACTTTTTGATAATTTTTTTGAAAAATATACAATATCTCGAGAACGGTTCATATTAGCGTTTTAAAATTTATGCCAATCGTTTTCTAATGAAAAATTACATAAGAAATGTTTATTTGCGTAACTTTATTAGCGGTTTTGATTTTTTGACGATTTTTCCAAAATTTCATTCGAAAATTTAGGGGGGTTCTGAACATTCGATTGCATATAAAAACAATAGGCTTCCAGTGTTTACGAATTGTGATTTTTGTACCAAATTTGGTTCGAATCGGTCTATTCGTTCGTCAGTTATCGTCTCCACAGACTCACTGACACACACACACACACATACTTTCACACATACACACACACACACACACACACACACATACTTTCACACATACACACACACACACACACACTGACATCACTTCAAAATAGTTTGATTCGTGATCAGGGATGCTTGAAACGTGCTCTCCCGTCGAAAACTCGATTTCGAATTTTCGACCCCGTCACAATACTTTCCTTATACATTATGTATATAAGGAAAGTAAAAAGCTTCATGACACTTTAAAATGAGTTTCAATCAACAGCAATCATATAGCATCGTTGCTTCAAAGAGAAATAAATAAATAAATCACTCAGAAAATTTCGTTTTTGGAGTTAAGTTCCTCTGGTTTTGATACGACGATTTATTATGATTTCTTTGCAGTGGAAAGCCATTTTTGCAAGCTGCTTGCATTTGAAGTAAGTACATCTGTTCACTTTATTTTCAAAGAAGCTTGAAGTACATCAATGAGAAATACTCTATATTTTTTTTATGAAGTAATTAATGCATAAAATTTTGATCTTTTTTATTTTTTTTAGAATATACACTCATTGAGGAAAAGTTATGCACCAACAAGGAGGCAATGGAATCGAATAAAACGTTACTATATGATTGAAATTATGACGGTAATAAGTGCATTATCGTAACAAAAGGGCAATTTTCTGTAAACAACGGTACAATTTAAAGTTACCTTTAGTACCAGTAGAACCTGTGGCAATACGTCAGGCATGGAATCATATAGATGCCGCATGCTATCCTGCGACATATCGGGCCCTCAGATGTTGCAAGTGCCACTGCATATCCGACATGCTCGCAGATGGGCCAAACTTAGGTGCCATCTAGTCCCAAAAATACCCAATGGACGGCAATCTGGAAACAGAAGAGGTGTGGCAACCTCTGAGACATTTCTGGAAAACTCTAGCTACATGCGGGCGAGCATTATCATGTTGGAAAATAGCTCTTTGTAGACCTACCATGAACGGCAACACATGGGGTTGCCGGATTTCTTAAACGTACCTTATGTTGTCAATGTTCCTCATACCGCTGCTAGTGGTAAAGGCTATCATACTAAATGGCTAACCAGATCATTGTTCTAGCATTTCAGGTAGTGTATCGTTCAATAGTCAATTTGGGGTTGAAACGCACACCAGTAGTCATTCATACTAGCACCGTGCTCGTCTTTATTATACGCCTCAGTGATGGCAATTCGAGCGCCTTCAGAGTGACGTGCATCCATAGGTAATCACACCAAACTGGAATCATTTAATCATTTGTATATCTGCGCTAAACATAGCTCTTTACCAATCACATGGTTCTGTCTAGGTGCATAACTTTTTTTTTTTTTTTTTTTTTTTTACCAATAAGTATATATTAATGGCAAGCGGTCTGTGAAGTGGACATTTACAGGTAATATATGGAGGTATAAAATTTTTCAAAAATGGAATTTTAAGTATGTAATTTTCTGAAGAGTAAGTGTATACTGATCATATTTAAAATATCTCTATTGAAATCCTTTAATATATATCTATCAGACGAAAATCAATCAACCTTCGTAGGAATATAACATACAAAACTTCTTTGACAAAGCTGCCTATATCATTTAAGTGACGACAATTGGTACCAGGATAGAACGTATGATATAAATAAACAATCGGAATCAAATAAGTTTTTCAATGTCCTCCCCTACATAACAGTGGAAAATCAATTTTAATCACACAAGAAATTGAACCCAATTGTTCGTGTATCTAGATCCAATTCAAAACAATATTACATAATCCTAATTACAATCTTCCCATTGTCCAAAATTGATAGTATGCAATACTGTCGAAAAGAAATGAAAGGGTTTTGCATAACATCCATTTTAGTAATATTGTTTAAGTAGATTTATGCAGTATTGTTTGAGTTGAATCTATCTACACCCTCATTTCTCTTCGATAATTTTGCATACTATCAATTTTGGATAATGGTAAGATTTATTTATGTATTATTGTTTCAAAATGAATCTACCTACACCATCAATTGGGTTCAACATCGTGTGTGATTGAAATTAATTTTTTACTGTCCTGTGAGTCACTGTTATGCGCCACAATGAACCGCAACTCGCAGAGGAAATGCATGTAATGGGAAAAACATAGCCATGACGTACGTAAATGACGTAACGACGCAACGCAATGGCGTTAGAATTTGGCAGATGGAAATGTTCGGCAAAATAAAACTGTGTGCTAAGTTTCAGCACTAAGTACTCTGGGAGCCGAGAACGAGCCCGTAAAAGATGGCGCACGTAATGACGTAAAGTCTAAATTTAATAGATGAACATGTTACGCGAGGAGAAACTGTGTGCAGAGTCCATTTGAAGTTGATAAAAAATGTGTGGGAAAAAAAGAGAAAAAGTTCTGAGTTAATCTGTGGTACTTTATGGGTGAAGTACACTAACATGTTCAATTTACCGAATTAACTATAAACGTCCTATTTAAAATGAGATCGACTTCAAATATGGAACAGCGGTGAACTGTTTGATAAGGTCCATTAAAAAATATTGAAATAACCAACATTATCAAATGAGTCACATTGTTCTTATTATGGCACTTCAGTTTTTCAACGGGTATTTATTTAGCTAGTTTCTACTAAATGTGGTTAAGTTCTATCTGCTATATCAGTCTGTGCAGAAGGTTTTGAACAGAGATACTGATTAATGTCACTATGTACATGTTATTAATGGAAATATTAATTATTTTTATTGCCGGCAAAATTTTTGTCATACTACCGTTTTAATTTTATTTTTAAATATCTATTCCTTAGGATCTGTTATAGATAAAGATGCTTCGGATTCAGCATCGAATTCCGGAGGCAGATGGGGAGTTCACTAAGTATTTAGATATATTCAATGAAAATCAGAATATAGCGATATGTCGATTTTTGTAGTATTTCAATACATGTTGATTGGCTTAGGTACCTCAAACTATAGGGTGCAAAGTATCGAGGTTATTTCAATGGGCACTCGACTGGCACCCAATCAAAAAGTTGTCAACTTGACGTCATGGGAATTAAGTTTAGTCATTCATGATGGCGCGTTTCAGAGTAAACTTTAGGAGGTGTTTTCAAAACACAAAAAGTTTTAGCATAATTACAGTTAAAAATTGTTTAATTTTGAAGTGGCAATATCCAGGCGTAAACAACTTGCGCAAATGTTTTAAATTGTGCTCTGCACACAGGATCTAGTGACGTCCAAGGTAATTTAGTGACGTCGGTGGAGAGTAAGATACGAGTTGCCGTTAATAAGTTCGTCCCCTCTTGACAGCCCCAGAACAAAATGCGTGGGTTCTTTCTTAGTCTCCATACCCTCATACACACAAAGCCAAGTAAAAAATAATTAAGCCAGTTATGCATGGGACGAAACCCCCTGTTAAATATTGGTCAGGGTGTAGATTACTTTATAAAGGATAATTTACGAAATTACTGTGGCGAACAAAACTTCTTCAAAGCATAAATTCTAGAATATTTCTGGTGGAAGTTTTGAATTATTTATTTTCCCTCAACGGAAATACAGGGCGTTATTAATATTAAAATACTTGAATTCTGCAGTATACATTTGGCTCTAGATTTTTTTTTTTTTTTTTTTGGACAGTCATTTTATTTTATTTTATTTTTTATTTTAATCCATTTACGTGGCAATTACAGATGAAATCCAGTTACAGTAGCCACACTAAAACAAAAAAATCTGATGTGGGCAACACATGACTTTCCTTATATAATGCAATGAATTTACTACTTTTACAACTAAAAAAACGTTATTCTTATAGTAGATACTTATATTCTTTCCATGATATTAAATTTTCTTCAATTAGACGTCATTTTCATTGATTTAGCGTCATTTTTACCAATTTGGCGAGATTTTTGTTAATTTAGCAACAAGTAAATTTGACGGAATGTCGCCAAGTTGGCGACATTCCGTCAAATTCGTCGCCAAAATCTCGCCAAGCGTTATGAACGGAGAAATAAGTTACTCTTACAGCAGATAAATGACTATTGGCGTTCAAATACAAAAGTATTACTCAAAGTATCTTTTTTCATGAATGGAACGAGCTAGATCCACGAGAATGATGTCACCAAATTTATCGCATGGTATTACATATGAAAAGTGAACATGTTTCTCAATGGTAAATATATTTTTTTTTATTTTATATGACTTTTAATAATTTTTTTGAAAAATGTGCAATATCTCAAGAACGATTCATTTTAGCGTTCTAAAATTTATGCCAATCGTTTTCTAATGAAAAATTACATGAGAAATGTCTATTTGCGTAACTTTATTAGCGGTTTTGATTTTTTGACGATTTTTTCAAAATTTCATTCGAAAATTTAGGGGAGTTTTGAACATTCGATTGCGTATAAAAACAATAGGCTTCCAGTGTTTACGGATTGTGATTGTTGTACCAAATTTGGTTCGAATCGGTCCATTCGTTCGTCAGTCATCGTCTCCACAGACTCACACACACACACACACACAGACATCACTCCAAAAATGTTTGATTCGTGATCAGGGGTGCTTGAAACGTGCTCTCCCGTCGAAAACTGGAATTCGAATTTTCGACCCCGTCACAATACTTTCCTTATACATTATGTATATAAGGAAAGTAATATCAGATACAGGAATATAAGATACATAAATAACAGAATATAATATACAGGAATACTAATTCGTATACATGTCAATCGCATCCAAACAGGCTTTTTTAAAACAGGCAGGAGTCAAATTAAATATATCAATATCAGTACAATAGGTATTATACAGATCAACAAATTTATAGATTGAATATCATTTAAGGTAATTGTGTTTAACAGTAGTATTGTGAAACAAAGTTTTTTTCCTAGTATTATTAACAGGTATATGAAATTCCAGGCAAGAAAGTAAAATGGGGCGATCAATAGTATTATTTGAAATTTTATAACAAAACAAAAGGCAGGACCATTTTCTTCTTTTTTTAAGAGACATTAAACTATATTTCCGTCTGAGTTCACTCATATGCATATCATAAGGATAATAGCCAGTCAATCTGTAATCCATAGTACGTAAAAGTTTATTTTGCACAATTTCTATTCGTTGAGAATGCAGACCGTAAACCGGATCCCAGTTCATTGCACAATATTCCAATATTGGCCTAACAAGGGTATTAAAAATACAAATAATAGTATCAGACCTGGTAAAAACACGAGTACGTCTTAGGGTGAAACCAAGTCTTTGGTATGCTCTTTTAATAGTGTGAGACCCGAAATTGTGTTCTCACATGAGACACTTTTATTTGTTGTATTTGCCCAGAACGGCTTGTTGATGCCCAGAACGGCTAACAAAGCGGTAGTCTGGCTGGCACCGGGGTTTATGACAACGTGAACTTTAAGGTCATAATACTATAAATTTAGGGGTGCCAGAACAGAGGGGCCTTGCTAAATGTAAAATGATGCCATTGGGTTAAGAAGAACCAATGAACGCCAAGGGGAAGAAGGGCGGAGCCCCTCCCCCCGCCGAGGGAACCACAGCAGACGAAAGAAAAAGAGTTCAGTTTTAGACGAAATCAGAGATGTAGACAACGAGAAGCAGAGATGGAGATCAGACATGAAAAGAGAAACGATCACGATTTTTGACTGAAGAGCACGGGTAGAGAAGCATAAAAAAACCAACAGATTTGTAGAGTGTCTCGTAGAGGTTCCAAATTAATAGAGGTAGATCAAATGGCGAGTGCATTAAAAGTACGAGGAGGAGCCACACACCACAGAGTTATGGCAGTATAAGACTGATGCAAGCCTTTGAGAGATGATAAGCCCAAGAAACGTTTAAATGGCGTTTATTTAAAACAGTCCAGTTATACAATTCATCAAGATCTCTCTGCATCAGTTAGTTCACAATCAGTCAAAGAGTTTTTTCATATAAAGTTTCAAGTCGTCCGCAAACATAAGACATTTTGCAGTTTTAAAAATCTTGGGAATTTCATTAATAAAAATTAAAAAAAGGAGTGGGCCCAGATTAGATCCCTGAAGAACACCAGGGGAATTACTGTATAGTCTAGAGTTTATACCAAAGTACTTTACAGAATACAGTCTATCTGTAATATAAGAGTAGAACCACATCGACAAATCAACACTAAATCCGGCAGCAAATAGTCTACAAGCTAGTAACCCCAGATCGATATGATCAAAAGCTTTACTAAAGTCAGTATAAATAACATCCAGTTGGCTCTTGATTTTAATAGCTTCAATAATATCACTGGTAAAACAAGCTAAATTAGTTAAAGTTGATTGCATTGGAATAAACCCATGCTGGTACGGAGAAATCCATTGCTTAATTTGGGAAAAGATCCTTTCATGCATAACACATTCAAAAACTTTGGAAAAAGAGGAAAGAATGGTAATAGGCCTGTAGTTAGTAATATCATGCTTGTTGTTCTTTTTATGTACAGGAATAACTTGACCATATTTCCAGACATTGGGAAAAGTCATGGTTTTAATTGAAAGATTAAACAAAATAAGCAGGGCGTAAGTTAGAGAATCAGCACAACCCTTAGTAAAAGTCATAAGTTGATTTTAGAATGCAAATGGAATAGAAACAAGAAATGCCAACAAACCAAGTAGATTTGTTAGCGAAAAGCACTCATGATTCTTAAAAGATTGTGAACCACTTTTTAAGCTGAGTGAAACTTTGATATGAAGTTGAAATTGCAAGGCCAGTTTTGATTACTTTCTTATTTTCCCCAATATCTATTAGAAAAATATTTTTATTTTCAAGTTTTAATAAGCTAGGAATTTAAGGGGAAAATGAAAATAAAATTGTTCATAAATAATACAATTTCAAAATGTGCACACGTTTAGAATATAATAAAGATCGTAATATACATAAGAACATATTTTTTAAATTAAAATATCCGTCATCTACGTTTAGAAAGTGGAAAAGCATATATTGCACGATTATGACTTCCCAGAGCTATTAAAGAACTTTTTAGATAAAATGACACAGTCAATGGCACAGATAAACTGGCACAGTCAAGAAGACATTAACAACTCCAGTCCTACCACTTCATCGATTGCAAAGATGAAATAGAGTTAATCCCTTCCTCTTCCAATTCTTTAATTTACTTTTTAATCAAGGCTGAGTGCTACAAATGTGAGGCAAATACTGACGTCACCAAGAAGCGACTTTCTCGAATCAAAATAAATTATTTGCATAGTGATTCATTTAAAGGTAGTCTCCAATGGATAGTTATACTGAGTGTTTTACAAATAGTTTCCGAAAAGGATATAAAATCAACGTTGGTCGTAGAGGAAAAGTGAATTATTATTAAAACTCGTATTATAAAAAATTTGATGTGGGCTTTCCCTATATAATGCAATTAATTTAATTCTTTCACAGTAAAACAATGATGTGTAATATCCACGCACAATGTTTTTAGCGTTGAATTGTATACTTGGCGCTTTTCCTGATGACTGCATGTAAAACTTTTCGAACGCCACTAAAGGGACTATTATCAATATTGATAGCATCCGAAATATGCAATATAGTCTATATATTGAAACCTTTTAATAATTAATTCATCAATTTGGCGTTATGTCCGTTAATCTAGCATCATTTTTGTATTTTTGACTACATTTTCATCAATCTAGGACGACAGAATGCCAAGTTGGCGATATTTCTCTAAATTTACTGCTAAATTCATCAAATTTATCGCCAAGCGTTACATATAGACTGAGAGAAGAGCTCTTTTTATATATAAGATAAAAGAAATTTTGATGAAAAATTCTCTGAGATTTTTCAATTATTATTATTATTAAGTATTTATAATTCGATGGCAAGTAGGAAAAACGATTCAATTTTTTTTAGGGTATAAGATTTGTCACATTTGTGATAATTAAAATGCAACTAATAAAATGTAAAGTGTCTGTATAAGAATTTAATCGAACTGCTTGCTGTAAAGTCTGAAAAGACGAAATTCTGGGTTTCCTATTTTAAATAGATTTGTAGTTGGTATAGTTGCTTTTAGAGGAAGTTGACTATGTATATTTGCAATTCAGTCAAAATGGAATCAAGAATTTCAGTGATTGATATTTCAACGAATGTTCCCCTAAAAAGTACCGGGTAATTTCTTTCGCCCTAAATAAGCGCGAGGCAAATTTTGCTAATTGACATTTTTTTTTTAATTGGAGGACTGTATAAAATTTAATTTTGTATTCTAAAAAAAATATAAGTTTTGAAGGGTGTAAATATAACAAATAAAATCTCCTCTTTTTGCGACTATTTAACACTTTCTAGCATAGTTGGAAAGTGTTTATGACTTTGTTCATTCTGTCCGTCTGTCTGTGCGTTCGCACGATAACTGCCGTAAGAATGACTTCATCAAAATGAAATTTTAGTATGTTGTTGAGACGGTCTGTGGGACACATGGGAATGTAAATGAGTAATATCACCCAATTAGTTTTGGAGTGAAATACATTGAACCCTTTAGGATCTAATGTTTCAAACATTTTTCAAACGAGGTTAAAATTCACAAATTGCTTCAAAAATTTTTGGAAATATTCAAATTATCCCATAAAATATTTCAAAAGAAATTTCAGCAAAATACGTTCGGTAGATTTTTAAATTAAAATTTAAATAATAATTACACCCACATGATATGAAGAAATCACGTGACTCACTTCAAAATAAAATATGGCATCCATTTTTTTCCCCAGTGTAAAAATCGTAATTTCTCTGTGTAAAAATCGTTCTTTTGAATGTATATTTAGCGTTGCATCCGCCCTAAAATCGCTTTAATTTTACGTATTTTCTGTGCATCCATATTCTGCGCCAACGCAATTTCAATATTTTTTAGTTTAAATGATCAAACTTTGATTATTTCTACAACGAAACCTAATTTTAATGGATGCAGAATGCAAACAAGTGATTGTAATATGAGTTGTATAAAAATTGCTAAATTTTTTTTGACGCAAAATCATTTAGCTCTGAAGTCTGGAATATTAGTGCTATGAATGAAATAGTTATTGATTTAATATAGAGAAGCAGACGATTTATATTTCAATAACGTCATTTGAATAACGTTCATTTTTTTTCCATGAAGTTTTAAGTTTTCACATATAATAAATTACTGTATTACTGTGATAATTTAAAATATATCAGCGTTGAATGTATCGCATTTTAAAGATGTTTAAGTAAAATTGCCTTTCAATTGGAAAATATTTCATAATCAATGCTTTATGCATGATTGATCTTTCTTGTTTTCTATTTCACTTTCATTTTACGACCAACCTTTTGTTTTATATTCCTTTCAAACACTCTTCTTGAAACACTCTCTATAACATTTTATGCACAGTAGAGCTTCAATTATCCAAAAATTAACAACCTGATTGTTATTATTTCGTATATACCCAATTCTTTTAAATAACCAGTCACAGTTACAGATAATTTTGATACCCAACGATGGGTACCAGCATAAATACTCTGCGTGCTCGGGATAATGCTGAAATAAAATTAATTCGGCATAAAATGTGAAATATTTTAACCGTAAACCTTTTCTCAATAAGCTTTACGAACTAGTGAAAAAAAAAGACTCAAATTCTTTAAACTGTCTTCGAGTTATAAGCAATCATTCTCACATTAAAGTATTTTAATTTCCTTTGTTCAGAGAGCGGGTATAGAGGAATGAAACTAAAATGAAAAGACTTTGACTGAGTCTCGTTTATTGGAAAACTTTCTTCGAAATGGATCATATTTAGAAGATACTTAGCTTGGAAGCACATTTTCGAATTTTCCTTTTTATTTATTAACTGGAACAAAATTTGAGTCATTTTTAGCCCTAAACCTGTTTTTTATTAATCTTAGCAAATCAGTAAAAGAAGTATGTAATTCTGTTCAGCTGTTCTCAATTTATAAAGGGTCATGACAGACAGAAGCAGGTTTTTAATTCTCGTTATTCCGCACTTTACTGTAGGGTGATAAAACTGACATCCGAATATTCCTTGGACTCAGTTACATTGCCTGAAAATAAAATTCATTGATCAAAATCCGTTGCTTGTCTCAGTAAATATTTAAGTTAGAAGTGTGCATTGAACATTTATCTTTTATACCTTAGATATTATTTAGAGATATTATTACCTTAGAGATTATTATCATTTATCTTTATACCTCGTATAAAGATTTTATCAAGTTTTCCATTTAGAAATACGAAAAAGTTCACATTTTTATTGTGCCGGAAATTCTGGAACGCTTAAAATAACTCATATTTGCTAATTTGCAAAATAATATATTCCTATACAATAAACACTGAAGAGCCAGCCGTACGTTCGTTAGTGCACATTCATTATATCGAATGTTAAACGTATTTGATTTAACAACTTTCCAATTATTTTCAAATCCGAACTGTTATTGAATTTTAAATTTCGTCAGTATGTTCATAAATTTTCATTCAAAATATTATATTTAAAATTAACTATAAATTGATATTTTATTCTATTCTGTTGCAGAAAATTTTATTTAAAATAATGATCAACATAATAAGTATAATAATAATAAACGACCAAATGTTATGCTCTAAAATAATAAATATATTATTTTCAGTGGCATCCCTTTCGAATGACTCAACCGTAACTGTTTCCCAAATTACAGTTTTCGCCATTTTCGTCAAAATCGTCTGCCATATTTTTTAGACATGTAATAAAAATCCAGAACGCACAAACTTAGATTTAATGAAAAAATATCAAATTACTTCGTCCAATAAATTGTCAGGATCCGCCCCTGCTACGTGGGCGGCGATGACCGAAGAACTTTTCGTCGAACGGTATCCCAGAGAGCAATTTGCCCCTCCTCTGCGCTCCTTTGCGCCTGCTTCTTACAATCATCGTCAGATCCCATTATCCTTTATGGTTAAAGGAGCATCTCATACCGCCCTTTGGACACACGGCTTTGAGATTTCTAGAAAGTTAGTTCCTATGAGATCGAGACAGACAGAGGAGCAGGAGAAAATCTCTGTCTTTGGTGCCAGATGTTTCTTGGCAATATAAATTCCAAATGTACGGTCTAAGTTTTTGAATTTAATTTCTTTATTATAGCCTTCAATACTTTTTGTTAAATAGATGATATTAATAAAATATTAACGTATGCAGTATGTCTTACGTGAGAAATTTACACAGTAAGTTATGTATTTTTTAATTGTCTTTCTTAAAGTCACAGGCCGGTCCAAGATGATAGATTCTCTCCATCGTTGGACATTTGTGTCAGGTATGTATTTTTTCAGGTACGTGGCATTTTCCTTATTACTTTTCAAATCTAAATATTCGTATTTTTTATTTTAATATATAAACGGGTAGATAAATTTTTCTCTCTAAGCTAAACTTTTTTAGAAAGTTAAAGAAGGGGTTGGGACAAAATTTTTTTTTAATAAAATAAATTATTTTAATCCTTTTATTACTTTATTACATGAATATATTTCTTTATTTAGAATGTTAGCATTATAAAATAAACAAAATAAAGTTTTTAAAGTTAAAATTACAAGATTTTAAAATGTGATATAACTTTAAATTGAGGTACAAAATAATTTATTTTTAAAAACAAGTTAAAAAATCTGATGTGGGCAGCACATGACTTTCCTTACATAATGCAATGACCTTACTTCCTTCACATCAAAATTATGAGGTTTAATTCCCTCTGCACAATGCTTTTGGCATTGATTATACATCGCTTAAATTTAGTTCTTTTGACAACTTATTAGTCCAAACAGAATGACTTACTTATTCATACTCGCATTCAAAACCATCAAATTGCCGGCATTTAATTAATATATCACGACATAAATGACTACTAACGAATTCTTTGGCGTCAAAATTTAAAACTACTACAAAAAGTATTTTCTCTTGTAAATGAAACGAACAAGGTCATTATTTTTGGTTATTTTCTAAATATGCATGTTTCGCAAGCAGTTATGGCTTGTCGAGGGAAATTCTCTCTTTTGATATAAATTTCGACTTAAAATGGGACAAAAGGGTAAATAACACTATTCAATTTCAGGGGTTGAAAATTCGAATTTTCAACCGCATTACACTACTTTCTCTATACTATGTATGTAAGGAAAATAATATGAATAGGGCTAGAATTAAGGGAAGTAACCAGTTTCGAAAACCATATGAGCTAATGTTATCAATAACATGATATTCGGTGAAATTACTTTAAAACTACATAACAATGAGGCTGTATTTAATTAGAAATTAGCAAAAAGAAGCATCTTAACGTTTAAGAACACATTGTTTTTAACCTGAAGAAGAGGGCTTATAACGCCCTCGAAACAATTTTGTGAGTTAACTCTCTCATGCCGAGTTCCTTTTAGAAAGTATTGGGAAGCTTTATTAATTATTGAATCAATATTAATTTAATATATATATATTTTGGATATCACATCAATATTTATCTAAATTTTCCATGTAATTAAGTTCGACCTTTTTAATTCATTTAACGAATTTAGATTCTAAAATGTGCACACAATTTTTTTGAAAGATACGAAGAGCACTTCTTTTGTGTCTCGAATACTGCGCAGGGGACATTTTCAATTCATAAAAAGGTTGAAAATTCCACTTGAAGAAACACACATGAGCATGCTTTTCAGTACACCATAAGTGTCCCATGGTAAACTCATGCTCCAATATTTTGGTTTTAAGATCAGAAGTTACGTTATAGTATTTTGTGGTTCAGCCCCAGTTTGCAGGTGCCCAGCAAAACAGGATGTGCGCATGGACTTTAACGAAGAAGGGACTTTAACGAATGGAAGATCCGATTTTAACGAAAACATGCCACAATGTCCAAACCGGACGAGATCATAAAATTTGCTGGGCAACTCTCTGTCCCTGATGGACATCTTTTTCACACACCAAAATAACACCGCCTTTTTCGATGGTGACTCCAGCTCATCTTCCTGAAACTCTAAAAAAATCTCACTCTCAAGTTTTAAAATCCACCCCTAAAATTAATGAAACCATTCTGATTTGTCTCAAGGGCGTCGCCCATGGGCCACAGAGCAGCTCCATTGATCTTTCAAACCACTCCAGACACCAACAGCCTTCGGCAAGCCCACGCAATACTTGATACCCTTCGGACGTTAGTTCAAAAGGCCTGCAAACTCTATGATCTCGTCCGGCTTGGACATTGTGACATATTTTCGTTAAAATCGGACCTTCAAAGTCCATTCGCACATCCTGGTTTGCTGGGCACCTGCAAACTGGGGCTGAACCACAAAATACTATAACGTAACTCCTGATCTTAAAACCAAAATATTGGAGCATGAGTTTACCATGGGATAATAAGTACTCATAGAAATGTCAAAGACTGAACTTCCAGCAAGAAAGTGTTCAAGTGATCTTCCTTCACCACCGGTGGACAAGGATTTCACGGTCATCACCGCTAGGCAACATGGAGCAGGCAATGAGAGCGAGAGGGCAACATGGGCGCCCATAGAACTTTTTCCAGAAGAGGGCAAACAACTTACGTCAATGGGGTAAACTCGATAAGATGTACAACATCGACTTTCGATGTCTCTTTGTAACCTTGAACGTCCAGGTGGTGGGTAAGTGCCCCCTTTTGCCCTCCCCTATGGGCGCCCATGGCTGACAAGGATTTTAAAATTTATCTGGTGGAAGTATTTACTTCGAACTCTGTGACGATGTAGGGCATTATTTTAAACCCGTCTACCGTTAATAAAATTGTGGGAAAAATTGGATTTTGTTAATTTAGAAAGTATATATGCCACAAGGAATAAATATGCATAATTAAGAAAAAATAGAATAATTTTTAATTGAATAAAGGATTAAAAAATTCGGAACCCTTTTTGAGATGGGTGCCGTAAACGAACGCTTAGTTTGCTTATAAGTAAATCTGTCACTGAATTTTAAATATTACTAGAATATCCTTACAAAACTTTGAAACAAGTCTACCCCGTGGTCGACCCTCTTCAATCGGTGCTACACTATACTTGAATTCGAGCGCCCATCTAATTCGAGCGCCCATCCAATCTAATTTTTGTCGAAGTATTAGATCTAATTTTACCGAAACATAACACTCGGTCATCGTCGGGAATCGAACCCAACCCTCCCGAAATACGCCCAGATGTGCTTGCTCTCTACTGCGTTATTCTGGCCATATAAAAGATCACTAAAATTACCCTACGTTATTTACTGAATTTTTTACATAATAATAAAATTACTATTGTTGTTGTTATTTAACTTTCTGCAGAGGTGTCATTATAATCTAATAACAACCGATTCAGTGGAACCCCAGAGGGTTATAGTTCGGGAATTTTTCTTTAAAATAAGCACAGGAAATAACATATTTTAAAACAATTATGATAGATTGTATCATATTCCAGAGAGAATAGGAGGAATCACTAAGGATTTCCAATTCCAGTTCTAAAGATGTCACTTCCGAATCAAAAAATTACATTTTTCCTCAGATAATGAATGAGCCAGTATCAAATTCAGGAGGGATTGAAGGATTTGTCAAGCATTTCCACATTTAAACTAAATTTAATCCACATTTAACATTTAAATCACATTTAAGTATTCATGACTAAACTAATTCAAATTTAATAAAAAATTCTCGACGAGACGTACCATCCCGTGAGCCGAGGCATAAACCGAATTTCTCGGAAATTTTTAACAGCCGGTTTGGCGAACTTATATTTTTAACAACCGGTTCGGCCGAACCGGCTGAATGATATCACTGACATTCTGGTTCTTTTGTGCACACGATGACAACATTGATCTACAGTTTAGGATCTACAATGCATGCGAATATGTATGCATACTCGAACCTACCCATCTTTAGGAACGAAGGTCAGAACAAGTGGGTACATTGCAAATCTTTGAAGGTAAGTGCAATCGAAATTTGATTTTTGATTCTCTGGATAGAATAAAATTTCATAAAATACAGCATATAAACGAAAATTAACTGGTCAACCGGTTTCAAGGGCAGTGAACAGCCTTCTTCTTCGGGGCAGACAAGAAGCGCGGATTCCCTTGCTCATGTCAGGTAGGCAATTGAGGACAGCACAAGTGGTTGAAGATAGGAGAAAAGAAGTTGCCAACGTCGCAGAAGGAAATGGAAGGGGTGAAACCAAACGATTGTCATCAGGAAACTACAAACATATAAACCCACAGTGAGAAGAAAATAAGGCGGTAAGAGAACGGATGGCAGAACCAAAAGAAACAACTGGATAGAAAGAAAACCTATTAAAACAGTAATGAAAAAAACCCGAGACTTTAAACCAGCTGTAAAAAATAAGTAAAAATTATTGAAATCGGTAGGAAACCAATTAGAGTAAACTGGAATAACTAAATATGAAAAAAACCCATCTGATTTCGGAGCCATATGAGCTAATTTCGACAATTAAAATAGCGTAAAAAATGACTACAATCCGAAAAATGATAGGCAAATAATCGATAGCAAATAATGATAAACAATAAAAAAAAAGGGAAGCCGATCGGAAGGGGAAAAATTTTGCTCGAGATTTCCTACAGAAAGGAAAAAGGGACATTGACCAATTATAAAATTTGGATTCAGCGTAGCTCAGATTTTCTTTTTGCATAAAAAAGTAGAATCTTCAATCTTTCCACGGGCTTTTTGAAATTTTTTTTAACTTGATTCAAATATTTTTTATCGTTGAGCAAAGTTGAAAAATACACATTTTTGCAATTTTGCGTTCGTTTTAAAAATACTTCTAATGAATTTAAAAATAATTTTAAAAACGGCTCCAATGCTTATACTCTAGTTCTACGTTTTGCAAAAAATTCCAAGAAAAAACCTCAAAATCCTGTATAGCTATTTTCCTTCCCCCATTGATTAACATGGGATTCTCAGATTAGATTCAGACTAGGAAGTTTCTTCTTGACAAATAAGTTTGATGGATAAACGATAGAGAGACTTTTAAGAAAGTCCAATTAAAAGCAGAATTTGGAGAAAACATAATCTTGGTTTCCGAAAAATTGAAAACATAATCAGAGCCCCAAGAATGTTAAACAATTAAAGACTCGGATACCTTCTGTTTAGAAACAACTCATGTGTTCCCTGATACGAAATTTAAGAGCCCTTATCTTTTTTCCTACCTTCAGCCACGTGTGCTATATCATCGCCGACCGGACGTGAGTAAGTGAGGTCGAGCTTCTTTTCGATCTTGAAGAAGAAGGTTGTTTGCTGCCTTTGAAACCGGTTGACCAGATATTTTCTGTATATATGCTATATTTTACAAAGTTTCACTTTATCGTTTTATTTTTAAAACAGTTTTTGAGCGGTTATTTGGTTATTTAATTTTCAATTAATCAGTGTTTAACCTTTTGCTTACTGGTGGGACAAAGTCAATCCCTCAAAGAGACAGATATTTGACATACCCTATCCCAAACAGTTCGATCCCCCTTTGCAGACATTGAGCGTCCATGGACACCAATGTCTGCAAAGGGGGATCGAACTGTTTGGGATAGAGTATGTCAAATACCTGTCTTTTTGAGAGGTTCTTCATTTGGGATGGACGCTGCCCCACCCGTAAGCAAAAGGTTAAGGAGTTTTCCTACTTTTTTCCTTATTTCTATAAGGAATTTTCTTTCTTTTCATCCTATTTTCATACTCTAAAGTGTTTTCCAGATCATACAGGTATCGTTTTTGTAATAATTTTGAGTTTAAAATAAAAATGACCATGTCAACTTAGAAGCAAGTATTACAGGTAATGAAGATGGTGACAGAGAGAAATATTCTTAAAAAAAAAAATCATATGAATACTCCTCTTTCACGCCAGCAATAATACTAATTTAATAATAATTTTAGACAGGCGTTTGATGAATACCTAGAAGCAAAACTTGTATTCAATCATACTCTTATTATTGCTGCACCTAATTAAATAGTTACAATATGTCTAAATACATGTAGTTAGTTTTAATTGATTTAACAAAATAATTTTTTCATTTTTCAATTCATTCAATTCATTTTCTCAAGACAAAAAATTATCCTTTATAATGATCACGGCAGTTATTGATCTCTTTGAAAGTCACTTGATTAATAAGCTTCACTTATGCTTCTAATAATATAAGCATTCAATCATAATAAATCTATAGATAATAATTACTTATTTTTCTAATACTATAATCATTCAATCATAATAATTCTTTAGATAATAATTACTTATTTTTTTGTAATACTTTTAGTATTTGAAAAAATAATGATAATTTCTTGATTACACATAAAGCTAATCACTGTGGATAGTTTATAGATATTTATTATTTAATAGATTATATATTACAACAATTATTCATTATTAGGAGAAAAAAAATGCTCTGAGAATCTTAGATTTTGAATAATTTTCTTAATCATATGAATTACAAAAAATGTTATCTGGTTCCAGTTTTTTTACATAAAGTATATTCGTACGAAATTCCATAGCGATATGTATGTTTGTCCTTGAGTTATCATGTCCAACCATCACATACACACGTGGACGGAAATATGTTAAAAATAATCGAAATATATTCAGGAGATCTTAACATGCTTTCCTGCCAAAATATTGAATTTCAAAAACTTCAGGAAATCTGTACTTTATATCTATACTAAGGAAGTAAATATATTTACCCCAAAAACAAATAAATTAACCTTTATATTGACGTCTCAATCATTCAACATATTTGAAAAATCTTCTTGTTCTTACTGTCAACACAATCCTATGTGTAAATAGCATTGAAAAGGACTTTAAATCTTCTTCATACATAGTTTTAATGTTTGGTCGCTAAACACAGGTGAACAGTCAACATTTGGTGATCACGATCGTGTTAACAGGGGATCGTTTCAAACAGGGATAACTAATACTCACACAAATATAAAACTGCTGCTTATGAGAATAATACTTTCAATAATTCCTTAAGAAAGCAGACATATGCAAATTACGCGAGAAAAATTGTTCCGAGGGAGTTTTGATCCCTTTTCATCAAGTCAAAACAGTATCCAAACGCCAAGCAAGAACTTACTCCATTTCGACTAAAAAAGTTTGCAATTTCGCCCCAGTAGTTCAACGGTAGAGCGTTGGCTGGCCAGTTTCTAAGATCCAGGGTTCGATTCCCGGCTGGGGCAGCAAAGCTCTTTACAAACTGGCAACCTTTGACCTGATTAAGAAGGATCGAAAATCCCTTGAAACAATTGTTGTCACGTCAGTTGCATATGTTTGCTTTCTCTAAGAAAGTATTGAAAGTGTTATAACAAATACTATACATAATAATAAATTTAACAGTGCCCAAAATAACTGGTCTTTAACGCAAGTGGTCTCTTAGACCGGTCAAGTCAACAACAGGTCAACTTGAAAAATTTAAGTCATTACCAGTTTTGTATATTTCACTTAGCCAAATTTAAATAAAACCATTAAATTTTAAACAAGTTTAATAATTCAAATTTAACGGTTCCGTATGCACCACATATGTATAAATTCCTACAATATTTCTGTATAATAAGTGCTTTCTTTTATAATAAATTATATTTCATTCATGTTTTTCAGCAGTTAAAGATGCGATGCAATAAAATATTTTTCAATTTACTTGTTACTTAAGCAATGTGTTTCGAAGAATTCACCACAAAAACTAACCTTTTATTTTGTTTGATTTTACTGCAGAATAGCAAACACAAATATAATGTTGAGGAAAATTAGACCACCGTATTTATGCACAAATAAAATAATAATACAGCAAAATTGCAATTATTATTTTGAGCTTAAATTCGTTGATTTAGTTTTCCTTATCATTTGCACAAAATGTTTTTACTTATTTCTTCGGCTTCAAAGAACTTTTTCTTCTTATTTTTCTTTTTTTTTATAGCTTCTAAATCGTTTTTGCAAAGTGCATTTAAAAAGGCAAAAATTCTTCATGTAAGCTTTCTTTTAAAATGCCGACGTTGTAAAAATGCTCCAAAATTTATTTCTGTAAATTGTGATCTTAAACTTTCTAATAGGAGTTCGTAAATCCATTTCTAATTTTATCGTTCAAGACACTCTCAGCCATATTGCTGTCATTGAAAAACAGTTGCTTGAACTTAATTTGCAATTTTCTATTTCTTATATTTGTGATATTATATTTCTTATATTATTATTATTATATTTGAATATTTTCTATTTCTTATATTCTTATATTTCAAATTTGGAATTTTCTATTTCTTATATTCTTATATTGTGATATATTATGTTTCTTATATTATCTTCTTATATTTGGAATTTTCTATTTCTTATATTCTTATATTTGTGCTTAAATACGTTGCTCTAGTTTTCCTTATCCTTTGCACAAAGTGTTTTTTTTTACTTATTGACAAACATAATATTACCACACTTTTCCAGATAAAAAAAGAACGAACCATTGCAAAAACTAAAATTAACAAGGTGAAAAGTTACACGGCCGTCCATACAGTTACCTTACACCTTTCTGGTAGGTCGGACGGTCTGGGTCTCAACATCAACAGCTTCATGCATTCTTTTTATCTATCTATTATTTTTTTTTTAATTTAAGTCGAGTATGTCGAAAAAGCATTCTATGTTTTACGTTTCGTATATACATATATACATTTAATTATTCAATACTATACATTTATTTGTAGATAAAATGCTAAAATATTTTAATAAACCTGTAGATATTGTGATTTACAATCTCACTTGTTTCGACTGAGTTATACTCGTAATTATCTCACTTTAAGTCATATAGTTAGTACTATGCACATAGGAAGAACTACTGTACAGGAAGAAATGAACACTAACAACTAACTACACAAAAATATTTCATTTACTCAATTCATAATAATTCATAAGGGCGATCATAGAAAAGCGTTAAAAGCAACTATCAGTGGGTGATTTGCATTCCTAAATTCTTATAAAAATAAGTTGCATCCGTTTTGAAACAGCGAACCATTTTCCTTTATCGACTTTAACACATTTGTTATTAGATGGACAAATGCTTAAAAGCAGACGATTTCAAAATTTTCTGGCTTTACATTTTCAACTCTCAAACTACCCACGTTGCCATGAGCAACGTCTGAACGATGAGCGAGAGCATCCTTACTTCCATGCCAACCATTATCTCTCTCCCCTCCCCTTTTCTCTCTCTATTCAAAGTTTTCACCGTATTGTTTGATTTGGCATCCAAACACTTGGTGCTAAGTAATTTTCGCCGTCTACAATTATTTAATCAACAAGTGTCTCGAATGTCAACATTCAAGATATAAATGACGAATAGGAATCAAGATAAGTTAAAGTGTTAGCCAATCGTGGGTCGTTTCGATCACTCATCATTTCAGAATTGTGCAATCTGAAGATAGTTAGAGAAGGTTGTTGTAAAATTATCTGTGTTTTTTAGATGAATACGAGCAGTATTATTATTTCTCTATAGTGTATCACATTCGAAACAGTGAGCTAACTCGTTATACAACCATAATACATAAAATTCTAAACAATAAAATTTGTTCTACATATAGACGTCAAAATATGGAAAACAAGGAAACAATTATTTCTAGTTAATTCACTTGCTTTCAACAACACCGCTACATTGTTGATATAAGATAAATCTTATTATGACGAATTTCTTTATTTACAAATTAATTTTTTTATAAGCTCTTATGCCTCCATTTGACTTTCGATTAAAGTGTTTTAGAGATGCAAAAGCTGTACTACTAAAAGATTATGCGTCTATGCGCCATCCATTGAGAAGGTTTGCAGCGCCCCTAGCGGTGAATTGTAGAAATTTGAATTTCTGTCTCAAAAACTAAGCAAGATAGGCGAAAATATTTATTACACAATTACAGAACATTCTCTTATTAAGTATGTGATTTTCACATAGATATACACAGACAATACATAAGGAGGTCAAAGAAAGACGATAATTATGCAGATCTCTCGTTGTACTTCCGTACTTCCAACGGAAATGATGAGAAATACATTTTAAAAGAAATAATCCGTGTAATAAGCCAATTTCATTTTATTCATAATCTTTTTTGCAATAACAATGAAATGTTGTATAAAAATGGCAGACAAAATGATGAATTATTTATTTTCGTTGGCATCATTTTTTATCGTTTGTATTATGTGCAAACAGCACGTTTTTTATACTAAATAGAAACGTTTCTCGTACTAAATTAGAAATTTCGACTATCATGCTTCGTTTTAGAGATAGGAATTCTAACTTCTTCAATTCGCAGCTAAAAGGGCTGAAAACTTTCCTAATCGATAGTTTCGTTTTCCTATTAATAGATGCTGCTTTTGCAGCTTTAGAACATTTCAATCGTAAGTTAAAGGAATACTTAAGGACATATAAAGAAATCCTGTTGAACAGTGTTTAGGTATGAACTTAAGCAAGCTGTATAAAAATTCTTAACATTTCTTCATTACAAAAGAAAAGTTTTCATATTAATAAAGAATGCTAAAAATTATTGCTATGGAACACAATCTTCTTCAAAATCTTTTCATTTCTTCAAAAGCCTTTTATCTAGAAATTTCCTGTACGGATAAAAGCATTTTACCTATTTTGGACTTTCTATGGGCTGCCTCTCGAAAATCGATGCATAACTTTGTTTAAACAATAAAAAATTCTTCACCTTACAGAAAATTTAAATCTTCTTCTAAACTTATTCAGGTATTTTTATAGTTCACTGTAAAATAATAAATGTACCTGTTTCTGCAGTTCACTATAAAATAACTTACGCAGTTATTTTTTACAGTTCACTCTAGAATAACGAGAGATGGGCGAATTCAAATAATAACCAGATTTCGAATATTCGAATACCTCCAAATAGTTCAAACTGTTAATAAATAATATTTATATTTATTAAATATTATTTATTATTAGTAAATAAATTAATATAGTAAAATGTATTAAAGTGAGAAGTGTAATAAAACTACACTTCTTTAGAAATGAAGCCTTTAATTTCAATTTTAATTACTTTACAGTAACTTTTATTTTAGATACCCTTAACTATAATAATTAAATAATTGTAAATTCTCCTCACCTACTACAGATTTTTATTTAAGAAACCGTAAGAACATTTTAACACGTTCAAGACCTACCTACTGTGTGGCAAAATAAAGTTTATTTTATAAATATTTATTATAGTCCTTTTTTTTCCTTGTCGCACCAGACGTGATGAACAATCGCTGATAAAAAAAAAAGCTGACGTCAGAGTGACTAAATACTTCCAAAAATAATTCCTTCAAACGAGGGTACAGATTCTTTCCCAATACTTCTCAAATATCGTAATCTCTAATATCGGACTATTCGGGTACTCGCGAGTAATATTCACCCATCTCAATAACATATGCAGCTGCTTTTTCAGTTCACTGTAAAATAACAAACATATGAAGTTATTTTTACATTTCACTGTAAAATAACAAACATATGAAGTTATTTTTACATTTCACTATAAAACAATTTATGCATCTGTTTATATAATTTACTGTAAAATAACATATAACTATTTTTACTTACAGAGCAATATATAAAACGAACTTGTACAATAGTTCGAAGGAAAAAAAAATTCGTGTATAGCGCTATAGTGTGTGTGTTCCAATGTATTTAGTTATAATGAGGTGTAGAGCAAACTTCATTATACTTGATTTTTGTTACACTGAAATTTATTCATTTTATATTAAACAAGTTTAAACTGAAAATCGTTCGATTCGTTTGAAAATTTATTAATGTTGAATACATTGTAAAAAATTTCCTTGAGTTAGTTATTTTCTTTTAAGAAACAGAGAAATTTTACTTATTTTCTTTAAGAAACACAAAGTTCTCTGAGCTAAGAAAGCCTTAAAGAATCGTAATTACCGACAAGGGGTGTTCCGCGACTTGAAAGGACTACCTGTGGCTGATCAGTTTACTATACTGGTCTTCAGAAAGACAGTTTGAATTCAGGATAAGGGTGCAATTCATTTCAAAAGACGAATATGCATGTTATATAAGCAAAAATAATAAATCGCTTTCCTTCAGAATTATGAATGGGTCGTAATTATTAGTTTGTTCAAATAATCACAAAATAAAACACTTCGTTACTTAGTACGTAAGAGAGGTGATTAAAAGTATCAGTCAGTTTCGGAAGCAATAGCAGTCCTCTTCTTCTAGACAAAATGGCGGCTCAACCACAACAGCCAGAAGAAGAGAGGCTTCTGTCGTCTGTTTACTCCTGTAATGGATCTATATTAGAGCTTGAATACAATTTGTCAGATCCTAGAAAAACATTTATATAAAATTTCTTAATATAAAATAAAATAAAATATTTTAATTTGTATCTATCTTGTAAATAAAATGTACTTCGTAATTAAAAATAATGTTAATTGTGATTAATAAAGGTTTTATTGTTATTATTTTATAATGCTTGCTATATTTTATTATTCTCAAATAATACTTTTTATAACTATTATTTTACATTAATTATTTGCTTTTATATTATAAATGATTAACTAAACGTTGATACTGTAAATACTATAAATGCTCTTTATCCGTGAATAGAAGTACGAATCATATTAAAATTATAAATGAAAAAGTAAAATAAAAATTGTCATCATTTTGCCAAGCAAAGCGATGCATTACCTATTTAATGTAACCCTGTGCTTCTTGACTGAAAAAGAGAGCTGTAACACAAAGTTCCCATACGCCTACGCTATTCAATATAATGACACAAGCGTGTGTCGTTTAGAAATATACGTGCAAAACGCTGTGTATGCATATTTGATCGTAGTGCTTTGAAATCCACTTTAAATCATATCTACTGGCCATTTCCATAGAAAATACAATATAGTACAAAGCAGTCCAGTACAATACGAGAACTACATCGATCTAAGCAAGTTCTCTTATTAAATTCTTTATCTAGGAAAAAAAGTTACTGCTTCCTACAGGATAGCTGGATTTCTTCTTTTTGCAGGACAGCTGGATTTCTTGATTCTGCAGGACAACTGAATGCACATATCAATGTGAATAGCATCTATGACTGAAGTATCTCTGACCGAAATAGGAGCGTTGCCAAAAATATAAACAATTTTTATTATTTGTTTTATCGAAACTGGGGTAGCATTTATGAATATAAAAACATAATGTCAATATTTTATTAAAAACTCTTTTTTTTTAAGAACTACAAAGTTTTTTGTCCGAGAGAATTTTCGCTTCACTTTTCTTACTTTCACTCAGGGTACTTTCACTGTAGGGTTGGAAATCGAGTTTTCAAATTAATATTTTTTTAGAATGCTGTTACAGTTTTCGAGGAATTATCTTGCCAAGTTCAAAAAGATTGAAAACTCCCATTTTTCAAAGTTTGTAATGCTTATATCTTAAAAACTAAAAGTGTTCTATAAACAGTAAGCAAGTAATTAATTGTCTTTTGAAAGCCCTACAAGGATTTATAACTGTAACCCAATCTGAAATATAGAAATATATAACTGTATTTCGGATCGAGTTCTTAGTTTACGAATTACAATGGTTATAATTTCAATATTTTAATATCCTAATAATTAAAAAGCAATGCTGAGTGCATGCGTCTGAAGCCAGTCAGAGAGAAAACGAAGAATTTTTTTAAGTTTTGTTCCCTTATATATATATACACGATTTTAATATTTTCTCTATATATTACCATGTATTGTAGGCAAAGTAAAAATAATAATAAACGTTAGAAGCTGTGGCAATATCTTTTAATAATAAGTTACAGGAAATTGCATCTTAACTCCTGCAATATATATATGTCAATCATATAAATCAATCCATGGAGGTAAAGAGGGCTCTAACTCCATGGATCGATCAATCGATTTTAAATCATCATTCGTTCTATTTATTTTAAACAACACTGAATTTGCACTTTTAATTCAATTTTCGTTGTCATTTGGTAACTGGACTTACTTTCAAAGGTGGCGTAGCGAAAATACGAAAAAATCTACAATATCTTGAGGACAGCTAGTCCTAGTGTAATGGGGTTGGTCTTATTCTTTCTTTTCAGCGTTAAACATTACGTATAAAACAAGCATTTAAAGGATATATTTGAGCATACGTAGTTTTTTATTTTAGATTTTGACTATATTTGAGGACCATTGCGCAAAAAAGGTAAGAAATATTTCCCAAATCATACCAAAATCTAATCAGCGCCAGGGTAACCTACAAGTGACTTATCTACCAAATTTTGTAAAATTTGATCGATTAGTTTTTCAGCTAGAGTGGATACAAGCAATTTTTTCTATTTTGCAAAAAAAAAAAAGAGGGGGGGGTTCTTTTATCCCCGAATCGTACCATATATTAATCAGAACCAGGGTCACTCACAAGTGACTTATCTACCACATTTTATGCCATTAATTTTTGAGTTAAAGTGGATACATACATTGCACACACATGACGTCACGCTAAAGGTAGTTTTTTCGTGTTCTAGAGGTCCCAAAACATGTAGATCCGTCGAAAACTCGAGTTGCGATTTCCGACATGATTCCAATACTTTCCCTATACATTACCATGTATTGCAGGGAAAGTAAAAAGGTCAGATTTCTCGAAGGCTTCAGAAGTACTTGTTGTGAGGCCTATGGAAGGCCTAAGTGCGATTGAACCCACACTACGATACATCAAGCAGAAGATGAGAGTACTCCCAAGTATATTCAGTATGTATATGTACTAAACAAACAAACACATAAATTCATATGTATTTATTGTACATGTTATTTTTCTTACAGCACATATTTATTTAACGTCAGGAATGAAGGAGATTTTAAATGGGGCAGCGGAGATAGCAAAACAGTATACGATGGGTTTTTTCGTATTAACCAAGTTCGACCATATCCCAGTTTGTTTTCGGTCCGTATTAATTCAGATAATCGGGACTCTACTATACTACTATTAAAAAAATCTGATGTGGGCAGCACATGACTTTCCCTTCAGACTTATATCCACGTTCTCTTTATTTTAATTAAATTTATTTCACTTTTAATTCAATTTTCGTTCTCATTCGGTAACCGGACTTATTTTCAAAGGTGGCGTAGAGAAAATACGAAAAACTAAAATATCTCGAGAACGGCTAGTCCTAATGTAATGGGGTTGGTCTTATTCTTTTCTTCGCTGAAAATTACGTATTAAACAAGCATTTAATGGATATATTTGAGCATACGTAGTTCTTTAGTTTAGATTTTGACGATTTTTGCGGGACATTTTGCAAAAAAAGGCAGGTTATTTTTTTTCGAATCGTACCAAAATCTAATCAGCACCAGGGTGACCCATAAATGACTCATTTGCCGAATTTTGTGAAATTTGGTCCATTAGTTTTTTAGTTAGAGTGGATACAAGCTTTTGCGGGCCATTTCGCAAAAATAGGTGGGTTCTTTTATCCAGAATCGTACCCAAAACTAATCAGCATCAGACTCGCCCACAAGTGACTTACCTACCAAATTTTTTCAAATTCGGTCAATTAGTCTTTTAGTTACAGTGGATACAAAATCTGCACAGACAGACACACACACAGACGTCACGCTAAAAATGGTTTTTTCGTATTCTAGAGTTCTTGAAACGCGTAGATCCGTCGAAAACTCGAGTTGCGATTTTCGACATGATTCCAGTACTTTCCCTATACATTACCATGTATTGCAGGGAAAGTAAAAAAATGTAGGTGCAGGAGGATTAAAATTGCACTTTATTTTAGTTAAATTTTAGAAATATTGAATTACTGTGATAGTTATACCACTTTTATGACCAATTCTAAAAAATATGATCAGGAGGATTAATCACTTTACTTTATTCAAATTTCAGAAATGTTGAATTTCTTTGATAGTTATAACAGTTTTATTACCAATTTTAAAAAATACGTGTGGGAGGATTAAGATTGCACTTTACTTTAGTCAAATTTTAGAAGAAATACTGATTTGCTTTGATAGTTATAGCAGTTTTATGACAACATTTACTGCAAATGCTATTTTATAGAACTTAAGTGCAGAAAAATTATGATTGTACTTTACTTTAATCAAATTTAAAAAAAATATTGAATTGACTTGATAGTTATAGTAATTTCGACAGTAATTATTTCAAATGCTATATTCCAGAAGTTATGCAGGGAATTCTTTGCACATTAATTTAGTCCAATTTTAGAAAAATATTGAATTGCTTTTATAGTTATAGCAATTTTGACAGTAATTAACTTCAAATGCTATATTACAAAAGTTAAGCACAGGAGGAATGGGTCTGCACATTACGTTAGTCCAGTTTTAGAAAAATATTGGCACATTGCGTTAGTCCAGTTTTAGAAAAATATTGGCATATGACGTTAGTCCAGTTTTAGAAAAATATTGAATTGCTTTTATAGTTATAGCAATTTTGACAGTAATTCACTTTAAATTCTATATTCCAAAAGTTAAGCACAGGAGGAATAGGATTGCACATTACTTCAGTCCAATTTTAGAAAAATATTGCATTGTTTTATAGTAAGTCAAAGAAAATCATGCATTCCTAGATAATAAAACAACTGAGGAACCGTAAGATTAATTCCGAAAAGTGGGAAACACCCTTAGGATCAGATATCATGCTCACCACACCAAACATTTAGTGTTCACTTTTTGTAATTAACAAGAGCTTTTGATTGTAATATATAGAGACGTTGCGTGAGTCCTAACACTAACAAAAGCCGCAAGAATCAACTCCATCATACAATAAACTTCCGTGAAAGTTATTAGTACAAATATACTGTTAAATTAAGTGGTCCTATTTAAAGTCCTATATTTAGGTTAATCTTTTAGTAATATTGAATTGGTTTGCAATTAATATAATAAACACACCGGTCATTACTAGTAATTTCTGGGATGAAAAACACACAGTGTCACAATACAAATTTAAGAAACTTGGAATATATACCTATAGAGTTAAATACCAAATTCTTTATCAAACAGACATTTAGGTAATCACTTCCTGTAAGGGAATAAAAGATCTCATTTTATCTGATTACAATATTATATTAATATTTTGCGTGATTCAACAGTGACGGTAATGAAAAACAGCTCACAATAGCTTGAAAATTTATCACTTCAAATGTTCTATTAAACTAAGAACTGGAAAATGAAGATTGTGCAAACTATAAAGATTGTAATTTGGTCACATTTATTAAATCACATTTATTATGTCTTTGCAAATTGTCTAGTAATTATTAATATATTTATTATCGTACATTCAGTGTGCATTAGTAATTTAGTAATTTTTACTGATTTAGTAATTTTTACTGATCTCTAACTAGATATACAGCCTTGATCAAAAGTTTAGGCATCCTACTTTTTCGACTTTAACTGCGGGTGTGTTACTTGAAATCGCCTCATTTGTTTATGACTGCATACGTAGTAAGAAGTTGAAATGAAAATGCAAACGTCATTTCAATTGACAACCAATAAAACATTTCCAGGACGATAACTGGACATTCCAGGATTTTGTGGAAGCAGTCGATTGCATTCGCTGTTCTGGTTTGTACACATGCACGCGATTGTTGCTTATCTAAATTTGAGGTCTTGATTTTATAAAATGCCGAAAACTAAGGAGCTTAGCAACGAACGACGGTTGAAAATTCAATTTTTATACGAGCAAGGCAATAGCTAATGTGAAATTGCCAAAACAGTGAAACGTTCGAGATCCGCGGTGTAATACACTATCAAACGTCTTTAGAATACTGGTATTCATTTAAATCGTCTAAGAAGTGGGTGAAAAAAGATCACTACACCCAGGAATGACCGACTTTTGAAACGATTTACATTGAAAAATCGTAGAAAATCGTCATTTCAATTAGCTGCTGAATGGTCAGAGGCAACAAGAAAAAGAATCTTTGCTCTAACCACTAGAAGCTAGATTGAAAGACTGCAATGCTAGGAAAATGCCATGGATTTCCGAAATAAACAAAAAGAAATGGTTGGAATGGGCTCTTAAATATCGTCATTTTACTGAAGAAGATTGGGCGAAAGTTCTGTGGTCTGATGAATCAAACGTTCAAGTATGTTCCATTTTTATTCAAAACTAACGTGAAATTGTCAATATAAAGCTCTTTAGAATGTTAGTAAAATAATTTCAATACTATAGGTAATTGGAACACCTGGTGTGTCTTATGCAAGGAGACGTGTAGGTGAGGAATATAAGGAAGAATGCATAGTGCCCACTGTGTGAAACATGGTGGTGGCACCATAATGATTTGGGGATGCATGGTATCCGACGGTGTGAGCGAAATATACATCTGTGGCGGACGAATGAACTCTTTGACGTACATAAATGTAATAGAAACAACACTGTAATAATTTCATGAATTTTCTGCGATACAAACATGGATGGGGTCAGACTCCAACAAGACAATTCAACTTGTCACACATCTGCTGTGACTATGAAGTGGTTCAGTGAAAATGGTGTACATCTTCTGCATTCTCCTCCACATCTCAACCCCATTGAACAGTTGTGGGCTTTTCTCAAACGCAAGATCAGGAAGCATTCCATTACTTCAAAAAGAACCTTAAATTTCATATTGCAAGAAGAATGGATGAAGATACCGAGAGAGAAATGCAGTCGGTTAGTACGCTCTATGCCTAAAAGAATTGTTGCCGTCATAAAGGCGAAAGGAGGTCCAACCAAATATTGATAAGTTTCAATAAAAAACGATTATTTGGAATCTCTGAATTTTTATTTTATCCCAACACATTAGTAATTTAAAATAAATGGATTTCAGCAGGGTGCCTAATACTTTTAATCAAGGATGTAGCTACTGTAATTTGAACTCTATTGTGTAAGTTCTGTGAGCTACTTAATACGCAGAAATTCTATACGTAGGAATATATATAGGTAGGAAAATTCTATATTTACTCCCTCAAAGCCAGAAGAACGATTTCTTGTCGATCTTTTATTTTAAACTCTTAAAAAACGTAGATTGATAGTTGCTGACAGATCACTTCAATTTTAAAGTCAAAAATGTTCAACTGCGAGATCATGATTTGTTTTACGTTTCTCTAACTAGACATAACTACTGTAATTCTAATTCTATTGTGCAAGTTCTGTAAGCTATTTAATGTGCATTCCAGAAGTCTAGATGATTTTAACATGTCAATTTCTCAATTTAAAAAAGTAAGTTTGTCCCAGGTTAAATAATTTAAAACCTGCCACCGCTTGTTATTTCCGAATTTATCTGCTGTGTTTTTGTTTGTGAAAATCACCCATCTAGACCTTTTATCTGTTGTGTACTTTTATATGTAAATAAATAAAAATTGTTCAAGTTCTAATTTGATTTATACTGATCATTTATTTCTGCAAAATCAACAATACGAGCCTTTCTCCATGGAAATACTTATAATACTGTGAGACTAATCCAGCTCCACATGATGATCTTTCCAAACGATTATGGTGTTTTCACATCATGAAATGTTACCCCCCCCCCCCCTCCGTCTATTTACCTCCATGTATCTGACACTATTGTATCAGTGCACAGTAAGTATCGTATATAAGGGTCTCAATTTATATATCGTAAGATCATTCATCGATACAGTTTACTATTGACATACCCATCACTACTCAAAATCTTCTTTCACAATGTCATTCAATTTAAACGACGGTTCCTCTATTTATCTTAAGATATATTTTTTCACAAATCAAAAATACATATATGCAAAATGTGTCCTGAAATGGACATTTTTATGAGAGGTTACGAAATCTCAATAGAATTCTGCCAAATCTGATTATGAAACATTCACTTGAAAATGCCGTCATGGATAACGGAGACTCTGCTTTATGAGGCTTTGACAAGTTGGTAAAATACGATTCCGTTAAACAGCGAAATGAGAATCATTTATTGTGCAATTACATGAAATGAGAGTCATATATTTACTGGAATTTAGCTTTGGCATTTCTTTGACTTTTTTTTTATATAACTGATTTGATGGTGGCAGTTTATACATAAATCATTATTGCAATTATTATTTTTTTTTATGTGTTTCAAGAGTATCAAATTATATGTGCATGAAATGTTATGACCATTTAATTTATATGCACTGCAGAAATATTTCCACCGAATAGTATCATTTAGCTGCATGAATGTCATTACCGATCAATGACGAGGGTAATCTGCCCAAATATGTTAACAACCGGTAGTGGTTTCAGCATGTTCTCAGTTCACGATGTGCTAAGAATGAGTAGATAAGCATATTGCACTTTTATGGGGCATCTAAATAATTTTTTGTTCTTTTTATTACATTTATGACAATCGGTTATCTTAAAAGCGATTCCAAACACTTCTCTGGATTCAATTGCCCATTCCCAACCGCGGAATAAATGTAACTATATCGGTTCCAACAGGCCGGTGATAATCGCATCCAATTAACAACTTCCGCCTTCAAGGGCGAAGTCTTGCTTTGGTGAGTGCTGTCCAGTAGCGCATCTGCACTTGCGATCAAACTAACACAATATTACTCGTATATAGATATAGGAAAAACTGCAAACCTCTGATCAGTTATACATGGTTAGTCAAGGTACCTATATTGGGCGCAAGAAGACAGAAATGCACTGACTTCCAAAAGTTAAGCACTCGATGCAAATTCTTAAGTAGCAAACAAATTCGTGGATTTTATTAGGTGAAACTTATTATTGTCATCGATGGTCGTATGCAAATATCAAATGATGTGTCCTATGGTGATTTGTTCGTCAAACAATGTGATAATTTGGAGTGGGGTGAAAACGACTCGTTTGCGGTTGGGAATTCCAATGCTCAAGGAAGCATTTTCGAGGGGGTGGGTTGATTTTGGAGAAGATTAACTAAATTATGTTACAATGAATGCATATGAAAGATCCTCAAAGCTGGCGTGCTGTTGAGAGGCTTGAAGCAGGACATTTTATTAAGGTCGTCAATTTCTTTTCTGTTAACCATTCTGTTATTTCTCTTTTATGGAAACAATTCCAAATAAGTGGGACAGTTATCGGGAGACACGTTTCACCGCGTTCTAGGGTTACAACATTTTCTGATGACCAGTACATCTCATTAATGGCCAATCGCAAACACCGTGTATCCGCACCACCTCTCCAATCAATGGCTACTACAACAATGGAAAGTCGATATTCACCAGTACTGAAAGACAAAGACAACATGTACTACTAGTACTGCAAGTTTGTGTCCTTTTGAGAGTTAAGGCCAGAGGGATATGATTAAAATAGTGTCGCCAGAGTGTTACTTGAACAGAAACCCAATAGTCCAATGGCTGGATGTGCACGGATTAGTCCCGATTTGCTCTAGATTTAGACAATAAACGTGTAAGGATCTGCAGAGGAAAGAGAATAAGCAACCAACCTAATAACACTGTTGAACACTACGCTTTTAGTCGTGGTAGTGTTATGGTATAGACTGAATTTTCTTTGAAATATTTCAATTAAAGGATTAATTATTAAAATGTTTAAATACATGGACTGTATCGTTTATAGAGCATGCTATAAATATTGATAATTGTTAATTTATAGTTGCCTGAAATAGTTAAATGTGTACTTCGAAATAATTTTGCATGTTGTCATCTGGAATAGCGCCAAATGTACAATTCGACATTAAAAATGCAGGACCGTGAATCTTATACATCATTTTTTCACTATGAAGGAAGTAAATTAGTTTAGCCGTGTGGTGCCCACATCAGATTTTTACATTGCGGAAAGGGCGTTATTTGTTTTGGAAGCGAGACATCTTCACTGTATGACGTTGCATGCCTTACGTCTTGTGATTGGCCAGAGTTGTAATGGCGCAACCTTATGTATATAAGAATCTCGGGATTTATAAATTGTTGCTCTCTTGCTAAATAAAAAAATGTTCTGTCTCCAGAAACGCCTCTTCATTTCTTAACGACATTCCGAAGTTCACTTACTGTATTTTCATGTTTTCTCAGTCCTGAAAAAAATTTCATGATTTTCAGTACAGCATTTCCTATACAACAAGTTGGGTTTTCGAAAATGCTTCACACTTTTTTATTTCGTCATTATGAACCTGTCACTGAGCTGATAACAATTCGCTCTAGTAACTTTTCGAGGTATTTCAATATTTGAGGTATTTCAATATGGTTGACATTCGAATTCAATATTCAATTTTAAGAAATATAATAAACGCCCATCTCTGCTATACATATTTCCGTCTATACCGAATATGGGCAACTTTATTTTATTATACATATTTCCGGCTATTTGATGCTGACATTTGTCTCTTATCCAGAAAAATTTTAATATAAATTCCAAGATCCTCATGCTGCAGAAGTGTAAAAAGAAGGCAAGAGAATTTCGTCAAGTAGATTGTCCAGGTGCGTGGATATGAACAAAGCCGAATTGATATAAATAAATCGAATTCTCCTCGAACTCGGGCAGCACCTTTCAATTGACCTCACCATTGCGAGCTTGTGTTTTAATTTTTTCTTTTTTTTTCAATGTTCAATGTTACATTGAAAATCGATTTCAATATGTTCTAGGATTTTACGCAGTAATATTTAGAGGACCGTGGTTATTATGTGAAATTTCGGAGTATATAAAATTCGCGAAAATTAATGAATTTCAGTTTCTTTAAAATTGGCATTGGCTACATGATTTTTAATTACACGTTAATTGAAGTAATATCCCATAATAATGTTAAAAAAAAAGGAAAATGATTAGCTTATTCTTTAATTTTTTCAAACAAAACACCCCAACTGCGTTATAATAAGAAGCCAGATGATTTTTATGAAGGTCATTTAAATCTAAATAATTCGGAATATATTCTATAAAGTAATTCAACAAAGAAGGGATGAGGGGGGGGGGATTTTATTAAAAAAGAAATAAATGCGGCCAAACTGTTAAGGTGAATGATTTTTTATGGATAACCATCTAAGGGATGCTGCACTGTTGTATGCATGGAACTAATACGCAAAACCTAACACGTTAATTGCATCTGATATTTAAATTACTTTTTTATTTTGGGGTTATGCTTTTTTTTTTAATGGAACAGATATACAAGATAGGATCAAAAAGTTCGCAAACTGTGCTGATATCTCCAACCCTACTTGGAGGAGAGAGGAACGATTTTACCGTGGCGTAGAGGCACATGTGATGCGAGATGTGAAAAGGAAGAAGCAGGTCCGCAGTGCAGAGTTTTTCCAGACAATGCGTGTCAGTGAACTGTAGTCGTTCACGTTCGTCGAAAATGGAAATGGCCTTTGAAGAACAACATGTGCATATATCACGGCACGAAATATTGCACCTGCTGCAGTAGGTTGTTGTTGAGACCCAGACCGTCCGACCTACCAGAAAGGTGCAGTAGGTGCAATGTTTCTGTCGGCGATTTCCCCAAACGCTGGCAGAATTTGATATTCGCACGTTGTTCTTCAAACGCTATTTCCATTTTCGACGAACGCAAACGACTACAGTTCACTGACACGCATTGTCTGGGAAAATACCTGCTTCTTCCTTTTCACATCTCCCCTAACAGCATTTTTCCCCTAGTGACGTAAGATTTATGTCACACTGACTTTAGGACGTCGCAGTACGTCTCGGCAATGTTATATTAAGGTCACAGCGAAGTCATTTTCATGGTCGTTTGTGACGTCACATTGTAATTACCATTGTAATGTCGTCACATTGTCATGTGTTAATTAAATTGTGGAAACGTCACAGAATATAGTCACAATGAAGTTACTATACGTAACGTCGCATAGAAGTCACAAATATGATGTCACATTGTGACCCAGGTGCCACGTGACTACAACGTCACTGTCACACATGTGACGACCTTTACTGTGAGAGTCGCGTCACATGTGCCTCTACGCCACGGTAAAATGGTTCCCCTCTCCTCCAATCAGGGTTGTTGTTGTTGAAACCCAGACCGTCCGACCTACCAGAAAGGTGTAAGGTAACTGTTTGGACGGTCGGAAAGTGCCACCCAATTTAGACCGGAACCCAGTGGGGGAGGCATCCACAGGGACCGTACCCTCCTTCCCCTACCACCAACCTCTCGGAAGGACTTTCGGACCCACATGTTTAACGTGATCGTACTCCGCATGAACACGGCGGCAGTTTTGGCAGTGGCTGGAATCGAACCCGGGCCTACCGAGTGCAACTTTAGCGCGCTAACCAATGGGCTACCGCGCCCTCCAATCAGGGTTGGAGATATCAGCACAGTCTCCGAACTTTTTGATCCTACCTTGTATATGTAATTGTGAGAATCATGATATGTTTATCTACTCGTCATGACACTCAATATAAAGATTTCAGATTTTTCGTGATATATTAGAAATGGTAACCCAAATATTTTACTCATTAGATTTATGGATCTGCGCATGAGCAAAGTTTGTGTCAGAAATAGAGATTCTTAAACTTTTATAGGCTTAGGAATGCTTTAAGAATTTGGAAATGAGATTTATGAATATATGCATATGAAGATTAATGTTTCTAAAATAGTGTATATGTTTAAAAAATAATTATGAGGTTTATTACATGAGATGTGTTAGAACATATAGACTGGAAATAACAGTGATTTTTAAAATATCCACAGTGACATATAGTACGAGTGTGATAGCTATACCTATTATTACAATTTAATGAATTATTAATAAGATAATACATAATCTATAGATTTTATATCATCTGTTACAAATAACTAATATGAATTTTATAATTATATTATAATTTTTTTGTAAAAAATGTTGTTTAATGTAATAATAAAAAAAACTGTTTTAAAGTGATATTATTACATAAAAATTATAGTATGTATATTTAAATATTTATAGCATATCTGAATATTTTTGTAATACTATTTATTAAATATACTGGGTAATTATAAATTTTACTTATGCATTTGAGGTTTAATAATATAAACATCTTGAAACTTTATATGTGATAGTCTATGTACTCTCAACAGCTGATTAAAAATGATATTACAAAACAAATGAATGGAATTACATGAATTAAATCTTAATCATCTGTTAATAGTAACGCAAAATGATTTTTATCATACAAGTTAGTGATTATTTTATTATTTAGGGATCAATACTTATTTACGTCCAAAATGTTATAAACATACATTTGATTATTGCATGCATTTAGTTCATTAGGGAATAATTAATTATAAGCTATCTGGGGGAAATCTAAATTAATAATATATGCATCTGAAATAAATACACACTAATGTTATAACATGCTTTTGCATACCGAACTGGAATATTCTGACTCTCTTATTGTTAGAAAGAAAGGGAGTTACCACCTTAAAATTTCATCTCTTCAGAAATCCCATGCGGGATGCTAGGAATTGTTATGAAATAACAATTCCTACTCTAGAAAAGTAATTGTCATCCAGAAAAGTAATTGTAATTTCATAACAATTACTTTTGTTATTTCATAACAAAAGTAATTCGTACGAAATATCAATTACTTTTCTGGAATTTTTGGCGCGAAAATGAAGAAAGTTACTTGCCTAGTAAAAAGGACGCCGGGAAATCGAGCTCGTACCATTCTTACTTACCTTGTATACATAGTATAATGGAAGCATTTTTTAACATCATTCTCATGGATCTAGGTCATTCCAGTCACGAGAGAAGATACTTTGAATAATAGTTTTGTATTTGGACGCCAATAGTCATTAATAGGCAATAATAATAATCTAGTTCTCCGTCCACAATGATTGGCAAAATTTTTGCGACGAATTTAGTAGAATATTGCTAACTTGGCGAGTTTTTACAATGTTGCCAAATTGACGAAAATATCGGCAAATTAATAAAAATGACGCTAAATCAATAAAAATGACAACTAATCAATAAAAATTCAGTATCTTCAAAAGAATGCAAGAATTCACTATAAGAATAACTCATTTCTCCGTCCGTCTCTGTAACGCCTGGCAAAAAGTTTGGTGACGAATTTGGCGGAATATCGCCAACTTGGCAACTTTTTGCTAACTCGATAAAAATGTCTTCAAATTAATAAAAATGGCGCCAAATCAATGAAATTAATTGTGTTTTGAAAGATGATGGTATTGTATTGATGTTTCGGTATCGTTTGTTTGTCAGTTCAACCGTTCCATTTAGTCACAAATTTGGCGACATATTTAAATGTCGTCAAATTGATCAAAAGATCGCCAAATTAACGAAAATTTCTCTAAAACAATGAAATTAATTGTGTTTTGAAATGGAATAGTGTTGTAATGATGTTTCGGTAGCGTTTGTCTGTCAGTCCAACCGTCCAACTTGGCGACAAATTTGGCGACTTTTAAAATGTCGTCAAATTGACTAAAATGTCATTGAATTAATTAAAATGTCGCCAATTGATAAATAACCTATACCAGCTATAGTAGCAAGCAAACTTGTTATCTGCCACAATTTTATACGCATCTCTAAAGACCTACAAATTCTGTCTTACCACGCAGTCGCATCAAATTTAATAAAGGATGAGCTCAAACAGTTTGAAGTTGCAATGGCCAATTAAGCTAGGATCGCGCTCCCACTGTGCATGCTGGGTGAGCCTCGTGCAACTTGAACTCAATCTTTATAGAAGTTGATGTCAGCTGTGTGGTGCGACTGAATTTGTCAGACTGCAAAGAGATTCGTAAAGTTGTGGCAAATAGCGAGTTTTTATCGTTTATTCCATGCTCAAGAGAGTTAAAAATCTTGAAACGTGTTCACAGTTGCTAGTATCCGTAATAAGAATCTCATCCTTGCTTCGTGAATGCCTCCTTTAGGCGGGTTCTGTAAGTATAAGTAACAGCAAAAAACTTTCTAATCTGTAAGGTTCAATTAAAATAACACAAAGATAATTTCCTTAGTAGCTCAATGCATAGACCAAGCAAAATTCGATCATTTGATTCCACGCTGAGAGTGGGGTATAAAATAACTGAAAAACTAATTCGAATTTTTAAAAAATCTCTCCGAGGTATATTGTACCAGGAGCTCAGCTAACCCGATACCGAATTTTGCAGCTATTCAAAACTTAGATACTTAGACTTTTCGCTACATACGACAGACACACACACAGACAAACATATATTTTATTATATAAGATAACGTTCGAATATTCGCAGATTGTAATACTCATACTATACATTTGGCATTCAATTCGCTCATGTAGTTCTTGGGATATCGTGTCTGTAAACACACACACACACATACATACGCATATATATATACAGGTGAACCTCGATATGTCGAACCTCGGTATCTCGAAATTTTCGCTATCTCGAAATATTTTCATCTCCCGTCACGCACAGTATAAAAGTAATGTAAAACAAACTCTTTAACTCGAAATTTTTTAATCAAACTCTCGATATCTCGAATTTTTTCATCTTACCATTTGGATCATCTTACCATTTTCATCTTTTCATTTGAAAAAATACGATCCAAAAAATGTGTTTAATGCAGATGAAACAGGGCTATTTTTTAAGTGTATGCCTGATAAAACTATGGAAATTAAAGGCATATCATGGCGGGAAAAGGAGCAAAGAAAGATTAACTGTGCTATTTTGCACTAATATGGATAGTTCAGAAAGGCTCAAACCTCTTATGATAGGTAAATCTGCTAAACCCCGATATTTTTCAGGAATGGAATCTGTTCCAATAACTTATTTTGCGAACAATAAGTTAAACTTTAAAATGTTCAATTCCAGTTGAAGAATGCTCAAAACGTATAAATCTGACGGAACGAATTTGAATTTTCAAACTATATATATCACTATACTTTCTCTATATATTATAGTATGTATTTGAGAAAAAACGAACTATATAGTATTTTTACAATGTGCTGTTTATTGTCAAAATTTTTGAAGTCTGTGAAATATTTATTTCTATGGATTTTCATGAAACAGCTAGTTCAAATCTAAAAAAAAGTGCCTTTTAAAGGCAACACAAATCGCATGTGCAGTTTTATTTACAATCTATAACTATTACAGTTCCTGAGGAGCATATTTATCCTATTTTTGTCTAGAGTTCATCCTTTCAAACAATTGCCTTAAAAAAGTATTCAGAGCATGGTCAAATATTTTGCTTTAGCATTTTTACCTGCTTGTTTCAGTGTAGAAAACTCCAACGGACTTCTTGATCCAGTGGAATATCGCATATTAAGATGAAGTTCAAGTCTGATCAGGGACGCTTGTGCAATTGAACAAGTTTCTCCGGTTAGGTTTGATTTTTATCTTGATTCATCAACGATACTCACTTCAAGTCCTCATTATATCTTTTACAACGCTGCAAACGCATTAAGGGACGCAATTCAAGCCTTGAAAAGTGCAGCTAATAAAACGAAAATATCTAAATGCAATAAAACATGGATTTTACGATTGGGAGGGAGGGGGGATGTCCTTCCAACTTTATTGATGTTGGTTTGTGTGGTGCTGACGCAACACATACAGACATGAAGGAGGACAAAGGTGAAAAGGTCGCAACACCTGTCAAGTTTGGTGGAAATAAATGTGTCAGAAGGACGATTCCAAGCAGATAGTCGCAAAGAGGCTCTCTTGGGGCAATCCTTGCACCGACCAATGAGAAATTGGTCCAATCCTTGGATATTAGAATCATGTGTCCGAAGCTGATCATGATACTTATAGCTAAAAAATATTGAGCTCAATGTAGGCTAGGGTGAATTATAGCTGTAAATTTCTACGTTTCGTGGATTAAGAATTACTGCGTGGTCACAATTGCCTATTTGTTATTATTTAAGATATGCTTTGTGAACTAGCAGCTTAAGCTTTCAGTGACCAATCATAAAGCTAGTCTGGCAATTTGATTGAATTCTAAAAGGAAAAAGAGATGGAATCAATTGTTTCGGAGAGCATTCTTAGAGAGGTTTCGACAGGCTAGGTTGTCCATTTGTTGTTCGGCAAAGAGGTCATATATGCTTCAGGTTAATCATGTATTCTTCAGGCTGCGTCATGTATACTTCATTCATGTATGCTGAGTCATGTATGCTTCAGGTTAGAGGTCTGAACTGGCCTACTTCTACAATTTTTACCGGGCCCGGACCGAATATATTAAGATTTGACCCGACCCGAGCCCGAGAATTATTCAAAATAGTTTGCCCGATCTGCCCAATTTTTTTAAATACATTGAAGTCTGGTTAAAGCTAACACATTGTTGCTTCGCATCATGATCATAATTTACCATTTAAGGAATTAAACTCAAATTGTATTACATATGATATACAACGATTCAAATCAGCAGGTGAAAGTTGCGAAGAGCAGTGTTACTCAAACATATAGATAACAAACAAGAAGAGAAAACAAAATGTTTTCGAATAAATAATCAATCAATTTTCTACCTCAAATTATAATTCTTCTGTATCCGATTCTAATTTAATCATCTGCGTTCTCCATACGGAGCAAATTTCTATTACTTAATATGGGACAGGGTGATTTTCATCCGCTAATTGAGAATTTTGTTTTATACGTAATTTCAAATTTTTCTATTCGTTTAAATTTTGATCTATTTTTGGCTCTTCTATTTATTTTTACTCGACTTGAACTTTTTAAAACCTGACCCGGTCCCTGGCCAAAAGTAGTTTCCTTAACATTTATTTGACCCAACCCAGACTGATGGCCAGGGCGGGCCTAAACCCACGGGCCGAGCCCGAACACATGCAGACCTCTACTTCAGGCATCCAGCCTGTACGTAATATTAATTTTTTTTATTCGTTTTCACGTGGGTTGATTTTTAGTCGGTAGATTTTTACTTTTGTACCACTGTCGCGTTATTGAATTTATGTGTACTATCTGTATATTGTACTGCCTTACATGTGTCATATGTTTGAGTCTGTTGTTCAGGCGAAAATAACTGTAGTTTAAGTGAATAAATTTATGTAATTTGTAAAGTAGTTTATAGTTGGCTTGTCTGCAGGTCTTAATTATTTGAGTCAAGTCACTTTTGTTTAGTTAAAATTACAAAAAGAAAGAGGTTTTTACAGCTTTCTAGATCAGTTTGATTGGAGAGGACAATAAAAATACTATATAAAGTACTTATGATACAATCTCTAAGCTATGTCTCAGGAATAAGCTATACTTCTGGGCATTCTAATTAATTATTAAATTAAAGACAACCAACATAGGTTTAAAAAGTCATTTAATAAAACTCCTTTCCTTGACGTACATAATTTTACAAAGCCAAAGCGCTTTCGGGCAAAACCATGGCAGGGCATGGCGATGCCTGAAAGCGCTTTGGCTTTGTAAAATTATGTACGTCAAGGAAAGGAGTATTATTAAATGACTTTTTAAACCTATGTTGGTTGTCTTTAATTTAATAGTTTATTAAAGTTGACGTGTATCCATTTTCTTTATTCTAATTAATTATTTTGATTAAGGCCCTTTACATCTTTGCAGAAAATATTTGCAAAACAGTTTTAAGGAGCGTGTTAAATAGGTATTCATGAAAATGGAATTTGGAGAAGAAAATATAACTTTAAATTATACAGACTATGTATATAAAGATATAGATATAATCCAAGATTGATAAAAATCGAATAGCTAGATCAAATCTGATATAGAGCAAATTGGCCAAGACGGGCAAAGAATGGATGGCGACGGAAGCAGCAACACGGTATATTTGCTAGCACGAGTCAAAAAGAGACCAAGAGGGAGGTATATTCAAGAAGAGATGAATTAACCGTGGAGGGACCCCCCCCCCCCCCCCCCACGGGATTAACTGCCTAGACGAGAATTTTGATATGCTAAAGTTAAAAAACTGGAGAACAACTGTTACAAAAGGAGAAGACTATAGAAGAAGGGTCAAAGGAAATCCATCCACTGGATTGTCCAGTATATGATGATAACTAAGCATGATGTGACGCTGCATGAAACAATATATGCAACACTGCATGAAACACTGAATGCTATACAGCATGAAGCACTGCATGAAGAACTTTATTTTATAAAACCACACTATCTAATTATTTAGTAATAAGTGCGCGTCACACATAAAATCAATTAAATATTTTATGAAAAATTTATTGGATCAGCCCTTCCTTGGCCCGCCACAGGAATGTATTCATTTTGGGGGAATAACTCGAGAACAGGAGCAACTAGAAAGTCCAAATTTAGAATGTTCTTGCTTTTTACGGTATATTTTATTTCTTTGAATTTTTAACCTTATCGAGTTAGCCCGGTCTGAGCCCGCCATTGGATATACTCGTTTTGTGAGAATAACTCGAGAACTGGAGCAGTTAGAAAGTCTCAATTTGGTATGTCGTTGTCTTTCATGCATTTAAGTGGCATACATTTTAATACATACATTTTACATACATTCAAGAAAATAATGAAAGGGGGGGTTACATTAAAAAACTACGCTTTCTACATTTTCACTTGTTGAGTTTTAATTTCATATTTTTTAATGTAGCAATTAAACAGCACAAATTTATTTAAACAACTGTTACATTCCATACTGTCTGTCTATTTTTCTATTTCGAGTAGAAAGACATTTTGTTATTTTTGAAAATAATATATAAAAGAAATAAAATTAAAGTATAATATCCTCATAAGAGTAGACTTGTGTAAGAATATGTAGCGAAAACTAGAACTGTCATGCTGATGCGCCTTTCATAGGAGGCCAAGGAATTCTAGTGGGTTTCGCACTTTTTATTATTCCCATACAACTGTCTGCTACTGGAGATCTTAAGCCTGGATGGCACCCAGTCGAGGCCCTACAATTTTTCGGAAAATCGACCAACACTGCGACCAGCACCCCTGGTGACGATATGACTGGTGTTGTAAGAAAACAATAAAATTTCATTGCCCCAACAAGGGCAATAAACTAGAAACGTATTGAGATGAATGTTGTGACGACATTCGCATGAATGAAGGTGAGAGTCCTTGATCAGGCATCCAAGCATCATGCTAGAGCCCTAATAGCACGTCGCTCTCTAAAGGTATGCTAAAGCTCTTTAACGGTCTCTAAAGCCATGCTGCATGGCGCTCTTAAAGCTCTGTAAAGCAAAGCTTCATGACGATCTCATTCTCTTTAAAACCCAATACGTAGCGTACAGGTAATCATACACATACATGTATACCAGTCAGGTATGTCTGTACTGAGATGCCAGTGCAGGTGTACCTGTCAGTAAACCAGGTATCATTAAAGGTGTGAATGATAGAACTGTACAGTTATTTCCGTCTGCGCAGGCGAACGGAACAAACATTTGATTTCATCCGGCGATCCGGTCGCCGGAAGAATTGCGCAAGTATACTTGAGCGTGTGTAAGATTACCTCACTCTTAGCCACTTGACTAAGTGATCTAAGGGATTTTTTGTTCACCATTGCATATATGCAAGTGACTTTTGCAACAGCCAACTGTCGTAATAGTAATTGTGACTGTACAGAGGAATCCATAGAGATTTACGAAAGTGGAGTTTCTCTCTGGCAAATTAAGTCAAAAGACTGCCACGACTGATAAAATCAGAAAGCAACTTATTCAAAATTGTTGTATAAATTAAATAAGATTGATCCCGATGCCAACAAAGAGACAATTCTAAAGAAGATAAGTAACATACGAAGCAAATATATCGCCAATGCATCTATACTATTGCCAATGCATCGTTTGTTGGCGTCATACCCATCCGACAAAACTAAGAAAAAAACTGTAGAGCGTGGATGCACTAGTCCTTCGGATATACCTATGCAGGTATGCATGTGCGTGTGTAGCGGGTTTAAGACCTTGGATGCATTTCTGTAAATATCGACATGTGTAAAAAAAATTTGTAAGCTTGTACTAGACTAATCTCTTTTGAGTATTTAATAGATACTTTTATTGGAACTGAATTATTTACCTGCATATTCCACGGTCCAGATTGATTAGCCCATGCATTACGATATTTTTCGGCATACAAAAAAACATTAACAGAGAGTCGCAGAAGGTGTTGGATTACTTGTATTTTTCATTATATTTTATTAATGAATTTATTTCTAGTTATTTATGGTGGTTACCGATAACCAAGTTATGTTTCAAAATACCGAAATCTTTTGTTGTATATTCTTCAAATCAAACTATCGAAATAAAATGATGCGGGCAGCACATGACTTTACTCTACATAACGCAAGTTTTACTTCTTTCAATGCGAAAAAATCCGCTAATGAAAATTGATGAACAAAATGGACAAATTCCGCGGCACAATGTATCAACGTTAGAAAGTGCACCGGCATTTTGCGCTTATAAGCATACACACACAGAGAGACATACACAGGGACATCAGCTCAAAAACATTTGATTCGAGCTCAGGGATGCTTGAAACGTGCTATTCCGTCGGAAACTCTAATTCGAATTAGAGTTATATATTTCCCCTATCTATATAATAAAAGGCAATGTCTGTGTGTGTGTGTGTGTGTGTGTGTGTGTCTGTGTGTCTGTCTTATACACTATACGTTTCGCGACCGCGCGTCGGAGAGCTACGAAATTTGGCAATCGGAGACCTGGGGGGGAGGGAAGGGGACACGTGAAAACCGATTTTCAAAATTCTAATTATTTTTTTATTTATTTAATGTTTTATGCGATTTCGACCTTTTTTTGCCCTTTTTTCTCCACGATCTAGACGTCGTAGAAAAAAACAACTCACACCATCGGAAAGAGCAGACAATTGCGAGTAAAAATATATCAATTTCAAATCTCCATTTCGATTTCTAATATTTTTTAAAGATTTTAAAACAAAAGTCACTTTTGGCTCAAAAAAACGATTTTTGGTTTTTAAATTCTCGCATAGTAAAAAGTACTCATAATTTCGACTAATAATTTACATTTTTAGAAAGCTGAAATATCTGGCATTCTTACAAGTCTAATCTGGTCCAGAAATAATGAAAATTGCCTTCAGGATCGCAATTTTAAAGACGTCATGATTTTAAATTTCTCGGCGTTCCGTTCGTTTCTCCCCCGCTGAAGCAGGGAAGGTGGTGGGTGGGGACGTCAAGGTGGAGGTGACGTCACGGTTCTGAATAGAGCGCCTTTGCTCTATATAAATTATTATATTTATATTTTAAACTAGCCGCCTTTGGCGACCAGCCTGTTCGCTACCCTTGAAAATTTTGACCGTGGCAAACTCGTTGGCGCGACCTACCAGAAAGGTGTAAGGTAACTGCTTGGAAGGCCAGGAAGTGCCACACAATTTAGACCGGAACCCAATGGGGGAGGCATCCAAAGAGACCGTACCCTCCTTCCCCTACCACAAACCTCTCGGAAGGACTTGCAGTCCCACACGTTTAACGTGATCGTACTCCGCGTGAACACGGCTGCAGTTTTGGCAATGGCGGGAATCGAACCCGGGCCTACCGAGTGAAATTCCCGCGCGCTAACCACTGGGCTACCGTGCCATCCGCGACAATCTCCATAACTTTATTTTTATTCGGCAATTTTGGGAATCGAACCCGGGCCTACCAAGTGCAAATCCCGCGCACTAACCACTGGGGTACTTCACCCTCCGCGATATTCTTCATAACTTTCTTTTTATTCACCCAATTTAGACCGGAACCAAGTGGGAGAAGCATCCACAGGGACCGTACCCTTCTTCCCCTACCACCAACCTCTCGGAAGGACTTACAGACCCACATGTTTAACGTGATCGTACTCCGCGTAAACACGGCGGCAATTTTGGGAATCGAACCCGGGCCTACCGAGTGCAATTTCCGCGCGCTAACCATTGGGCTACTTTGCCCTACGCGACAATCTCCATAACTTTCTTTTTATTCATCCAATTTAGACCGTACCCTCCTTCCCCTACCACCAACTTCTCGGAAGGACTCACGGACCCACATGTTTAACGTGCTCGTACTCCGCGTAAACACGGCGGCAATTTTGGGAATCGAACCCGGGCCTGGTAACTGGTTGGACGGCCAGGATGTGCCACCCAATTTAGACCGGAACCCAGTGGGGGAGGCATCCACAGGGAACGTACCCTCCTTCCCCTACCACCAACCTCTCGGAAAAACATACGGACCCATATGTTTAACGTGATCGTACTCCATGTCAGTGGCGGAAATCGAACCCGGGCCTACCGCGTGCAATTCCCGCGCGCTAACCACTGGGCTACTTCGCCCTCCGCGACAATCTCCATAACTTTCTTTTTATTCACCCAATTTAGACCGTACCCTCCTTCCCCTACCACCAACCTCTCGGAAGGACTCACGAACCCACATGTTTAACGTGATCGTACTCTGCGTGAACGTGGCGTAAGTTTTGGCAGTGGCGGGAATCGAACCCGGGCCTACTGAGTGCAATTCCCGCGCGCTAACCACTGGGCTGCCGCGCCCTCCGCGACAATCTCCATAACTTTCTACATATTCACCCAATTTAGACGGGAATCCAGTGGGGGAGGCATCCACAGGGGCCGTATCCTCCTTCCCCTACCACCAACCTCTCGGAAGGACTTACGGACCCACATATTTAACGTGATCGTATTCCACGTAAACACGGCGGCAGTTTTGGCAGTGGCGGGAATCGAACCCGGGCCTACCGCTAACTTCCCGCGCGCTAATTTGCAATTTAAAATGACCATATGCTTAATTCCATCATCCTCATTCCATTGTTTCATTGTTCCATCATTTAAAATATCCATAAAATTAAAATATCCAAAAGTTAAAATATACATTTAAAAAATCCAGATCGTCCCATCATTTAAAATATAAATATAATAATTTATATAGAGCAAAGGCGCTCTATTCAGAACCGTGACGTCACCTCCACCTTGACGTCCCCACCCACCACCTTTCCTGCTTCAGCGGGGGAGAAACGAAGCGGTACGCCGAGCGGAACGCCGAGAAATATAAAATCATGACGTCTTTAAAATTGCCATCCTGAAGGCAATTTTCATTATTTCTGGACCAGATTGGACTTGTAAGAATGCCAGATGTTTGACCTTTCTGAAAATGTAAATTATTAGTCGAAATTATGAGTACTTTTCACGATGCGAGAATTTAAATACCAAAAATCGTTTTCTTGAGCAAAAAGTGACTTTTGTTTTAAAATCTTTAAAAAATATTAGAAATCGAAATTCAGATTTGAAATTGATATATTTTTACTCGAAATTCTCTGCTCTTTCCGATGGTGTAATTTGTTTTTTTCTACGATGTCTGGATCGTGGAGAAAAAAGGGCAAAAAGGGCAAAAAACGGTCGAAATCGCATAAAACATTAAATAAATAAAAAAATAATTAAAATTTTAAAAATCGGTTTTCACGTGTCCCCTTCCCTCCCCCCCGGGTCTCCGATTGCCAAATTTCGTAGCTCTCCGACGCGCGGTCGCGAAACGTATAGTGTATAAGACAGACACACAGACAGACAGACACACAGACATTGCCTTTTATTATATAGAAGGCAATGTCTGTGTGTGTGTGTGTGTCTGTGTGTCTTATACACTATACGTTTCGCGACCGCGCGTCGGAGAGGTAAGAAATTTGGCAATCGGAGACCCTGGGGGGTGAGAAGGGGACACGTGAAAACCGATTTTCAAAATTCTAATTATTTTTTTATTTATTTAATGTTTTATGCGATTTCGACCTTTTTTTGCCCTTTTTGCCCTTTTTTCTCCACGATCCAGACGTCGTAGAAAAAAACAACTCACACCATCGGAAAGAGCAGACAATTGCGAGTAAATATATATAAATTTCAAATCTCCATTTCGATTTCTAATATTTTTTAAAGATTTTAAAACAAAAGTCACTTTTGGCTCAAAAAAACGATTTTTGGTTTTTAAATTCTCGCATAGTAAAAAGTACTCATAATTTCGACTAATAATTTACATTTTTAGAAAGCTGAAATATCTGGCATTCTTACAAGTCTAATCTGGTCCAGAAATAATGAAAATTGCCTTCAGGATCGCAATTTTAAAGACGTCATGATTTTATATTTCTCGGCGTTCCGCTCGGCGTACCGCTTCGTTTCTCCCCCGCTGAAGCAGGGAAGGTGGTGGGTGGGGACGTCAAGGTGGAGGTGACGTCACGGTTCTGTACATGCATAGCGATGGGTGGGACAATAAGAAACCGAATTAGTTTTTACTTTCCGTTTCCCGCGCTTCCGATTTTAAATGAAATAAGAGCTTAACATATGCACTGTAGAAATTATTATATTTATATTTTAAATGATGGAACGATATGGATTTTTTAAATGGATATTTTAATTTTATGGATATTTTAAATGATGGAACGATGGATATTTTAATTTTATGGATATTTTAAATGATGGAACGATGGATATTTAAATTTTATGGATATTTTAAATGATGGAACAATGGAATGAGGATGATGGAATTAAGAGCTTAGAGAGCATATGGTCATTTTAAATTGTAAATTAGCGCGCGGGAAGTTAGCGGTAGGCCCGGGTACGATTCCCGCCACTGCCAAAACTGCCGAAGTGTTCACGCGGAATACGATCACGTTAAACATGTGGGCCCGTAAGTCCTTCCGAGAGGTTGGTGGTAGGGGAAGGAGGGTACGGTCCCTGTGGATGCCTCCCTCACAGGGTTCCCGTCTAAATTGGGTGAATATAAAGAAAGTTGCGGAGGGCGAGGCAGCCCAGTGGTTAGCGCTCAGGAATTGCACTCGGTAGGCCCGGGTTCGATTCCCGCCACTTCCAAAACTGCCGCCGTGTTCACGCGGAGTACGATCACGATAAACATGTGGGTCCGGAGTCCTTCCGAGAGGTTGGTGGTAGGGGAAGGAGGGTACGGTCCCTGTGGATGCCTCTCCCACTGGGTTCCGTTCTAAATTGGGTAAATAAAAAGAATGTTATGGAGATAGTCGCTGGGGGCGAAGAAGCCCAGTGGTTAGCGCGCGGGAATTGCACTCAGTAGGCCCGGGTTCGATTCCCAAAATTGCCGCCGTGTTTACGCGGAGTACGATCACGTTAAACATGTGGGTCCGTGAGTCCTTCCGAGAAGTTGGTGGTAGGGGAAGGAGGGTACGGTCTAAATTGGATGAATAAAAAGAAAGTTATGGAGATTGTCGCGTAGGGCAAAGTAGCCCAATGGTTAGCGCGCGGAAATTGCACTCGGTAGGCCCGGGTTCGATTCCCAAAATTGCCGCCGTGTTTACGCGGAGTACGATCACGTTAAACATGTGGGTCTGTAAGTCCTTCCGAGAGGTTGGTGGTAGGGGAAGAAGGGTACGGTCCCTGTGGATGCTTCTCCCACTTGGTTCCGGTCTAAATTGGGTGAATAAAAAGAAAGTTATGAAGAATATCGCGGAGGGTGAAGTACCCCAGTGGTTAGTGCGCGGGATTTGCACTTGGTAGGCCCGGGTTCGATTCCCAAAATTGCCGAATAAAAATAAAGTTATGGAGATTGTCGCGGATGGCACGGTAGCCCAGTGGTTAGCGCGCGGGAATTTCACTCGGTAGGCCCGGGTTCGATTCCCGCCATTGCCAAAACTGCAGCCGTGTTCACGCGGAGTACGATCACGTTAAACGTGTGGGACTGCAAGTCCTTCCGAGAGGTTTGTGGTAGGGGAAGGAGGGTACGGTCTCTTTGGATGCCTCCCCCATTGGGTTCCGGTCTAAATTGTGTGGCACTTCCTGGCCTTCCAAGCAGTTACCTTACACCTTTCTGGTAGGTCGCGCCAACGAGTTTGCCACGGTCAGAATTTTCAAGGGTAGCGAACAGGCTGGTCGCCAAAGGCGGCTAGTACATAATATAAACACAATACTTCCCCTATAATAATATAAACACCTTGATATACAATATACTTCCCCTATTAATAACATAAACACTTTGATTATCTGTTTGTTTATCTATTTATCTCTGAGTAACGCTCGGCGAAATTTTGGTGTCGAAATTGGCGGAATATCGCCAATTTGGCAAGATTTTTTTTTAAATGTTGCCAAATTGACGAAAATATCGTCATGCTAAAAATGTAGCCAAATTGGTAAAAATGACGACTAAATGATGAAAATTCAATATCTTAGAAAAAACATAAAAATCTACTATAAGAATAACCTAATTCTCCGTCAGTAACACTTGGCGAAACTTTGGCTGTATATTGCCAACTTGGCGAGTTTTTTTAAATGCTGCTAAATTGACGAAATTGTCGCCAAATTGATGAAATTGACTCTAAATCAATGAAAATGACGACTAATTGATGAAAATTCAATATCTTGGAAGTAACATAACAAACGACTACAGTATATGAATAACCCATTTCTCCGATCGTCCGTAATGCTGGGAGAAAAATTTGGCGGGATGTCGCAAACTTGACGATTTTTTTAAATATTGCCAAGCTGACGACAATGTCGCTAAATTGACAAAAATGTCACCAAATTGATAAAAATAACGCTAATTGGGCAGACAACACACTAACACATACGCAGACTCAGACTTCAAAATAAAAACTCCGTCTTCCAAGCAGAAATGTACGCGATTTCAGAGGCTCTAACATGGTGATACAACACGAGTCGCTACCGACGGTAATTGCCACAAATAGCTTGTCAAGTCTTGAAGCATTAAAGAAACACCAAACGACATCTGGGCAGATTAGGGATGTCCAGAATCTAATTAGAAACGCTGGTGGTAGAGTACAGCTATCTTGGGTTCTAGCACTTACAGGAATGGAGGGTAATGAGTGTGCGGACGAGGCAGCAAAGAACGCAACGGAACATCCTGGAGATACAATTCATACCGGTGTCAAGCTCCCGATTTCAAGCCTTAAGGCGGACTTAAAGCAATGCCATATGAAAAGGTGGCAAGAACACTGGACGGCATCAGAAAAGGACCGTAAAACACGCCCATTTACACCACAAATCAGAACAGACAGACAAACTACAAACAGAGAAACAACAATGTTCTTCACAGGACATGGTCCTTTATCGTCCTTCCTATATCAGATAGGTAAAAGCACCACGGAATTTTGTGTCTGTGGGGAAGACGGGGACCCATTTCACTACATATTATACTGTCCACTGATGCACAGATACCATGTTAGAGCACCAGAAACAGACAGCATGGCCCTCTGGACTGACAGAATTCTGAAAAACTCATCAACACAGGCAAGAATAAAAAAGTCATCAATTACCTGGAAGTTAGCGAAGTTTATCTCATAAATACAACACCACACTCCAATCGCAGAAGACTAATGAAACAGAAGAGAAACGCAGACCCTTACCATCAATTCGGGTGATTGTGTACATAGTACTGGACGGACATAATTCGAACTATAAAATTTTATAAAACGAACTGAAAGAACTCAAAAACTGATTGTGTACATAGATAAAAATAGATAAAGTGATTGTGAGCATAGATAAAAATATATAAAGTGATTGTGTGCATACATAAAAGTAGATAAAGTGATTGTGCACATAAATAAAAATAGATGTAGTAATTGTGCACATAGATAAAAATAGATAAAGTGATTGTGAACATAGATAAAATTAGATAAAGTGATTGTGTACATAGATAAAAATAGATAAAGTGATTGTGTACATAGATAAAAATAGATGTAGTGATTGTGTATATAGATAAAAATAGATAAAGTGATTGTGTATATAGATAAAAATTATTATTGGATGGACATTATTTGAACCATACAAACTTATGAAACAAACTCAAAGAACTAAAAACCTGAATAATATTTTAATCGACCAGGTGTTTGCGTACGCCGTAGCCAATATGCACTGTTAAGCACCTGCGCGTCTCGAGCTGATATTTGCAACTGTTTGCAAACACGCTGTAGGTTGCCTACAGAAGACTAATGAAACTACACCAACGAGTTAGAATATTCTAACACCAACGAGTTAGAATATTCTCTGCCTACACCAACGAGTTAGAATATTCTAACTCGTTGGCCTACACCAATGCCTTGTGCAAGGTTGGCAGTCCGCTTCTGGCATCCGAGGCAAACCTTTTCAAATTTTTAATTCCGTCATATAACGAGCATACCTTCTAGTACATTATACTATGTATGTAGGGAAAGCTATAATCAATTGGTATTTAGCTGGAAATATTTGGAAAAATTGAAAATAAGGCAGCATACAGTGATTATGCATGAAATATTATTTTACGTACCGCAATTTCCATGTAAACAAAACTAGAAAATGCACGCCATTTCCATTCAGAACTAAAGTTATTTTCTTTAGTATGTAGTAGGTGTCATATTTAGCCTAGTAAGTTCAATTTCATGGTCACCATGTCCAAATAAGTGAAAAATAGCTACTTTTGTGTCATGTCAGGGACATTTTGTCTGTTGCCCTGTGTAATTAATGCAAAATTAAAACATGTTTGTATATTCTTAATGTTTTAGGAGGACTGTCATTTAGAAGAATCATAATGTTTCGGGCCCATTGCGAATGTATTGGAATGAAATGAAAGTCGCAATTTGAGACACACGTATAAAGACATCTGTGTCTTATGCTGGACTTTCATTTGACTCCAAGTCGTATTCATCTCCTCCATTGAAATTCTACCTCATCAAGTGCAGGTAAGAGAAAAATTATCTTAAATAAGAGATTTCTAATATGCAGTTATTACGGTCACTTGTATTTAATTAGACTTGACCATGATATATACAGGGGGTTTCATAAACATCTGATGTGGGTAGCATATGACTTTCCCTATATAATGCAATGAATTTCTTTCTTTCATAATGACAAGATGATGAAGCTCCGTGACACAATGTTTTTAACGTTGAATTGTATATTTGGGCGTTTCTTCGGAGGGCAACATGTAAACTATTTCGGGGTACACATTTAACTTATATTCCGCGCAACTCTAAATTGACAAATATCAATATTGATGGCATCCTTAATAAGCAATATAATCCATATATTAAAATATTTTAATAATTAATTCATTAGTTTAGCATCACTTTCGTTTAATTGAGCGTCATTTATGTCATTTTGACGATATTTTCATCAATCGAGGCCTTAGTCACCAAGTTCGCTAAATTTATCTCCAAGCGTTACAGACAAACAACAAGAAAAACTTTTCTTATATATACATGACTATTGGCGAATTGTTAAGCGTTAAAATACAAATATAATATTCAAAGTAATTTATCTCGTAAATGGAACAAACTATGTGCTCGAGAATGATGTTAGTAAATGTATCGCATAAATTTACGTATGAAAAGTGAACCTGTTTCATAATAGTTAATACATTTTTACTTTCCTTATATACATAATGTATAGGCAAAGTATTGTGACGGGGACGAAAATTCGAATTCGAGTTTTCGACGGGAGAGCACGTTTCAAGCATCCCTGATCACGAATCAAGCATTTTTGAAGTGATGTCTGTGTTTGTGTGTGTGTGTGAAAGTATGTGTGTGTGTGTGTGTGTCAGTGAGTCTGTGGAGACGATAACTGACGAACGAATGGACCGATTTGAACAAACTTTGGTACAAAAATCATAATCCGTACACACTGGAAGCCTATTGTTTTTATACGCAATCGAATGTTCAAAACCCCCCTAAATTTTCGAATGAAATTTTGAAAAAATCGTCAAAAAATTAAAACCGCTAATAAAGTTACGCAAATAGACATTTCTTATGTAATTTTTCATTAGAAAACGATTGACATGAAATTTATAACGCTAACATGAACCGTTCTCGAGATATTGCGCATTTTAAAAAAAAATTATCAAAAATTGATATAGAAAAAAAAAAATTCCTATTGAGAAACGTGTTCACTTTTCATATGTAATACCATGCGATCAATTGAGTGACATCATTCTCGTGGATCAAGCTCATTCCATTCATGAAAAAAGATACTTTAAGTGATACTTTTGTATTTGAACGCCAATAGTCATTTATCTGCTGTAAGAAGAACTTACTTCTTCGTCCATAACGCTTGGCGAGATTTTGGCGATGAATTTGGCGAAATTTCGTTAACTTGGCGACTTTTTGAAATGTTGCCATATTAATGAAAATCTCGCCAAATGGATAAAAATGACGCCAAATCAATGAAAATGACGAATAATTGTCGAAAATTCAATATCTTGGAAATAATATTAGTATCTACTATAAGAAAAATCTATTTTTTTTTACTGTTAAAGTAGTAAATTTATTACATTATTTAAGGAAAGTCATGTGTTGCCCACATCAGATTTTTTATTTTATGTGATTCTGTTTTTGATACATTTATTTGAAAGCTATGCTATATCTCGAGAACGTTTCATGCTAGCATTCTAAAATCTGTGTCATTCGTTTTCTAATAAACATTACATAAGAAAAGATTATTTGAATTTATTAAAAATTCTGATTTTTTAATGATTTTTTCAAAATTTTATTAAAAAATTGGGGTGGAAGGTTTTTCGAACATTCGATTGCGTTTAAAATCACCAGGGTTTCAGTATTTACTGATTATAATATTTGTATCAAATTTCGTTCGAAACGTTCCATGCGTTCGTGAGACATCACTTCCACAGACTCATGGATGCACACACACATCACCTTAAAAACGTTTGATTCAAGTTCAGGGATGTTTGAAACGTGCTCTTCCGTCAAAATTCGAATTTTCGAGCCCGTCACAATAATTTCCCTGGTATATAGGGAAAGTAAAATTCTTTGAATAAGACAGACTTTTAGATTACGGCAGTTTTTGGTTGACTGCTGCATTTTAGCAAATAAGTACACAATTTAACTTTTTATACGGTCCCTTACAAAGGAAGTTCCCATTAGCAAACTGTTAGCAGTCTGTTTAAGGAATTTTTGAAAAACATTGTCTAATATGCAAATTTGGACGTGAAAAAAATTTTCAAAGTTGTATAGGGCTTAAATTACTTATTTCACCCATTCAGAAGAAACGACGAAAACATAGTTCTCAGGGGTCGTACTAAAATTTTGCACGCGTACTTATCTTTAAAGCAAATGTTTTATAGATCAATTACCCCAATTATTCTTTGAAAACTTTAATGATATATCTGGTAATTTTAATCGTATGAAAAATTGAAACTTATTTTGTTTGACTCATTGGACTAAAAGATTATTTTTATAATGATTTTCTTTTACTTTATCATACTATAGAATAGTGTAGAGAAGGTATTGTTTTCACGAAAATTTTCGACTTCGAGATTTTGATGCCAATGCATGTTTAGTACCCCGTAAACACGTCCTGACTTTCTAACCGTGGTCGATTTCTTGTGTACGCAATATCTGCTACAAATATTAATGGATTTTCACGAAACTTTATATCCGGCTTTGTTTATTTTGAATTGACGCTGAAGCATTTGTTTTTGGATGCGAGATCGCAACTTATAATGGAGATGAGCGAGCTATAACATTGCTTAAAGATACATATTTTGAAACAGTTATTGAAATCTACTGTTTTCTACAACTTCATGGACTCTGTATTTGCATTTTGTCAAGTTCTGTTCGTATCCTTTACACAACACTGAAGAGTTCTTCAACTTGCAGTAAGCAGCACGAAACGTTGTGACATGAATAGCATTTCCACTTTGGATAACACGTTTAAATGCAAGTGTATCCGAAGGTGAATATGCAATTTATCACAATATTGATCATCTTGCAACTGCTTCCTAAAATGCATATTTTTTGCTATACAAGATGCTTTATGAAGATAGAAAATTTAATCCAGCTGAGTTATGTTCTTTTCCTGAACAACTGAGGAACGATTTCTTCGTCGACATGCTGTGAGGAGAACGATCTCTTCTTTAACATGCTGTGAGAAGGACAATCTCTTCTTCAACATACTATGAGAAGGACGATCTTTTCTTCAACATACTGTGAGAAAGACGGTATCTTCTTCAATATGAAGTGAGAAGAACGAATCTATTGTGAAATGAATAGCAGTTCCTCTTTGGATAACACGTATAAATGCTAGTGTATCCGAATACGAATATGCAATTCATCATAATATTTATCATCTTACGACTGCTTTATTAAATTGTATACGTTTTCTCTTTTATCAAAAATCCTTCAAAAATTTTATGTATCCACTCTAGTATCTACTTTTGTACAATTAAACTCAACCTAATTGTTATAAATTAAATAAAGAGAAAATGAATTTGTGTTTGTCGGGGAGGTCATGTGCTGTCGACATCAGATATATATATATTTTTTTGACTGAGGAGATAGCTTTTTACCTAACCCTTGTTTTTATCCAATAAAAGATGGTTTTTTACAAATATTTAAAAATCTATTAAAATTTCTCGAATTTTCAAAACTTTCGGACTGACTCACCGGATTGTTGGCTACATAAAAAAAAATGGCGAACATCTGAGCCAAGTAGGGGCTAGTCAGAAGAAGTTAACTTGAAAAAGTACAAAAAGCAGAGTTTCACAACGTTTCAAGGAATTGCCCATAGTTTCACTAAATGAAGAACAGAGGAGATTCAGTTCATCCAGGCTCCATTGAAAGTACTTGGATGTTATGGCAGTGGCACTAAAAGTTGCTGTCCAGTCTAAGTTCAATCGAATCCTATACTTGACTGCATCTATTAATGCCCCTGCTATTATTTCATCGCATAGAAGACCCAATCCATTTATTCAAACTAATCATAGAATCAAGTGTGACCAAGGGGATGATGCTCATATGCATCCAGAACAACAGAACAGGATAACATCAAAGCCATAAAGCTCATCTAAAATATACAAGTTTGTTACCAGCAATAGGTTAACGAATAAACAAAGTATGCTTGCCTACAAGTAGACAGCTTATAAAGTGGCAAAAGTTAAAATTTCAGTCTGCAGCTTCTAGTTTTGGATTCTTCTATTTTTTATTTCATTTATTTTTTACGTAGAATACGTCTTTACCCGCACCCAGTATGGGGGCCATGTCGGGGGGATCCGGTTTGACGTAAAAGGAGTGAGATTTTGAAAGATTGTAGCTCGGTGTCGGAAGACGGATTTGACGGCCCAGTGGTTAGCGCACGGAGATTGCATTCGGACGACCCAAGTTCAACTACCGGCTTTGCTCAAACTTTCCCCGTGTTCTTACAGAGTACGGGCACTTTATATATGTGGATCCGTACGTCCTTCCGAGAGGTTGGTGGTACGGGAAGGAGGGTACGGTCCCTTTAGATGCCACCCCCACTGGGTTCCTGTCTAAATTAGATGGCACTTTCCGACCATCCAAACAGATACCTTACACCTTCGAGTAGGTCGAACGATCTGGATAGAAGAAGAATTCATGAAGAAACATTTCGATATGGATTTCGCACAGATTACAAAGCCGCCCATAGAAATTGTGGACCCTTCTGCAAACATTCATCACGGGCCTCCTCCAGATTTGAAGTTTTCATTTTCTGTAAATCATGTTTTCTGCAGCCCCTATTGGCGGTTCGATCCCCCTCTGGAGCCCGATCCCTTCCACTTTAGTGGTGCCAGGCTCCCTCTTACGGGCGGCCTTTCAGACTACTCCAACATTAAGCGGCTGACGTTTAGATTTAATGTTTGTAGGATGTCTTGAATCCATAAAGCTGTAGAAAACAGTAACGGTTCCAAAATATGTATCAAACATTGTTATAGCTCGTTTATCTACATCATAAGTTACGATTTCACATCCAAAAATAATTACTTCAGCTGTAATTCAAAATAAACAAAGCCGATATAAAGTTTCGTGAAAATCCATAGAGCGCAATGTTGGCAGTTTGTAGAAATAAATAAAATTTTTGTGTAAACCGTTGGTTATTTGCAAGCACCCGTATGCATTCTACGTTGCGGACCTCGAAGTTTTTCTTTCGTTCTTTCTTTTTATCGTTTCCATGCATTTCATACCCGAGAGTAAAATATTTTAAACAGACGTGTCGATATTGATTCAACTATTAAGGTATTATATTCATGTTTTTCCTTCCTGCAATACACAATATACAGAATGATTAAAAAAAGATGGGCCAAACTTTACGAGATGGTAGTACACACCAAATTAAGCATTTTTCGTCATAGTTTACCGGATCGGAAATGAAACGCAAAGGCTTTACAGAGCGCTTACTCGTTGCGAAGCGGCAAACTTAAAAGCGTCATTCTAGTTGTTATTTTCTGGTTGAAAAAGAAAACCACGTATGCAAATGTCATCTGGAGAAGAAGAACCCTTATGCAATTCCTTACTCCCTCCCCCATTTTGGGCGAGAAGTAAGGAACTATCTGGATGTCACTTTTCCGGGCCGACAGATTGAGCGAGGTGGTCCCACACCTTGGCTCCCACTTCCCACGATCGCTCGATCTGTCGTGTCGTGACTTCATTTTGTGGGGATTGAATCTGAAGAGGAACTCATCACAAGAATTTCGGCCCCTGCTGCCGAAGTGCGCGACATGCCTGGTCTGTTCGAGAGAGTTCGCTAATCCCTCCATCGCCGCTGTGAGACATGCATTCGGGTTGGCGGTCGCTCTTTTGAGCTATTACTGTAATTATTGTTTATTGAATATCCTTTTACAACTTCTAAGGCATTCTTGTGTTTTCACATCACCTCATCGGTTTCAAGATTAAGCGCCCACTGGCGTCTTTACGTTTCATTTCCGACCCGGTAAACTATGACGAAAAATATTTGGTTTGATGTGTACTACCCCCTCCTAAAGTTTGGCCTTTCTCTTTTGAATCACACTGTATATATGAAAGGAACTCTAATGGTTCTTTAGACTACACCAGAGGTCTTCAAATTGGAGTACGCGAATGGGTAAGTGAGGGGTTTTTCAAAAACTTTTATTATTCTCTGTTTGTACTTTTTCCCAAGACAAATTTTATATTGACAGGAAAAAAATAGATTAACTGAAGTGTGGCCCACCTCGACCTTCTCATATTAGAACCCATTTTTAAATGGCTTATTGTTTTCAAATTTTACAAGAAAATTTTTAAAAAATCGGTATTGGGGGTCCAAATGATTACAATTATAACGTGTCACCCTTAAATTTAAAAAGCTCGAAAAAATATTTCGATTGATAACATACTTGACACTGTATTCCCCGGAGGTGACTTCCCCCCTGAGAAAGGTTAATGACATCAGGAACGAAAGAATTGTATCGCGGCAATTTATCACAACGATTGACACTATGAAGTCACGTGATCATTGAGCCATAAATAAACCCTTTTGTACATGATTATATCAAATTTTGTTCTATGCTGCCATGTTAAGGAAATATAAAATTTCGAATAAATTTCAAAGTTTTTGCTCGAATTTAAAAAAATTATATCTAGTTCTATATTTTTTGAAAACAAAACGTGAAAACGTGTATTTTTTGAAAACAAGTTTCGTGAAAATCTATTAATATTTGTGACCGCTATTGAGTACACAAGAAATCGCAGACATCCAGACAGACGGACATCACTCCAAAAGTAGTCAAAATGTGTTCAGGAGGTCTTAAAACATATATTGTCATTTCGTGAAAACGCTACTTTCTCTATACTATATTACATAATATGAGAAGGTAAAAATTAAATAATAACAAATATTAACTTGTATTTTTAAATTTCACAATCATGAACACAATGATATTATGATTATATGAATATGGTTTTAGGATGATATGAATACTCGTATAGGCGAGTGCTGTAATTATGAATTAATAAATGGTTTCTTTTTCTAAATTATACTATGAACCTATATTTATAAATATCACTTCAATGGAATGGAATCAATCTCATCTTAATTAGTCAAACTCTAAATCGAGATATCTTTTAAGAATTCCGGGTATGTCAAGTTCTTGGACTCCATGAGGAAGCAGCCAGTTGTCATGAAGTAATTTTCTGATTCTAAGTTTACACGCATGTTTCAATGGCATTGGCGAAAATATTCGGTACCGGAGCTCGGGGAGTTCATTTACCATTATCCAATTCAACGCTTCTTCGGTGGATTGAAATCCAGGAAATTGGACATTGAGTCGATTCACGAAACTCTTTTCAATCTGAGGACAAACTCTTACAACTAATTTTCCGCTCTGGACCATGTCATTGTATCGTATATATTCACTTTCCTCGGGGTTGTTCCCCGATTTCTCCTGTAACTTTTTAGCAATTGTCTTGACGATGCTCAGTACAATAATCAGTAAGCTGGCTGAAATTTGATACGAAAGATACAGCCTTAACGACAAACACTCGTCCGTTATCAATGCACCATACCGTAAAAGGAGATGCAGAAGTGCTGGAGACTGTGCTACCAGAGCCATTTCGCAAGGATGCAACCAAGAAAATCGATAATTCACTTCAACATCTGCTATTCGTGTTCCTCCGACAGTAAGGTGCTCACGGTAAGCATGGTCCAGATAGAACTCTGCAATATGGTTGCTGCAAAGTTGAGAGTTGTTTTGTGAGGCAGAAACCTCAGAGTTGTTTTGAGAGACAGAAACTTGAGAGTTGTTGGCTTCAGGGCATAAGAACCAGAAATGGTTGTCAACTAGGTAAAGGAGACTCAAGAGCTTAGCAATATATTGTTCATCTTTGATATCAGCCCAACAGGCTCTTTCTGTTATGTAATGTATAACCTGTCGTTCAAAATCGGAACAACTGTTTCTCTTAACGCAAAGCCATTGTTCGTATAAATCAAGAATATGATACAGTTCCTCATGGCTTAGATTTGTTTGTGGATTTTGATGGAGGAAATTGGAAATCTCTTCTAAGTACTGACAATCTTTATATAAATAACTCATGAAGCTATTAATATCTACTGAATGGATGGAAGGTTACATCACAGATCTATTGAGCTAAACTTGTAAAAATCTGACACGATTGCTACTATCTAAGTAATTCTAAAGAGAAAGGAAGAGTAAACAATTTTGATGGCTATGACTATCGGAATAAGAATTTAAAATTGAAATATTAAAACGAAAACAAATAAGATGATGCCACCGTAAATTTGGGTCAAAGTTTTATAGTTTATGATAATTTACATCATACTCAATTTCTCTCTCAGTGGCCAATAATATACACGGTGACATCTCGGAAATCACGATTAAGCGATTTAGTCCTTCGGACAATTAAAAATGGTGAGGCCAGAAAAATTAAAATGACTGAGCTTGTTTGGGCTTTTTCTGCTGAAAAGGTTCGAGAAAAAATTCCATTTTTTTTTAAATATTATATTGGCATTTTATGTGATACAATTGTATGTTATTCCTTCCAAATAATAAATATATTTATCTATTGTAAATTATTTCAAAATACATCCAAAATATTTGAACTAGAATGGAGGGGGTGGGAATCCAAAATAATTTTGCCCTTGAGCCAAAAAACTGTAGTTACGCCACTGCTCACAGGTGACACAGAAAGGCCGCCTATGGATAGAATATAATACATGCTTGCAACTGTAAGAAATTCATCCTTTTTCCTATCTTTTCTTTTTGGTGCAAAAATCTCAAGATTTTTACTTTCTCATATAATAAAATGTAATATAGAGAAAGAATTGTTTTCACGAAAATTTTCGATTTTAATGCCAATATACTATGTTTTAAAAAATCCTGACCACGTTTTGACTATTTTTAGAGTGATGTCCGTCTGTCCGTCGTCGATTTCTTGTGTATGCGATGGCTGCCACAAATATAATTGGATTTTCGTGAAACTTCATATTCGGCTTTGTTAACGTAAAATCTAGAGTTAGATAGAATTTTTCGTAATTCGAGCGAAAACTTATTATTTTATATTTTTTATTTTCTTAACGTGGCAGCGAAGGACAAAATTTGACATAATTATACGTAAAGGGGTTATTTATGACTCAATGATCATGAAACAGTTTCAATCATTGCAGGGGAACATAGCTGATACAATTTTATGTTCGTGACGTCATTAGGTCCCCTCCGGGAGGCCGAGGGATACATTGTCAAACTTGGTATCAATCGAAAGATTTTTTCAAGACCTTCAAAATGGAGGGAAAGATGCTATAATTGTGATCACGTGGACCAACGATACAGATTTTTCAAATTTTTACAAATCAAAAATCGAGTTGAGCCCCAATGCAGTTAATTTTTATAATCACCTATCTAAAAGCGCAGTGTCAGTATGTCAGAGCACAAAGTGCAACCCCGAGGGCTGAAAAAACCTAGACTAAATAGACCATGCTGAATCCAAATTTGAAATCCGTTTTTCAAGTTACCCCCTGGATCTGGAGAAATAGCCTCTCAAAGTTTGGCATCTTTTGCTATTTGTGTGCTTATATCTCAAACTGAGGGCGTTGCCACAACAAGATGCAATTGCATGTTCATGAATCTAAAAGGAAAACTGTATTCAGCTCATGGAGTTAGAGACGAGACCACATACATGATTCAGCTAAATAGGAAAGTTAATATTGAGAGGCCCATGGAGTTAAAAAGAAGGAGATAAATCTCCTATGGATGAAATGCTTAAAAAAGCCATAATGCTTTGAGAATTATATCTAGGGGTCGCTAGTGTTAGTAAAGTAGCTGCTATTGTTAGTTGACACAACAGAAAGGCGTAGTATTTAGTATATGCATTTTTGATTATTTTTAAATACTGGTTCCCTAATGATGAGTATAATTAACCAGTATTTTTTCATAGTTGTAGGATAGAGTACGGAATATATGAAGATAAAAGTAAATTAAAAGGTAAAATAATTTTGAATACGTAGGGATATTCTTTATTGTTTCACTTCTACCTTGCATTGCGCTGATAATTTAGTTTTACAAAATTGACAGTTTAAATGAATATTTTAGAGCTTTCACCATAGAAATGCATACAGTACAGAGCTACTTATCTTATCCTGAATGATTGTCTCAAACGATACTGGCGTTTTCTTGATATGAAGTTTTAACTCCTTACTTTTGCCTTCATGGAAAGGTCATTCCAATTTAAAAATTCTAAACCATGGAATTATGGTGACTCTTTATCTTCAAATTCATATTTTAAGCAATGTAATTAATATTGATAAATAGATTAGTTGGAGCTGAATTGTATGAAGTATGGAATTAGAGGAAGTTAGTCGACGATAGGACCAGAAATTGAAAACTCGAAGGAAAAATATGTGAGGTTGATAAATTCGTTTATTTGAGGGTCTAGGGGAGCGTAAATTAATTGCGTTATGTTGGGGTATGTATGTTCTGGTAGGGAGTCGTACAAGAATTAGTAATATTCAATGGGGGAAGGGTGTATAGCTAGCATGTGTCTATGGATATATAGACGTCTTTGGATATTAGTATCTATGGATATGGGACAGTCAACGGGAGGGGGGGGGGAGCTGGATGGGAGGGTTGACGAAATATTGCCAATATGACGATATGTCGCCCCAGATTCATTAAAATATCGTTAAAATTGAAAAAATGACTCTCAGTTAACGAGAATGACATTAAATTGATGAATTAATTATTAAAATATTTTAATATATGGACGTATTGTTTATTGCTGATGCTATCCATAGTGATAATTGTCAATTATTTAGAATTGCGTGAAATATAAGTTCATTGGGTACTTATAAACAGTGTTTCTTTTAAGACTTTTCAACAGGGGTGGGGGGCAAGTCTTCTATTTGCCCTATATAAATATATCTAAATGCTGTCACATAAATAGAAACCTGGTTTCATAAAATGTCTCGGGGGGGGGGGGCGAATACACGTCTCTGGGGGGAGGCTTTCACACACCCCAGAGGTATAGGGCGCGGTAGCCCATTGGTTAGCGCGCTGGAGTTGCACTCGGTAGGCCCGGGTTCGATTCCAGCCACTGCCAAAACTGCCGCCGTGTTCATGCGAAGTACGATCACGTTAAACATGTGGGTCCGAAAGTCCTTCCGAGAGGTTGGTGGTAGGGGAAGGAGGGTACGGTCCCTGTGGATGCCTCCCCCACTGGGTTCCGGTCTAAATTGGGTGGCACTTCCCTACCGTCCAAACAGTTACCTTACACCTTTCTGATAGGTCGGACGGTGTGGGTTTCAACAACAACACCCCAGAGGTATGCCTGAAAGAAACACTGCTTCTTAATAATTTTACATGTTATCATCCGAAAAAGCGCCCAATGTATAATTAAACATTAAAACCTTGCCGACGCGGTGGTCGAGCGGTCAAGGCGAGCGTTTCCAAGCAATCGTTCGACCGCCACGTTGCGGGTTCGAGTCCCACGTAAGGCATGGATGTTGTGTTGTTGGGCGCTGTGTGTTCCGCCCCCCCCCCTCTGGTGCGCCTGGGGCAACGTCCTAGGACGGCTAAATGGTTAACGTTCTGGCCGATGTATATTCGAATGATGAGAGTCAAGTGCCTGACCATTTGATTAAAAAAAAATTAAAAACTTTGTGCCGTAGATCTTATAATCGTTCTTTCACTGTGAAAGAAGTAAATTTATTGCGATATAGATCAATATACGAAAAGTTATGAGCTGCCCACATCAGATTGTTTTATGTTTTTCTCTTGGTCTTGAAGCTGAGGCGGATTGAATGACACCCAAACCAAGATTCTAGCTATAATGAAAGCGTTTGATAATTTTGATACATCGCCTCATCAGCCAATCAGTTGCATATCAAATACCTCGTTCTACGGCACATTGGCACCGTTTCATTTCCCACCAGTTCTGAGAAGCGGCTGGAAGTATGTTACTTTATTACGGTGGCATTAAAATCTGTGGCTGTAAATATGTATATATGTACCATAGTTACTCCTACAGATTTAGGTGTTCCTGTAATTTGTCCAGCATTTGGAGTACATTCCATATTTTGTTTCTATCCTTGAGTCATCAACATTCTTTATTCCAGAAGTTTAAAATTATCCATACCACCAAGGGTTGAGTTGTTAACGTTCTCTCCTTAGATTCTGGGTGTTACCAATTATATTTAATGTTGCAGCTTGCAGTAGCTCACAGTTTACAGATGTGCATTTTAATTCTTATATTCGGACGATTTTAATTCTTATATTCGGATAATTTTAATTCTTATATTCAGACGATTTTAATTCTTATATTCGGATGATTTTAATTCTTATATTCTCACGATTTTAATTCTTATATTTTAACTCAAGTTTTTGAAATTTTAATTCTTATATTCAGAAAATTTTAATTCTTATATTTTAACTCAAGTTTTCAAACTTTTAATTCTTATATTCGGACGATTTTAATTCTTATATTTAAACTCAAGTTTTCGAACTTTTAATTCATATATTCGGACGATTTTAATTCTTATATTTTAACTCAAGTTTTCAAACTTTTAATTCTTATATTCGGACGATTTTAATTCTTATATTTAAACTCAAGTTTTCGAACTTTTAATTCATATATTCGGACGATTTTAATTCTTATATTTTAACTCAAGTTTTCGAACTTTTAGTTCTCATATTCGGACGATTTTAATTCTTATATTTTAACTCAAGTTTTCAAACTTTTAATTCTTATATTCGGGCGATTGTAATTCTTATATTCGGGCGATTTTAATTCTTATATTTTAACTTAAGTTTTCGACGGATCTACACATTTCGAGCAATCTAAAATAAAAAAAATAATTTCAGCTTGACGACTGTCTGTGCGTCTGTCTATGTCTGTGCAATGTATATATCCACTTTAGCTGAAAAACTTATTGACGAAATTGCCAAATTTCACAAAATTTGGTAGATAAGTTACTTGTGAGTTACCCTACATATTATCTTGATTGACATTTGCAGCCAAAATGGCAACATGTCGATTAACAGTATGCTTATTTCATTTGGTAGTAATAATTGATTTTCAGCGAGGTAAAGTTAAAAGAAAGCACCAGTTTTCATAATTTTCTCTCTGCATTACCCAAATATTGGACACGTTTGATCAAGATTTATAAAACATCTCTCCAATCAAGACCTTAACAGATCTGGATGGTTCTAGATAATGGGTTTCAGCTGGGGTTTACAAAAGTACGCACTCCAATCCCCAAGGCAACTTTTGTTTCTGCTTTGCGTAATGCGCAGAAAGAAAAGTCCGCTCCTAGACTTACTAATGTCAGCCTCTTGATGTCATGTCTCATCACTAAGATATCTGGTCACAGCAAGATTCAATATTTACCACTTTTATTTCTGTGCCTACTAATAACCTCCTCTTAATGTCAGATTTCATCACTGATACATCAGGTCATAGCAAAATTCTTCATTTACAGTAAACTTCGCGGCAACTCCATGTTCTGTTGTCATCTCACCAACCGCTGGCAAAAAACTCCACAAAGGATTAATTATTAGCATTTTTGCAGCAAAACTTAAGCATTCCCGTATCTAATGAGTACAAATACATCTATAGATATGGTGATACTTGAGAACTGCTGTAAAATTATTCTTCAAGCACAGGTGTGTGTCTCTTAAAGTTTATTTTGTTCTTTTCATGAACACTCAGTAAAAAGTCTTTAATGAGAAGTAAGGACTAAATAATAGTCTTTAAATAGTAGCCTTTTTGAAGCTCTTTCCTATAAATGAATCATAAGAACCTACCACAGGTCTATCTCGGCTTGGTTGGTACTTCTTTGGAATTAAATAAGGAATCAAAATTCCAAATATACTGCATTGGATTTATATTCAGTGTTTCGCCAGTTCATTGTACGAATATATTTGCTATCTAAGAAATCATTGACAAGAGTAGCTCGATTAGGTATAGCGTTGTCACCCCAAATCCAAAATTAAGGGCCAACAGTGACCCAGAAAATTCATAGGGATTTGGAGCTGATCCCAATGTCATACAGTAGTCAGATAGCCTACTGGAAACACGGTGGTGTAAGACTATTGTTAATAGGACTTGCTGAAATGTCATTGATAGATCGTTGTTTAACAAGTATGTAATTTTTTATCTCTATCTTTTAGATTTAAATGTAAGTATCTGTGCTTATTTTACATATTATGGCAAATGTCTATTTTTATATTCTATTTTATTAAACTTTTATGTCCCTTATACGACATTAAACATAAATTATTCACACGTGCTCTTACAATTTTCTTTCATTACGCTGGTTATTGTGGTGATAAATGGAAAAGTTCTTCAACTTATAATGGTTATGGATGAAACCGAGCTGTATAATTTGGATTGAAGAATTGGGAGTTATTGGTAAATTATCTGTGGCAATCTAGAATCAACATCTGAATAGCTCTTAAAATGAATGAAAAAACAAATTTGACATAATGAATTGAATGTTTACTGCGATTTACAAGTACGAATGTATCTGCATCTTAGTAAACTTTCTAATCATGGTAATCAAAATTTCCATGGCTTCATCGAGTTTCGAGAACTTCCACAGAAATCATTACATTTGAGGAATATCAAGTAAGCTTTATTTCTGTTATGGCTTTTTTTCCCCACTTATTATGCATTAAAATGCGATATTACTGAGATGGATAATGCAAACTAAAAAATTTGTCTTTTATTTTCACTCCCTTTATAAGCTAGATTCTAATAATTTTCTGGTTTTATGCTACTTTTCGACTATTTTTTTCCTTAACATTTTAAGATAATTTTACTGTTTTCCAGCAGTAGCTATTTGCTTTTTTGTGTCTTTTGGAGGGCATAGCATTGCAAAAGATTCAGAATGAAATTTGAAAATTGGCTATGTATGCAATCATCATTTTTAATGCATATCTTTCAAAATTCATGATAAATTGTCAACATATGATTTTGATTCTCAAAGTCTAAAATTCTTGTGACGTTCCTAAAATATTGTCACAAACTGCTATCGATTTTCAGTCTTTCTAATCGTATTTAAACATGGAAAAATAAAACATATTTTTTATTTAATTATGTGTCAAAATTCGAGCTGCAACTTTATTTATAATATATTAAAAGCTCTGAAACTCATTTGAAATCGAATAACTAGCATTTATCTGTTATGTCACTGACACAAAATGGATGCCATTTCAATTTTGACACATATACCACATATTTGTCTGATGTACACATTTAGCAAAACAGTTCCAATTTTAGTGAAACCAAGAATGTTCCATCAATCGCATGTGTCTGTTCCAAAAGGATTTGAACCTAGATATGTCTAAAATGGTGAGACTTCAGCCTTATACAGTGATTCTGCTGTTTGGTAGGAGTGAAATAATTATCTAGCAGTGCCTAAATTAATGAATGTCTTAATAATTTACACTCTTTCACGTCTTCTAAAGATGAAGATGAAATCGAAGTTTTCTATCATTGCCGCGTCTCATTACGATACAGGAGGAAGCTTATTATGAAATACATGTTCAAATAATTTTGTATCATATAACAGCTTTCTATTCAACGTAATAATTTACTTCAATTCCACTGAATTGCATCTTCACCTGAATAACGCCTTTTTACTTTCCTTATATACATAATGTATAAGGAAAGTAATGTGACGGGATCGAAAATTCGAATTCGAGTTTTCGACGGGAGAGCACGTTTCAAGCATCCCTGATCATGAATCAAATATTTTTGAAGTGATGTCTGTCTCTCTCTCTCTCTCTCTCTCTGTGTGTGTGTGTGTGTGTGTCAGTGAGTCTGTGGGGACGATATCTCACGAACGAATGGAGCGATTCGAATGAAATTTGGTACAAAAATCACAATCCGCGAATACTGGAAGCCTATTGTTTTTATACGTAATCGAATGTTCAGACACCCCCCCCCCCTAAATTTTCGAGTGAAATTTTGAAAAATCATCAAAAAATCAATACCTTTTAATAAAGTTACGCAAATAGACATTTCTTATATAATTTTTCCTTAGAAAACGATTGACATAAACTTTAGATCGCTAGAATGAACCGTTCTCGAAATATTGCACATTTTTAAAATAAATTTATCAAAAACTCCCATAAATTAAATAAAATCTATTAACTTTTGAGAAACATGTTCACTTTTCATATGTAATATCATGCGATATATTGGGTGACATCATTCTCGTGGATCTAGCTCGTTCCATTCATGAGAAATGGCACTTTGAGTAATACTTTTGCATTTGAACACCAATAATCATTTATATGCTAAAAGAATAACTTATTTCTCCGTCCATAACGCTTGGCGAGATTTTAGGGACGAATTTGACGGAATGTCGCCAAATTGGCGACTTTTTAAAATGTCGCTAAATTAACGAAAATCTCGCCAAATGGATAAAAATGACGCTAAATCAATGAAAATGACAACTGATTGACGAAAAGTCAATATCTTGGAAAGAATACTTGTATAAGTATCTACTAGAAGAAAAACCTATTTTTTTTGCTGTAAAAGTAGTAAATTCATTGCATTATATAAGGAAAGTCATTTGTTGCCCACATCAGATTTTTTTCTATTTTGTCGCATATTTCTCTTCTTATTTCACTGGTTCCTTACCGGTGGTGTTCAAAGTTATAGAGCAGCTTTTGGAAATTTACGAAAAAATTGTACAATGGCGGAGTTTTCTTTTTAGTAGGTTATTTTGCTGATTAAAATACATCTATATAAAAAATTGCTTTACGAAATGCTTGAAGTATATATATATAATTGATATCGTAGATGGTTCTTATAGTTACACATCTTAAATTCTGGATATGTTAAGTAACAAAAATGATGACCATTAATTCAAGATTTAAAAATCTGTTGAAAACTGAAAAAGGTCCAATTGTTGGCATACTTCAGCAGTAAACCGGTAGTCGGTAACTTCAGAAGTAAGATGGCCGACAACTGGACCCTTTTCTTGTGAGCCCTCACATACAGCATGAGTCTCCAAGCTAGGGCTGGCAGGTCAAATGTGGCCCACAAGCTGCTTTAATCCGGACCGCGGTCCGATACATGATTAAGATAAAGAAACGAAAGTGAAATTAATGCAACATTTATCATAATTTAAGCACATCCGGTTTCACATGTAGTATGTTGTTTCTGCTCTTTCCCTGTGAATTATGTTTTTTTTTATCGAGAATTTAAAATAAGAATACTGTATTATTACGGTACCACAATGACAGTATATATTTTTTACCATCTCATTTTTATTTTCTCGCCCACCCCTACCCGGGATATTCGAAAGATTCACCTCGGCGCGGTTTGTAGTACCAGGTTACTAACGCAATTATATAAATTTCTTCGAAAAAATGAATTTTTACGGACTGAAAAGCTTGCATACGAGGACTTACATCTAGTTGTGGGGACGACCTATTTATGTGCATTTTATTTTTAAGAATATATTTTTAAAATTAGTGTACAGTAAATCAGTACTAACAGATAAACACTTACAAACTCTTTTAATGATTGAAATCGCAAATTTAAAGGCCCGGCTAAATGTTCCAGTAAAGGAATAACATTTCTATGCCCCCTCCCCCATTAGTATTATTCGAAAATAATTTATTTAAATTATGTTTATGGCACTTTTTATTCTAAAAAAACACATTTATTTTATTGTTCAATGCAACTTTTGCACTTTATTTTACCAGAAAATTTCAGGTATTACTTATTTAAACGCTGTTTTGGTCCACTAAATGTAATCTAAATGGTCCATTGAATGTTTTTAAAAAGTTGTTTGGTCTAATTAATGTGGCCCACGCATCGAAAACTTTTGGGGACCTCTGACATAAAGTCCCAAATGTCTTAATAAAAATTATGAAACATTGAAGAAGGGTGGCGAATAATCTATAACGGAGTGGCGGGTTAGAGGTATATTTCAAAGGAAGGGATACAATTACACTAGGTATGGTACAAGCACATAACCAATGAAACCACTCATATACTTGCTAGTTTGACTTCTGAGACAGACACTTTTTCCCGAAAGTGACTATTAACTAGATAACTGTCACCAATGTTTCTTTCATTCATACCTCCAGGAATGCGAAACCCCCCCCCCCCCCCCGGAGACAAGTATTCCCCACCCCCACCCCCCGGAGACATTTTATGTTAACCTAGTTTCTATTTGTGTGACACCACATTTAGATATATTTATATAGGGCAAATAGAAAATTTGCCCCCTTCTCTAAAATTTCATTCACCCCTCCCCGGTCAAAAAGTCCTGAAGGAAACACTGATTGTGACATAAGCTACGGGGATTTTATGAGTCGATGAAAATGAATTAAAAGAGATTTATTTATTTTATGTATTTATCGATGTATAAATTGTTTTCAAATTAAAATTCGAAAACAGGCCGTACGAATATTCACGCAATACAATGAATGGATTGAGATAGGGTGACTTCAGTTCCATTTTGTTCAAGATGATTCACGCGAAACTAAATCGAACTCAAATTCCTCCTATTCAAATTCCTCCAATAAAATTATTCAAATTCCTTCAATAAATTTATTTCTATAAACTCAATTGCGTACAAATCGGATTAATTCATTATTTTACAAAATGCGCGTGTGCGATTTTTCTGAAACCTCTATAAACACTAGTTCTAACTTCATAGTTATGTTCACCAAACAAAATCGTTTTCATTGTGTGAAACCCGTTGCAATTTTTTTCAATAAACACGGAAGTGTTGTTGTTAAGACCCAGACAGTCCGACCTACCAGAAAGGTGTTAGGTATCTGTTTGGAAAAAACACGGAAGTGGTAAAATAATTTAGGCAAGGACGCTTAATGATATTTGATTTGAAAGGTTATATATTTTCTTGTGGGATTTACGATATTTTCTATACAATTTTAGAAAACCAGGAAAACACAATATTCTCGACCTAATTACGAGCTATTCGGATTAAAATCTTGTGAGCTGCGATCTCCCGGTGTTCATTCTTCGAAATGATTCATTATAAGAGAGATTTAAAAAAAAAACAGTAAAATTCAATAACAAAATGTAATACACTCAAACCTGTTTTTGTGCGGTCTTTTTTTGGGCGATTTTTTATTTGTGCGATTTTTTTTGCGATTTTTTTTGCGCGGTGTATAAAAATTTCAATCAAATTGGAACATAATTAACGAAGTTAGCAATAGAAAAAAATTAGTAGGTTTGATCGGCCATTTAGTTTTTCGATGCCAATTCTGAAAGAACTTCAAAATTCCAAAAGGAGCTTCAATCTTGTATATCTGGCTACCGAGACATATACAAGCGTCTAGTGAAACAACAACTGTCGTCGCAAAAACTGATCACCGACTACATGGTAACTGAAAAAAAGTCAACTCTAAACGAGTGCGAGGTAGTATCTTCAAGTGACGAAAACGATTTTGAACCAGTTTACCACAAGAAAGTTCGCGTATTGTCAGACTACGAAGGATAATGGTTATACGTTTTGAAAAGTTTTGTATGTGTAAAATAAGTACATATGTAAATAAAATATTTAAAAATGTTCACATGTGTATTTTCTAAATCAGATTCCAAAAGGTTTGGCGAGATTCCAAGTAGCTGCCAAGCCTCGTGTCTTGATTTCGTTTAAAAAAGCAATTCCTAGTTATTTCGTAAGGTTTTGAGTTATTTTCTACGTGAGACTTTTTTTATGCGGTCTCTATTTACCGCATAAAGAAAATACTTTTTAATTGTGTTGCGAAAACTATTTTTATAGCTACTTGTGAAGTTTTGTGCGATTTTTTTTTATGCGTTTTCTTTTATGGGGTCCCTATCCGCCGCACAAAAATAGGTTTGAGTGTGCTATGAAGCCCTTGAAATTGTTTCTGACCGTACTCCTCGACAAAGTAAAATAATTTATTTTTTACGTGTATTTACGTTACATTCAGTGAAATCACCGCACAGCAGACCTGACTCAATCACAGGTAATCGGCATAAGAATTAAAATCAATTATGTCTGGAACCTGGAACCTCCTGGTTTTCAGCGTTACTTAAAAGTCCCAAATTCTGTTAACAGTAATAGTACTTCTATAATTACTCTTAACATTCCCAATAACACTTTCAAAGGAAAGTGCAGTCAGGGGAAATCAATAGCATGTCATACTGTGAAACCCTTAAAATTGCTTCGACCTCTACTCCTTGGCAAATTATATGTTATTAACTTTTAACTCATCCAGAAAATATCAGTTGTTACACAACATAAAATTTTTAAATTGTTTAATGGATTCTCGTAAATTGAAGGATAAAAACCTGCTTTTGTTTTTTAGGTAGAAGATGAGCCAAATCTAAAATCTTTATCAAGATTACTTGAAAAATATGTAAGTTTTCATCAAGCGAGCTCTGAACTGGAGACCTTCTGTTACAAAGTTTACGCCTAGCGAGCTCCGAAACTTTTGTTTCTCAGCTGGGGCTTTTCCGGCTGTACTGCATAGACTATACCTATCATCCATTCCATAACAATAAAATAATGTGAGGAGTGTACTTAAACCCCATCTAAAAAGTCAGGGGTTTGAGAAGTCATTCTATCTTTTGCTCATGGGGAAAATATCAGTTATCAAACAAAAAAAGCTAATTTTAAAAATCGGTTCGATAGATTCTCAGAAATTGAAATTTTAAAATGGTTTGGGCTTTAAATATATAGATTTTAGTTCTGGTTCAAATCAGATGATAATTGAACGTTTTTTCGTGCTGATATAGCTCATTATTGAGAAAAGTGGGGGAGGAGCCAGACAGTCCTTAAATGTCACATTTTAATTTAGAATTTTATATGTAAGATGTTAAAATCTGATATAATCTTTGCAATTTTCTATTATAAAGTATAACGAAAATTGGATATAGCATCTTATTTTACCCTCTTTAACTCTAAACTAGAATATAGCATTCAAGGGATTCCTGGCTCCTATTTTTTATTATTTATTTTTTTTATAATGAAAACTTAAATAGATCCTAGATTAAGTCCTTTCAGTGGTTCTAACGGTCTAGTGGTTAAATAGTTGGACGGAGAATTCGCAGATCTGTTGATGACGAGTTCTGTCCTCACTCCAAACGCAATACTTTTTCGATTACAGTTATTTAAATAATAAATAAATAGTGTTGTTAGGTTAATGTATTTTGTTGGTTTCACCCCAGATTTATTCTAATCGCCAAGCCAGAGATATCTTTATATAATTAAAAGATAATAAATTTTGAAAATCGGTTTGATAGATTCTCAGAAATTGAATAACAAAAAAGGCTTATGCTTTAAATATATAGATTTTAGTTTCGGTTCAAATCTGGTGATAATTGAACTTTTTTCTGTGAAGATATAGATCGTCGTTAAAAAAAGGGGGGCGGAGCCAGGAAGTCCTTGAATGCTATATTTCAATTTAGAATTTTATATATGAGAAATCAAAATCTGGTGTAATCATTGCAATTTTCTATTATAAAGTATAATGAAAATTGATTACAGTATGTGATTTTATCCTCTTTATATAATTCTAAACAAGAATATAGCATTCAAGGGCTTCCTGGCTCCTTTTTTTTATTTTTTCATAATGGAAACTTAAATAGTTTCTAGTTTCATCCCTGCACGTAATTCTGCCTGTCTAGTGGTTAAAGCGATGGGCCGCGAATTCACAGACCTGTTGATGGCGAGTTCGATCCTCGCCTCAAACGCAATTTTTTCTCGTTTACAATTTTATATAAACAATGTTGCAAGGACAATATATATTTTGTGGGTTCTGCCCCAGATTTATTCTAATCGCTAATCCGGAGAAAACGTTATATAGTTAAAATAAAACAAATTGCAAAGCCATTCGTAGCGGAGCGGTGAAGTGCCGCAACACGAAGCGAGCGTTTTAGTCGAGGGTTCTGTCCCCGGCAATTTTAGCCGCGTGTTTTCAGATTATTTAAACGGACATAGTAAAATGTTAAAATGAAATACATCGAAATCAACGCTTTGGTCGTCGCCCTGTTGGCCGAGAGGCTTGGGGCGTCAAGTTGCGGGGCCGTAGGATCTGGGTTCGACTCCCGTCAGTTAGAAAGGCTGTAGTGTTAGCGCGTTCCGATGGATTTAAAGGTGAGAGTTTATTTAAGGGATCGGGTTAATTAGATCGGTCATCTTAGGTCTTTCCTCAGTTAATTTTCTTACTAAATTATCTGCACGGGATGGAGGACGAGCGGTGAGCTGGTTCCACCGTTGCTGGCGGGGTTTCTCTTCGGGCCTGCTGGCTCCGGTGTCGAACCGCCACCCTTCCTCGTCCGAAGTTCGTGCAGGGTTCGTTTTGCACAATGTGACACCGGTTAACGAAGTCCCAAAATTTTATAAAACGGTGCATCTCTTTTTTCTCAGTGCGCGTACAGGGAATGACGTCACTTCCGGTGCGTCATTTCCTGTTACGTCACTTCCGGTGCGTCACATCCGTCACGTCACTTCCGGTCAGGTAACATTCATAATGGGGCAAAATTCATAAAAAAAAGTCCTCTTGAGTTAAGGTCAAATGCCAAGACGTATCAATGCAGTCGGATGGACTCGAACCCACAGCCTCTGGAACTGAAATCAGACAACATGACCACTGAGCCAACCAGCTCCCATGCTGATGACCCTAATTAATCTATTTAAACTTAACAGCTGATATATATATAAATAAAAATCACATGTACCAAAATAACTAAACTTGCTATACTCAAAGCGAGTAAATGGTGTCGAGCCCACAGCCTTTGAAACTAGAAGCAGACAATATGACCACTGAGCCAGCCAGCGCACACATCGACGCTCCTAATTAATATATTTAAACTTAAAGTAGAAAATGATCATAAAAAGCACAGACACCAAAACTGCTTAACTCGCTGCGAGGGATGGGCTCGAACCCACAGCCTTTGAAACTAGAAGCAGACAACATGACCACTGAGCCAGCCAGCTCACATATCGATGATCATAATTAATCTATTTAAGCTTAACGGACAGCTGATAATAAAAAGCACAGATACCAAAATGATTAAACTTGCTGTACTCAAAGAAAGTGAATGGGCTCAAACCCACAGCTTCTAGAATTTGAATCAGACAACATGACCACTGAGCCAGCTAGCTCATGCTCCACCGACCCTAATTAATATATTTAAACTTAACGTAGAAAATGATCATAAAAAAAAAGTACCAGTACCAAGACGGCTCAACTCGATGCGAGGGGATGGAATCGAACCCACAGGCATTGGAATTAGAAGCAGGCAACATGACCACTGAGCCAGATAGTTCACATACTGGAGGTCCAATTAATCTATTTAAACACAGTGACTAATTAGAAAAAGCACAGACACCAAAACGAGTCAATGCGCTATACTCAATGCGGGTGTATTCACACTAATATCAACACTCGCAGACACACAAAAAATATATATAATCTTTCAAATAACAATATAATAAATAAAATAATAAATAATATTTCTTAAAATTTTTAATGGATACTAAAAACGGTCACTAAATATAGCAATCTTTTTTGTAGCAATCAGTTTTTAGAAAATTCTGCACCCGTGTAGCGGTCGCAAAATATTTCGTCCTTCTCTCACAGCCCCCTTAGTTTGTCCGCCTCTCCCTCTTCCTGAGCGAACGCAAAAGTCGTAAAGCAGCAAAATTGGGTCCAAATTCAGCGTGAGCAGGTCGAGTGGATCCCTTGCACAGTAGAAAATATAACGTGAAAATTGCATCAAAATCGCAGCAATTGTTATTTAAAAAAGATTATTTAAATTAGATTTAAAAAGATTTAAATTAGATTTAAAAAAGGCTCAGCTGTCCCCTTTCGATTAAAATATAAAACGAAAATTCCTGTAATAGAAAATCTTAAAAATCCCATCTCGAGTCGAAAGACAGACAAACTTTCCATATAAAAGTTATTGAACCCTTAATTTAATTCTTAAAAATTAACAACTAGTGACAGCAAAAGTTTTCTATAACTTAAATTTGAGCGTTTACGATGACAAATTTTGAAGACTATACGTCGGATAGTTATCTTTTGACGAAATTTTTTAATAATACATCGCTTTGAAGTGAAAATTCTCGAATCCTAAATTTAATTGTAAAAAATTAACAAATAAAGTTACGACTAAAAGAATGGAAGTGTTGTTTAGAGCCAAGACTCGAGATTTCATGATGACAAATTTTGAAGACCGCACCTCGAAAACTTGTTTTTGCAAAATTTCGATCTTGAGTCAATCTTTAATCAATATGAAATAGGAATTCGTTTAAATTTCCTTATTATTTCGGAAAATACAAAAGAAAAACTGCAGCAACCATTTAACAGTAGAACCTCCAAATTTCAAGCAATTATAATTCTCCAACGGCTTGAGCAAAATATATAAATTTTATGTACAATCGTGACACTTTGATCTGAAAATTAGAATCTGTTATCAAAAGAAAGGAGTTGCTCTTTGAAAAAATCTTGTTGCAGAAAAGTTTAATATGAAGATAGCCCCTTAGCAAATTAGTTGCTCATTTATAGAACACATTATTAAGGGTCTAAAGATACATTTGGATTTATTGTACAAATAAATAATTCTAAAATCTCGAATAATTTAATGAATAGAACTTTTTTCATTTTTATGATTTTAATCACTTCAGGCCAAAAAGAAGCAAACTGAAATTTAATATTTCAAGTAATTAGTGATTAAACGCCTTCCGTATTTAATTAAATATCTGTCTTTGATTCCGCGTATGAAATGTTTTATTATCGCATTGTAGTAACAGTGTATAGATAACAATGCCACCGTATTTCAGAGTAAACTGCAAAAATCAATTTGAGTGGGAATTTCATTTTACATTTATCTTTAAAGTGAATATTTTTGAATACCTTAAGAACGACATTGAAGATTTCAATTAAGTGAAAAAACAAAATAAAAAAAGAGAAACCTCGAGGTTTTTCCCAGCTTGAGATTGTTTTTATAGCCACCTTTCTAATCGGAAAGTGTCATCTGTATTTGAAATAATAGCACTTGCCGAATCTAGGTCAAGAACGTGATTTGCAGTACTTTTCGAACGAAATCTATAAAAAAGCAAAAAAATGGCACTCACATACATAGAGATTCTTCTCTATATTAAAAATAATTCCAGAAAGATGAAGAAATCTGGAATTGTTTTATTCATTTGAGAAACAGTTGTAAATTTCTATGTCTGAATCTACACTTGAAATCTATAATAATAAAAAATATGCCTGTTTGTTTGTTCGTCTGTTAATGGCGTAGGGAAAAATCTAAGAGACCCTCAACTACGAAATTCAGTACAGTAACAGTACCAGTCAGGTTCTGAAAGTTTAAAATTCAAATAACGTCAAAGTTTAAAATTCGATATTTTTTTTTAATGCTAAAACAAAATTTTGAGCAATTTTCACAAAAATCGGTTCCTTTTCTGTCGAAAATTTCTAGAAAGGTTTTTTAATACTATCGAAAATAATAAGAACACTAGATCTACGCACGCTAAACTTCGAACCAACTTTGTTGCTTCGCGACCAATCAACGACCAATCAGTGTTTTAGGCAAGTTCTGTGAAGCAGGCGCAGAACTTACCAAAACATTGATTGGTATAAAAACTTTTAAAAGTCGTTGTAAAAATTTAGTTATTTCCCACAGTGACAGGGATTACAAATGAAATTAAATTTGAATTTCAAAGGAACTGAATTATTTCCAACTTGGCGGTATTTCCTTAACTTAAACATTTCCTAATGCCAACGAGTAGCTCCAAATATGTCGGCAATGTTGATAACTTAGCCGCCAAACATAACAGACAGACAGAGATGTTGATTATCTCTGTCTATCTGCTAGACTAAGAGACTACGTAACGTACGGAGTCTCTTTGTCTAGCAGATAGACAGAGAGAATACGTATATGTGGAAAAGGGGAAAAAAACAGTTTTTACATTTTGTGCATTCTTAGATTATTTATTATACGATTGTGGGTAAATTTTCTCAGTAAATTACATTCATTTTCTAAGAAAATAACAAAACTTTTCTTTGAACTACATACTCATCCGTTTATTTTTTTCCTTTTCATGCGTTTATATCCGCATTTATGACCAAAAAAGCTAATTTCGTCATAATTACAAGGAAATCTAATTTCATCATAATTACAGAAGGCTTTTATTCCGTTTGAATACCTACAATATGCTTTGATGTTTTCTAATAATTTTATGGAGAAGTCTTTAATGACACATTTATTACATATTGTTCTTTTTATATTAGTTAGTCATAAAGGCGGCATGCGCCAAATTTGCTCTATAATTTTGCTCTTCAGTAAAATAATTATATTTTACCGGTGTTATAGAAGGATTTTTGCGTCGGTACCAATTGTAAGCTATTTTTTTTATTAACATTCATTTTTTTACTTTTTATTTTTTAATACTATAGTTAACATCTAAAAACTTCTTGTAGTGTATTTTACTTTATTTATTTTTTACAATTTTTTGCACAACGAAGTTATAGTTAGTTTTCATTCATTTTTATTTTATGTACCTTACATATTTTTAAATTTTGCACCAGGTTCTGCAGTTATCAACAATGAGCTTATTTATTACTGTGGGATGAATGTGTATTTCAAGTTACATTTCTAAATCTAATTGTGACTTGACATACCCATGTGTTTCATGGTGAATACTAACGACGAACTGGAATATCCTCCGTGAAGAATTTTCCTGTTTGAAGAAATTGTAATCAAAATCCTACTACCAAAGGTATGAACATAACTTTTTTATAAATGTATCTGTTTACATTTAAATGCAAACGTTATATTTTTCAGTAAAATTTATGTTTACATTGTAAGTCGAATTTGCACATTGCGGGTCAACAGCATAAAATATAAATGGTCCTTCATTTCAGAAAAAAAAATATTCATTCCCCAAATGGATCTTTATAGCTTTTGTAGTAAAACAGTAAATTTCCGTTAATCCGGCATCCAATGATTCAGCACACCGAAAAGTCCGGCAGGTCTCTCTGATAGTATCTGGGTGTGATTTATATGAACACAAGCTTGCTCTATGCAATGTTTTGAAACTATAATGGCTCCTGTAATACAAATAATCAAGTACAGAAAGAAAATGACTATGAACAAGTAGAAGTTATCTATATTTCAGGTATAATGTTTGTTTTTTTATTGCAATTTAGTTTAAGAACAAGAAAAAAAATGTACATTTTCGAAGGGAAAAAAATTAAAAATACTTTCTTTGAGTTGATAATTTATTCATTTCTAGTCTGAAAATGATAACAAGAAAGATCAATCATGCATAAAGCGTTGATTATGAAACACTTTTCAACTTCAATACAATTTTATATAAACATCTCTAAAATGCGATACATTCTTCGGTAATATTTTAAAAATTATCACAATACTACATTAATTTATTATATTTGAAAACTTAAAACTTCATAAAAAAAATGAACTTCATTCAATTGACGGCATTTAAATAAAAATTGCCTGGTTTAAACATCTCTAAAATGCGATACATTCCTCAGTAATATTTTTTTAAATTATCATAATGCTACAATAATTTATTATATTTGAAAACTTCATCGAAAACAAATGAACTTTATTCAAATGACGACATCGAAATAGAAATCGCCTCTATATAAAAGCGGCATTTCATTCATAAACTTTTTTCCATTCATCACAATACTATAATAATTTATTTTATTTAAAAACTTAAAATCATGGAGGTACAAGTAATTTAACTCTATTCTTAAAACTTCATCGAAAAAGTCGTCTGTTTCTCTGTGTAAAATCAATGAATGCTTCATTCACATCAGCTGTATTGCAGACTCCATGAGCTAAATAATTTTCCGTTAAAGAAATGCAGAATTCTTATACAACTCATTCTATATCTTTTGATGTTTACATTATTCATAAGCGAAAATTAGGCTTCGTTGTAGAAATAATCAAAGTTTAATGATCATTTGAACTCAAATATATTGTAATTGCGTTGTTTCAGTATGTAGATGCACAGAATTTAAACAAAAATAAAGCGGTTTTAGGACGGATACAACACTAAATTAAAAAGAACTTTAAAAATCACGATTTTGGCGCAAGATGGATGCCATATTTTATTTTGAAGTGAGTCACGTGATCTCTTCATATAAAGGGTGTAATTATTATTTTAATTTTTATTTAAAAAACTACTGAATATATTTTACTGAATTTTTTTATATATTTTGTGGGATAATTTGAATATTTCCTAAAACTTTCGAAGCAATTTGTGAATTTTAAATTCGCTTAAAAAATGTTTGAAAAATTAGGTCCCATAGTATCCAATGTATTTCATTTTTTCAATCTGGGTTAAATCCAAAACTAATTGGGTGATATTATTCATTTACATTCCCATAGGTACCACAGACAGTCTGAATAACATACTAAAATTTCATTTCGATAAAGTCATTTTTACGGTAGTTATCGTGCTAACGGACAGACAGACAGACAGACAGAATGAACAAAGTCATAAACACTTTTCAACTATGTTGTAAAGTGTTAAAAATGAAAAGTTGTAAAATAATATAATAATAAAAATTATAGAAGATAATTTTTGTAACTAAGTTATAAATCATAAATCCAAGATGGACCCCCCCACCTCCCTTTAAAATCATTTGTTATATACATGAAAACAATTAATTTGAGATGTTTTGAAATAATGTTGACTAAAAATTATCTAGAAATTCACAAAAAACACCCGTTTATTAGAAATTTTGGACAGCCAGTTATGGAACTGATTGTCCTAATATATTATTTAAAGGAGTTGGTGTCTGCTGTCTTGAATTCTGAGAGTTGCCCAAAGGTTATTAAGTGGTACAAACAATTCCATAAATGTACGTATCCTTAACACAAAAAAAAACACCAATAAAAATTTTAATAAGACGAAATCGGATTGAGTAAAAAATATTTATTTCGCTGCCGGACTATCTTGTTTATGTGACAACCAAATCCTGATATGCAAAACTTTCAATTGCAAAATTTATCTTATCTTCACAATTATCTATTCCTAGTTTTGCATTTTCCCTGTGAATTTCAATGTTATAAAGATAACTAAGTTTCGATTATTTGGTTACTTTATTTATGTGGCTCTTCCTTTAAATCCAGGAATAGTAAACTGTATACAAACGCCTACTACTGCTCTATAAAGGTTGCTTACCACAGTGATCACTGGGCTTCATGCATCGCCAAGATTTAATTCTTCGCCTTAATTCGTTCCAAGAAGGAATGCAGGGAATTAACAGGTAAGATAATTGTTTTAAAAAATAAAATATATCAATTCTGAAATTTTTTAACCCTACTACATAGATAAATATTGTTTAGATCAAATATTTGGTCCTTTTTAACACTTTACATAGTTGAAAAGTGTTATTATGACTTTGTTCATTCTGTCTGTCTGTCTGTCCGTTAGTACGATAACTGCCGTAAAAATCCCTATATCGAAATGAAACTTTAATATGTTATTCAGACGGTCTATGGGACCTATGCCAATATAAATTAATAATATCACCCAATTAGTTTTGGATTGAACCCGGGTTGAAACAATGAAATACATTGAACCCTATGAGACCTAATTTTTCAAACATTTTTTAAGCAAATTTAAAATTCACAAATTGCTTCGAAAGTTTTAGGAAATATTCAAATTATCACATAAAATATATAAAAAATTTTCAGAAAAATATATTCAGTAGCTTTTTAAATAAAAATTAAAATAATAATTACACCCATTTTATGATGAGATCGTGTGAACATTATATGAAGAAATCAAGTGACCCACTTCAAAATAAATGATGGCATCCATCTGGTGTCAGATTCGTGATTTTTAAAGTTCTTTTTAATTTATATTTGGTGTTGTATCCGTCTTAAAATCTCTTTCTTTTTGCTTACTTTCTGTACATCAATGTTCTGAAACAATGGAATTACAATATATTTGAGTTTAAATGATCATCCAACTTTGATTATTTTTACAACGAAGCCTAATTTTCACTTATGGATATTGTAAACACATCAAGCTGTAAGATGAGTTGTATAAGAATTTCTGAATTTCTTTAACTCAAAATTATTTAGCGGAGTCAACAATATAGTTGATATGAATGAAACAGTCATTGATTTTACACAGAGAACAGACGATTTTATAGCAGACTTTTTCGATGAAGTTTTAACCACAGAGTTAAATTACTTTTACCTCCATGGTTTTAAGTTTTTAAATGAAATAAATTATTGTATTATTGTGATGAATGAGAGGAATAGGATAAATGCTTATGAATGACATTTTTACTGCTTTTCCATAGAGAGCCAGGCAATTTATATTTCAATGACGTCATTTGAATAAAATTCATTTCTTCGATGAACTTTTCAAATATAATAAATTATTGCAGTATTGTGATAATTTTAAAAATATTACCGCTGAATGTATCGCATTTTAGAGATGTTTAAATAAAATTGCATTGTAGTTGGAAAGTGTTTCATAACCAATGCTTTATGCATGATTGATCTTTCTTGTTCAATAATTTGAAAGAATTTATATGACATTTTAAAATTTTGCATTCTATTTATCCACGTAACTTCCAAAATTAAACATTTATGAAATATTTTTGAGATTTTATACCAGGTTCCTCAGTTATCAATAACGAGTTTCTTTATTGCTGTGAAATAATTATCTATTTCAAGTCACATTTATAATTGTACTTGTGACTAGAAGTAGACATCAGTTTCATGGTAAATACCACCTACGGACTGGACTATACTAAGGTCTCATTGTTTGAAGAATGTTCCTGTTCGACGAAGTGAAAATAAAACTCCAACACCTAATGGCAAACATTAGAACCTTTTTTATCAATAAATCTGTTTACATTGAAATGTATTCATATTTTCATTAAAAATTATGTCTATTTTGAATTATTACATTTTTACATGATATTTTTCATAAATTATTTTGATTTCATCCAACTACATCTCAAAATTGGGTAGCACTTCCCGGCCGTCCAAACAGTTACCTTACACCTTTCTGGTAGGTCGGACGGTCTGGGTCTCAACAACAACTGCATCTCAAAACTCTTAACCCGTTTCTGAAAATGCTTCTAAGAATTTCTTTGCAAAAATGACAATTCACACTATAATACTCTAAATCTGTGTTTTTCGAAGTGTGTTCTACGGAATCCTTGGGTTTCTACGACAATACTGCAAGGATGCCGCGACGTGATAATTTTGCGTGAATTTTCATAAATATTATCTAAAACACGTAAAATTTGATTGCATAATTTTGACTCCAATGGAATTCTTCTTATCTTAGAGGTCACCATCAAATAAAACAGTTTCGCGACCAAAAAATTTGAAAAATACTGCTTTAAGTCGTCAAAAGCAATATTCAGATTCCTAGCAATACCGCATTCAATTTTTCCAGGAACTGGCACTTATTTTGATCTTCCACCTGAGGGAATAGCATATATATATATATATATATATATATAGAATTTTTTCGAAATGAACGTATCGTAAGCCTAAATCTCTTCCATGTGCAAGCTTTTTTGCTTGATTTTTTTGTTTTCTTATTTGCATTCCTCATTTTTGAAAATTGTTGATTGTCTTTGTCTTTATGACCTGCATTACGCTTTATTATTTCCTCTATATGTCTTGTTTTCTTATATTTCTTTGTATTTTGTAGAAAATTTTGGAATAGTGTATTATGAGTTACTACATACATTCTAACTTTGGATTTACTAATGTATATATATATATATATATATATATATATATATATATATATATATATATATATATATATATATATATGCCATTCCCTCAGGTCCCCCTGCTCCACCAAATTTTCTTGCATGGCAAAGATTTGGATAGAGAAGCATTTAATATCCTTTTAGCAAAATGGTATTATTAACGTTTCAAATTTGTTTTAGACTAGCGAGTCTCAACCACTGACCCTCAATGTATTACTTTTACCAAATTCAGTCCAAACGTTATAATTAAACTAGCGTAACATTTTTCGAATTGAATGTCCATACCCTACCCTCATTCGAAATGAACCTTTTAGAAAGTATGCATGTTGTTTAATAGGTAACAAATCCAGTGAACAGGAGGGTTGAGGACGAGGGTCGATGGTTGAGAAAGTTGCAAGGAGAAGGGCGGTATGTGGCCGTACGTTATCCTGTGGGAAAATGGGAGATCCATAATACTGTTTCTAGATACTGAATCGAAACTGACCTTAGCATAGTTGCACTGAATTTTATCATTACCGAATTGCTCATTAATAACAATCATTAAACAAATGTCTTAACTAATGGATCCCCACATAATAATGTCGAATATTGACTTGGTATGGCTTTTTCGGATATACACAAAATTATCCTGTAGCTTGCTTTTACAAGTGCATTCGGGTATAATTGATCCCTAAAAAGAAACGTGATTCGTCACTGACGACAACAAAATACCATCCATGTCTCGAAGAGATTTTACCTCTGCACAATAGAGCATGGGCACGAGCGTAAATAAACAACCTGCGTAGTAGAATGCGCAGAAACGTAAGGGCAAAAGGGCATTATTTTTACCATAGCGTGTAATGGTAAATTGACGATGATGGCAAATAAAAATTGATACTAAATCCATTAAACATCGAAATTTATCTTTGTGATGAAAATAAGTTATTTAGAATACTTGAATAACAATTTATAACGATATATAACAATACAGAAAGATTTAATTTGCTAAAGTGCACTTTAAGTGATTTTAAGTAAATTTACACTATTACTCACTTTTATCGTAGTCACTAACTAGCATTCTAAAGATGTATACATTTACTAGCAAATTCTGCAATGTATATACGAGTGAGAAGGGAAAGGTACATAACGGTTTTTCTTAAAAAACTGGTGTATATATTTTAATGAAAGTGCATATTTTATTTTCCGGCAAATTAAAAACATCCATCAAAGAAGATAAATATAGATATATCCTGCTAAAATCAGAAGTTAAACGATTGCAAGTTTCTAAAACAGCCGTTTTTAATACAGAAATAATGAAAATTTCCATACTGCTCTTGTGACGTCACATAACCATGCTCTATTCAACACACTTATTTTTTCAGAATGGGACAATGTCAATGGATGGTAGTTTATGATGGCCGAAGATAAATGTAAAATCTGAAAAATTCATTTGCCATTGGTACTTGCATAATAAGTTTATTTGACACCTGGAAAAAGTGTGATTGAATTTGCATTAATTTGTTCTTTCAAAGTAGAGTAACATGTACTATATATAAAGAGCTGAAGTTGCGAAACTAGGAAATACTTACAGCTGGTAATGACTGGTGGCTTTCAGATTCATTCCAAAGACAGATCAGTTTTGAAAGATCAACAAAAACAGATCAGATCAGGTGTACTGCTATTTTCACAAAGTGGCATGCCAATATTGGCTCCATGTTGGGTCAATATTGTGTATTTTGGTGTTTCATTGGAAATATTTACAGTGTAACTCCAATATTGGCGATACATTGGCTATCAATATCGACTAGATATTGACATTACAATATTGAGTTTAATATGGGAGTAACAGTGAAAATATTTCCAAAGTTTGTTATATACTGACACCCAATATTAAATAAATATTAGGTTTATATTGACATGCCAATTTTAGCTATAAATGGCCTGTCAATATTGGCGATACATTGGCTATCAATATCGACTAGATATTGACATTACAATATTGAGTTTAATATGGGAGTAACAGTGAAAATATTTCCAAAGTTTGTTATATACTGACACCCAATATTAAATAAATATTAGGTTTATATTGACATGCCAATTTTAGCTATAAATGGCCTGTCAATATTGAATATAAATAGCCAGTCAATACTGACCCCATATTTCAAAATGTTCACATTTTCATCATTATGTTTGCTTCTCTTTTCCCGATATCATTCTCAAAATTGTAGCCGATAGCCTTTAGGACTGACAATTAGGATTCATCATGTATATTATAGCAGCTGTATGCTACATCATAATTAATCTGTACCTATTAATGTCAACCATTATTTTCTTATAAACCTCTTATAACTATGTCCATATGCAGTAGCGAAGCGTGATAGAATAATTTATGGAGACATAAAACCTGGAGCTGAATTTGGCAAATAAAAAAATTTCATGCTGTAAACAAGGGTACAAATAAAATATAATATAATAGCTGGAACTGCAGTGAAAATAAATGAACGACATTTTGCAACTTTGTTATCACAGTGGAAGCCCGGTTTCGCGTTTCTCTGTGCAACCGATTCAAAGACGTTATATGCGAGTAAACACAATACCCAGAAAACTGTACTTTAACTAGTATGTAAAAAAAGAAGAAAAATAAGTAACAAAATTAATATACTGCTCATAAAGTTTTACTTTTTCACTTATTAAAAGATTAATTTATGATTCCCATAGGAAATTCCGCATCCAAAAAGTTAAAACTCCTATGTTTAGCGATTCTCCAAATCAAATTCCTGTTAACTTTTAAAATTATTCTACACAATCCTCAGTTAAGCAACACTATGTTTGCTTGCGGAACCAAAACTATTCAGGCAAAATTAAATCTCATCGTGAAGGGGAATGGCAATCTTTACTCCTTCAAACATTCCCGCTGCTTAGACACGCCTATATGGCAGATAAGTGATAGAATTGTGCGCGCATTCGTTTTAGTTACATTCCCAATGCAATGTCTTTTGGGGGTTAGACATTTCCAGGTGTGTGTCTCTTTTGGAAAATACCCGACACTTGAGCACTGGCTCCAATCAGAGAAAAAAAAATGTCCGCATCTTCCTTTGTTTATTTAGAAAGAAATCATTCCATACATTTATTTCGAATAATATGTAAAGAGCCTTGCTGCCCCAACCGGGAATCGAATCTGGATCTCCGAACTGGCCAGCCGACGCTCTACAGCTAAGCTACTGGGACGAAATTGCAAGCTTTTATCGACGAAGTGGACTCTGCTTTCTCCACCCTCTAATATCAGATGGGCGGGCAACTGATAATCTGGAGGACCACCTCCTGATATTTTTACCTCAAATTAGCCTCCTGCTACTACCATTTTTACCCAGGGTAGTATCCTGCGTGGTCGTTATCCTCTCAAATTTGAAATCGGCATTCCATCTTCCAGAGTCCACTGAATCCATACTAGTCGTACTAGGGTCACTTTCAGACCTCCGACATCTTTACACTAACCCACAGGGTATATTTGTTCGGGCGCCATTGTAAAGAGCCTTGCTGCCTCAACCGGGAATCGAACCCTGGATCTCCGAACTGGCCATCCGAGGCTCTACCGTTGAATTACTGGGACGAAATTGCAAGCTTTTATCGTCCAAGTAAACACTGCAACTATACAATTAAAATTAAAGTTACTTGGTCGTAAATTATTTGGGTAGGTATTGCCTAACTTATTTCCCTTGACTCTTTGCCACTGTTCATATGCACATATATGATCTATTTTAATTCTCTATCTGTACTGTTTTTTCCATGTTACCTAATACTAATTAGTAAATATTCACAGGAGATCAAATTCTTCAACTATCAGTTCCTGATTCAACGTCATCTTTGTGTTTTGTTGCTGTGGATTTATTTCATCAAAGCGCTAATAGTACATATAAAGCTTACTACATAAGCTCTCTGATGAATATAAACCCATAGTAAGCATTTTCTTCTTTCCCTCCATATCATCTATACAGAGAATCAGAAAACATGGCCATTTTCGCTTGTGATTGGGTAATATGTACAATTATTTTTTTTAATACTGCATGAAGCGCAATGTAAAAATAGTAATAACACAATATTGCTATCTAATTATTTTGTTATTACAATTCCTGTATTGCATGAATTTCATTATCACTGCTTTCATATTGTACCTAATATAAGTAAATATTTGCAGAAGATCAGGTTCTTCAGCATCTATCTGTTTCTGCTTGCTGTGGTTGGTCTTTGTATTGCGCAGATTGTTATGTATTGTGGGTCCCATTGATCATTGGGCTTATGATAAAGCCTATACCACAAGCTCTTTGATCAATGGAACTTCATAGTAATCATCTACTTCCCTCCATATATGCATACCCTTGGAAATGCATTTTATTTATGCTTTGGTAATGTGTGAAATTGTTTTTGTTATTGTTCTCATACTGCATGAAGTACACTGTTAAAAATGGGTATTCAAAAGAAAGTAGAATGTATTCATTTTCGAGTACTTTGCATGCTTATAATAGCTCCGAGTAATCATGTTTCAATTTTGAAAGACGCATGTACTCATTTTTGAGTATATCAAAGAATTAAATTTTAAGCATATTTAGGTTCAAATTGTAAATACTATGTACTCATTTATGAGTATGGGAGGATCAATTTTAAGCATAATTGTAAATACTATGTACTCATTTATGAGTATATGGGAGAATCATTTTTAAGCATAATTGTAAATACTATGTACTCATTTTTGAGTATATGAGAGATTCAATTATATTTTTATTTTTCAATTATATTTTTAAACTGTAAATAAATGACGGGTGACAAACAGCGCATATGCATAAGACAAGGAATGCTTATTGTGTGTCCGTATTCTACCGCTACATTAGAGAAAACACACGACCGCATAGCATCGCACACGAAATATATACATCCGCCATCGTAATTTTCATGATATAGTTCTTTAATTTCGAGGCTATAACTTTTATTCTTCGAAATATTTGCACAAAAAATTTCAGAATTATAATTGCACATTTATTACAGGATTTTTAATGAAATCAAAATGAAAAAATACGTTTATTTATTGAAGTACTCATTTTCAAGCAAGTGCGGTTACTTATATTTCAGTATGTCACCTACTCGTTTATGGTGCCATTGTACTCAAATGAAAACGAGTACGTTGAAGTTTTCGTTTTCAAGTACTTTATTTTTTACAGTGTACATTGTAAGATTAGTGATAACAAGATTTTGAAATGTAATCATTTTTGTTATTATTTTAAATTGCATAAATTTCATTCTCACTTCTCTTTCATTGCATAAATTTCATTATCATTACTGTTATATTGCACGAATTTCATTATTGCTACCGAGAAACTGAAATAGCAAAAAAAAAAAAACCAGTTAGGTTTCACTAATATTCTCTTAAAAATATATCAAAAATATCGTCTGCTGTTTTTTATACGTCAGCCAATAATTTACAGAATTCCTTTTTATGATTCGAAGAACCTGATGTATTCCCAGATTGAAAGAATTTTTATTTTAGAACAATATTTTCTGGAGCCATTTTAATGGCAGAATCATTGAAGAGCTTTAGAAAAAAAATATCTACTCTCTAAAATCCCTAGCATGTCAACAATTACAAGGTTAGTAAAACATTTTCGAGAAAATGGATATAATGCAGACAAAGCGAGAGCAAACAGGCCTTTTATTTTAACTCTGGGAAAACTGTTTGGGAATAGAGGCTACGTTTCTGATATTCTTCAATGAACTGTTCTGAAACTCTTCAATGACACGCTTATAATAACAACTAGATAAATATTTCTACTAGATAAATATCCATACCTTCAAAAAAGATCGAACTAAAAATGACAGAAGAATAATGCAAGAGGCGACAAAGAAACATTATCCCGCAAATTTCCTTAGACATTATTATAATACTGTATACAATGATGTAAAAAACGCTTATTTTAAGGATATAACTTGTACACACCTATGATGGTAACTGTACGATTCACCTACACGGAACTTGCTGATAGTGCACCCTAGTGGTAGTATAATGCTATATATGGATTGCACGCTCCCTTGTTAACGACTCTTGGCCTTTTTCTTTATGTGTTTTACTTCGGTTTTGTACTTCGGACTTTTCTTCGATTCTTGAGTTTTGTACTCACTTCCACGGTCAGTGTCTTGTGCTCGACACCATTTCGGAGGTCAAGTTTCGGCAAAGTATTTGGTTCCGGGAGTGTTACCTAGGTGTAATAGCATGCTACAACCGGGAACGAGGGGTCACAATCCCCCTCGGCCATTTATGCTTTCCCGTTGGCTTGATTCCCATTTTTCCTTCATACTTTTATTTGCTATATATATATATATATATATATATATATATATATATTATTGTTTATATATTTAATTGTGTGAAACACCATGTTCTTCGATTGATAAAAAAGAAGTCTTTAATTATCATCTTACGATATGTTTGATATATTTCCGAAGGTATATTTGTGTCCCCGTGGATTTAGAAAATAAATTGGATTGGTTAAAGAAAGAGAGAGCTTGATGATGTTTAGAAGAAGAGAACTTGATGAAGTTTAGAAAAAGAGAACTGGATATGGATATCATAATGTTAAAAAAACGCAGCCATACTAGCAGACGATTTTGGGGCACTGGACGTTATCATAATTCCCCATTGAAATATATTAAATTTTTAAAGGTGGGACGTCTATACTTTATTTTCTTTCAATTTTCACTTATTTTGAAAGCCAAAACAGGTCTTAATGAAATTGTATCTAAATTTTAGTAGATACGGCTTCAGTTACATTCAAAATTGAAATTCAGTTACATTCAAAATTGAAATTCAGTTACCTTTCAATCACCCTGTAGAATAGAAAATAATGCATGAATTGTCTATCTTCTGTAAATTATTCTCTCTATGGTGTTCATCATCCTTCGGTTCCAGAGATTTGGGTGTTGTGGAATTGAATGCTTAATATAGAGAACATGAATAAATCTGTTCATTCTCTGTTTACAGTATTCATTCTACGGTGCTCGTTAGCCGCTATCTTAGAGCTTAAGGTGAGTCATGTTATTTATTATATATTTTTAAAAATATCATTTTTAGTTATCAGTTATTAGCTATAATTAATCACCTCATACAGAATAAAAGATGTTGTTTCTGTGTGTGTGTGTGTGTCGTCTATAACGGAGAATCTGAGTTTCATACAGCGACAAAATTTAGTACAGAGGTATTTCAGGACACGCGACGATACGGCCTCGGCGAGATTTTTTTTTTTAATTCGAAAAAGTTTTTAAGTTATTCTACGTTTCAGTACGGTTTTGAGCGCTTTTCACGAAAATCGGTTTCTTAGCTAAAATATTATTGGAGTTTCTATTTTGACACCGTCAGAAAAATCGAGAAGCGTTCTTTCCAACGATGTTTGGACCGCATCCGTAAACAATTCCTTCATAATTCTTTTATTTATTTTCAAATACATCGAAATTTGCATTTTTTTTATGCAAATGTTATTATGTTATCTGAAACATATTTCGCCACTTTCAAACTAGAAGGATAGCCTAATTCTATTGTTTGGCGTATTCTATAGTGTTGAAGACCAAGACCGTCCGACTCAACCTAGGGCATGAGTATTTGGACGGCCGTGTATTCTATAGTGTTGTTGTTGTTGAAACCCAGACCGTCCGACCTACCAGAAAGGTGTAAGGTAACTGTTTGGACGGTCGGGACGTGCCACCCAATTTAGACCGGAACCCAGTGGGTGAGGCATCCACAGGGACCGTACCCTCCTTCCCCTACCACCAACCTCTCAGAAGGACTTTCGGACCCACATGTTTAACGTGATCGTACTCCGGATGAACACAGCGGCAGTTTTGGCAGTGGCTGGAATCGAACCCGGGCCTACCGAGTGCAACTCCAGCGCGCTAACCAATGGGCTACCGCGCCCCGTGTATTGTATTCTATATATTGCATTCTATAGTGTGCATTTCTTCACATTCTAACACAAGAAAGATATTTTTAATTACTACATTACTTTATTTTCTGTGATTTTTTAAACCAACGCGTAAAAATTTAAATTACAAATTCTGTTGTATAATAAATGTCAGTCTACCTAATATGAATTAGTAAATATTTGCAGATAATCAACTTCTTCAGCAACTATCTCTCTTCCTGTCATCCTTGCTTTGTATTGCTGTGGATTTCTTTTATCATAGTGCGCATGTAAAACTAATACATGAGCTCTTAGATGAATGTAACCCACAGCAATGATCAGCTTCTCTTCGTAAGAACAGGCTCGGAAATCAAGGCATTGAAACACCTTTGGTTTGTGTTTTGGTAATATGTGACATTATTTTGGTTATTACTGCATGCAGGGCCGTAGCCAGGCAAGGACCATAAGGGAGTTTTGCCCCCAAGAGGTATACCCAGCGTCCTCTGATGGAAATATTTAATCTTTTGTAGTGGTATGAAATTTCATACTACATGTCATCCAAATTTTGCAAAAAAAAAAACTGCTTTTTTAGAATTGTTTGTAAACTTCGTTTAATACAGCACAGAATTAAGACTTTCTTCGTTGCTGAATTTTGGTTATATTGATGATCAATTTGTTTACATATTTAATTTAAAAATATTCAATAAAGTTTTAAAAATTAAATTAAGAATATAGTATTTAGGGTACTTTTGTATTATTGCGAGTTTCACCGTTATACATTGCCAACTGATGAGCAGTTATACAGATGAGCAATTAGTTATATAGAGTAAGTACTACATTATCACGTTATACATTAACAATTGATAAGCAATTATAGTAAATTTATTATTATGTGATATAATATATTTAATTATAATTAAAATATTTTTAATGCAGTAATATATTAAAAACTAAAATTTAACATTTTAGTGCATCCCCTCCCCCCAAATGTTTTTTCTAAGGATCCCCTTCCGTTGAGCCTCCTTGAATTTCACTCCAGCCCCCGTTGGATTACATTTCTAGCTACGGCCTTGACTGCATGAAGTACATTATAAAAACAGTAATCGCAAAATACTGCTATCTGGTCATTTTGGTATTACTACTTTTCTTACATAATAAAAGAAGATGACTATATATCTGTGTGCGCGGTCTGTAGTAAGGAATCTGGGCGTCATACGGCCATAAAATTTGGTACACGGGTTCCCAAAGTCACAGGAAGGAGAATCCATCGGGGTTATTTTTTAAATTCGAATTAGTTTTTTTAGTTATTTTATGTTTTAGTGTTTTCATACAACTCGGTCATACGAAAGATCGAAGAAAATTCTTTATAACGATGTTTGAACCAAATATATATATATATATATATATATATATATATATATATATATATATATATATATATATATATATATATATATATATATATATATATATATAAATAAGAAACAGACATACCGGAAATAAAGGCGAGGGTTAACGAGAGTTTGAATATCCACATATTTAAAGACAAAAATTGGAAATTGTCTATTCGCCTTGAGTCTTTAATCCAGCCTAATTTCAAGGCAAATAGCCCATTCCTTGGCGATTTCCGGGAATAATCAATATATATTAAAATAAATCAATACTTATTTTTATTCAATGGGCGATCGCCAAATCAGATATCAATACAAAAATGAAAGACACTTGAATTCAATGAGCATTCGATTATATATCGATAACTGAATTTGATTCAATGGGATTTACAATCAAAATGAAAAAGAATCTCAAAAATAATGAACTTAAATTAAAATTAAAATTCTTAATATGATTTTATTTAAAATTGACGTATATAGTCTAATTAAAATTGAGGATGCATTATGAATTAAATACTGTTTAAATAATATATATATATATATATATATATATAAAAGAGAAAAATTCTTCAAAGAAATCTCAAAAAAGGGGGTAGGGGGGTGGAGAAAAGCCAACAGGGAAATTTGAAAAGGCCTAGGGGGGTGGTGACCCCTAGTTCCCCGGTTAAAAGTCGACTTTTATTCCATAGGAAACACTCCCGGAGCCGAAAAATACCTGAAGCCAATCTCCGTACAAACGTCAAAGCAAAAGACGCACAAAACAGTCCGAACAAGGAACAAATGGACTCCATTACGAAGTTGTAAAAGCAAGGGTATACATACAAAGTCAGAATTCAGAGTGACAACACACAAGAAAAGTAAAACGGCCAACTGAAATCCCTCAGTCAAAAGAGAGAAGGGAGTAGAGTGTATAGGACTAACATCATCGTTGCCATTTATAACCCAAAACGAAACGTTTGCCAAAATCATTTTCAAATGCGTTGACTGTTTTATTATGATAGGTATTATAAATATGTCTGAGGAATCCAAGGGGATAGTCTTGTTTGATAGCCTCCTTGATAAATATAACATCACTTTTTATACGGTCTTTTTTATAAGTATGCAAGCGGGCGTTCCGTATAAAGTGATTCATTACGATATTACGAAAAACTTTCTGACTTAAATTAGACCTCCAATTGATAACATAATTCACTTTAATCTTGAAATGTCGTCTTTTATCATAAAGTATCGTATATAAGGGTTCATCTTCAGCGAAGTGAATGATAATATCCAAGTAATTAATTTCATCGGCAGAATCTGCAGGAGTTTCAATTAAATCCAATTGTGCAGGGTAAAAGTCGAAGTTAAATTTAATATTGGTTTTTTGATGTGCCACAAGTATATCATCCACAAAACGGAAATACGGTAATTCGTTTAATATATGTGTGCCTTTTTCATAGTGATGGAGGTATAGATCTGCCATCATCGAGGAGCAGCCTCCCCCCATAGGTATACCTTTTACTTGCCTATAATAATTCAAACCATTGAATAAGACATTTTCAAAAAGCACAATATCCAAGATAGCCTTGAATTTGTGTAAAGCTATGTATTTATGTAGGTGATATTGACTATGGATTTCTATCATAATATCATATAGATCTTTCAGATCTATGTTATTAAAGAGATCTTTAAAGTCATAAGACTTGTAAATCAGGTTTGTGGGATGTTTGTTCAAATACTTTATTATATCTCCACTATTTTTAATCATTACTGAACCACCTTGCATAATTTGAGTCATAATAGGTTTTAAAAGTGTAATAAGTTTCGTATTTGCTGTAGTAGTATAATATATATATATATATAAATAATAATAGTTTGAAAGTCCAATGAAAGAAAAGTGAGAAGCTGCAACTCAATATATATATATATATATATATATTGAGCTGCAACTCAATATATATATATATATATATATATATATATATATTGAGTTGCAGTTGATACCCGCCATTTTTCCAATTGGATAGCTATATATATATATATATATATATATATATTTAAAATCTCTGTATATATCTTGGAATTCTAATAATTAGTTTTTCAATTTCATAACTAATGTTAATGTTGGTGGTTTGTTAAGTAATCGGATTAAGTAATCGCAAAAGCAAGGAATACATCTTCCGTGGAAGTCCCCACGTTCGTCTTTTCTACCGGAGGATTTTACTACGCATACCCGCCAAGGAAAGTTTAAGCCAAGCCTCATCTTTCGTCATCTTTCCTTTTATTTATTTATTTATCTATTTGCTTAATTTATTTATTTATTTGTTTATTTATTTTGCTTTTGTGGAAAGCGTGCGATTTCGTTATGAAGAAATTTTGTAGAACGGTGCTCTTTGCTCTTAAACTGGGGATTTCGCATTACATGCTGATTCGGATAGAAACTATATTGGCGATTTAGAAACTTAGTGGTACTATTTAGGACCCAGACTACGCCACGTAATTCGTTGTACTTATATATATAACTGAATTTTTGCACACATGATATCAACTAGGTAGCAGAACCTAACTGAGTCAATGTTAAATTAGCACAACTATTTTTGGCGGTAAGCACCAAACATTGCTAAACAAAATCAAACTTATTAAAAAAATGTTTTAGCTTAATTTTGTAAGTGTTAGTTTCCTTGCCTTTAGCAGGCCTAAATACGAGTATTATTGTATTCATTTCATTATGACTACTTTTATATTGCCTTTAATATAAGTAAATATTTACAGATGATGAAGTGCTTCAACATCTATCTGTTTTTGCTTGCTGTGTTGTGTTTTGTTCTGTTTTGCTGTGGGTTCCACTGACTCCTGGGCTTGTGATAAAGCTTAAACATAAGCTCACTTTTCGGTGAAACTCCATAGTAATCAATCTCTCTTCTTCATATAAGCGAATCCTTAGAAAGACCTTTGGTTTATGTTTTGGTAATAAGTGAAATTCTTGTTTGTGTTTTCTTTGCTGTTATAGTGCATGAAGTACATTGTAAAATGTGTAATGACAAAATTTTGCTTTTTGATAATTTTTGTTTTACTACTTATATTACATTCATTTCATTCTTACTCCTTTTATGTTGCGCGTATTGTATTATTTTTATTCTTATATCGCATGAGTGATGTTTAATATTGCATGTTTTATATGACTATTATTTAATATCACGTTTCATATTTAATACTGAATGTATAGGAAAATAATTAATGATATATAGGGAAAGAATTAAAATAATGCACGAGTTTACTTTTTAAAATTTTTAAATTACTGGTAACAATCAAATTTTCCATCATCTTTGTTTTTACCAATATTTTTTGAAGCATCTATTTCTCAGGATTTACTATAGATCTTAAGGGATGACTGGTAAAGAGATTCAGCATCGAATTTCGAAGGAGGTGGGGCAGTTCACAAAAAATTTCCAGTTTCTTTTTTCAAAAAATTTCCTTGAAATATCCATTTCTCAGAATTAGCTGTGGATAGAATTTAGATAATGTCTGATACGAATTCACCATTAAATTCTAGTGGTTTTTGATTTACTAAGGTTTTCCGATTCGGGTTCTAAAGATGTCACTTTCGATTCAAATATTTGCATTTTGCTTCCAACATCTATTTTTTAGGATCAGCTATAGAGGGAGCTTCCACGATGACCGATATAGAATTCAATATCGAATTTCGGAAGTGATAGGAGATACAGTATGTTAGTGTGTGTGCATGTATGTTAGTGTGCATGTATGTTAGTGTGCGTGTGTGTGTGTATGTTAATATGTGTGTTGTCTGTGGAAGCGATATCTCACGAACGAATGTAGCATTTGGAAAAAAATGGTACGATTATTACAGTCAATGAATACTGGAACTTTCTTGATTTAAAACTCAATCGAATACCCCAATTTTCGAAGGATTTTTTGAAAAAATCATAAAATTATCAGGACCTTCAATAATTATAGGAATAGGTTATCTTTTCAAACTTAATTTCTTATTAGAAAACGAATGATACAAACTTTTGAACATTAGCATGAAGTGCTCTCGAAATACTGAGCTGAAATCTCGAAATATTGAATTTCTGAATATTTTTTAAAACAAATAATTGTTTTCAAAAAATTGCATAACGTTATAAAAGTAGTAGGTATTCCCAATAGATTCATTTCCCGTATGAAATATTACGCTACGCATCAGTTAACACCATTTTCCTGGATCTAATTAGTCTTATTCACGAGAGTAAATACTTTTTGTGAATAGCTTTATATTTTGACGCCAAAGAATTCGCCAATAGTCATCTATTTCATGGGATATAATTAAATGTCAATTGCATTTTGATGAGGATTTTGCTTGTGAGCATGAATAAGTGATTCTGTTTGGACTCATGAATTGCTCCAAACTCCCAATTCCAATTTACGTGGTGTCAATTGAATCCCAAAAACATCGTACCGTGGATCTTGCACATCATTATTTCGCTGGTCAAGTCATCGCATTACGTAAGGAAATTCATGCGCTGTCCACGTCAGAATATTCGTGATTAGTTTTAATCGGAAAGATAAATTTGATTGTCGCACATTCATTGTAGAGTATCAAAATGTAATTCAGCATGGCAGACCTACCTGGATCTAGAAGCATTGACGACATGTATCCCCGAATGTGAGTCTTTTGAGAAATTAAAAAATTTGAAATTAAGACCGTGAAGAAATGTTAAGTCGGCTTCATAGTAGAATTTAATACGTCGGTCTCCAAAGAAATTTTCTTACTGCCATTCTACAAGGTAGGATCAAAAAGTTCGGAGACTGTACTGATAACTCCAACCCCGATTGGAGGAGAGGGGAACTATTTTACCGTGGCGTAGAGGCACATGTGACACGAGATATGAAAAGGAAGAAGCAGGTCCGCAGTGCAGAGTTTTTCCAGACAATGCGTGTCAGTGAACTGTAGTCGTTCGCGTTTGTCTAAAATGGAAATGGTGTTTGAAGAACAACGTGCGAGCAGGTGCAATGTTTCTGTCAACGATTTCCCCAAACGCTGGCAGAATTTGATATTCGCACGTTGTTCTTCAAACATCATTTCCATTTTAGACGAACGCAAACGACTACAGTTCACTGACACGCATTGTCTGGAAAAACACCTGCTTCTTCCTTTTCACATCTTGCGTCACATGTGCCTCCACGCCACGGTAAAATAGTTCCCACTCCTTTAATCGGAGTTGGAGATAACCGCACAGTCTCAGAACTTTTTTATCCTACCTTGTATATATATCAGCCATTCAACCGTCTTTTTTCCAAAATTTTGTATGACTGTACGAAACAATTGCTCAAAGGACATAAAAAGTTTTAATTATTCCGTTGAAAATGAAGTATACACAACTTTTGCCACCCTATGAAGAATTTTTCATAAATTTCTTGTTTCACTTATAATAATTGCTTTCATTCTACTAATGCAACAGGTTTTGTTTCTCCCAACACAGGCTGTATTTTGGAGGATGAGATAGTCTGGCCTGGAAGTCTTCAATTCACCCGATTCCCCGGGGATGTAAGTACTGATAGGAAGTATGTATCTATATACATCAATACATTCTTTCATTAGTTGCATTTCAAGGCAGTCATTACCACGATTGCAAGAAAGAAACGATTGTGACTATGAAAGTAACTTTTAACTTGAAATTATATCTCGTATACAGTATTTCTATCCTAGAAAGCCCTTAACATTTTGCTTACGGGTGAACGCCAATGTCTGCAAAGAGGGATCGAACTGTTTGGGATAGGATATGTCAAATACCTGTCTTTTTGAGAAGTTCTTCGTTTGGGATGGATGCTGTCCCATCCGTAAACAAAAGGTTAAGTACGCCCCCCCCTTGTAACACATTACGCCCAATAACACAATATCCATGGCCACAGGTGGGACTCGAGCCCACAACCAGGCAGCCGAGCGAGCACGAGGAAATGCTTACCTTGACAGCTCAGCCACCGCGTCGGCACACTGTACAACTATGTAATGGACTTTTTTCCCTATTTCTGACGGAAAGTGAGATATCCCCCAAACTCCCTAAAACAAGGATCAGTTCCCTAAAATTGTCTCATTAAGTAGCGCCATAGAGATTTCCGATGCTCTTGTATAAAAATATACTTCTCGAGTTATTGGCCTGGTAGATGACTTTCTTATAATAATAAATATTTTTTTAACATTTCTTCGTTTTATTATAACTCATATTCCTTATTTTTTTTTCTTAGAATATCAACATCCCACACTAGTCACTGAAATTGGGCCTGTGCTTTGAAGGTGGTTCCAGAATCTAATTCTTACCCCAGTCATCATTGGCTTCAGTCATCATTGTGTTACATTGCTGTGGGTTTCTTTCATCGTTGTGTTTATATTAAAGCTTATTATTATATGAGCTCTACGGTGAATTTACTCCCTGGCAATCATCGTCTTCCCTTCATATGAACACAGATTCGGAAAAACAGATTTAGAAGCACCTTTCGATTATGTTATGGTAATATATGATTTTCTTTTTATTAATGCATGAAGAGAATTATAAAAATAGTAATAGCCAAAATTTGCCATTTTGTTATTAATACTCATATATTGTCCTGCAAAAATTTTGATTAGTTATTACTGCTCATATATTGTCCTGTAAAAATTTTGGCATGTTAAAATCCATTGTATTTTAACAACACTTTTTTCAATGCTTTTCTAAATTAAAAAGATCGAATTATTAAAACTTTTTTAACAGTTTTCTTTTGGGTGACTACACAGTTTAAAACAAAAACAATTTCAATTGGCGAAGTCTGTAGAATATTACAATTGCTTCGGACAAATGAAATTTAGATTGTCCAAACTTAAGTATGCTCTAAAAATGTTGATCGTAAAAACACGAAACTTAATATCTACTGGCTTATGACACGTGAAATTGATTCGACAACAGAAAAGGTCAGACTACAGATGAACTATAGCTAGCCAAAATAAAAACAAGGACAAATAAATGCAAATTAATTCCACTGATTAAATGATTAAAAGAATTAGGATTGGATACATCTTTTTCTTAAAAATCTAATTTCAATTCTATTAAGGTGATTGCAGGATTATTTAAATTCCTTGTTTATTGCCCTTTTCTACGACCAGCGGGGGAAAAAGTCCTTAAAGTTACCTTTAAATCAAAGCATTTTATTTCCTTGAAAAAAAAGATTCGGGATTCTCAATCGTAAGACCTGCTATTGTTGATATTATTTTGAAAAATATTATTGCTATTAATATTATATACTATTAAAACAACCACATATTGTTTCTTTTATGTAAAGGAACAATATATTCATTTACATAAATCCATTAAATTCCATTAAATAAATCTAACAGCATATATATATATATATATATATATACATATATATATATATATATATATATATATATATATATATATATATATATATATAAAAATAAATTATTAAATCCAAAGTTAGAATGTATGTAGTAACTCATAATACACTATTCCAAAATTTTCTACAAATACAAAGAAATTAAGACAAAAAGAGGAAATAATAAAACATAATGCAAGTCATAAGGACAAAGACAATCAACAAATTTCAAAAATGAGGAATGCAAATAAGAAAACAAAAAAATCAAGCAAAAAAGCTTGCACATGGAGGAGATTTAGGCTTACGAGATTAGGCTTACGAAAAGTTCATTTCGAAAAAATTCTCATCGGGTCCATATATCTTTTCGAAATGAACACAAAAATGCTTGTTTCTGAAACACAAGATAGATTTTATCTATAAACTTGTGTTATATGGACGACAAGCATAAAGATTGGAACAATAAAGGAAACATAAATACCTCAAAACGCACCTCTTCAGTGCAACCATGACGAGCAAAATATGACTGGATCATCGTTGCCATATGCCAAAATGAAAAGATGTGATTTGCTGTTGCCAAAGAGAGTAATAAAAACAGTACTGCGCAAAAGCAATAAAATGAGTTATTCAACTGTTAAAGCTTCGAGATAAAAAGATGAAAATATAATTGCAGGAGAATGAAGAAGTACGGCTAAAATAAGATAATAAGGGGAGAATATGAGAATTTTAGGCTAATCGAAACTTATTAACTATACTATTGACTAAATATGCAGGATATTGATACATTTTACTGGTAATTTTGAGGTTATTAATGTGCAAAGCATGAAATTTTTTATCTGATAATCTATAAATTCTAAAAAGTTGATTAAGTATAATATTTCTAAACAATTGAATCGAGTTGCAGGAATTAAAAGGTAATAATTTATTAATATTAAATTTAAAAAAATCTTTTTTATCATATAATTTAGTAACTATCCCATGAGCAGGTTCTATAATTAGATTTAAATCCAAATAATAAACATTATTACTAATAGAAGTTTCATTAGGTATTAATTCCAAATTATCCGGATAGAAATCTATATCTATGACATAGTTATCAGTAAATACAAGACAAATCAGATCATCTACATATCTATAAATTTTATAATCAGTTGAAGTAAAGAATTTTTCATAATGATATAGGTATAAATTAGCTAACATACTGCTACTACAGCCACCTTGTGGAACACCTGAGACTTGTAAGTATAATTTATTACCTTGAAAGATATAATTATTGAAAAGAACAAAATGGAGAAGCTTAGGAAAATTGGTAAATTTTGTAAGATTAGAATGTTTAGTAATATAAGCATTATATAAAGCTAAAATGACATCATATAGATCAGTGATCTTAATATTATTAAATAGATCTTTAAAATCAAAAGTTTGAAATCCTATTATTTTACCATGCGTTTTTAATTTATTTTTTAATTCCTTACTGTTATTTAGAATAATGTAGCTATCACCAGAATCTCGTAAATTGCTATTTAGTACATTTAAATAATTTAGTAATAATTTACTAGCAGTGGTAGAGTATGAATTATGACCACTAGTAACAGTTCTAAATTTAATAGGATTTTTATGAAATTTAGGTATAAGCACAATATATGGAAATGTCAAAAATTTATTATTAATATCTAAATCACTATACATATTGATAATTTTCAATTTGATACTATTAAGAGAGTGTGAATCAATTTTAAATAGACTATTATTTTTTAAATAATCTAGCAGATATTGAATATAGAATTTTTTACAAATAATAGCATAATTATTAGAGGCTTTATCTACATAAGTAATAACAAAAGATCTATGTAAATCATTAACAGAATGCTTTATATTATCCATATTATATATGGATCTAGATAAATTAATACTACAAATGGTATTTTTAATAGATCTTAAAATAGTAAATTTCCACATATTAAATGCCTCTAAAGGCTGAGCATATTTAGAAGCTAATCCATAAATAAATTTATCAAGGTCCAGATTGATTGACTTTAACACTTGTTTAGAATTATTACATGAAGGTAACCTGAATTTAGTGCCAAATGACATTATAGTTCTTAAAGATTTATCTTTTACAATGGCTAAGTCTCCAGTAACTATATGACCCAATTGTGGATTTATAAATTCAGCATAATTATCAGCACTACAAATACATTCACCATCTAAATTTGTTGAGGAATCTATGTCGACTGAGAGAGATTTTGAAATTGCATTGTAATTAAAAATGGTTCTTCCAATAGGCTTGTTATATTTAAAAGTTTTTGTAACATTCAAATCCTTTACAGGCAATAAATGATGAAATTGATTAAATAAATTCTTAAAGTTTATGGAATTATAAATAGGATGCTTAAATGATATTACACAATAAGAATTGGAACAGTTATTATGATGAAATTGATTAAGTTTTATTTTTAAATATTTTGATCTAGTAATGAGCAAATCATAGAAAATATGATTAAAATGTTCATTAGTAAGATTTAACTTTAAGAAAATAGCATAAACTGTGTTTAATTGTTTTTTCTTAACTGCAAATACCCATGATTTAATAAATTTCCATTGATATGTGTTATTGAATTGTTGATGCATACTTTTAATCTCCGCTTTAATATCATATTGGGAGGAGCTTCCTTTACCGCGTTTAAATCTTTTGAGTTTAGCCAATTTACTATTATGTAAAAGAGGTTTAAAAAAAAGGTGATTAAAAATAGAATATTTATTATCTACAAAATTATTCTTAACAATATTACCATTGAGATATAACTGATTTAATCCATATGGAAACAGAGTACAATGTGATTTAATATAGAAGTTTTCAAAGAATAATCTATCAGCAGTATTTATTTTAATGTCCAAAATATGTATAGTTATATTTTCAAAACCATGATGAGCAAAGTGTTTATATTCGATTTTATTAGAAGTAGGAAGAAAATTATTATTGTGGATATATTTTTTAACATGATCTCTATGTACATTCATACGTAGATGAATAGGATTACTGGTTTGTCCTATATAAGATATATTACATATATTACAAGATAATTTGTAGATGCAATTAAAAATTTTACAGAAAGTCTTATGACTATTTAGATTAGTAATTTGTGAGTTAGAAGCATATGGGCAGGTTTTACAATTTTTATTCTTACATTTATTGAAGTTATAATTTTTAGCTGGGCAATTATTATATCCAAAACAATCCATGGCACACTGTTGGTAAAATGATAACGGTCTAAACAATTCCCAACTAAATTGTAAATACCGGGCAATATTTATCAAATTATATAATAACAAGAATAAATATATTTGCCAGTCACTAAATCAAATAAGATGTGTAATTCATAAGAGTTAAAGTAATATAAAGAGAATAGCATTAACATTTATAAATAATATAAATAAAAATAAAATAATTGCTTATATATAAAAATATATACAACTAAGTCCATGTAAAACCTAATAAAATGTAATAAGTAGGATATTACAAGATAAAAAGAATTGATTAACAATATAAATATAATCAGTTCTAAACTAGATTAATTAAAACACAAGGTATAATAAATTATATACTGTGTAAATCTGGAATTCACATAGAATCCTGTCCAAAAAAGTAATAAAAAGATTGCACTAAAAAGTACAGTTTCAATACAAAAATCCCAATTGCAGTTACCCAGTCATAAAAACACAAAACCAATAAATTAGTAAGAAATAATAACGATAGATGGCAGCACTAGAATAAGATACTTCTAATATTTAATTACTAATAGCGAAGAAAATTTGCAGTTAGATTTAAAAAACGATAGATGGCAGCACTAGATTAAGGAAATTCTAATATTAATTTACTAATAGCTAAAGAATAATTGCAATACAAATATTTACCAAATAATAAAACAGAAAGGAAGACAATAATTAATAATACTTTAAGCAAAAATATAATAAGTAACCTATGCAAATAAAAGAAAAGAATAAAATAGGAGAATGAGCCACAATAAACTACAATTAACAATGGATGAAAGTAGAGAAAGTAATACATAATAAAAAATTAAAATGAATTAAAATAAATTCTATTACTAAATTTAGCGCAAATGCAGCATAAATTTGAATAGATAGCAAATAGAATGTTTCTTTAATACGAAGCATACAAAAGGAATTAGGAATAAGGATAGTTCATAAATGAAAAGTTAGATAAACTAAACAGTGTAGTATAAGAATGTGAATGACAATGCAATATACATTTAATTTATTGCGCAAATGCAGCTAATAAATAAAATGTTTTCAATATAAAAATAAATTATTAAATCCAAAGTTAGAATGTATGTAGTAACTCATAATACACTATTCCAAAATTTTCTACAAATACAAAGAAATTAAGACAAAAAGAGGAAATAATAAAACATAATGCAAGTCATAAGGACAAAGACAATCAACAAATTTCAAAAATGAGGAATGCAAATAAGAAAACAAAAAAATCAAGCAAAAAAGCTTGCACATGGAGGAGATTTAGGCTTACGAGATTAGGCTTACGAAAAGTTCATTTCGAAAAAATTCTCATCGGGTCCATATATCTTTTCGAAATGAACACAAAAATGCTTGTTTCTGAAACACAAGATAGATTTTATCTATAAACTTGTGTTATATGGACGACAAGCATAAAGATTGGAACAATAAAGGAAACATAAATACCTCAAAACGCACCTCTTCAGTGCAACCATGACGAGCAAAATATGACTGGATCATCGTTGCCATATGCCAAAATGAAAAGATGTGATTTGCTGTTGCCAAAGAGAGTAATAAAAACAGTACTGCGCAAAAGCAATAAAATGAGTTATTCAACTGTTAAAGCTTCGAGATAAAAAGATGAAAATATAATTGCAGGAGAATGAAGAAGTACGGCTAAAATAAGATAATAAGGGGAGAATATGAGAATTTTAGGCTAATCGAAACTTATTAACTATACTATTGACTAAATATGCAGGATATTGATACATTTTACTGGTAATTTTGAGGTTATTAATGTGCAAAGCATGAAATTTTTTATCTGATAATCTATAAATTCTAAAAAGTTGATTAAGTATAATATTTCTAAACAATTGAATCGAGTTGCAGGAATTAAAAGGTAATAATTTATTAATATTAAATTTAAAAAAATCTTTTTTATCATATAATTTAGTAACTATCCCATGAGCAGGTTCTATAATTAGATTTAAATCCAAATAATAAACATTATTACTAATAGAAGTTTCATTAGGTATTAATTCCAAATTATCCGGATAGAAATCTATATCTATGACATAGTTATCAGTAAATACAAGACAAATCAGATCATCTACATATCTATAAATTTTATAATCAGTTGAAGTAAAGAATTTTTCATAATGATATAGGTATAAATTAGCTAACATACTGCTACTACAGCCACCTTGTGGAACACCTGAGACTTGTAAGTATAATTTATTACCTTGAAAGATATAATTATTGAAAAGAACAAAATGGAGAAGCTTAGGAAAATTGGTAAATTTTGTAAGATTAGAATGTTTAGTAATATAAGCATTATATAAAGCTAAAATGACATCATATAGATCAGTGATCTTAATATTATTAAATAGATCTTTAAAATCAAAAGTTTGAAATCCTATTATTTTACCATGCGTTTTTAATTTATTTTTTAATTCCTTACTGTTATTTAGAATAATGTAGCTATCACCAGAATCTCGTAAATTGCTATTTAGTACATTTAAATAATTTAGTAATAATTTACTAGCAGTGGTAGAGTATGAATTATGACCACTAGTAACAGTTCTAAATTTAATAGGATTTTTATGAAATTTAGGTATAAGCACAATATATGGAAATGTCAAAAATTTATTATTAATATCTAAATCACTATACATATTGATAATTTTCAATTTGATACTATTAAGAGAGTGTGAATCAATTTTAAATAGACTATTATTTTTTAAATAATCTAGCAGATATTGAATATAGAATTTTTTACAAATAATAGCATAATTATTAGAGGCTTTATCTACATAAGTAATAACAAAAGATCTATGTAAATCATTAACAGAATGCTTTATATTATCCATATTATATATGGATCTAGATAAATTAATACTACAAATGGTATTTTTAATAGATCTTAAAATAGTAAATTTCCACATATTAAATGCCTCTAAAGGCTGAGCATATTTAGAAGCTAATCCATAAATAAATTTATCAAGGTCCAGATTGATTGACTTTAACACTTGTTTAGAATTATTACATGAAGGTAACCTGAATTTAGTGCCAAATGACATTATAGTTCTTAAAGATTTATCTTTTACAATGGCTAAGTCTCCAGTAACTATATGACCCAATTGTGGATTTATAAATTCAGCATAATTATCAGCACTACAAATACATTCACCATCTAAATTTGTTGAGGAATCTATGTCGACTGAGAGAGATTTTGAAATTGCATTGTAATTAAAAATGGTTCTTCCAATAGGCTTGTTATATTTAAAAGTTTTTGTAACATTCAAATCCTTTACAGGCAATAAATGATGAAATTGATTAAATAAATTCTTAAAGTTTATGGAATTATAAATAGGATGCTTAAATGATATTACACAATAAGAATTGGAACAGTTATTATGATGAAATTGATTAAGTTTTATTTTTAAATATTTTGATCTAGTAATGAGCAAATCATAGAAAATATGATTAAAATGTTCATTAGTAAGATTTAACTTTAAGAAAATAGCATAAACTGTGTTTAATTGTTTTTTCTTAACTGCAAATACCCATGATTTAATAAATTTCCATTGATATGTGTTATTGAATTGTTGATGCATACTTTTAATCTCCGCTTTAATATCATATTGGGAGGAGCTTCCTTTACCGCGTTTAAATCTTTTGAGTTTAGCCAATTTACTATTATGTAAAAGAGGTTTAAAAAAAAGGTGATTAAAAATAGAATATTTATTATCTACAAAATTATTCTTAACAATATTACCATTGAGATATAACTGATTTAATCCATATGGAAACAGAGTACAATGTGATTTAATATAGAAGTTTTCAAAGAATAATCTATCAGCAGTATTTATTTTAATGTCCAAAATATGTATAGTTATATTTTCAAAACCATGATGAGCAAAGTGTTTATATTCGATTTTATTAGAAGTAGGAAGAAAATTATTATTGTGGATATATTTTTTAACATGATCTCTATGTACATTCATACGTAGATGAATAGGATTACTGGTTTGTCCTATATAAGATATATTACATATATTACAAGATAATTTGTAGATGCAATTAAAAATTTTACAGAAAGTCTTATGACTATTTAGATTAGTAATTTGTGAGTTAGAAGCATATGGGCAGGTTTTACAATTTTTATTCTTACATTTATTGAAGTTATAATTTTTAGCTGGGCAATTATTATATCCAAAACAATCCATGGCACACTGTTGGTAAAATGATAACGGTCTAAACAATTCCCAACTAAATTGTAAATACCGGGCAATATTTATCAAATTATATAATAACAAGAATAAATATATTTGCCAGTCACTAAATCAAATAAGATGTGTAATTCATAAGAGTTAAAGTAATATAAAGAGAATAGCATTAACATTTATAAATAATATAAATAAAAATAAAATAATTGCTTATATATAAAAATATATACAACTAAGTCCATGTAAAACCTAATAAAATGTAATAAGTAGGATATTACAAGATAAAAAGAATTGATTAACAATATAAATATAATCAGTTCTAAACTAGATTAATTAAAACACAAGGTATAATAAATTATATACTGTGTAAATCTGGAATTCACATAGAATCCTGTCCAAAAAAGTAATAAAAAGATTGCACTAAAAAGTACAGTTTCAATACAAAAATCCCAATTGCAGTTACCCAGTCATAAAAACACAAAACCAATAAATTAGTAAGAAATAATAACGATAGATGGCAGCACTAGAATAAGATACTTCTAATATTTAATTACTAATAGCGAAGAAAATTTGCAGTTAGATTTAAAAAACGATAGATGGCAGCACTAGATTAAGGAAATTCTAATATTAATTTACTAATAGCTAAAGAATAATTGCAATACAAATATTTACCAAATAATAAAACAGAAAGGAAGACAATAATTAATAATACTTTAAGCAAAAATATAATAAGTAACCTATGCAAATAAAAGAAAAGAATAAAATAGGAGAATGAGCCACAATAAACTACAATTAACAATGGATGAAAGTAGAGAAAGTAATACATAATAAAAAATTAAAATGAATTAAAATAAATTCTATTACTAAATTTAGCGCAAATGCAGCATAAATTTGAATAGATAGCAAATAGAATGTTTCTTTAATACGAAGCATACAAAAGGAATTAGGAATAAGGATAGTTCATAAATGAAAAGTTAGATAAACTAAACAGCGTAGTATAAGAATGTGAATGACAATGCAATATACATTTAATTTATTGCGCAAATGCAGCTAATAAATAAAATGTTTTCAATATAAAAATAAATTATTAAATCCAAAGTTAGAATGTATGTAGTAACTCATAATACACTATTCCAAAATTTTCTACAAATACAAAGAAATTAAGACAAAAAGAGGAAATAATAAAACATAATGCAAGTCATAAGGACAAAGACAATCAACAAATTTCAAAAATGAGGAATGCAAATAAGAAAACAAAAAAATCAAGCAAAAAAGCTTGCACATGGAGGAGATTTAGGCTTACGAGATTAGGCTTACGAAAAGTTCATTTCGAAAAAATTCTCATCGGGTCCATATATCTTTTCGAAATGAACACAAAAATGCTTGTTTCTGAAACACAAGATAGATTTTATCTATAAACTTGTGTTATATGGACGACAAGCATAAAGATTGGAACAATAAAGGAAACATAAATACCTCAAAACGCACCTCTTCAGTGCAACCATGACGAGCAAAATATGACTGGATCATCGTTGCCATATGCCAAAATGAAAAGATGTGATTTGCTGTTGCCAAAGAGAGTAATAAAAACAGTACTGCGCAAAAGCAATAAAATGAGTTATTCAACTGTTAAAGCTTCGAGATAAAAAGATGAAAATATAATTGCAGGAGAATGAAGAAGTACGGCTAAAATAAGATAATAAGGGGAGAATATGAGAATTTTAGGCTAATCGAAACTTATTAACTATACTATTGACTAAATATGCAGGATATTGATACATTTTACTGGTAATTTTGAGGTTATTAATGTGCAAAGCATGAAATTTTTTATCTGATAATCTATAAATTCTAAAAAGTTGATTAAGTATAATATTTCTAAACAATTGAATCGAGTTGCAGGAATTAAAAGGTAATAATTTATTAATATTAAATTTAAAAAAATCTTTTTTATCATATAATTTAGTAACTATCCCATGAGCAGGTTCTATAATTAGATTTAAATCCAAATAATAAACATTATTACTAATAGAAGTTTCATTAGGTATTAATTCCAAATTATCCGGATAGAAATCTATATCTATGACATAGTTATCAGTAAATACAAGACAAATCAGATCATCTACATATCTATAAATTTTATAATCAGTTGAAGTAAAGAATTTTTCATAATGATATAGGTATAAATTAGCTAACATACTGCTACTACAGCCACCTTGTGGAACACCTGAGACTTGTAAGTATAATTTATTACCTTGAAAGATATAATTATTGAAAAGAACAAAATGGAGAAGCTTAGGAAAATTGGTAAATTTTGTAAGATTAGAATGTTTAGTAATATAAGCATTATATAAAGCTAAAATGACATCATATAGATCAGTGATCTTAATATTATTAAATAGATCTTTAAAATCAAAAGTTTGAAATCCTATTATTTTACCATGCGTTTTTAATTTATTTTTTAATTCCTTACTGTTATTTAGAATAATGTAGCTATCACCAGAATCTCGTAAATTGCTATTTAGTACATTTAAATAATTTAGTAATAATTTACTAGCAGTGGTAGAGTATGAATTATGACCACTAGTAACAGTTCTAAATTTAATAGGATTTTTATGAAATTTAGGTATAAGCACAATATATGGAAATGTCAAAAATTTATTATTAATATCTAAATCACTATACATATTGATAATTTTCAATTTGATACTATTAAGAGAGTGTGAATCAATTTTAAATAGACTATTATTTTTTAAATAATCTAGCAGATATTGAATATAGAATTTTTTACAAATAATAGCATAATTATTAGAGGCTTTATCTACATAAGTAATAACAAAAGATCTATGTAAATCATTAACAGAATGCTTTATATTATCCATATTATATATGGATCTAGATAAATTAATACTACAAATGGTATTTTTAATAGATCTTAAAATAGTAAATTTCCACATATTAAATGCCTCTAAAGGCTGAGCATATTTAGAAGCTAATCCATAAATAAATTTATCAAGGTCCAGATTGATTGACTTTAACACTTGTTTAGAATTATTACATGAAGGTAACCTGAATTTAGTGCCAAATGACATTATAGTTCTTAAAGATTTATCTTTTACAATGGCTAAGTCTCCAGTAACTATATGACCCAATTGTGGATTTATAAATTCAGCATAATTATCAGCACTACAAATACATTCACCATCTAAATTTGTTGAGGAATCTATGTCGACTGAGAGAGATTTTGAAATTGCATTGTAATTAAAAATGGTTCTTCCAATAGGCTTGTTATATTTAAAAGTTTTTGTAACATTCAAATCCTTTACAGGCAATAAATGATGAAATTGATTAAATAAATTCTTAAAGTTTATGGAATTATAAATAGGATGCTTAAATGATATTACACAATAAGAATTGGAACAGTTATTATGATGAAATTGATTAAGTTTTATTTTTAAATATTTTGATCTAGTAATGAGCAAATCATAGAAAATATGATTAAAATGTTCATTAGTAAGATTTAACTTTAAGAAAATAGCATAAACTGTGTTTAATTGTTTTTTCTTAACTGCAAATACCCATGATTTAATAAATTTCCATTGATATGTGTTATTGAATTGTTGATGCATACTTTTAATCTCCGCTTTAATATCATATTGGGAGGAGCTTCCTTTACCGCGTTTAAATCTTTTGAGTTTAGCCAATTTACTATTATGTAAAAGAGGTTTAAAAAAAAGGTGATTAAAAATAGAATATTTATTATCTACAAAATTATTCTTAACAATATTACCATTGAGATATAACTGATTTAATCCATATGGAAACAGAGTACAATGTGATTTAATATAGAAGTTTTCAAAGAATAATCTATCAGCAGTATTTATTTTAATGTCCAAAATATGTATAGTTATATTTTCAAAACCATGATGAGCAAAGTGTTTATATTCGATTTTATTAGAAGTAGGAAGAAAATTATTATTGTGGATATATTTTTTAACATGATCTCTATGTACATTCATACGTAGATGAATAGGATTACTGGTTTGTCCTATATAAGATATATTACATATATTACAAGATAATTTGTAGATGCAATTAAAAATTTTACAGAAAGTCTTATGACTATTTAGATTAGTAATTTGTGAGTTAGAAGCATATGGGCAGGTTTTACAATTTTTATTCTTACATTTATTGAAGTTATAATTTTTAGCTGGGCAATTATTATATCCAAAACAATCCATGGCACACTGTTGGTAAAATGATAACGGTCTAAACAATTCCCAACTAAATTGTAAATACCGGGCAATATTTATCAAATTATATAATAACAAGAATAAATATATTTGCCAGTCACTAAATCAAATAAGATGTGTAATTCATAAGAGTTAAAGTAATATAAAGAGAATAGCATTAACATTTATAAATAATATAAATAAAAATAAAATAATTGCTTATATATAAAAATATATACAACTAAGTCCATGTAAAACCTAATAAAATGTAATAAGTAGGATATTACAAGATAAAAAGAATTGATTAACAATATAAATATAATCAGTTCTAAACTAGATTAATTAAAACACAAGGTATAATAAATTATATACTGTGTAAATCTGGAATTCACATAGAATCCTGTCCAAAAAAGTAATAAAAAGATTGCACTAAAAAGTACAGTTTCAATACAAAAATCCCAATTGCAGTTACCCAGTCATAAAAACACAAAACCAATAAATTAGTAAGAAATAATAACGATAGATGGCAGCACTAGAATAAGATACTTCTAATATTTAATTACTAATAGCGAAGAAAATTTGCAGTTAGATTTAAAAAACGATAGATGGCAGCACTAGATTAAGGAAATTCTAATATTAATTTACTAATAGCTAAAGAATAATTGCAATACAAATATTTACCAAATAATAAAACAGAAAGGAAGACAATAATTAATAATACTTTAAGCAAAAATATAATAAGTAACCTATGCAAATAAAAGAAAAGAATAAAATAGGAGAATGAGCCACAATAAACTACAATTAACAATGGATGAAAGTAGAGAAAGTAATACATAATAAAAAATTAAAATGAATTAAAATAAATTCTATTACTAAATTTAGCGCAAATGCAGCATAAATTTGAATAGATAGCAAATAGAATGTTTCTTTAATACGAAGCATACAAAAGGAATTAGGAATAAGGATAGTTCATAAATGAAAAGTTAGATAAACTAAACAGCGTAGTATAAGAATGTGAATGACAATGCAATATACATTTAATTTATTGCGCAAATGCAGCTAATAAATAAAATGTTTTCAATATAAAAATAAATTATTAAATCCAAAGTTAGAATGTATGTAGTAACTCATAATACACTATTCCAAAATTTTCTACAAATACAAAGAAATTAAGACAAAAAGAGGAAATAATAAAACATAATGCAAGTCATAAGGACAAAGACAATCAACAAATTTCAAAAATGAGGAATGCAAATAAGAAAACAAAAAAATCAAGCAAAAAAGCTTGCACATGGAGGAGATTTAGGCTTACGAGATTAGGCTTACGAAAAGTTCATTTCGAAAAAATTCTCATCGGGTCCATATATCTTTTCGAAATGAACACAAAAATGCTTGTTTCTGAAACACAAGATAGATTTTATCTATAAACTTGTGTTATATGGACGACAAGCATAAAGATTGGAACAATAAAGGAAACATAAATACCTCAAAACGCACCTCTTCAGTGCAACCATGACGAGCAAAATATGACTGGATCATCGTTGCCATATGCCAAAATGAAAAGATGTGATTTGCTGTTGCCAAAGAGAGTAATAAAAACAGTACTGCGCAAAAGCAATAAAATGAGTTATTCAACTGTTAAAGCTTCGAGATAAAAAGATGAAAATATAATTGCAGGAGAATGAAGAAGTACGGCTAAAATAAGATAATAAGGGGAGAATATGAGAATTTTAGGCTAATCGAAACTTATTAACTATACTATTGACTAAATATGCAGGATATTGATACATTTTACTGGTAATTTTGAGGTTATTAATGTGCAAAGCATGAAATTTTTTATCTGATAATCTATAAATTCTAAAAAGTTGATTAAGTATAATATTTCTAAACAATTGAATCGAGTTGCAGGAATTAAAAGGTAATAATTTATTAATATTAAATTTAAAAAAATCTTTTTTATCATATAATTTAGTAACTATCCCATGAGCAGGTTCTATAATTAGATTTAAATCCAAATAATAAACATTATTACTAATAGAAGTTTCATTAGGTATTAATTCCAAATTATCCGGATAGAAATCTATATCTATGACATAGTTATCAGTAAATACAAGACAAATCAGATCATCTACATATCTATAAATTTTATAATCAGTTGAAGTAAAGAATTTTTCATAATGATATAGGTATAAATTAGCTAACATACTGCTACTACAGCCACCTTGTGGAACACCTGAGACTTGTAAGTATAATTTATTACCTTGAAAGATATAATTATTGAAAAGAACAAAATGGAGAAGCTTAGGAAAATTGGTAAATTTTGTAAGATTAGAATGTTTAGTAATATAAGCATTATATAAAGCTAAAATGACATCATATATATATATATATATATATATATATATATATATATATATATACATATGTATATATATATATATATATATATATATATATATATATATATATATATTTAAAAGAAAATAAAAATAAATAAATAAAAGTTCCTTTACAAAAGTCAAAAAGGCGAAAAAAGTAAAATATCTCGATAACGGCAAGTTCTAGCACAAAGGGGTTGGTCTTATTGTTTTTATTGTCAGAAATTATGTATAAAACAATCATTTAATTGATTCATTTGATCATACGTAGTCTTTTACTTTAGATTCTAACGATTTTTGCGGGCCATTTCACAAAAAAGACAGGTTCTTTTTAACCGAATCGTATCAAAATCTAATCAGCAGTAAGGTGATTTGTTTATTTCAACCCAAGAGTGCGTAAAATAATCAGTCATTCATCATGCGTATAAGTTTTTTTTTATATAGAACTTTCTTGTGCGGTATTTACCAGGTGAAATGGACCCGCTGAAGGTTAAAAGGAAATTTTTTGAACCGGACGTGAAAAAAAATCTGGAAATGAAAATCTCTAGTGAACTCCACGATACCCTCTTAAATTCAATGGTGTGTGTGTGTGTGTGTGAATCCATATCAACCATAATAAACTCTATCTATAGCTAATCATAAGAAACAGACGTTACAAGGACATTTTTTGCATATTAGTCACAAAGACCACAATTCTCAGAGTACATTATATCACAAGCATAATGTAGAAACAGATCAGCTAATAATAATATGATATTTTTTTACAAACAACACCGATTTTAGGCATATTTGCAAAATGGAATATCTGTAAAAGCTCTCTATAGACATCCTTTTATCAAAACCCATTCACAAATAAGATTAATTAAATAAGACAAAATTAAATGCATTTTTTATTGTAGACAAGCATTAAAAGCGAACACAAAGCTACAAAATGCGGTGATTTTTTTTTTTTAAATATTGTCAAATTAAAATTTTACTTTTATTGGTACACTCTGACAGCATAAAATTTTGATGCAAAATACTTTGTCGAAAGCCGGTCGACTTTGTCGAAAGCTTTGTCGGTTGCCGACTCCTGAAATAAACAAAAGAAGTTACAGACATATTTTTGTTTCGACTGACTTCAGACTCCCAAGTGCCGAAGCAATGTTCGGGACAGACGTATTGTGAAACGTCTACCTCGTCAGATAATATTACATTGGATAGGGAACTCAAAAATCTGATGTGAGCAGCACATGACTTTCCCTACAAGTTCGTTTTCTCTTTATTTCTTTAATAATTCATTAACTTGAATTTAATTGAAAAGAATAACACGCATAATTATTTGAAATGACACTGAATGGTACTTTTAATTCACTTTTTGTTATTATTTGGTAACTGGACGTATTTTCAAAAGCAGCGTAATAAAAAACTAAAATATCTCGAGAACGGCTAGTCCTAGAGTAATGGGGTTGGTCTTATTCTTTTCACCATCAAAAATTGCGTATAAAACAAGCATTTAATGAATACATTTGAGCATACGTAGTCTTTTATTTTTAGGTTTTTTGAAGATTTTGTGGGCCAGTTTGCAAGAAAAGTCAGGTTCTTTTTTCCCGAATCCTACCAAAATCTAATCATCACCAGGGTAATCAACACGTGACCTATCTACCAATTTTTTTAAATTTTGGTCAATTGTTTTTTAGCTAGATTGGATACATATGCTTTTTGAGGGCCATTTCGCAAAAGAAGGCAGGTTCTTTTATTTCCCATATGATACCAAAATTTAATCAGTACCAGAGTCACCCACAAATGACTAACCTACAAATTTTTAGGGAATTTGGTCCATTAGTTTTTTAGTTAGAGAGGACATATATTGCAGACACACACACACACACTCAGACGTCATGCTAAAAATAGTTTTTTTCGTGTTCTAGAGGTATCAAAACGTGTAAATTCGTCGAAAACTCGAGTTGCAACTTTCGACATGATTCCAATACTTTATCCCTATACATTACCATGCATTGTAGGAAAAGTAAAAAATAACGCGAGTGCAATTTTATCATTTAAATACTTTATAGAATCACGTAGACGCGACTACGTTGCGAGACTTTCTCGTTGCAGGAGTGAAGATTATTTTTTCTCCTCCATTACTGGGTTTTGTTTTATTTTATCTAAATCGTTTCATTTCGGCAAACATAGTGTTTATTGTCTGATAATTTTGGAGAGTCCTTTTAAAAGTTTACAGCACATTTTATTTAGAGAATTGCTAAATTATAGAGGTTTTGATATTTTTGATGCATTTAGAATTTCTCTATGTGAATCATAAATTGAACTTTTAAAAAATAAAAAAGTTAAAAGGTGCGTGTTATATTTATTTCCTTACTTATTTCTATTTTCTTTATTTTTATATCAGTTGCAGTTTTCCATGCATTGTATTTTCCCGCATATAACGTTTTTGAATCGGTTCCACACAGAAAGACAAAACCGGAGTTCCGTTGTAATAACAAAAATGCAAAATGTCATTAATTTGATTTCATTGTAATTCAGTTATTATATTACATTTTATTCATAACCTTGCTAAAATATACAGCATGGAACTTTTTATTTGCTGATTTTGGTCCCTGTGTTTTGTATCTTCCAACTTCCTGCATGTTTTTTTTTATCACGCTTCGCCACTGCATATACCTTAATATCAATTTTCTTTGCATTTTATTTTTGTGCAATATACCCTCATTTGAGACTTTGATGCACCTCTTTGTTATTTATTACTTTTATTATTTTCACGTAATAAACTGTTTTATAGCACATAATCTTATTCAAAATAGGAGACAATGCAATTTGTATTGATTGCATGGGAGATTTCATCCTACTTGATTATCGTGGAAAGTAAGTAATGCCCGGATGTTTGCATATATGCATAAATCCATCCGATCATAACTTGCATTTCAAGGTAATTACTGCAACGAATGACAGTTAACACCAGAGGACTGTAACCGTAACACTAGAGGACTGTAACTGTAACACCGAGTGACTGTGAAAGTAAGTATTATTTTTGGTCTTAATACTTAAATACAGTGAAACCAGTGTTTCGTTCAGGAATACCTCTGGGGAGGGGGGGCTTCAAACCTCTGGAGACATTTTATACTCCCTCTAAAGTTTCATTCGCCCCCCTCCCTCCCCCCCCCCCTCTGGGCCAAAAAATACTGAAAGAAACACAGGGTGAAACATTCCTATAATGATCTTCTAGCAGTTATCTTCGAACAGTTTTGATCGCGTTCCCCTAAATTCTACATTTTTACATCGTATACCCCTATGTTAAATACAGATATGGGATTTTTCTTTTCTTAATTCTAAACAGGTGTTTCAATACAATGATATTCATATAAATCGACCCAAATCGACCCCATATTTAGACCGAAACCCAATGGGGTGGCAATGACAGTGACAGTACCATCCATCTCCTAACCCAGCACCTCTCGAATGGACTATCGGATCTAAAGATTTATCGTGTCCATATTCCGCGTACAAACGGGGATAGTTTTGGAAGGCGTTGATATGAGGATCGAACACGGGACCTTCGAGTGCGATCCTCCCGCCTTAACTACTGGGCTACCCAGACTCCTAGGTTAGAGGTCTAATTGCAGTCTATTTTGCAGTCTTCAGGCTCCTAGGGTAGAGGTCTGCACGCCCTTATGCCTGGTCTGACCAGTGAGTTTTGTTAGTCTGAATTTATCTTAGAAGGTTTCAAGCCGAACAGAAATCAGGCAGGGCTGGACGTACTCATTGTATGAAAAATGTATAAATGAAATTTAATGGCAGGCGGGAGTACATAAGGTAATTTTGATGATTTAAGCTAAGTAAAGATAAATTTTAACAAGAAAGATCAATCATGCTTAAAGCATTGATTATGAAACATTTGCCAACTGCAATGCAATTTTTTAAACATTTCTAAAATGCAATACATTCAGCGGCGATATTTTTTTAAATTATCACAGCACTACAATAATTTATTTTACTTGGAAACTCAAAACCATGGAGGTAAAAGTGCTTTCTAACTCCATGCCTAAAACGTCATCGAAAAAGGCAATGCTATAAAATCGTCTGCTTCTGTATATAAAATCAATGAATATTTCATTCATATCCCCTATATTCCAGACTCCAGAGCCAAATAATTTTGCATTAAAAGAATTCAGCAATTCTTATACAACTCATCTTACAGCTTGATTTGTTTGCATTCTGTATACGTTAAAGTTATTATTTTTTCTTTTTTTATGGGATAATTTGAATATTTCCAAAATTTTCAAAGCAATTTATGAATTTTTACTTCGCTTAAAAAATGTTTGAAAAATTAGGTCCCATAGGGTTGAATGTATTTCACTTTTTCAACCCGGGTTCAATCCAAAACTAATTGGGTGATATTATTCATTTACATTCCCCATATGTCCCACAGACCGTCTAAAAAACATAATAAAATTTCATTTTGTAATTATTTTTACGGCAGTTATCGTGCGAACGGACAGACAGACAGACAAAATAAACAAAGTCATAATAAACACTTTTCAACTATGTTGGAAAGTGTTAAAAATCTTATCTTAATTCTAAGCACAAAAAATTTATCTTAATTCTAAACACCAAAAAAAAAAAAATCGTTATTTCATCCTAAGCACAAAAAAAAAAAAAAAAAAAAAAAAAAAAAAAAAAAAAAAACCCTCATCTTTATTCTAGGCACAAAATCGGCACAAATTCATGCCGGACTAGGATTCCACATTTTAAAATGTCTTTAGGCTTCCTACACTTATACTGTCGGATGGAATAAAAGTGCAAAATTTCTGTCAATGCAAACCTCTCGCCCCGTCATTGCCCCAAAACAGACACTATTTCACAAAGGAAGAAAAATTAGAGATTAATCTACATATGATCCATTATAAGCTTGCTACTTGAAAAAAGTGTTAAAAATATTTTTATTCAATAAATATTCCATCCAGATGCTAAACCCAGTAGTAAAAAAGAAAAGAAACATTATTTAAGAAATCTTTAAACTTTGTTATTTAAGAAGTCTCTCTCCATCCTACAGGACAACTTGCATCTTTATCTTACATAATAGCTAAGTGCATGTATTTTCAGGTGTATGGTTGGCTAGCTTGAATTTGTGTTACAGGGAAAAGAACGGAAAGCTCACTTGACTAGCCCAATGCAGAAAACAGCAATCGAATTTTCAATGATGCTGAAAGTAATGGAACACATATTAGCAATTCAAAAATAATGTGATGTGGGCAGCACATGACTTTCTCTACATAATGCAATGGCATTACTTCTTTCGCAGCGAAATTATGAAGTTCAAGATCCACGGGCATCATTTTTTTGGCATTGAATTAACGTCCTGTAAAATGAAATTAGGCGCTTTTAGCAACTTATTTATTAATCCAAGCGAAGTGAATTATTCAGTCACGAGCAAAATCCTCATTAAAATTGATATGACGCTTTGGTACTATACTGTGAAATAAATGACTACTACTGAATTTTTTCCCTTCAAAATAAAAAACTATTATAAAAAGTATATCTTCTCTCGTGAATGGAACGAACTAGATACATAAGAACAACAAACAAATTCGTTGCATAATATTGCTTATGGAAAGTTGTTGTTGAAACCCAGACCGTCCGATCTACCAGAAAGGTGCTTATGGAAAGTGAACAAACATATTGGATGATTTTAAGCTTATATAATTTTTTTGCTAAATTTCTTTGAAAAAAAAAGTGCAATATCTCAAGAACGGTTTATGCTACCATTAGAAAGCTTGTGTCGTATAATGAAAAACTTGTGTTTTATAATGAAAAGCTTGTGTTTTATAATGAAAAACTGCTCCCGAAATTATTTATTTATTTATTATTATTAAAGACCCTGCTTTTTTTTTTTTTTTTATAATTCTTTAAAAATTCATTTGAAAATTAGTGGAGCGGGGGAGGGGGGTGCGGGGGGTTGCCGTCTGCCATTCGATTGCGTTTAAAATGAATAGGACTCCAGTATTCACTGATTGTTATAGTCGTACCAAATTATTTTCGAAACGGTTTCATTCGTTCTTGAAATATAGCATCCACAGACTAACGGACACACACTAACATACATACACATATCACCATACATATACACATCAGCATGCATACACACATAAACATACATACACATAGACTCACGGACACACACACTAACATACATGCACACATCAACATACATATACACATCAGCATGAATACACACATAAACATACATACACACAAACTAACATACATACATACATCAGCATACATATCTGCATACATACACACTAACATACATATACACATCAATATATATATCAGCAGTATACATATACACATCAGCATACATACACACAAAAACATACATTCACACACACTGACAACAAAACAAACACACACAGATATCACCTAAAAGTGTTCAATTCGAGTCTCACTTAAAACGCGGAAAATTCGAATTTGAATTTTCGACCCTGTCATAATACTTTATTATATATTCTACTACGTATGGGAAAAGTAAACGTTAATAAAAAGAAGAAAACTTATTCTACCAGAAAATACGCCGAACACCGAGAATATCAAATTGCTTGAGAGAAATAACAAATGCTAAAAATTAAATCAAAAAGTACATAAAGTATAAAATTCATTACCTTTCTTAGAATAAAACATTACTTGATCATTTAATCTTGTATTTCCTTGCAACTTTCAAAGGAAAAGCATTTTTATTTTCATATTTCTGTCTTTATTGTTTATCTTGGCAATTACATATAATACATTCATATTATTTTTACATTGCTTATTCTTTACATGAATATAGTCTATCCGAACCTCATGTAAATTACAGCCACTCCAGGTGTCTGATTCGCTTCTACATAATAGCTTTTAAATCTAAACGCAATCCATTTTGAATACATTCAATTCTCATGAAACCATTTTCTCCCCATAATATACGCTTTTAAAACAAAAACTGAGAATTGTTTTTTTTCTCTCTCTCTTCCCACCTGTAGAATAAAGTATGAGGTGGCTTCTTTAATCTTAGCAAAAGTGTTTAAATTTTAGAAAGATATTAAAAAAGAGAGGAAATGGTTTTAAGTGTGTGAGTTATTGACCTATAGTGCGTTTTTTCTTTGTCATTGATATAGAATTCTCCAATCAGAAAAGGGAAAATCGTCTGCTTGCAAACTTTTCTTTTAAGCGTGGCGCTAGTGTCGCGTTGTATGCTAGAGTTTTCGTGTAACTTCGAAGGTTTTGGGGGTAAGATCATAGTTGTATCTTCTCTTTAAAAGTCGGTATAGTAATCTTAATAGCTTCTCATGAGATTTCGCCAAACTATCTAGAGATGCGATAACTGACGCCATTAGCTTGGATGCATCTAATGCTTATCGAAGTAAGTAATCCGTATCTTTTCAAATGTATTTTCTATAAGCAGGAGTGTCCCGAAGGCCAAGCGACTGCTTGGTACCTCATGTTTGAAGAGGGCCTCAGAATTAGAAAGGATAAAAAAAAAATATATCTCGAGCCTTTTTAATTGTTTTTTTTCCAATCTAAATATTTCAACCTACCATCTGACCACTAATTAGACCCTCCTACTTTTCCCTTTATTATTTTGTATTATCCTGAGTTTTATCTTAAATCATTCGGATTTCAGTATTTGCGATCTGAATGCATTTTTTTTTTTTTGTTAGTTTTCATCTCGTCATTCGTATTTCTATATTTTTTTATTACAAAAGTATCTTAGAGATTAATGGGCTTCGGTCTAGAAATTTTTACACAATCTGTATTCCCCGGCCACTCAACCAGCTGCTCATACCCTAGGGTGAGTCTGGTGGCCTGGGTCCTTCACAATCTTTATTCCTCCTTCCGAGAGGTTGGTGGTAGGGGAAGGAGGGTACGGTCCCTGTGGATGCCTCCCCCACTGGGTTCCGGTCTAAATTGGGTGGCACTTCCCGGCCGTCCATACAGTTACCTTATACCTTTCTGGTAGGTCGGACGGTCTGGGTCTCAACAACAACAACAACAACAACAATCTTTATTCCTTCCTCTACTTGCCTGCGATATAACACTATAGACCTTCTAGTAATAGAAGATCAATAAGGAAAAATCATGGCTATTGCCAAGGTCGAAAAGTGGCGTGGTTCGAATTTTCGAGCCCGGCACTAACATCTGTAGTCAGTCCCATGTATGATATTTTCTCATTCGATATGAGACATCCACCCCACCCCCCCATACGATTTTTACCATTCGATGTGAGGCCCTATAACAATAAAACCCTGGACATGGGCGGTTTTATTTTTTCCGAATTTCATATACATTTTTTCCCTCATTAAGGGCCCTCCAAAGTATTTGTTTTATTAGTAATATGTTACTGCATGTAAATGTATATTTATGCTAAGATTGAAAAGCCTAGAAATAAAAATGTAGGACCATGGGCCAACAAAAATAATAAAGTATCGTAAATAAATATAATTTATCGCAGGCAGTGTTTCTTTAAGGACATTTTGGCCGGGGGGGATGAAATTTTAGGAGGGGACAAGTTCTCTATTTGTCCTATATAAATACATCTAAATGTTGTGTCACATAAATAGAAACTAGGTCAACATAAAATGTCTCGGGGGGGGGGGGCGAATACTCGTTTCCGGAGGGACTTCGACCCCCCGGAGGTATGCCTGAAAGAAACACTAATCGCGGGAACACGTCCACAGTTCTATGGCGGACTTTATAATAATCACAGCCTATCAAAATTGTATATGTTGTGTTCATCTACTTGGAACGGGCCTGTCAAATTAGTCTTTTCAAAATTCATGTTTCTTTAAGTCATCATACAATGTATATCTAAAGAAATAAAACATTAATACCTTAATTAAATTAGTTCATGCTCGTAGGAATATCATGATCTGCTTTAGGTGGCAAAGGCTTCAATGCATTTATAATTTTCTGACAAATTTATTAAGAATACATTTAATTTGTTAAAAACATTGTAGGCTAGTACATGAGCTGAATAAGACCAATTTACAGAATGAGAAAAACGTGTCAAGCATGGAAAATTCTGCTATGTCAACGACTGAGCCCTGACAAAGAGGGGCTTCAGAAACGACACTTTTCATGCAACAAATATTTAGGCTCTAAATTTTATTGAGAACTGAAATAAAGCTTTCGAAATGTAGTACCAACTTTAGAAATGGTTAAAACAGCTCTAATAATCGTCGGAAGAATCGTTTGCTATGGAGGGTCCCCTTTTTATTCGAGATCCCAGAAGCACTACTTTTTTTACTGCTATGTTTCCTGGGAATCCGATTACTTATAACGTCTTGTCTACATTTTGCGATTTCTGAACAAAGATTGCCAGCTCTTTCTTTGTAAAACAGTCGTTTAAGTCGTCGTCGAGAGTGCGGAATTTCGAACATGAGGTGATTTTGAGGTTTAGAGTAATTAGGGTAAAATGATTTATTGGAGAGGAATAATTTCGACCAAAGATATCTTTCATCTTCATCTTACAAGTTGCGACATCTTACAGAGTTGGATTTAGTATGAAGATAAATAAAAAATAAAGCTTCAAACCCAAAAATCTAATGTGGGCAGCACGTGACTTTCCCTACAGACTTAAATTCCTTTTCTCTTTATTTCTTTAATAATAATTCATTAAATCGAGTCTAAATGCACAAAATAACACGCATAATTATTTGAAATGACATCGAATATGCACATTTAATTCAATTTACGTTTTCATATGGTAGCTGGACGTATTTTCAAAGGCGGTGTAGCAAATATACGAAAACACTAAAATATCTCGAGAACGGCTAGTTCTAGAGTAATGCGGTTGGTCTTATACTTTTTATCGTCAAAAATTGCGCATAAAACAGGCATTTAATGGATACATTTGACCATATGTAGTCTTTTGACGATTTTCGCAAAAAAAGCAAGTTCTTTTTTGCTGAATCATACCAAAATCTAATCAGTACCAGGATCACCCACAAGTATTTTACCAATACAATTTTATGAAATTGGGTCCGTTCGTTTTTGAGTCAGATACGTACATTACACAAACAGACACGCTAAAAATATTTTTTTCGTATTCTAGAGAACCCAAAGCGTGGAATTACGTCGAAAACTCAAGTTGCGATTTTCCACACGATTCCAATACTTTCCCTATACATTACCATGTATTGTAGGGAAAATAAATTCGCGATCCACAGGTTATGAATTTTTCATTTACACTTTATATGAATATATATATATATTTTTTTTTATAAATTTACACCTCGATTTTTAACACTTTACAACATAGTTGAAAAGTTTCTATGACTTCGTTCATTCTGTCTGTCTGTCCGTTCTGACGTCCGTTCGACAACTGCCGTAAAAATGACTTTATCAAAATGAAATTTTAGCATGTTGTTGAGACGGTCTGTGGGACATACAGGAATGTGAATGAATAATATCATCCAATTAGTTTTGGATTGAACCCGGATTGAAAAAATGAAATACATTGGACCCTATGCTACCTAATTTTTCAAACAATTTTTAAGCGAAGTTAGATTTCACAAATTGCTTCGAAAATGTTAGGAAATATTCAAATTATCCCATAAAATATATAAAAAAAATTTCAGCAAAATATGTTTGATAGTTTTTTTTTTAATAAAAATTAGAATAATGATTACACCCATATAATGAAAAGATTACGTGACCCACTTCAAAATAAAATAAGGCATCCATATTTTTTACCAGATTAAAAATCGTGATTTTTAAAGTTCTTTTAAATTTATATTTACTGTTACATCCATCCTAAAACCGCTTTATTTTTGCGTATTTTCTGTTCATCTATATTTTGCGCCAACGCAATTACAATATTTTTGAGTTCAAATGATCGTCAAGCTTTGATTATTTCTACAACGCACCTAATTTTATTGGATGCAGAATGTAAACAAGTGATTGTCCGATGAGTTTTATAAGAATTGCTGAATTTTTTTCATGTAAAATTATTTAACTCTGGAGTCTGGAATAAAAGTGTATGAATGAAATATTCACTGCTTTTGCGTAGAGAGCTAGACGATTTATATTTCAATGACGTCATTTGAATAAAATTAATTTTTTTAGATGGAGTTTTAAGTTTTTAAGTAAAATAAATTGTTATAGTTTTGTGATAATTAAAAAAATATCTCCTCTGAATATATCAGTATCTCATTTTAGAGATGCGATACATTCAGCCGATTGCATTTCAGTTGGAAAGTGTTTCATAATCAATACTTTATGCGTGGTTGATATTTCTTGTTCTTTCATAAATTTGCAACTCGATTTTTTTATTTATTTAGACTAATTTCCATATTATTTTTAAAAGGCATTTTCTTTTTTGAAAATTCTGAAGAAATAAATGGGATCTCACTCGTTAAATGTTTCTTTAGATCCGCGTTCCCATTAACAGTCTTTCTCTGCGATACAGTCCAAACAAACTACATCAGCTTTCTAATTTTATTTGAAACTTGATAAAGATGAAGCGCGGGAAAACATAGCTTTTTAGTTAGCTAGATAAACTTCCATTGGATTGCTTAAAAATTAAAATAGATGACTCGAAACTAAAAGGAAGTCAGCGGATTTGCTATCTTGAGGACTGTTTAGCAAGACTTTTAGAGGCCCCATTCTGTATTTTTGACAATTTAAAGGATTTCGAAGCTCTGTTCAGCGACCGAGGCTCAAAGCGACCGCTCACATTGCTTGTGCAGTACCAGATGAAGACAGTCTCATGAAAAATGAAAATAAAAGGTGAGTGTTTTCATTTTTCTTCATTAATATTACAATGTATATGTAAACAGGAAGTATTGTGAAGTGGACAAAACTCCGCCTCTTGGATGACACATGTTGAGCATCCCTGAATGCGAATCAACTATTTCTTTTTCAATTGCGTTGTGTGTCTGCCTGTGGGCAGGATATCTTTTGAACAAATGGATCGATTTAAAAGAAATTCCGTACGATTGTTTCGATTTGTAAACTTAAGAGGCCTGTTTTCAGGGAAATTGGACGAGACTTTTTCAACATTTTATTCTCAAATTGAAAAATATTATAAGAAATTAACTATTATAAAAATGATTCAAAAATAATTATTTTAATGTACATTTCTATGGAAGACAATCCCATCGCAGATACCAGCATTCATGGGTGTCCATAGGAGAGGGCAAGAGGAGGCATTTGCCCCCTCCTAGACGTTGGACCCAAATACTTGGTGCTGGTGCTAAGTAATTTTCGCCGGCTGCAATTATTTAATCAACAAGTGTCTTGAATGTCTAATATTCAAAATATAGATGACGAATAGGGATCATGGTAAGTTAAAGTGTTAGCCAATTGTAGGTTGTTTCGATCCATGGGCGCCCATAGGGGGAGACAAGAGTTGCCCCCTCCTGCACGTTCAAGATCACGAAGATAGACATCAAGCTAGTCGGTATTGCACAGCTTATCCTTGAGTTTGTCTTATTGATGCCAGTGGTATGACCCCTCTCCCTGGAAAAAGTTCTATGGACGCTCATGCCAGCATTCATGGACCGGTTTCGCGTTTATTATGCGCTCGTCTGCATGGATAAGCCGATATCTACAATGTCAGAAAAAACTTGCTATAAACCACAATTTTTACGAGCTTCTATAGCAGGAGATCCCTAAAGTGGTCGGTATGACATTGTTAGGAATTGATTCGGGTTCGGGAATCGATTAGGTATCGATGGAAAGATTAATTAAAAGTGACTAATATAATAAATAATTAAATATCTCTTAGTATAATAATAAAAAATATTGGAACAAATCTATGGAGTTGGCGAGAAAAAGAACATAAATCGAAAACAAGGATTTTGAAATATAGAGAAATGAAAATTTTATTACTTTTAGAACTTTTTTTTTTAATTTTAATTTTTAGTTTTCAGAATATAAATTACATTTTTATAGAGTTTGTTATATATAAGCTAAACAAAATAACAAATTTTATAATTTATAGTTTATTATATCCGTAATATCTGTCCACTGATATCAGTGCAAAACCTTATAGGTGTTTAAAGTGTTTCTTTTTTTTTTAACGTCTTTGAAGCACAACTGACTTTTTTGCTTTTCCCACATCAAAGGTCAGAAATTTCTTAAACCAAATATGTATGTCATAAAAAAAAAATTGGAATTTTTGACTTATGTGCATTTTCCCCGCCACCTCTAGAAACTATTTTTAGAAAAGAGAAAGATTCAATATATAATATTTTTACAAAATGGGCGCTACAATTTTAAAAGAAAATATGCAACATAAATTGCGAAATATTTGTTCGACAACTGCTATAAGAATTTTATACTAGAAAGTGCACCCAGAAAATGTACTAGAAAATGCAAGATACAGGATTCTTTGCCGATTTACGGCTGAAACTTACTTTTTTATAACCCAACATTGCTAATCTTGCCAAGAGTCACCAAACAGACCCATCACATTAATAGTATACATTTTATATTAGACTAAAATATGTACCCGACGTTGCCCGGGAGTTAAAGCAAGATAAAGTTATATAAAATAACAAAATAAATTAGATGTATATACTATAAATAATAAACACTGTAACATTAGCAATCTACAAGATCACATAAGCGTATTTGTTTTTGTTTTCTTTGTTTTGTCCTATTATAATTACGTAATAGTAAAATAGAAGAGGTAGATAAAAAGTTAAATTCTTGAAGGGGGTCGACGGTCAAACAAGTTTAGGAGGCCCCCTGTTCTATTGGAACTGATAAATTCAGTCCTTCCACGTGGCCAACATAAAATTTCCGTAGATACGAACAGTATTGCCAATGGCGTAATACCTCTCTATGAGATTGAGATAAAATGCTAGATTCCTGTGCACTAAGTGTTGTTTATTGTATATTTCTTAGGATTCCTAAATAGCGCCAATAACCAGTTTTATTGTCAATTCCCACTCATAAAACAATGCGCTACAAGTTTGTAATTGACTTTTTTCATCTGTCTCGCTTTGTTGCCTTGTTCAAACCTAACTTTCGAAATTCTCTAATAGGGGCGCTGCCATCCCTTTTATTCGACCGGCCATGGTATCTTTACTATAGATAGGTTTAAAGTACACACTCATGGACCTGTCTTTGCAAAGTTTTTCCGCTTAAAAACTTTCTCTTAAATCGCTTAAAACTCTTTCGACTCCATCGGATTGGAGCCACCGCCGAATTCCCTCCCCCCCCCCTCCGACCAATTATTTACGTCTACAAACATTACTCTCTCTCTCTCTCTCGCAACTTTCCTACCCCTTTACTCTGCAGAGTTAATAGGCATAATTAATAGCGCATGTTTTATAATTGAATCGCTGTTGATGCTTTACCCATACAGAAGGCGATGTTTTGAGTTCTCAGTTCCTGAATGTTTAAACTGTCGAAAGAGCCATATGGCCAGCAAAATGAATAAAAATTGTATACTCTAGTGAGTGATTATCAACTTCTCCCCCTGCCATCGCCCTCCTCGCCACAAAATATCTCGAGTATGCTTGTTGAACACAGACCACTTTGATTCTGAACTCGGTGACAGATTTATTATGAAGTTAATGACGCTTATGGTTCGGGCTTCGGCCCTTATCAAACAAGGGACCTCCACGGGCGCTTGTTTTTAAGAATGTCCTTTATAAATGTAAAAACCCTTAAAGGGTTCACACTCAATTGTGAGAACAAAAATTAAGGAGTTTTTAATGGCGTATCATAATTAAATGCTAAGGAGTTTATAGATTACACTCTCAAACCCTCTACTTTATATCAGCATTATTTTCCAAAGCGAAATATATTCCAGAAGAAATAATGAACGCCTGTACAGTTGCTTATATAATATTTTTTTTTTTTTAAATAATCCCAATATACAACCAGAAAACTCTCTGAAATCGCATTTAGTTTCTTTAAATTTAAAGTTCTTTTAACTATGGTTTGGTATCTCTCAGACCTTATTGATTTGATTAACGTGCAATTTTCACCGGCATATGGGCAGCACTTATTTACAAAGGTCACGTTGGGCGCTAAATCACCCTGAGCGATCTGAGCTTGTACATCAGACCAACGGTCTTTTCTTTTCGGGGATTTCAAGTAGTTACACATAGAAAAAACATATCATAGGAATGATATTTCATATATCAGGGTTCGCACTCAATTTTGAAAACAAAAATTAAGGCGTTTTTAATGACATACTCAAAATTTTTAAGGAGTTTATAGATTACATGCTCAAACCCTCTACTTTATATCAGCATTATTTTATAAAGAAAAATATGCTCCAAAAAATTAATTAACACCTGTGCATCTGCTTAAATTACAATTTTTTTTTTTTAATAATCCCAATATGCAATCAATTGCTACATTAATAACATAAATAAGTATCGGGTATAACTAAGATTCGTATATAAGTTTTGTAGCAAACCAATGCACAATTCGAATGATTTGTTGCAGTGGAAATTCATTCAAAGTCCTTTTACCACAAATTTACATATATAAAAATTCTGCACAAGAATAAACACATTTTTATTAACTAATTTTTACTTTTTATTCATTGTTTAGCATATTATCAATTAAAAAAATATATGTACTGCGTGAGTGAATGAATGATGTATCAAAATTATCAAGCACTTCCACTTTAGCTAGAATCTTGGTTTGGATGTGATCCAATCCGTCTCAGTTTCAAGACTAAGGAAAAACAAAAATTCTAAAATGTTGAATTAGGAGTGATGATACAAATGAATAATAATAAAAAAAAAATCAAAATCTCTTTGCCTAATTATCGAGCTCTAATTAGAATCTTAGTTTTGGTCTCATTTTCAATTTTTCGAAATGATCGAGTACTTTCTTTCGAACTAGAATTTCGTTTTTTGGTCTCGTTCGATCCGTCTCAGCTTCCAGATCAATAAAAAATTCGAAAATTCCAATTAGGTGTGACGATGCAGAGGGATTTAAAAAAAAAAAAAAAAAAAAAAACTTGCATCATTTTGGCTTTCAAAAGGTGCGCAAATCCGCTTTTTTTTTTTTTTGTATATAATGAAAATACTTTTGATATTTTGAACTTATATTAAGTGTGTATATGTCACAGTTAGTGGCCACTAGCCATTAAGAATGGACGAAACGCGGGTGAAATGACTCATTTTAAAATATTTAAAATAAACTCAGCATAAAAAAAAAAGAGCCTTTAAATTCAAAGCACTGCACGCGAATGTTAACTATAAGAAGCATCTTACTTCCACCATTATGAATTCTCATATTTGGTTAATGATGCACAATATATCTTTAAAATTAACTAAAATATGAAAATAACCAAGTATAAGCTTGTGAACTCTCGGTGCATCACGGTACAAAACGAATTGCGCAATCCTGCCATTTATGCGAAAAAATATTCCGTTTAAAAATAAACATTATGTTTGAAAAATATTTATATATTTCAATTTCATTAAGTTTCTCGACCCCTTTCATCCCATTAATTCCTAGCACTAACCGCAGACATAACTCTCTTTCAGTGTTTTGACTTGTCTGGATCAACATAAACAGTAAAAACACTGACTGAAAATATCGTTCGCGCTAATAAGGAACCTAGTGCGAATATTTATATTTGGAAATATTGGTTTTAAAGCAAAAATTCTTAAAGAGTTCAAATTTTTAGAACTTTTTACCCCAAACTGATACCAAACAAAGTATAATTGAGCAAAATTTTACCTCTGCAAAGAATGCGAAACATATAGTAATTTATCAAGCAGAAAGATAAGTGCACTACAATCAACTATCTTTCAGTCTTTTTCTACTTTTCTTTTTCGGGAGAGATGAAAGGGGTGTTTTTTTCTCTCTTTTTTTTTTATTCTACTTTTGATCCCGCTAATGAAGTTTGAATTTTGGGGCAAAAAACATCAAAAAACAAACAAAAAACAATAGTAATCTCTAATATTTTGATAATATTCCTCACAGTGCCGATTTCGAAATGTCAGTTGTTTATCCTGTTTCCTTTTTGAATTTTAGAATTAAAACGGCAAAATTTTTAAGGAGTTAAAATGTTTGCCGTTCCAAACGAAATGCGAATAAGGGAGTTGCCCTTAAAAACGAAATGTGAATTTAAGGCGTTCTTAAAGAGTTTTTAAGGACCGTGCGAACGCTGCCTTTGTTATAAGAAGTTTATTACCTTCTCTGCATAGTATAATATATAAGGAGGGTATTGTGATGGGATCGAAAATTCGTATTCGAGTTTTCGACGGTAGAGCACGTTTTTTAAGTGTCCCCGAACTCAAATCGAATGTTTTTGAGCTAATGTCTGTGTGCTTATATGCATGTTAGTGTGTGTGTTTTAGTGCGATATGCATTTTAGCGTGTGGGTGTTTTAGTGCGCTATATATGTTAACGTGTGTGTATATTAGTATGTATGTGTGATTATATTAGAGCGTGTATCCGTGAGACTGTAGAAGCATTATCTCACAAGCGTTCGAAAATAATGACACAATTATTACAATCAAAGTATATTGGAATCCTATCGATTTTAAACGCGATAGTGTTCGAAAGACCTTCCTCCTCCAATTTTCGAAATAATTCTTGTAGAAATGGCTAAAAAATGATGACCTTCAATAACGATAAATAATCATTACAATGTAGGATACGTCTTATCCCACGGGTGCTTACAAATAAAACATCGGTTTACATAAAAACTTCATTCATTTCTATAAACTGCCAACAGTTTATACAAATACAAATGACTAAAAATAGAAACTTTGCAATTTGATTATTGCTTGGTAATTTTTATCTTATCTCATGTTCGGCTGTATTCCTCTCTTGAGCGCGTCACCATGATGAGTAACCCCTCATAACACGCGTGCATCCTCGGCCATAAGCCTGATAACACTGCCCCCCGCTGACGACTATTACCCCTGATATCCTAAAGAAGGACATTTATGACTATTTCACACCGAGCTAGAATTTTTCAAAATCTCATCCTTTATCGTCAGACCCGAGATGCCGACAAAGACGTTATTCTACGTCAAAAAATAGTAAGGTTCCAATAGGTAACAATTGGTTCTAATAAGTAACAAATAGGTTCACTTTCCATATGCAATATTATGCAACAAATCTGTAAGCATTATTTTCTATTATGCAACAAATCTGTAAGCATTATTTTCTATTATGCAACAAATCTTTTAACATTATTTTCTATTATGTAACACATCTGTTAACATAAATTTCTATTATGAAACAAATCTGTTAATATCATTTTCTTGGAGCTAGTTTGCTGCATTCACGAGAAAGCATTCTTTTTGTGGCAGTGAGAGTGGACAAAGCTTGTAGAAATTGCCAACAGAAAATTTTAAAATAAGTATTTAGGAAATTATAAGTGGAAGGAGGCACACGTGAAAGAATGTACTCCAATGTGAAATCAATTCAAATCTCTGTGATCGAAAATGTAAGCAGGGCTACTCAAACACATGCTAGAGTCCCCAAAAACATTTATCACGCCCTTCTCCCCTCCATATTTGATTGCCCCTCCGTTTTAATCTTTCATTTCGTTTCCTTCTTCAAAAAATAGGGATCGTGCCCCCTACTCGCATCTCCTCCCATAGGGGGTAGGGGGGGGGGCTACAATTTTTTTATTCTTTTATAATTCCAAATATGCATTTCATTGGAAACATTTTATTCTTCGTTTCAACCTTGAAAATGGGGGTCCGTTTTCCATTTTTATTCAACAAAACTCGAAATTGAACTCGTCTGTGATCCGCAAAGATATTTTTCCAAATAAAATCACCTCTCTCTTTACATGCGGTCTACAAGGAATAATTCCGACCTTGTGAAAGTGTTGCGACAACAGTAGTTCACAAAAAATTCGCGAGAAGGAGTAGAAATCACGTAGTCTATCTCAAACTGCATGTGTTCCCTGGAAAATAAGTATCGATGAATGTTTTCTATAAACTCCTTTGCTTTGTCTCATCCCTATGTATATTTCCAAATATTTTTTAGAATGCACGCAACCACGTGATCCCAGTAAAACTGCACAAGAGGAGAACATTTAATCCAAGCACAGTAAAAAAGGAAGTTCGTAAAATGTTAATTTCGAAAATTCTTAAATATTTCTCAGAGGCATTTTCAATTCGCAACTTTCATGAAGCATAGTCACAAAACTCACCGATAGGGAACGCCCCCAAATATTGGAATCGAGCTCCTTGAGCAATAACGAGCATGGGGGACCGATTTCGTTCTTCTCAACGTTCTTCGACACTGAATAACAGCGCTAACAACATAAAACTTTTCTATGTGCCGCAATCTCCTGCGGTGAGCGACAAAGTCGTACTGCGAGGCAGGCTTCAAATTTATAGAAGAATAGAAAGTGTACCAGCCGTTGCCCAGGATTTAAGAAGTAAATATTCTTATTAAAATTACACCTTAACTCACAACAAATTCTCGGAAAAAAAAACAAAAAACACCCAAACAATGTGCTTGTTTATAACAAGAAATAAATAAAAAGGATCGTGAACCACGATTTTTAAAAGTTCTTAATTTCAAGCTTTCTTGTAGTTCTCGACCACTTAGAAAATGTACGCTGCGTTGCCCGCGATTTAAAGCAGGTAATCAAAGGTGTAGTCGCCCGCTGAGCGACCAGACGCTCGGCTGCTCCCCACCCGCTAAGCGGGCATAATACGTCCTGAATAAGCGATAAAGCACGCCTTAGCCCTCAAATGGTTTCTCTAAGTCCTCGGACGAGACGGATGGTCTGGGCTTTCGACGCCTTAGCCCTCTGCACGAGCGCATAATACGTATTGGGCCTCGCACTGGGCACATTGACCGATACGACTTTATACAACTGCGTATTACGCACTAAATACGCCTTTCACTCTCTGCGCTAGCGTAAGAAACCCTAAATAAACTCTCTTGATACGCCCTAAATTAGCTCCTTTGATACGTCCTGCAACGCCTTTCGCTTATTCGAGGGCGTAATATGCCATAAATAAGCTCATTTGATACGCTCTACATAAGCGCGTTGATGTATGCTAATGAAGGATGTTAAAATTGCTTAAAAACATATTTCTAAATGAAAGTAAATTTAAAAAATCACTGTGCACATCCGTTTTGCATTTTATCATTCAGTTTGTGTGGCGTCGAGTTTCTAGAAATGTCAGTGACAAGAAATGCATAGCAATCCTAAGCCCGTTTTCTAAATGCGTATGCGCGAAGAAGGAAAATTTTTTACCTCGCTTTTCCACAGAACTTGCGGTTTGTAAAAATTAGAACAAATTAATATCTTATGAAAATAATAACGAATAAACGGATGATCCCCAGGGACATAATTTTTGTTTTGGAGCAATGTGTTGTTGTTGTTGAGACCCAGACTGTCCGACCTACTAGAAAGGTGTAAGGTAACCGCTTGGACGACAGGGAAGTGTCACCCAATTTAGACCGGAATCCAGTGAATGAGGCATCCACAGGGACCGTACCTTTCTTCCCCTACCACCAACCTCGGGGAAGGACTTACGGACCCACATGTTTAACGTGATCGTACTCCGCATGAACACGACCGCAGTTGTGGCAACGCGCAAACCACCGGGCTACCGCGGCCGAAATGTGCCAACAGCACGCGGTGTTCCCAGGTGTTGAGCAATGTGTGTAATTTTTCCATTTATCTCGTGTTGAATTATGAAGATCAGATTGTCAGTCAATTTTTCTATATAGGAAGTTTAAAATTAACTACGTCTTCAAGACACGAAAAGTGTATATTTTTCCAAAATTCGTCTACTAATAGTCCAGATTCCGTTCAAAACTTATTTTTAATAGAGATTTCCTCGATCTATCCTTTGGTGTTATTAGACCTACCTCAGTTTCTGCTTCAGAGACCTGGATTCTCACAGGACATGAAAGGACTCTTTGTATCTTTGATCGGAAATTTTTGCGCAGTACTTTTGGTGGAATTCGGGAAAACGGTATTTGGAGAAGAAGATACAATTTTGAACTATTCAAATTATACAAAGATTCTAATATAATTGAACGCACTAAAATTAACAGAATGGAATGGGCATTTGCTAGGAATGGATAACAATAGAATCGCAAAGAAGATTTTTATTTTCACACCAATCGGGAAAACCCCAGAGGACGGCCGAAGTCGAGATGGATCGATTGTGTGGACAAGGACTTTCAGGTGTTCCATATAAAAAAAATCTGATGTGGGCAGCACATGACTTTCCCTGCAGACTCATATTCATGTTTACTTTATTTCTTCAATAATTCATTGAGTTTAATTGCACAAAATAGCATCCATAATTATTTAAAATGACACTGAATTTGCATTTTGAATTCAATTTTCGTTCACATTTGGTAACTGGACTTATTTTCAAAAGTGGCGTAACGAAAATACGAAAAACTAAAATATCTCGAGAACGGCTAGTTCTAGTGTAATGAGGTTAGTCTTATTCTTTTCATCGTTAAATATTACGTATAAAACAAGCATTTAATGGATATATTTCAGCATACGTAGTTATTTTAGATTTTGACGATTTTTGCGGGCCATTTCGCAAAAAAAAAGGCAGGTTATATTTTTCCGAATCGTACCAAAATTTAATCAGCTCCAGGGTAACCCACAAGTGACTTTTCTACAAAATTTTGTAAAATTTGATTTATTAGTTTTTCAATTAGAGTGGATACAGGCAATTTTTGCGGGCCATTTCGCAGAAAAGGCAGGTTCTTTTATATCGAATCGTACCAAAAACCAATCAGCACCAGGGTCACACACAAGTGACTTACCTACCAAATTTTATGAAAATTGGTCCATTAGTTTTTGAGTTAGAGTGGATACATACATTGCACAGGCATACAGACACACACACAGACTAAAAATAGTTTTTTCGTATTCTAGAGCAGGGCTTCTTAAACTTTTTTATATAGCGACCCCCTTCAAGCTTAGGAAATTTTAAACGACCCCCTCCTCCATATAATGAAATATATATTAACCGTAGATGTAGATGTAATATCGCACTATTTTACAATGTAAATAAAATAAGGATTAAAGAATACGTACCCATTCATTTCACATATATATAATTGGAAACGTTGACGGGATATCGGTCGTAATAAAACACAATAAATAGAATGACATAAAACTATATATATATTTATTCAATAGAAAAAATAAACTTTTGTAACAATTTTTTTATAAGAAAACATAAAACTATATCTATATATTCAATAGAAAAAATAAACTTTTGTAACAATTTTTTTAATAAAAACATATTATTAACATCAAACAATATTAATGTGACGGATGTGATTGTTTATTTTTACACAAATAATTAAATCTAGGCTCAATTTGAGTTAGTGCAGATCGTAATAAATTTTCAACGTTTATTAAAGTTGAACGGTATTTTGATTTTATGTAAGTTAATGTGGAAAAGGCTGATTCACATAAATATGTTGTACAAAATGGCAGTAATTTGTTCATTGCCATTTCCGATAGTAGGGGATATTCTGATTTGATTTCTATCCAAAATTCATGCACAGGCACTTGAGAAAATCTGAGTCGCAAGGTAGTATCACTTGTTAATTCGGCAAATTCTTCTTGTGCTTTTAAGTTTAAAAAATTAATTTCTTCCATTTCAATTGAAAATGGATTGCAAATCCATTGTTGTGTATCGATATCATTGGGAAAATACCTATGCATGTAAACTTCCATATCCTTCAAATGATTAACTATAATTTTTGTTATAGGAGTATCTTTTTTTGAAATATTGTTACTAATTATATACTCGTCAGTAAATGGAAACATTTCGAGCGATCCACTTTCCACTCTGTTCTTCCATATAAGAATTTTTTTAACAAAGGCCTCAAGTTTATTTTTTAACATAAACATATTAACGCAGACTCCCTGCATTGATAAATTCATATCATTGATTTTATCAAAAATATCTGCCAAATAGCATAGCTTGAGAAGCCATAAATTATCGTGAAAATAATCGGCCAAATTAGAATTTTGCTCTGTTAGAAATATAAGAACTTCATCTTTTAAAGTAAATAATCGTTTCAAACTTCGACCTCTTGATAGCCACCTAACTTCAGCATGTAGCAATAAACTTGTATAATCCGAATCCATATCAATGCACAAATTTTTAAACAATCGACTATTAAGTGCTCGACTTTTAATAAAGTTAATGATTTTGACTGCATCAAAAAACACAGTGTTTAATTCTGGTGCAATTTTTTTAACAACAAGTGCCTCTCGGTGAATCATACAATGTGTAAATGTAATATGATCATTTCCAGCTTTAACAAATGCTGTAAAACCAAGATCTTGTCCGGTCATTGCTGCAGCACCGTCCGTGCACACACCAACACAATTTTTCCAATTTAATCCTTCTTTTTCAAAAAACTCATTTACTTTTTTATATATATCTTTTCCACGAGTATGACCTTCCAGAGGACGACAAAACAGTATATCTTCATGAATGCTTCCCTCATAAATATATCTTACAAAAAGTAACAACTGTGCCCTTTTTGAAATGTCTGTCGACTCGTCCAGTTGTATTGCAAACTTTGAGCTGTCTTTAAGCCTCATAAGAAGCTGTTGAAATTGATCATTGCTAATGTCTGAAATTCTTTTGGACACAGTGTCATTTGATAATGGAATTTTACTAATTTCAGCAGCATACTGTTTTCCATGAACAATTTCAGACATTCTTATAGCTGCAGGTAGTAAAAGTTGCTCTCCAATAGTAAAAGGCTTTTTCGTTTTTGCTATCAAATACGAAACTTCATACGATGCCAATAGATATTTATCATTCAAAGTAACATACTTCTCCAAAGTGTTCTTTTCTTTATTTGATGTTTGCAAAAGACGCTCAAAATATTCTATTGGCTTTTTTGATAACGTTGCATGTTTAGTATTCAAATGTCGTTGCAGTTTTGACGGTTTCATGCTTTCTGCAGCCAAAACTTCTTTGCAAATTAAGCACACTGGTTGTTCTTCATTGTTGTGAGAAGAGCATGTGAAGCCATACTGCAAATATGATTCGTCATATTTTCTTTTTTTTGTTTTGCTAGAAGTCGGATTTGAAGCACTGCAACTTGGTTGTGACGGCGTGGCAGACTTATTAGTTGGAATTTTAATTAGCCATTTATCCATGATGGTTAAATAATAATAAATAATTAAACAAAATGTAGTTGAACTTTAACGTAATAATTAAAAACACCAACTGAAAATTACACAGTAAATACACACATGTCACTACCCGGCCATACATCAAACTGCCGTAAACCCCTGGGTTGGCTGTATGGTCTGGGCCTTTCACACATGTCACTACGAAGACAAAGCTGAGTCCAAACTGAAGTACAAACAGAAAAATAACTACACTCGAATCTTTACCAGTGCAATGACAACAAATTACGATCAGATCAACCCCGACGCATGGCGTGTTCAAAGTGTGCAGCGCACAAAGGCACCGTATCACAAAGACGCCGAAAAAGAAGCTTTCATTTAATTTTTTTTATTATTCTTTTATAAAAATAATATGCCGATTCGCCTAGCCTAGCTTGATTATGCTTCCGTATTGTATGTGTAAACTGTAAGGCGACGCGGCGTCTGGGTACTTATAATCACTAAGTTATCTTGCAAACACTGACGCCGGCGGCCAGACATCAATGTCGAACGTTCAGTTGAAAATCGAGGAGCGCGTTGTATTTATTATTTTAAATGCTACTTCCATATTTTCATTTATAGGCCCTACATAACAGTTTTGCATTGCCACTTTTTTCAAAAAATAGTTATAATAAAACTACAATAGTATTTTGTATGATTTTTATTTGTATTTATATTTGTACGTAGTGTGTATACTAATTTTAAAATTTTATTTATAATGATTAAAAAGTATCAGATCTTTGCGACCCCCTTTCAGTAGTCTCGCGACCCCCCTGGGGGTCGCGACCCACAGTTTAAGAAGCCCTGTTCTAGAGGTTCCAAAACGTGTAGATCCCTCGAAAACTCGAATTATGATTTTCGGCATGATTCCAATACTTTTCCTATACATTACCATGTATAGCACAGAAAGTAATAAGAGCTGCAATGCTCCAAGTGAGACAGCTTGAAAGAATCTTCTGAAAAGGGGCAGGGTCCCCAATGAGCCGTCGAGCCTTTGACGATGGAGATCTTATGGTGTTAAGCTAAGATGAAAACTCTAATAATATTTACAATCGCTAAGAAAACTATTTATACGCAGGGCCTGATCGGACCTTCGGGGCTGCAGCCCCGGGCCCCCAAATTTTGTATATTGTAACGTAGTACACAAAGATACCATAAAATTATTTTATTAATTTGCCTGGCGGCATCCTACTATTACAATCATTCTCTCCCATCAATTCATCTTTCAACATTTCTAAAACCAATTTTACAGAATAACTCCCAGTTCACTTCTCTTCCTAACTTCTTTTTAAAAGTCAAACAATTTATCTTGCATGTGCATTAATTGTTTCACCAAGGAGAAAACTCATAATTGTTGCACAATCTACATTTTAAATATAACGTAGTATGTGTTCAGTTTTCGTTTGATACAGCTTTCCCTCCCCTTGGAAAATCTTCTCTTGAGGTATAATCGAGAGAAAAGTTAAAGTCTTAACAGACACATTACCAAATGTAGCCACTTTAGTCCCGAAACTTATTTAGATAGTCTGCTTAAACTATCGACATTTTTGTGTAATTTTCTAGGACGATGAATTATTTTGTAGTTGTAATGTTGCAGAACTAATGCCCATCGCATTAGTCTCGGATTAGAACTCGCATTTGTTTGCAGCCACACAAAGGAATTGTGATATGTTTGAACAATAAAATTTTGTCCATCTTAGTAATAGTGCATTTTTGTTTTACAGCAAATATGATGATTACACATTCCTATTGGGTTGTAGAATAATGTTTTTTTGTTTTGTTTTTAATGTTCGAAAATTTCTTACTAAGATACAAGATTGGATGTTCTGTTCCATCTTCGTCATTTTGCATAAGAGTCACTACTATTTCATATATCTCAAAATTGAATAGTTTTTGTTTTCTTTTAGCCTTTAAATTCTTTCCATGCACGTTCAACATATAAGATTTTCTCATTAAGCTCTTTTCCATTTAAGTTATAAACAGCTCTTTCTGCATTTTTAGGATCTTTTCGAGAAATAAATTTACCAACAAATACTTTCCGTCCATTTAGAAGCATACTATTAAAGTTTGGATTTGGAAGTTCCCTGCATGTTCGGGATCCTGTGTCCCCAAATTTGTTGTATGTTAATGTTTTGCATGCGTTGAGGGCATGGGGCCCCGAATTAACACCAGGCCCCCATTTGGGCTTGATTAGGCTCTGTTTATGCGAAAACTGCTCAAAATAGCACTTCAACATTAAATAACTAAACTAATTAGAATTTAAAAAAAATCTCGACGAGGCGTTTCCTCTCGGGAAGCGAGGCACCCCTGTACCAAATTTCATATCTGAACGTCGCTTAGATTTTCGCTACAGACATCTTCTCTTATTATAACATATTCTAATCTTTTAAAATACGCATTTATTCCACAAAGTAATCTACTTCCAATTTAATACGTCGTTCCTCAAAATAAATATCTATTTCGACGAAAATTGCGCTGAATCGGGTATTAAGATTCCAACCAAATAATTTGTAAAATCCTTATAAGATGCCGCAGAATAGGCTTCTCCAGTTAAATATGAAACTGAAATGTTCTCATCAATAGCAGTTTCGGTGTGTTAATTTCGTGTAATAAGAATCGGTGACGACAGATTGTGATTCTATTTTAACTAATGATCCATTTATGCAAATCTTTCACGCTTCTTAGAGTTTAGAGCCGTCTTATGGCCGCCTTAAATTAGTGTTGGGCGATCGATATATAACTTTACGATACATCAATAATTCATATCAATATAATATACTAGTTATAATAATATACGCGAAGGCATTTTCAGAATATTTTTATTTTTAAACGCTTATGGTCGGGGTATTCAGCTAAAATCGAAGCGTTACGAAAAATGCAAACGCGAACAATCTGGGAACCTAATTGATGAAAATGTAAACGATTTATACCTGTTTTGTCAAAAATTGGGCATTTGGGCATTTAACTTGCGAATAGCATTTGTGAATTCTTAAAATTAATGTCGATATTATTTTTTTCGAGAAAAAGGAAAAAAGAATATTGAGGCGTTTTTCGATAAACACTCGATAAACAATAAGCGACAAAAATGTTTAGTAGGAAATCCGCTTATATTATCAATAATTTGTTATTTTCCCTATATACATAAGTAGTGGTCTCCGATATCTTAAGCAACTGTTGAAATAAATGAATAGTTTTATTTGGATGGCGTGTCCATTTTAATATATCGTAATATAAAAATCGGAGAGGTTTAAAACGTACGAAAAGTATTCTTTAAAAAACATTACAATTTGCCTATTCATCGTACGGACTCCGTTCAAAGCTTATTTGAAAGATAGTTTCTCTATCTCTCTGATGGTGTTAACAAGCATGATAATATTTTAGGTCGCTAAGCAGTTGATTTGTGTAAATATCGGTCTAAATCGGAGTAAAGCATAAAATAACAAAAAACTAATTCGGAATTTTGAAAAATAACGCCGAGGTGCATCTACTTAGGTCCTAAAGTATCGGTGTACCAAATTTCATGGTCGTACATAGATTTCTCACTAGACTGCACACACACAGACCCCTTCCTTTATTATGTAAGAAAAGCTCTTCTCTCCATGTCTGTAACACTTGGCGATAAACTTCGCGACTCCTTTAGCGATATTTCGTCTCAGATTGACTAGAATATCGTCAAAATTGCAAAAATGACGCCACATTAATGAACTATTAAAATATTTCAATATATGAACTATATTGCGGATGCTGTCAATATTGATAATTGTCAATGTTGCATGAAATATAGGTCAATTGGGTACTTCGAAATAGTTTTATATGTTGCTATCCTGAGAACTGCTTAATGTACACTGGCTTCCAAAAGCTAAGCACGGACGCTAAAATCAACAAAACTGGAAAAGTAAAACTTTGATTAACTCAAAATTGTACATGAAGGTAGCAAATATGTTTATGCATTAAAGAAAATAAGAATTATGTACAAAGATGAAAAACAAATATTTACTTTTCATAAGTTATATTATGACGCCACATTTGGGTCATTAACAAAATGATGTTTAAAGGCAAGCAAACCAAACAAAACTTTATTAATATGGTATGTGACCACCCCGGACCTTCACATAAACATTACGACGTCAAAAAACTGCCAAAATGTGAAAGTACTGTTTAATTAATTTGAGATTTTATCAAAAATAAGATGCATGGAAAAGGATATTTAAACATGGAAATTTAATCAATACACACAAAATCACACTAAAAAAATAATAACTATTTTACAAAAATATTAATAATGAAACATACTGAAAAGAAATAAATGCTGTGCATTTTTTTAATTCCCATAATTTAAGACTAAACATGAATGCAAAAGGATGTTTCAACATTGCACAGGAATGTAATCTATACCCGCGAAATCGCACTTGAAATATAATCAATATTTTATGAAAATATTGATAATAACGAAACCTACTACAAAGAAATTAATGTTGTGTGATTTTCATTCACATAATTTGAAATTAAATATAGATGGAAACGGATGTTTCAACATTACACAGCTATATACGCGAAATCGCACTTATTTGAAGCAGTATCCATCATAAAGTGAAAATGATGCAACTGAATATTGGCAGGTTCATATACAGAAGAAACAAAATGGCGGCCTCAAGTTCGACCAAAATTCCCTTCAACAGAGAATTTTCATTGAAAAATCCCGAACTTTAGGTAATTCTAAAATAATTGACAAAAACCGGGAGATTTTCATCTAAAATCGGGAAGAATCATTAAAACCAGGAAAAACCAGTAGAGTTGGCAGCTATGTACTATGCTTTTGAATTTAGGCGATACAAATTATTATTTGCCGTATTATTGCTTTTATGAAAACTTTTCCTCGAAACATTTACTTCTAAGGATCTGCTATACATGGAGCTCAGTTTATTGCTAATTTGAATTCAGCATAAAATTTTAAGAATTGGGGGGGGGGGGGGGGTGTCACTAAATAAGGATTTTTACTTCTCATTCTCTCTTTTTCCAATTTCAGCTTAAAAATTTTCATTTTACTTGAAACATCTATTTCTGAAGATTGATTATACATAGAGCTTACATGATTGATAACCAAGTATGGATTCAGCATTAAATTCTGGAGAATGTAGGGTGGTTTACAAAGAATTTTCTCTTTGGTTCAGAAATTTTACTTGAAACAGCTATTTCTCAGGATTGGCTATAGATATAGCTTAGATAATAACTGATATAGATTCAGTAAATTCTAAATAGGAGTAGATTCACCAAGGACTTCTACTTTCGGTTTGGAAGATCCTGTTTACTTCCAATTTTACATTTTTTTTAAACATTATTTCTCGGTATCTGTTACAGGTATAGCTTAGATAATGTCTGATATAGATTAAAAAAATTGGAGGATTCACCAAGGATTAACACTTCCTATTTAAAAAAATTTCTTATATTTCTCAAATTTGGGTATAGATAGAGTCTAGATTACTGATATGGATTCAGCATCGAATTCCAGAGAGGCAGGGGTGTTACTATGGATTTCCATTTGTAGTTCTGGAGTCTGGTTTTTTTTCAAAAATTTTTATGACTATGAAATTAGAATGCAAAAGAAAAAAAATAAAATGCGTAATAGTTCTATCAAAAAGGGAGTGCCACCAAATGTGTTTTAAAATCAAATGTTCAAAATAAAGTTGCATTTTATTTCCAATGTAAATAAAAGAACAATACATTTCAACTTTACTATTAGAGATGTGAGTCGGGAAAAATTTCCCGAAAATGGAAAATTTTCCACCTTTTTCTTTTCTTCTCTCTAATTTATTTGAAAATGAAATTTAATACTCTTTCCACACTGCTTTTCAATGGTAGGCAATTTTACAAGAAGTCTTTGATTATTTAGTTTTCTCATTTTGAGGAGGAAAGGTATTAATGCTTTATTTTGAAGAAAGTATAGATAAGAACTAGAAGGGTTTCTCCCTTTCAATTATCAACAACAGGGTTGGCTAATTAAAAAAAAGCTCATTGGTCTAAACCATTTTTTTTTAACTATGGATTTCAGTTAAAGAAAAAACCCACCCCTCTTTTCCTTCCAACCCTGATCAGAAGGCACTTTTTAAACAGTGTTAATACAGTCAAACCTGCCTTAAGCGGAATTTCAGGGGATAGAAAGAATTTTCCGTCTTGAAAAGGTTTCAGTTTCATGCAGGTTATTTCAGGAAAAGCAAAGTTAAGGTTTAACTGGAAATGCAGATGGTCCATATGTAACTGCTTACATATACATCAAACTTTAAAAATTCTGAAAAGTGTATTGAACTGCACCTGATTAATACTATATTATATCATAAAAACTAATTTAATTATCTTAAATATGTGTATATGTACATTTTTACATACTGCGATCACAGACGTATATGAAAATAAAAAATACTATACCCCATGTTCTTGACTGTTAGCTCATTACCATACCCAAAAATCTAGATGAATAATTGACTTATCTGCAAAATATTACTGCTTACCATGAAAAACAAAACACTGTATATTTATTGAGATGAACTTTCAAAATAATCCAAAATGATTTCTTGGACTTTCAGTTAAAGATCCTGCATTGATTAATATTTCTAGCATTTCATAAAATCATCATATGATTTAATGAAAATTCTGTGAAAAATGGTTCTTAGAAATATATGGTTGAAATAGAAAATGATGATTTGTCCATTCTTTGTTCGTTTTGCAACAGGTGCTTATTATTAACAAATTATTCTAAATTGGCCGTCTGTTTAGCGTTATGCCAGTTCTGTTTCACATAGGGGAAATAACAAATTTTCTATATTTATGGGTGGGGCTAAAAATATTTTCTGCTTATTAACAGTGTTCCATTTCAAACAGTTTTGACTGTAAAATATTTAATTATTTATTTTAAAATTATAAGTAGATTTTACTTTTTCTTATATTTTTTATCACAATAAATAAAACTGCTGCTTGTCAGAATAAAACTCTAATCCTTCCTTAAAGAAAGTATATGAAAGCTATATATTTAATAACTTATTTATTAAATCTGTAATAAACAGTAAATTATTTGATTCAAAAAGAGTTTAGCAATATTAATTTATTTTTAATTCACTAGGGGGCTCTGCCCCCTGCTCGCTATGCTTGCCAATCCGTCACTCGCTTCGCAAGTCTGAAGGCTTTATCTCCTACTTGCTAATTCTCGCTGAGCTTGCTTCGCAAGCGCTGTCATGCTGCCTGTTATGCAGGCTTAATATGCTAGTTGGGACAACTCTTATGTTATCCGACATTCACCAGACATGAAGAGCAAACTCTTTCAATTCAGACGGCACACACGACACTTTATGTGTACTATGCTCACAAAACCCTGGGGCTTCGTCCTCTATTCACTGCAGCTCATTAATCGGACTCTCCACAGGCGTGATGCACCTGCTGATGCTCACCAACACCCTTAATTTGCTTCTTGAGCAATTTTACCAAGCTCAGGACCCTGCTAGCTCGCTATGCTTGCCAATCCCGAAACTCGCTCCTTTGTCTCCTACTTCCTCGTGCTCACTGAGCCTGCACCATGAACTCTTTCGTGCCACTTAATATTAAGAAGGATTTCTTACTGTATTACAAACAAACGTCAAAATTTCATAACTGTAGACTTTGCTGTTTATTCATAATACAGTCAGGGCCTGATTAATGCAGGTGCGTGTGAGACATCTGACCTGGGACCCCACTGCAACATCAAAATATTAACGTCTGCTTCCTCAAAAAATATGTATGCCATCGAAATAGGTTTTCCCAGCGAAAAGATTCACTTTGGGGATACTAATTTATCATGTTTGCATCTTGGCTATGATAAAAAAGTTGCCAATAATTTAAATTCTATTAACTACAGTTTATAGACCTTTTTCTAGAATACAATTATGTTTTTGAAAAATATTTTTGTTCATTTCATATATATCGAGAGGTGAAGTTGGGTCCGATAGGAATGCCTGTACAGGGCCCCAGTTATGCTAAATCAGGCCCTGAATACAGTGGCAAAATATTGTGTTACGATTTCAGTATAGAGAAATGTACAACAATAAAACATTGTTGTGCAATATAACAATTAAATCATACTGTTTATAACAATAGTCGCAAAATGCTCAAATTTTCACTTCAGAAGTGCATAAAAAATTGAATAACTCATTAACTAAATCAAAATTTTAAAAACGAGCTCCGTTCTGTAAAAATTCAACTGTGTAAGTACATGACAACAAACAAAGTCTTGTTACTACTAGTCTGTCCAAGACATGAACTCACAACTCAAATACTCTTCCTTTGACTTTGATGTTATATATTTCCTAAAAAATTTTTAAATCAAACAAGAAAGATCAATTATGCATAAACCATTGATTATGAAACACTTTCCAACTGCAATTCAATTTTATTTAAATATCTCTAAAATGCAATACATTCAGCAATAATATTTTTAATATTATCACAATACTACATTAATTTATTCTATTTGAAAACTTAAAACTTCATCGAAAAAAATGAACTTTATTCAAATGACGTACGTCATTGAAATATAAGTCGCCTGGTTTAAACATCTCTAAAATGCGATACATTCAGCAGTAATATTTTTTAAATTATCACAATACAATTATTTATTACATTTCAAAACTTCATCGAAAACAAATGAACTTTATTCAAATGACGTACGTACACCACTGAAATATAAATCGCCCGATTCTCTATTTCATTCATACACTTTTATTCCATTCCTTTCATTCATCACAATACTACAATAATTTATTTTATTTAAAAATTTAAAAACATAAAGGTAAACGTAATTTAACTCTATGCTTAAAACTTCATTGAAAAAGTTTGTCATAAAATCGTCTGTTCTCTATGTAAAATCAATGAATGTTTCATTCATATCAGCTATATTTCAGACTCAAAGAGCTAAATAATTTTACCTTAAAGAAATTCAGCAATTCTTATATAACTCATCCTACATCTTTATGTGTTTACATTCTCCAAAACTGAAAATTAGGCTTCATTGTAGAAATAATCAAAGTTTCATGATCATTTAAACTCAAATATATTGTAATTGCGTTGCTTCAGAATATAGATGCACAGAAATTAGGCAAAAATAAAGCGATTTTAAGACGCATACAACACTAAATATAAACTAAAAAGAACATTTAAAATCACGATTTTTAGTCTGGTAAAAAAGATGGATGCCATATTTGTTTTGAAGTGGGTCACGTGATCTCTTCATATAATATGGCTCTAATTATTATTTTAATTTTTATTTTAAAAAATACCGAAAATATTTTGCTGATATTTTTTATGGGATAATTTGAATATTTCCTAAAACTTTCGAAGCAATTTGTGAATTTTAAATTTGCTTAAAAAATGTTTAAAAAATTAGGTCCCATAGGGTTCAATGTATTTCATTTTTTCAACCTGGGTTCAATCAAATACTAATTGGGTGATATTATTCATTTATATTCCCATAGGTCACACAGACCGTCTGAACAACATACTAAAATTTCATTTTGATAAAGTCATTCTTACGGCAGTTATTGTGCTAATGGACGGACAGACAGACAGAATGAACAAAGTCATAAACACCGTTAGCACGATAACTGCCGTAAAAATGACTTTATCAAAATGAAATTTTAGTATGTTGTTCAGACGGCCTGTGGGACCTATGGGAATATAAATGAATAATATCACCCAATTACTTTTGGATTGAACCTGGGTTGAAAAAATGAAATACACTGAACCCAATGGACCTAATTTTTCAAACATTTTTTAAGTGAATTTAAAATTCACAAATTGCTTCAAAAGTTTTAGGAAACGTTCAAATTATCCCATAAAATATATAAAAAAAAATTTCAGCAAAATATAGTCAGTAGTTTTTTAAATAAAAATTAAAATAATAATTACACCCTTTATATGAAGAGATCAAGTGACCCACTTCAAAATAAAATATGGCATCCATCTTGTGTCGAAAGCCCAGACCACCAGGCTCGTCCGAGAACTTAGAGCAGCTGATTGGATGGCCGAGGCATCCATCTTGTGTCAAAATCGTGATTTTTAAAGTTCCTTTACAATTTATATTTAGTGTTGAATCTGTCCTAAACCCGCTTTATTTTTGCTTAAATTCTGTGCATCTACATACTGAAACAACGCAATTACAATATATTTGAGTTTAAATTATCATCCAACTTTGATTACTTCTACAACGAAGCCTAATTTTCACTTATGGATAATGTAAATACCAAAAGATATAAAATGAGTTGTATAAGAATTGCTGCATTTCTTTAATGCAAAATTATTTAGCTCATGCAGTCTGCAATATAGCTGATATGAATGAAACATTCATTGATATTACATAGATATGCAGACGATTTTTTCGATGAAGTGTTAAGTATAGAGTTAAATTACTTGTACCTCCATGGTTTTAAGTTTTTAAATACAATAAATTATTGTAGTATTGTGATGAATGAAAGGAATGGATATTATAATTTTTAAAATATTACTGAGGAATGTATCGCATCATAGAGATGTTTAAACCAAGCAATTTATATTTCAATGCTGTCATTTGAATAAAGTTCATTTTTTTCGATGAAGTTTTAAGTTTTAAAATATAATAAATTAATGTAGTATTGTGATAATTTTAAAAATATTACCGAAGAATGTATCGCATTTTAAAGATGTTTAAATAAAATTGCATTGAAGTTGGAAAATGTTTCATAATCAATGCTTTATGCATGATTGATCTTTCTTGTTTAAACATATTTAATGTCACACAAATGCTTGTGTGACATTAAATATATTCTTTTGTTTCATCAAAATATGTTTGTGTTAATCCATATTTTATTAAAATAATTTTTCATATCAATAATTTTTAATTGATAACTATTAATGTTTTATAATCTATTTAAATTCTATCGAAATAATAAATATTCTAAAATAAAATTATTTAAAAAAATTTATTTGAGTTGGAGTACTTTTCTGCCCAGCAAGTATCGCTCGCTCATCAATTGATTTCGAAACGACTATTCCCATGAAGAAGCAGTAAGAAACAAAATAACTAGGACAGATCTGTTTTGAAACCCCAAGAAATTTTTTTAAGATACCACTCACTCTTAATGAAGAAATTAAATTATCTTCTTACTCACTTTCTGATAATCAGATTTAGACACCAAAACAATCTAAGAGGTGTGGTAGATTGGTCATGTGAAATTTCTTTTTGATTTATACAATATCATTATTTTTTTATTACTTCTAATTGAAAAATTATACAATTTTACTAATTAGACCAACGGATTTTATTTGATGTACTAGTAGCATAAAGCAGCAAATAATTCTGTATATGATTTAGCGAAATATTTTTTTTAGATTTTTTACAACTCATTGAGAAATTAGTTAGTATGTGTAATAATTTACATTGTGAAGCATTTTAATAGCAAAAATGTATTTTAAAAATGTGGCAAAACCCTTGTTCTTTGGGAAAAAATGACTTAGAGCTATTCTTACTTAACTTACCTAAGAAGGTGGCGAAGAAGCATCAGTAAACCTAGATTGCCTTTTGGGACAATACAACTAACTTTATACATTTATGGCAGACAGTTCACACATCATTCTAACTGGTAATTGGTCAGTGTGACTTTCCATGCGAAAGACATCAGAAATTGGATCGTCGGACTCAACGATATCTTTTGGTCTAACTATTTAGTCTCAGGTACGTAACCTGAGATTAAATAGGTTTCTTTATTTTAGGTTCTATCTCTCATGTCAACAGAAACTGTTCCCATGAGTAGTGATATCTGGACGTGAGATGATCCAACTGTCACTCACCAGTAGGCAGCATTAAACACGACAAAGACTCCAAAATTCCTTCTTTCCTTGAAAGCTGATGTCACAAGTACAAGCTCCCATCAGCTTCATGTCGAAGAGTTTGGTTCAGAGGTTACCTTCACTGCTCGATTCTCGCCTTTGACTAACAGGGAAAGTGTTTGTGACAAACAGATCTCAACCCATTTCATCCAGAGTTGGGTTTTTACTGAGAATTTGATAAATCAGTATTGTTAGTCCAATGATTACAACTACAGTGTGTTACCCTTTACTTTAAAGGACTTGAAAAATCCTTCGATTGATAACATACTTGCAAATGTACCACAGACATACCTTATCCAAGATATGTCTTTGATTTCTGTGAATCATGCATGCTCTTGGATAGCGCAAACAAAGCAAAAGAACCTTTCATTTTGTCATAGTGGATGAGGGGATCATGTAAAAAAAAAAATTGCACAGGGATGGCTAGACATTCACATTTACACAGCATCACGAGCAGTGTTGAATAGTAAGCGGTTGTACGGTCAATTGCAATTTTTCAGTCATTAAGCAATGAATAATCATCAAATTCATTGCATGATGACTGGAAAATTTGCATTGTATTAGTTTTATTCACCCCTTGATTGTTGAATCTCTATTTTTTACATATTAGTAAAAATTATTAGTACACACATTTTTACACATTAGTATTGTCTCTATTTTTATATGCAAGTCTTATTTGCCCAGCTTTCTTTTTCGGTAATAGTAAATGACAGGAAAGTGTTTTAATATTGTTTAAATTTTGGCTTTTTTTAATTTTTAGTTAAGGTTTAGTATATGTGTTACAAATTTCCTCTAATATATCATTGGATTTTAATAAGTTATTTTTTATTATATATATATATATATATATATATATATATATATATATATATATATATATATATATAAACCATTTTCTCTTTGCCACAAAATCATTGCAGGCTAGTATTATTTATACTGGCACTTTTAAATCCAGGTAAAAAATTTATTTTCTTGAACTTGTATGCATGCATAAGTGTAGAAAAGATGTAAAATGAATTAAGAGACAGATCAATGTATGATTTTATACAGATAATATTTTAATAAAATTCTCAACAGTTAAACACTTTGAAAACAAAAAGTGGAACCACTTTAAGCCAAAGTTCTCTTTTGGCATTAAAACTTTTCTGTACACACACATATAGTAACTTTTTTACTGTACAGCTTCCAATTGCTAAATATCAAAATTACTTTATGTTTTGACACAGTTTCACAAAGTGGAAATAAGTTATATTCATCAATATATTTTTTTTAACTAAACAATATCTGCATGCCAACAAAAGTATAATTTTGAGAATAAACGGTAAGGATTCAGAACCCATTTATCCCGTACTAAAATTTGTAAAAAGAATGTACAGTAACGTTCAAACACAGTACCTGAGAGGACAAAAACATTAAACAAATGTATGGTGGTGATTTACAGGTGGAGAAACAAATATGGCTTTATCACCAACAAAGTACAACACGAGTCCTGGTCACACTTGTCGGGTTGTACGTCTCGCTGCCGAATTTTCTATAAAATGCAAATTTGAAGTTAAATATGGTGATTTTCTTTCTTTATAAGAGGATGAATCTTGTAAATGCAAAAAATGTTGACGTGAAGAAACATAATATACATAGCATAAATGGCAGTTTTGTAGGAGAGCCATGATGGAGAAATAAGATACATGAATTGACTCCAGGTAAAATTCAGGGGCCAGCCTTGTCTGGAGTCTGTCAGCTTTTTTCATCACACTGTTTCCACATGCTCTCCAACTCTCCATAGAGCTAAGAAATTAAAAGAAATAAAAATAAATAAACCAATAATAACAACAAGATTGTTGTACAAATGAAAACGTATCTGTTTTAGTCAGATGTTTAGATTTCGGAACCACAACATATATCAGTACCACATGTATGACATTTTTAAACAACTGAACAATTTAAAAACTGTTAGAATGGCATCTGTCTGGGTGTTTGTGGTGAAATAGGGCACAAGATTGAATATATGAATTGCATGAGCTTAAATGTATCATAGTCTATACTATGTTTCTATTTGGTGCGATAGGGCACAAGATCGAATACATGAATTGCATAAGCTTAAATGTATCATAATGTTTGTGGTGTGATGGGGCACAAGATCGAATGCATGAATTGCATAAGCTTAAATGTATCATAATCTATACTGCATTTCTATTTAAGTATATATAAAGCGCTTTACACTACCAGAATAATTAAAGAGTTTAGCATACTTACTTTATCCACCCAAGTATGGTCCTGCAAACACTCTTCCAATAAAACATGAGACTCCATTTTATCTGATGATGCAGCTTTGACATCATTCATCTAAAATTGAATACATAATTATGAATATTTGTTCAATTTAAAGCAGCATATAGTTAGCAAATTTATTAGTTCTAATTTTCGCAGTGACAATAATTTAGAAAATAGCAAAACCAAAACATTATTATGACAAAAGTATGATATACTTTTAAGATGAAGCAATCATGTAATAAAAAATGTTTGTGCATGTATGTCATTTGCAGTAAATCAAAGGGTCAGACAGTGGTGAAATTTTCTACAAAGGTGCTTCAGGTATATATATACGATACACCTCAACAGGATTTTTTAAATTTGAATTAGTTTAACAGTTACAAGCTTTTAAAGCAAAAAATTAGGCAATTTTGTCAAAGCAAATCTATTAACTCATTGCAACTTCAAATGATATTTGAGAGCAGGTATTTTGATTAAATGGCAGACATTTTCTCTACGTAAGAAAACAGCTGATTATCTAACAAAGTAGATTTTATTTATAGGTTTTCTAACTTTATTTTGAGAATTTAAAATATTTCAATTTTTTTAATTTGGTATTATATTATCATTATGAGTATTATGATAAAATTTGACTGTGAACTGGATGAAAACTCTTTGAGATAGCAATAGTTTTGTAAATTTTATTTCTGGGGTAAAGGGACTTTTTTGTGACTTTAAGTATGTTTAATAATTGGTGATCGCATGTTTATTTAGGGCATATCAAAGGAGCTTATTTAGGGCATATCAAAAGAACTAATTAAGTGGTGTTATTGATGTCCGTATTATTTAAATAGCAGGTGCTTACTTAAGGCTAATGTCAGGTAATTTGTTCTAATCTATTTAATGAGATTTTAAAATGAATTTTTACTATAACGGAAACAACACCAGAAGCAAGATAGCATCCTGGATGTCTGAACATTCCAACTAAAATTATCTTCAGTTGTAAAAGAAAATTCCACTCACTATGTAATTCAAATTATATACAAAAAAAAAGAAGAAAAAGAACTCATATCTAAACCATTAAAATCAATTATTTAATATCTGTTTACTTGTTGTAAACATTTCACTAAACAATTCAATCCTTTTCCTTATCTTTAGAGCCCTTACACTTTTTTAATTAATTTCAGCTTCACCCTAACTATTGATTATATACCTCAATCTTCATTTAAGCAACATTTTCAAGGCTCTCCTAAACCGTACAAATATGGTTGAAATGCAGCTGTGACTGCCTGAATGAATTTGAAATATAAACAAAAATAAAAAGCTCCTATGACAAATAAGGATCCATCTGCTACCCTCATTGTGGTTCTAAACTATTCTTATTTCCTTCCCACAATAAGTAAAAATAAATAAACACATTTAGTAATTAATATTTTATTCTTATACTGCAAACAAAACATTTAACATATAAATATTCACATTATTTTATAAGCTAAAATATCTTCAAACCAGGGATATTTAAAAGATTTAAATGCAAACAAAGAATTTTAAAATTTGAATTATTAAAATGCAGATAGTATTTTAAATTGATGAAATGCAAATAGTATTTTAAAGTTTAAAACAAAACATGATTAGTTATATGTTTTGCTTTAAAACATAAATATTACATGCTTATAGATATGAAAACACAAAAATATTATATGCTCATAATATACTTTATATTAATATTATATGATAGATAAAACATGAAATTTTGCCTAAAAATACTTTAACTGATTTTGAAAAATGCAAATATCTATATAATAATTATCTAACATATTTGTGTCTTTCCAGTCCCTTCAGAAAGAAACCCCCTGGTGACATAAATGACTGAATTTGTTTCACACTTATAGTATCGGACATGGGACAACCTAATAGAGCTTTATTTTCTATTTATCACTAAGGGGAGGAAAATATGGTAAGGAGACCTAAAAGCCTTTCCATGCCCTCTAGAAACCCCCAGTGATTTAGAACGTTAGATCTAAAGGGGATAGAGCCTAACAGAATTGGATTTTCAATTACCCACCCCAGGGAGCAGAGAAAATGGGTATCTTTAAAAAGAGTTTCCAGACCACTAGAAGCCCCTTGGACTAACACACATAGTTTTGTCTTTTCATTATGGCCTTTATATTACATTCAAATACTGAGTACGGCACATATAAATACAAAAACATACTGAAACATACACTTACCTTTGTACGACACTTGATGAAAAAGTTATACTTCTGATGTTGTAAACAATTATACAAAGACAAGAGGGCAGAACATGTATCACATACAGTGTACTGGGCTTTAAGAGGTAAAAGTAATTCAACAACTCCAAGGGTAATCCAATCATATGGCTGTCCCTGAAATTGAAGTAGTTTGGTTCCATTTTCTTTCTTGCATGCCTGAAGGAATCATTTAAAAGTATTACATATGAACATTTTATTAAAACTTTTAGTACATGTGCATCCCACCAGTTATGTTTAACTTTATTTATGTTTAACTTTAATACTAACTCTATTGTTAAACTTGAATTTATACTATATTCTAAATTCTTAGGTTATAATGAAAGTTTTAGCTTACTTTAATAATATTTAAAAGCTCAAAAATAAACAATAATTTATGAACCACATTGTGATTTTTTAAACAAGTAATTTACGTTGGTATGCTCTATCTTTTGTGGTATATTTTTATTAATTAAATTTTTAACCTTGGCAAGTCCACCTTGGAATCACCACAGGAATAAATGTATTCATTTTGGAGAATAGCTCAAGAACTTAAGAAGCTAGAAAGTCAAAATTTAGTATGTCATTACATTTTATAGTATATTTTTATTCATTAGATTTTGAACCTTATAAGGCTAGCCCGTCCTGGATTTGCCATAGGAATGAATGTACTTGTTTTGTGGGAATAACTCAAGAGTTGGAGCAACTAGATAGTTCACATTTAGTATATTGTTATTTTTTGTGGTATATTTTACTTTTTTTGATTTTGAATCCTATCAGGCTAGTTCATCCTCACCATGGTAATGAATGTACTTATTTATTTAAAATTTGAGAACCAGAACAGCTAGGAAGTCTCAATTTGGTATTTTTAGATTTGTTGCCTTACATAAAATAATGAGGTACTTTAAAAAACAACATTTTTTTTTATTAGTATAAACATTCAGCAATGGGAAAGGAAAATCAAAATATAAGATACAATTATCTATATTAATAAATAGAAGAATCTGTCTGTCTGTCTGTACATGATATCTACTGCACTTACAGGTCTGAATATTTTCACTTAGTAGAATATCTGAACTAATACATCTCAAAGGTTTATTTTATCCAAATTTTTAATTAGACTCTTTTTAATTAAATTTTGAAACTTTTTCAAAGTATTCAAGCTTACCATTGCATATGATATAAATAGCCATTACTGTACAAAAGTTAAAAAAGAGTTCAATATTCAGCTTCCCTTTATTGCATCAGGTATGAGTAACCATTGTTGGAGGAAAGTTAGAAAAGAAGTCCAATATTCAGCTTCACATTCTTACTAATTTATTTTTTACTTATTTTACTTGCATTTTAAATTCTTTAATTCATCATGGAGAAAAGGTCTAATTGCCCTCTTTCTGGGTAAATTTTGGGCATTTCAATAAATTAACCATATCTCAGCTTCTAACTATGCAAGAGCTTAGCTTTAAAGACTATACTTCTTAGCGTGAGCTAGCAAATGTTGTGTATCCTGACTGCATGTGCTTTACATTCTTTCAACTTTTGATGCATGTGCTGATTTGTCAAATGTTTAGAATACATACCTGCCAACCTGGGAAAATTGGAATGTGTAAAATTTTGCGTGAATGACATTTATAATGATTTTTTTTTAACTACACGCGCAAACGACATTTCTAATGAATTTAACTATGTACAAATACCTGCATTAAAAATCAGGCATAGTACCGGTAGAATATGAAAATTCAGGACACCAATTTTATAAAATTTCAGGACAATAAATTATAAAATAAAAAATATATAAATGTTTTATCCGGTGAAAATTACTTTATAATAAAAACAAATATTTATGTTTGGTAAAACACGGGTTTTCACTAAGAGTACCAAATATTGATCTTTAATAATAATAATTAAAAAAAAAAAAAAAGCACTCAATTATGTTCCTGCCAAAATGGTTTCCTTTTTATTTGCCTAAATTATTGCTTTAATACCACTTATTGGAAAATATTCCTTCACAGAGTTCATACCCATTTTTCAAAATAGAAAAATTTGTATTATGCAAAAAATTTGTATTTGTATTTAAATGATGGAGATGGATGGAAAAAGATATTAACGTACTTTCGGCAATTCACGCGAAGTAACTGAATTGTGCAATCGCACTGTTTATGCGAAAATAATTAAGAAATTAACCGTAATAATTAATCAGAATATGAAAATATACTAGTTTAGTCAATCTAATATGCAACATTTAAGTGGTGGAGATGGATGGGAAAAAATACTAACATACTCTCCGCAATTTACGCGAAGTAACTGAATTGAATAGCACTGTTTATGCGAAAATAATTAAGAAATTAACCGTAATAATTAAACAGAATATGAAAATAGCTAATTCAATCGAACTAATATGCAACATTTAAATGATAGAGATGTATGGAAAAAGATACTAACGTACTCTCGGCAATTCACGCGAAGTAACTGAATTGCATAATCGCACTGTTTATGCGAAAATAATTAAGAAATTAATCATAAAAATTAATTTGAATATGAAAATAAGCTAGTTCAGTCAATCAAAAATGCAACATTTAGAAGATTGAGATGGATGGAAAAAGATACTTTTGTTCTCTCGGCGGTTCATAAGAACAAACTGAATTGCGCAATCACAGTGTTTATGCGAAATTAATGAACAAAATAACATTTTAGCGATTTATGCTGAATTAGACAACCTTTGAAGTATATTTATTACTTTCATAAAATAAGCGATCGAGATCTTCATTTACATTACACGCGGCCGTAACTCTCCGTTAATTTGATTGATATTACCCTGCATTTTATTATAGATTTGCTACGATCCCGGGAATGGTAGAAATCCATGCTGAAAAAGCGAAAAATGGTGTTTCCGAGGAATTATACCACATCTGGTTAATTGATAAATTTCAAACAAAAAAGTCTGAGAATTTCGCCGAAGATTGATTTCCTAGTAATGTTAAAAAATTCAAATAAATGCGGAAATGCATAAAATATAGCAATATATGTGTAAAAGCGTAAAGAGCAGTTAAAATGCGTAAATTTTACGCATAATGCATAAAAGTTGGCAGGTATGAGAATATATAATTACCTAATTCTAACTTGCTTATGCAAAGAACGAGTATTCGCTGCTAGTCATATATATATATATATATATATATATATATATATATATATATATATATATTGTAAAAGATTTTATTTAGTGATGGCTACTACTGATTAAAAACAACAAAAAAAAAACCTCTCAGAAATCTGTACTATAGAAAATGTGTACTAATGGGATAAAAAAAAGTTTCATTTTAAGCATCTTTTATGTTGATTTCAAATAGGTAATATGTATTTTGAGTAAATGGTGTTTTGTATGCCAATTTTTGTTGAACTATCTCAGCTTATATACTAACATATGTCTCTGGAAACCATTCAGCCTTAGCAATATTGAAAACAAAGGGCAAATCAGATAATATTGTAAATTTTAGCAGTTAGCAGTTTTAAAATTGAAAACAATTTTTAAAGATTATTTAAGAACTACAAACACTCTTATGTACCATAAGAATAAATATTTTGTAAATAAGTACATATATCTATACCTCACATTGTCCAGCATCTAAAGTATCAACTATATCATGAGATGGATAAGTATCAGCACACTTAATTAAGTCATTGCTCCAAAAATCATTAATAAGTAATTTCTTCTTATCTTCTGTCACAGTTTCTATTTCTTTAATATTATTCAGAAAATACTCATCTACAAGAAATAAAATGCATTTAGTAACAATATCAATGCAAACTTCAAAATACAAGTTGAGAATGTATTAATTTCACATCGGAGAATAAAAAAATTAGCAGGCATAAGAGCAAATCTCAAAACATGAAATAATAAGAAGATATAATTTTTCAAATAAAAGAGAATAGCTTATATTCTGGTTATAGTTATAATCTGGTATGCCTGTACAACGTTTTTTTTTTCTAACATGGGTCAGATAACAGAATATTATTTTCTTAAATCCAATTAAAATGTTTAAAAAGTAAAAGAAATAGAATGGAATGTCTCAAAATACACGGCTATAATTAACAAGAAAGATCAATCAGGCATAAAGCATTGATTATGAAACACTTCCCCACTGCAATGCAATTTTTTAAACATCTCTAAAATGCGATATATTTAGCCGTGATATTCTTTTAATTATCACAGTACAATAAATTTATTTTACTTGGAAACTCAAAACCATGGAAATAAAAGCACTTTCTAACTCCATGCTTAGAACTTCATCGAAAAAAGCAATGCTATAAAACCGTCTGCTTTTCTATGTAAAATTAAAGAATATTTCATTCATATCACCTATAATCCCCTATATTTTTAAGCTAAATAATTTTGCATTAAAAAAATTTAGCAATTCTTATAAAACTTATCTTACAGCTTCATTTGTTTACATTCTGCATATGTTAAAATTAGACTTCTATGTAGAAATAATCAAAAGTTTCATGATCATTTAAACTAAAAAATATTGTAATTGCATTGGCGCAGAATATAGATGCGCACAGAAAATATGCAAAAATAAAGCGGTTTTGGGATGGATGCAACACTAAATGTAAATTTAAAAAAACTTTAAAAATAATGATTTTGACACTGAGAAAGAAAATGAATGCCATATATTATTTTAAAGTTGGTCATGTGACCTCTTCATATAATATGGATGTAATTATTTTAATTTTTATTAAAAAAACTACTGAACATATTTTATTCAAATTTTTTTTATATATTTTATACGATAATTTGAATATTTCCTAAAATTTTCAAAGCAATTTGCAAATTTTAACTTCGCCTAAAAAATATTTGATTAGGTCTTATAGGGTTCAATGTATTCCACTTTTTCAACCCGGGTTCAATCCAAAACTAATTGGGTGATATTATTCATTTACATTTCCATACGTCCCACAAACCGTCTGAACAACATACTAAAATTTCATTTTAATAAAGTCATTTTTAAGGCAGTTATCGTGCAAACAGATAGACAGAATGACCAAAGTCATAAACACTTTTCAACTATGTTGAAAAGTGTTAAAAAGGAGTTGTTTTAAGAGTTCCATAATCAAACATCTTTTGAGCCAAACTTAACAAAATTTGATGTAACTACTATTTAGACCAAGGGATTATGATTTCTTTCACTACCACAGAAAAAATGATGCTGTAAGCTCCATTTCCAGCATAAATTAGGCGTAAAAAGTAAAGAAAGTTAACATTTTAAAGTAATTTTTATTTTTGGCATCATCTACAGATGTGATTCAATATGTTTGTTCTCTTTGCACTATGTTTCAATATCTGCATTCTTTGAAACACATTTTTTACTGCAGAATACAGTAGGTCTCCATTGATTAACCTGGTGTGCAGCATTATTTAGTCCTTCAAAGTGGTAGGTTCTTTTATTGTAGTAAAATTTTAGCAGCAAGGAAAAATCATCTAATGTTAGCAATAGGAAGTTTTACCAGCAAAGCATGAGTCAGCATATTAGTCAAATCTGAAACACCAGTCTTTGTCGCCTTTCTTATATCTGCAAAACTATGATGTCAGCTTACTGAAATTTGCAAAATTTATCAGTTTTCCCTGAGAAAATTTACATATTTACATAATAGCAGTACCTTTTTTTTTTCCAATGATGATGAAAATCAAAGCTTTTTAATAGAAATCAAAATCCCATGGTCTAAATGGTATTTATTCCAAATTTGGTTGAGTTTGGCCCAACAAATTTTTGACTATTGTGCTCTGAACACCTCCTCTTTAAATATGGCCAAGCTGTATTTCACTACTCTGCCCCTTGTGTATAGGAATGCCAACCAGTTAGCTTCTAATAGATTTCACATTTGGGCCAAATTGAAAATCTATATAATATTTTCAGATTCTAATAATGAAAAAACAGTTTTAACATTCTGCCTATTTGTCTAAATTTATGAACCAGTTTTACTCTAAAACTGTTAACAATGGAAACTAAAAGTGGTTTATAGCTAGTTTGTTATGAGTATAAAATCTGCTTTTTCTTTTATTTAATTTGCACATACTATGTTCAGTATGCACATTTGCAATATATACAAAAGTACTCAACTGATTGAAATTAAATTTATTACAAATATTATTTGTTATACAAATAATAACAAAAAATGTCCATGTTATATGCAGTACATAAATGGATATTTTGTACTATAGTGCAATATCTCCAAAACTACTCGAATGATTAGAACCAAGTTCATGAAACTGCTTATATTTGAATAAAATTTGTTACAAATGATTGGAACCAAATAGGCCATTACATGAATGTAAAAAAGTAATCGAAATTTCTTTTAAATTAAACCAGTTATGTACAGTACACATATTTTTCACTTATACTGCAACATTTTCAAAACATTTAAGCAATTGAAACCAAATAGCTTAATTCATTCCAAGCTAAAATATCACATGTATATAAAATACACAATTTTATTAAAACTTATCTGTGTTGCATTCAGTGCATGCATGCATGTGTTGTAATTCAATAAATTTTCGTCTAATTTACACAGAATCAAGCATACTAAGATAACTTAACAAAAGCAATTCAAGTTAGATTAAGTGCAATGTGAATGTGTTATGCTTAAATTGTGCATTAACAAAAGTAAAACTAAAGTTAATGTAAATGCAAAGTCTATCTTTCAGCTGTAAATTTACTAAATGGCCCCAGATGACATCTAAATTTATGTATTTTCTTTGCTTCTATACTTCTATACATCTTTACTTTCAGTTTCAAATATTTCTTTCACAGAATCATACTTATGGTCAAGTAGATCAATAATTTGCAATCTTTTTTGTTTGGTGGAACCCTTACCTGGTTGATACATATTAGGTTCAACAGTAGTAAACTATGTACTAAGCGTGCAGAGCAGTAGTACTAAAACATAATACTTAACTTATGCTTTTGTATAAAATATAACACAAGCCATTTCTATTAATTAATTATTGTTAATATAAAAAATGAGTACTGTAAATATACTGTAACTACTATAACTATTTTTACTATATTCATTTGCAGACGTTTAAGACCACCTGTTTGTATTAGGAGAATTCTGCAGATTGCATCATTTGCTGTGATGTTGCTCAACTTCCTGCCTGTGTTGTATCATCTCTATTTTTTTTTATAGTGAAAAATGGGCAAAAAGTGTCAGATGTATTATTCAGAGGTCACAAATAGTAACTTTATAGCATGAAGAATACTCTGAATGTAATATAAGCAGAAAATAAGACTGATATCCATTACACAATCACAAAATATCAAGATACAGGTTTTATTAGCGACTGAAAGAGAAGTGGACATTCTAAGAAAACCAGCCCATATAATGCCAAGACAAATTGCTATGCATTCTCCAAAGAGTTTGCACACTAAAATCAAGTCCTTTCTACATCCAAAAGGATGTGATATTAGTATTATCACTGTTTTCCGAAGTCTCACCAAAGATTTCAGATTAAAGTCCTATACACATGCACATAAACCTAGACTAATCTCTGAAATAGAAAAAAAAGAGACCCGAGTTTGTGAGGCAACATTAATCATGAACTGAAGATTGGTGTCGCATTCATTTTGCTGATGAATTAACTTTGTGTAAATTTGCATCGTATTCTGTTATAAAAAGCAAAAAGGGCCACACAAAGTACTGATTTTGGCTATTTAGTGTACTAAAGAATGTAAGTATTTATCTGTGACATCATGTTTCAAATATCTTGGACAATTAATTAATTGTTTCTGTATAATTTTAATTTTCAATAAAATAACAGGTGATCTTAAACTTTTGCAATTGAATGATCCCATAAATAACTACTGTAACTGTTTTAATAATGTACTCAAGTACGGCAAAGTTAACCTGAAAGCTTATTAATTGTTTTCTTTAAAAGTCCATACTTTTTTTAATTGCTTCTTGTTTTTAATCATATATTTAGCTACAATAGCATGAATAATGATATTAATCTACTTAGTTGCCAATGGCTACAATAAATGTTTTGACAGCGAAACACACAGGCAATGTTCATTCATTACTATCAACTAAATTCTTTAGTGCTACAAAAATTGCCATCCACAACAAAATTTCTCTTCCTAAGTAAAACTCTCATTGCTTAAATAACTAAAATTTAATGTTTAACTGACTGAGTAAATATTTCATTGTTTTATTAATAGGTATAACATCAAAACCATAATAATTAAATTTTTTTCTGAATTACTAAAAAGGTGGTAGTAGCTTTTTTTTTTGCAGGCTTTTGCAAATTCTCATGAAACCCCTGACTCGGGCTCATGGAACTCTAGTGTTATGTGAACTATGTCTGTGAATCATAGTTCACAAAAGGAGTCATAGTTCACATAAGTTAGATATTGAAAATGTGTAAGACGCTTGTATAAAAATAAAAATAATATAAAAATACATAATTTCCAATGTAATTATGTAATTGGTATACTTTCAGATTTCACCTAGAGGACCGTATGCTCCAATGGCATAGCAAGATTACTGTGGAGTTCTATTGGTTCTATTTGTAAGTATTAACCTAATAATTCTAAACGCATGGTGAAATTAAATTCGATTACTTATATTTGTAAGAGGTAGATGTTTATTAGTAACACGGATTGTGAAGTTGGCATATTATTACATACTCCTATAAGTAGGATAAACTTGAGATAATTGATCCATGGCACTCTTCTTAGATTTGAACATTTTTGTGAATTAGAAGTTACATAACTGCTTTTAAAATCACGAAAATTTGTCTATTAATCATATGGATTCTGTAAAAGTCCAGCTAAAGTAAATAAATGTGAAAATTGAGAAAAGTCCTGTAAAACAGACAAAAAAAAAAAAAAGTTGGTTCTTTTTTCCCTAAATTGTACTAAAATCTATCAACACCAAGGTAAATGATCATTCGTCTTGAATCATTGGTCAAGGGCAAGTTGCAATTTGTTATATATTTTAAATTATCGCTAAAACATTTAATCATTTCTGTGCTGTGATGACTGGTAGTAAAAATATGAAATCCAACAGGTACTGTTTACTGTTAAAATCCCAGACCACACGACAGACCCTAGGGTTTACTGTAGCTAAATAAATGTGTGGCTGGAGGTACTGTTTACTGTAAAATTTAACACTGGTATTTTATTTTCAATTTTTTCTGTAATTTTAATTTCAGTTATTTGATTCAGAATAAATTTATAAAATTAAATCAATTCTATTCTTAAATTAAAATGCAGTTCCGTCGATTTATTTCTGATAAGAAATATTGAATGAAAATTTGTTTGAGAAAACTGTTACAATTACAAACTAATTAAATATATGGGCAAAACAAATTATTGTCTTTGAATTTATTTATACTTGTATTCTAAGGACCTCACACTTTTATTCTAAAATTATTAAATTTTAAAAATATTAATAACTATGTTATAATCAAAGAAAAGAATATATGTACAAACATAGAAAGTTTAATCACACTGAAATATTTTAAAACACTAACAATTATGGAAATGACATGTTTATTTTGCTACCACTGAAGTCAAGAATATTTGGTGCTGATAATCTCTGACAAGAGGGATATTGCATTGCTCACTGATAACTTAAATAGATAACGAGTGTATTTCTTTAAACATAATCTCAATGAAGAGCCGTTTCTAATTTTACCTCTGATTATTCAATCAAAATTATTAATAAAAACTTCCTTAATATGGTTTTCTGATTCTTGATTTAGGCAGTTTTTAAATTTGGATCCTTTTTTATAAATTACTATATGTAACATAATGAGTGTTTAATTCCCTAAATGTCTAATTTTGATCATGGTTTGAAGCAACAGTGTGTTAGCTTTAAAAGCATTTCAATTATAAAAAAAAAAAAAAAATTGGGTCAAGCTTTGAGTGTCTTCAAGTTGAGTGAAGTCAATTATTTTGAAAAATTCTCCAATTTTAAAAAACAAGGCCAAATCTTAAGATTTTTAGGCCGGGCCGGCACCTGTTTCTGGCCAGGGATTTTTTTTTTGTCGTACATACGGTTACATATTTTTTGAGAAAATAACTTTCAAAACGATATTTCTTATTTTTATAAATAAACATGATTAATGATAATTTATGTGGTTTATATATATATATATATATATATACATATATATATATACATACATATATATGTATATATACATACATATACATATATATATACATACATATACATATATATATACATACATATATATATATATATATATATTCTTTTAAAAGAAATACTTTGTTACTACAGCACTGCATGCAAAAACACCAGTACCCACAAAAGTAGGTTTAACTATAATATAGAAACACATAAGAAAAGAGGTTATAAATGAATAGAAGTTAGTTGGCATGGATGTTTATATGAACATTCAAGACAATTTACAGAAAATATATTACCATTTTCATTGGTTATTTCAGTGAGGAAATTGGGATCAAGGGCTTGACTAATTAGAGTTTGAAGGAAGACTTCAAAATTTTCTCTCAGGGGGTTAATAATGGTAGTAGTATCAGTAGCAGCAGTAGGGGCTTCATCATCGGGATCAGGACTGGAAGATTGATAATTATGACAAATTAATACTGCACATTTAACCCAGATATACACACAAAAAAAATTCTTAAAACATTTCCAGAAATTTAAAATTTTACAAAATCTTATTTCATAACAAAAATTCTAATTTTAGCCATTTTAAAAATATATGACAATATTACGTGCATGGCCTCAATGTATAAAACAATTCCTTATATACAAGGTGGTATTTATACTTAAAAATTCAATTATTTGGACATTTTTAGTGATAAAAAAATAGGATTATAGTTAAACTAAATGTACATGGCTATAAAACAATAGAAAAGATTTAGTTTCAAATGATATTGCAAGATAATTGAAAGACAAATCCATAATTAATAAAGAAGTAATTCTGTAAGTTTTATCATGTGGCAGAAAAAGAGAAGCATGTCAAGCAAGACTAAAGTAGTCCATTTCATACATGTATCTTCTGTATAACCTTCAAAATAGAGTAGATTTTTAATTGTCAATTAGACCTGAAAATTCGAATTTTCTCTTAGCAGCAAGTGGCCAGTAGGCAGTTTTAGTTTAGTAGCCACCCCATCATGAATTTTTTGCAAAATCAATAAGTATATAGTTATATATGCATAATATATATGTAAATATATATATATATATATATATTAGAAAGATATAATAACCATTTTTAACTAATTACGAAATATTAAAATAATAAAATCACTAAAGAAGTTTAACCACGGCTACCATACCGAAAAAAGAAATGAACTGTTTAACTTAATTTGGAGATTAATTAGACTAGATTCATCATCAGGTCTGAGCATCTAACTCTAATTAACCCTAACATATGCTTGTTTCAGATATGGCAATAGTAAGTTACTATAAATACCATAACTCAGACTACAAACATTAAAAGAGGAGAAATTGAAAAATCATTAAAGAATCAAGTATTACCATGATTCGTGACATATATTATATATATACAGTCGAACTCGGTTAATACGAATAGGTAAGAATATGTAAAATTCTTTGTATTAGCAGTTACTCGTAAAACCAGTGAAGGGGGAAAAAAATGTAAAATACATACACACTGTAATAAAAATAATTACTAGAATTAACTAGGGTTATTAGAATTCTTGTGGCAAAATTAACTTTATGTCATTCAATAAATATAGAATTTTTGAGTCTTACCTATATGAAGTTTATTTTTCTTACAGTGTAAATAAATGCACATACGGTCTCATTTCACTTAATTGCACTTTAACAGTTATTGGAAAAATCAGTAAGTTTTGATTGTTTGGTTGGCATATTCATTTGTGCATCTCGCATATCTCGACATTAAAAGCCGAGAGCTATCCGCCGCTTGCTTTCATTATTCGGTCGCATCTCATAAAATCAAGTTAAAGTGTCTACGGCATTTTTAGCTTCAACGTCAGTTACAGGTGTTGATGTTTCGGCCGAATTTTCACTATCGCCGACATCATTATTTTGGTTATTCTCGAGGATATCTTGTAAAATTTCACCCTCTGATAAAAGTAACTGGCGCCAAAGTGCAGTGCAAAAACAAAAGCTTCTAAAGAACTGATTCAAAAAGCTATGAAACACATTTACCATTGGTGTCACAAATTCTTACCATTCTCAACAGTGTAATAAAAGGCATGAAGAGAATGTTTATCAAAACTTTTCCTAAAAGTTTGGAGAGGTAAAACATACATGCCCTAACTATTCATCCCACTTACATATTGTAATAAGGTGGGTTTGACCAGTGAGATACAGGAAATGATATCTTCCCTCGAGGGAGGTATGAATAGAATTTATTTCCCATTCTCTCAAGAAATCTCCCCTCCCTATTTTCATGAGTACGCGACTGCCTTGACGGCTGGAAAATAGCTTGGAGTTGTACCCTACAATGGGTTCGGTTCATGGGGTGAGGGGATTTATGCTCTGCGGACATTAATGTCCGGCAATGTGGCAGGAACAATTACTATATTTTGACAGCTGGTATTCGATGAGACACAGGCCTTTTCTTTTTCTTTTCTAATTAGGATTTCCGTTCTCGTTGAAAATGAAAAAATCGCATTAAAGTGGACAGATATTTTTCTCATATTAGCTGAGATTCTACTTTTATGCTTGTAAAAAGCATGAAACTCTTAATATAATTAAATAATGAATCAAACTTAATCTACAGATTGCTCGTTTTAGCCATGCTCTCGTTTTAGCCGTGCTCTCGTTTTAGCCATACTCCTATAAGTGAGTTCGACTGTATAGTATATATATATATATATATAATTGAAGATATTTTTTACTTGTATTATATATACCTGAGATTGATCATAAATTGAAAATGTTCTGTATAGCAAAAGTGAAAGAAAGATGGACTGAAATGTAAATGTGACATCAAAAAGACTATACGACAAGCTGTTGAATATATTAACAAGAAAGATCAATCATGCATAAAGCATTGATTATGAAACACTTTCCAACTTCAATGCAATTTTATTTAAACATCTCTAAAATGCAATACATTCCTCAGTAATATTTTTTAAATTATCGCAATACTACATTATTATATTTGAAAACTTAAAACTTCATCGAAAAAAATGAACTTCATTCAAATAACGGTATTGAAATATAAATTACCTGGTTTAAACATCTCTAAAATGTGATACATTCCTTGGTAATATTATCATAATACTATAATAATTTATTATATTTGAAAACTTCATTAAAAACAAATGAAATTTATTCAACTGACGTCAACGAAATATAACACGCCTAGCTCTCTCTATAAAAGCAGCATTTCATTCATCAAAATACTATAACAATTTATTTTATTTAAAAACTTAAGACCATGGAGATACAAGTAATTAAACGCTATGCTTAAAACTTCATTGAAAAAATCACGTGCTTCTCTGTGTAAAATCAATGAATATTTCATTCATATCAGCTATATTGCAGACTCCATGAGCTAAATAATTTTGTGTTAAAGAAATGCAGCAATTCTTATACAACTCATTCTACATCTTTTGGTATTTACATTCACCATAAGTGAAAGTTAGGCTTCGTTGTAGAAATAATCAAAGTTGGATGATCATTTAAACTTAAATATATGGTAATTACGTTATTTCAGTATGTAGATGCACAGAATTTAAGCAAAAATAAAGTGGTTTTAGGACGGATACAACACTAAATATGAATTAAAAATAACTTTAAAAATCACGATTTTGACACAAGATGGATGCCATATTTTAGTTTGAAGTGGGTCACGTGATCTCTTCATATAATGGTCACGTGATCTCTTCATATAAAAGGTGTAATTATTATTTTAATTTTTATTTAAAAAACTATTGAATATATTTTGCTGAAATTTTCTTTATATATTTTTTGGGATAATTTGGATATTTCCTAAAACTTTCGAAACAATTTGTGAACTTTAAATTTAATTAAAAAATGCTTGAAAAATTAGGTATCACAGGGTTCAATGCAGGGGTCCCATTTCAGCGCGAACTCGCGAGATTTTCACGAAATCCATAAAAAATCTCACATAAAAATTCAGGCTGCGCGAGAATTTCTCTCTCTCCAGTTTCGGCCTAAAATTATTTTTTCCTTCAAATTGGATACCGAGAAATTCGATGCCCGATGACTAGAGATGCAGATTCGCGGTGGCGAGGTCGCCATTGGCGACTAACATTATTACAGTAAGTCGCCATTTCTGGCAACCGAAATTTCTCCAGAATCCTTTCTTTCCCGCGGCCAGTAGATCGGGACGATTACTTCGCGACCGCAAATCGCGATCAGTCGCCTCGTTGTTGCGAATTGCGGGCCGATTGCTGCAGACCGCGATTCCGTAGCTATGTGTGAATCGCAGTCAATCGCGATTTGGGCACACTGAAAGTACTACGTGTTTCTAATTAGCGAAATATTTTATAGAAAACTATAAGTGTCTCCCCCGCTTGCGCTGTCGCAAATTCGATCAAATAAAATTTTGCTCTTTTTTTTTATAGGATTCTTTCACGGATTTGAGTTATGTTCTTTCCGAGTACTTCCCGCATTTTTCGTGTTTTGCTCATGTTTTCAGCAGACGAAAATTCTTTCCCCCATACACAGTATGTCTACAGGTTACAAAAATCCCGAAAATGTCGTGAAATTGACCATACATGCCCCAAAAATGTCACAAAATTTGAACAAAGCCACGAATTTTTTATCAGAGACATTCCTTTCTTACATCTGAAAATCTGTTCCTCCGTGGTTGCGAAAATGGCGCTCGCATACAGCAATTCCCACAGTTTCTGAGATGACCAATGAATATCTTTTTGCCATTTTTACAATATATTTGGATCGACTGCATTTTTTTATAATTATTTCGTTTAATACACAAAGAATAAAAACCAAACCATTTTTCTACCGTATTATTAATAAAATGAAGGGTTGTTTTGCAGCAGCATCACGAAAATCTGCATTTGTACGCGATCCTCGGCATACCTCGTTTAATTTGAAAAATATTTCCCACTTTTCCAATCTGTTTGCATCGACTACAGTGTTTGTAATTGTTTTGCGTTTTATACAGAAAAATTATTTTACAAACGTATTATTTATGAAATAAAGGACTATTTTGAAAACAAAAAGAAGAAAGTCGACACTTTTCAAACAAAATGGCTAAAATCACATGACTGGCTTGAGATTCAACAAAACGATGATGCAACCCTTATTTTCTGCAAGTTTTGTAAGAAATACAAAAAAAAAAAAAAAATCCATTTTCAAATGGCAAGTCAAAATGATTACCTAATTCTATTTGCCTAGTGAAATAGTTTTCGTCGATATTCGCCTTCGGTGATCAAAAATCGTTAAAGTTTTTAATTGCTATTGCTGCACGAAAATTGATCATAAAATGCTTTTAAAAATCAAAATATAAAGTAAATAGTCGACCCTCGACTTTTGCAGTTTACAGACAAAAAAATCGTAAATTCGCATGAGAGTCATTTTACTTAAAATAACCTATGTAGACCCATTTTACTTAAAATAACCCAAGTTTTTATATCAGCAAATAAAATCATAACGTAAGCATGGGGAAAGTCAAGAATTTGAGTATTTTTGCTAACAAGTGGGGGGGGGGGGGGGGGGGAGGTACAAAATTACCAAAAATGTGCTTACTTAATACTTAAACGACTCATTTATTTTTAAAAAGAATGTTAAAAGAATGTTAGTTTTAAGAATTAAAATATTTAAATGTCGAAGAATATGAGTTACAGTTAATGCTTTCTTTTTTATTACTTTCTAAATTAGCATGGTAAAAAAAAATGAAATTTTAAGTTTCTCTCCTTATGACAGAAAATCTCTCCCAAAATTTTCTGGAAGGAGAGAAATTCTTCCCCTCTTTTCCTTACTTAGTGGGAGCCTTGGTTCAATGTATTTCATTTTTTCAACCCGGGTTCAATGTATTTCATTTTTTCAACCCAGGTTCAATCCAAAACTAATTGGGGGATATTATTCATTTATATTCCCATAGGTCCCACAGATTGAACAACATACTAAAATTTCATTTTGATAAAGTCATTTTTACGGCAGTTATCGTGCTAATGGACAGACAGACAGAATGAACAAAGTCATAAACACTTTTCAACTTTGTTGTAAAGTGTTAATAAAACAGGTACTAAATTGGTATAAAATACCCCTTTTTCCTTGTACCATATATAAGTTAAAAGAATGGAATAAGAATTACATGTGGTAAAGAAAGCTGAAAAAATTTTTTAATTACACATTAAGATGAAAGTATTTTTCAGATAAAAGTGCAATAATCAAGCATATTTACTAAAATGCATTTGGTTATAAAAATAAAACATTTAGAATTATTTTTAGCTTGGTGAAATAGAGGAAAGAGGGGAAAAGCATTTTAATTGTACAGTTGAATTATTCAGTTTTGGAATTTTGATAGAAAGATGGTTAGAATAACATAACAATTTTCCAAATATGCATGTTCACAGCAAAAGTAAAAAAAAATATAAAAAAATCTAATGTGGGCGACACATGACTTTCCTTATATAATGCAATGAATTTACTCCTTTTACAGTCAAAAAATTTTTTATTCTTTTAGTAGATACTTATATTCGTTCCAAGATATTGAATTTTCTTCAATTAGTCGTCACTTTCATTGATTTAGCGTCATTTTTATCAATTTGACGAGATTTTTGTTAATTTGGTAACAATTAAAAATGTCACCAAGTTGGCGACATTCCGCCAAATTCGTCGCTAAAATCTCGCCAAGCATTATGGACGGAGAAATAAGTTATTCTTACAGCAGATAAATGACTATTGCAGTTCAAATACAAAAGTATTACTCAAAGTATCTTTTTTCATGAATGGAATGAGCTAGTTCCACGAGAATGACATCACCAAATTTATCGCATGGTACATATGAAAATATTTCCATATGAAAAGTACAATGTACATATATGTACATATTTACATATGAAAAGTGAACATGTTTCTCAATAGGAAATCTTTTTTTTTTTTTTTATATATAACTTTTTGATAATTTTTTTGAAAAATGTGCAATATCTCGAGAACGGTTCATGTTAACGTTTTAAAATTTATGTCAATCATTTTCTAATGAAAAATTACATAAGAAATGTCTATTTGCATAACTTTATTAGCGGTTTTGATTTTTTGACGATTTTTTCAAAATTTCACAAAAAAATTTAGGGGGGGTTCTGAACATTTGATTGCGTATAAAAACAATAGGCTTCCAGTGTTTACGGATTGTGATTTTTGTACCAAATTTCGTTCGAATCGGTCCATTCGTTCGTCTGTTATCTTCTCCAGACTCACTGACACACACACATACTTTCACACACACACACACACACATCACTTCAAAAATGTTTGATTCGTGATCAGGGATGATTGAAACGTGCTCTCCTGTCGAAAACTCGAATTCGAATTTTCAACCCCGTCACAATACTTTCCTTATACATTATGTATATAAGGAAAGTAAAAATTTAATATAATTGGCAGAACTACTAGAATGAGATTTAACATTTACATACATTTATTAACAAATACAAAACTTATTCATTGGGAAAACATTTGTAGTTTTGGAAGCTCTTGTAATTTTTCTCAGAAATATAAACTATAATCTTATCTCCACAGGAATGAATAAAATTTCAAGTGGTTAATATTACAAAATAAATGCAGCTTGAAAAGAAACTAAAGTCATAAAGCTCACTAACAGGGAGTGTTCCTAAAACTTATAATCACTTTCACAGTACATTGACTAACATCAAGAAGTTAGTTGCATGTTTGTTAGTAATCTTCAGCACTGAAGAGTTGATAACTGACAGCAAGAATTTGAAGCACATAGCAAATTTTTCTCACTAACATCGTAGTTATTATCTACTTGATGCTGAAGAACATGAAACTGCTTCATTGATACTGATATTAGTGTAATGGGGGCATATTAATAAACAAAAATGTTTTATTTGAAAATTTCAGGTTTGAAAAATTAGCTAAATAGTAATGAGATTTCCATGATTTTGTAAACACCCTGTTTAGATTTATATGAAATACCTTAAAGTCGTTTTATACAGTAGTGAAGCATTATAAAATAATGGAGGAGACATAAAACCATTGACCAAACCTAACAAATAAAAAGTTTCATGTGGTATCATTTAACATAGTTGCATATAAAATACAATATAATGGCTGAACTACAATGAAAAAAATCTGATGTGGGCAGCACATGACTTTCCCTGCAGACTTATATTCACGTTCTCTTTATTTTAATTACATTTAATTCACTTTTAATTCAATTTTCGTTCTCATTTGATAACTGGACTTCTTTTCAAAGGTGGCGTAGAGAAAATACGAAAAACTAAAATATCCCAAATATCTCGAGAATGGTTAGTCCTAGTGTAATAGGGTTGGTCTTATTCTTTTCTTCGTCAAAAATTACGTATTAAACAAGTATTTAATGGATATATTTGATCATACGTAGTGTTTTATTTTAGATTTTGGTGATTTTTGCAGGTCATTTTTCAAAAAAAGGCAGGTTATTTTTTTTCGAATCATACCAAAATCTAATCAGCACCAAATTGTCTCACAGGTAACTTATCTACCAAATTTTGTGAAATTCGGTCCATTAGTTTTTCAGCTAGAGTGGATACAAGCTTTTGCGGGCCATTTCGCAAAAAAAGGCGGGTTCTTTTATCCCGAATCATACCCAAAATTAATCAGCACCAGAATCGCCCACAAGTGACCTACCTACCAAATTTTATGAAATTTAGTCCACTAGTTTTTTAGTTAGAGAGGATACAAAATCGGCACAGACAGACAGACACACAGACGTCACGCTAAAAATAGTTTTTTCGTATTCTAGAGGTCTCGAAACGTGTAGATCCGTCAAAAACTCGAGTTGCGATTTTCGGCATGATTCCAATACTTTCCCTATACATTACCATGTAATGCAGGGAAAGTAATAAATTAATGGCATTTTGCAATTCTGTTATTATAGGGGAATCCTAATTTTCAGTTTCTCTGTGGAACCAATTAAAATAAGTTATATGTGGGAAAATACAATACACTAGAGACTATAATTTAAATAGTATACAAAATTTAAGATAAGCAGGTAAAAAAATAAATATACCACACACAAAGATTTACGCTTTAACTTGTTAAAAGTTAAATTTATAATTTACACACAAAAAATTCCAAACATATAAAAAAATGTTCAAACTCCTATAATTTAGCAAATTTCTAAATCAAATTTTAACTTTTAAAATAACTCTTCAGAGTCCTCAGACAATAAACACTACATTTGCAGAAATTAAACGATTAAGAAAATTAGCGAAATTCTACATCTTATGCACGCCTAATTGGGTTATGGCAGTTAACTGATAGAAGGTACATATGCATTTTCTTTCAGTCCTATTTCTAATGAAATATCCCAACAGAGTTAAACATTTCAAGATATATCTCTTCTGAACAATATGCTGGCATTTGGGAGTCAGAGCAAAAATCTGTCTTACATCTCCTTTTGTATATTCACACAGAAAACATTTATCATTTTTACTAAAATAAAAGTTATTTGGTTATAAATTGTTTGGGTAAACAATGTCTCTTGTCACTCTTGGCATTTCGCACTGATCTTATATTGCATGCAATATAGGTTACATAAAATTGTCTTTTTCCCTATATGCTTTGAATACGTTGCCAAAATGCTTCTTACATTAATCCATTTAGAAAGTCAAATAAATATATTATAATCTATTAAATAAATATATATTCATTCTATTAAATAAGTATAATAAATATATATTCTACTAATCAAATATATGTGTGTGTGTATATATATATATATATATATTCTACAAAGGAAAGTAATTAATAAAATAATAAGTGAAGAACATTACATAAAGCCATCCTTAATTAGCAACCATAAATGTTTTACTTAACTTTTATATCAGTGTAGTGTAATTCTGATGCATTTTAAATCTATTATATGATGCATCTTATTCACCAATATTAATTTTTTTACTGTCACACTAGTGGTTGTTAAATATAGCACAAGCTGCCACTGCATATCATTATATAGTTTTTCTTAAATCTATTTTTCTATGCAGTTATTTTTAAATTTACTATACATTTAAAAGGGTTCATACTCAAATTTGGCAGAAACTCCCAGAGTTTTCCAGAAGAATTTTCGCAAACTTCCATAGTCTGAATCACGACATTTTGAGTATATAATAACTCCCTCCCACCCACCCACATGAGTTTTTAGTGAGATTTTGAGCTGAATTTAAATTCCCTTAGAATTCCAGGTTTGCCCTATTCACCCTGAAGTGTATGAACCCTGATTTAATAATAATTGAGCATTTGCTTTTTTTTTTATCACAAATGTTCAGTTAGTTTGATATTTTCTTATTTCGAATTGAAATTTTTTTCGAAAATCTGATTGATCTCTTACCAACAGATATTAACATTTTCGTACCCCAGAATTTCTTGAGGTGATTTAGTCAAATTTCAAAACTCCATGAATTTTATTTAAATTTCACTGTAATTTCCAATTCATTTTTTTTTCATTTGATATAATCCAATATATTTGTATCCAAATAACAAACATCAGTAGAGAAATTTGATCCTAAAGGAAAATGTAATAACATTAAGAAATTTTAAATATGAAAACTATATTTATATGACAATGAACATAAGTGAAATGATAAGAAGTGTTTAAATAAAATTGCAACCAAAACTAACTAAAATTTTAAATTATATAAATTACAGTTGTAATTATAATTAACTAAAATTTTAACATAATTTAACTAAGACATAATAAACATTAACTAAAATGTAATTAAATACTGAAAATTAATGCATTTTTAAATTAGAGCACCAGGGTTCAATTAAAAAAAATTGCATGGAAATACATGGTACAGCTAAGTACCTGATCATTGTTAATTGTGTGTCCTTTGAGCTTTAAAAAAAAATAATAATAATAAATAAAACAGATATTTTTTTTTAATATTTGTTTAAAATATAATCTGTTTCACATATTTTTGAACAAAAAAATATCAAAAAGTATGTACTTTTCACTTCATAAAAATGCAAATCTGTTATTTCTGTCATTGCTCACAGTGATGAATTGAGGTTTTATCGCCTAATTGAATCGGCAAAAAATTTAAATAATGAAAATAGTTGAAACATAAGAAATTACAATTTTAACTTTGAAAAAACCTCTCAATTATATAAATTTTAATGGTATTATTTTGTGAAATTGCTGATATGTATTTATCCCTAAGATTCAGTGACATTATGTTATCCAAAAAATCAACCTTATCATCGGTCAGATAACGATAGCAGTGATTTTAGTGAGTTGAAGAATACTATTTTGAGCTTTGTTCCATATCTGTTTGAAGTTTTGGAACTTTGCTATTAACAGGTAAATGAAAAATACAATTTAATTACTCATTTTTGATGACTATATTTATTACCTGCCATTTCTGACATGCATGTAGTTATTAATAATATGAATTAAAATTTGAAAATGCTGTGTCTCCTGTTACAACATAAAAGCGCGTTATGCATAGTGCATACTTCATTTTCTAATGTTAGTTTTGATTTCCGTGCAAAACAAAAACAAACTCATGTCATTCTTGTTATGGTCATTTCTGACATGGGAATATAATGAATATAATTAAAATTTCTTTAACCATGTTAAACAGCTCCATCATTCATTAAAAATTTTAAGAGGCATTTGTAAGAACTCATTCTGGGCAAAAAGTTTGAAAATCTCTAAAGTTATAAAACATTTTTTTTTGGAACTTGAAAATTGACGAGTATCAGATATAAGTATATTTTTTAGTATGTTAATAATTATAGCAAAATATGTTGACATAAGAATGATACAAATTATATTAATATCAGGGTTCAAGCTGTTCCAAAATATGCTGTAGCAAAAATGTTAAAATGAGAAAAACAGTTGTAGAAAAATGCTAAAGAAAATTAGTTGCTTTACAAACAAGTTCTTTCTTAGTTCCCTTCGCTATGCACTTAGCTTGAACAACATGATTGTGCTCAATAAGTCCCTCGTGCTTTTTCAAAGTGTCGACCTTATATACAACATAGCATAAAAATTAAAAAACCATTTGCAAGTATGCCGTTGGGAAGCATCGATTATTTTTTCTTTCTAAAATACATGTATAAAAGGTTTTTAAATAAACGTTATAATATATTCTGTTAACAAATGAGAAAAAAAATTTTAAAATATCTAATACATCATTCCCATGTTGTTTTTTTGCATAGATACTGATATTTTATTATTTCTTACAGAAAATTATTTTTAGCTGTGCTTCCACTTCCAGTGGGTATTGGGTTAAAAATGCAATAAACAGAAAAATTGTGGTGAAAACATTCCTTTGTAATATTTTAATTTCCTCACAGAACATCGGTGTCATAGAAAAAGGGTTGGGCATAATAAGGAGTATAACGACTACTTCTCTTGTGACATTTCGGTCGTTACCTGCTTTACTCCTGAACCCTCATTCTGTAACCCCTACATCTTCAACGTCTTTCCTGCTGATCATGGGAAAGCATTTGTTTCGCAAACGGCCCATCAGGTTTCATAAAAATCACGTTATTTTTGCAGAAAAAGAAAGATGAAATTTCTATTTTAAATCCTCAATGTAGTAGTGTTAAATATTTTTTAAATACAGAATTTTATAATAAACCTAATATTCAAGAATAACTACAACGATAAACCCTGCTTCTTTAATATATTCATTTTTTACTTTTTCAGTGCTGCAAGGACTGAGAATGGAAAAGTATCTCCAACCATTTACGATCAAATATACAAAACTATTTCTTTATCATAGCATGCCAAGTCAAAACATTCTTATTTGTTTATGCCGAACTTTCAATCAAAACAAAAGTAAGACAGAACATAAAAGCACTTGGAAGGGCAAACGATTTATTCTGAAGTCAAAAGAAAAAAGTTTCACAAAGTTGTGTTTCTTAAACGAATTTAGCAACAACACATGTATAATAGAAGGCACCAGGGTTGGTGAGTAGCCTCTAGCATGCATTCTTCTTTCCTTTTGTGTTCTGTTTCAGTGTGATCTGTTAGGAGTTATTCATGGCCTGACCTTGGAAATGGGGAGGGATGCATAGCAGTCACATCGCAGTTGACTCCGATTTGAACTAGAATGGGGAAAGTCTAATAACTCTACCCTTTATGGGGTGCTCTAGAGTATGTAGAGAAGGGGGGGGGGGATTGAGCCAACAGGTGTAGGATTCAAAAAATAACATTGGTGGAAAATAAATATCAACCCCTTAGCAGAATCTGCCGTATATAGGATAACTACAGCATCTGCTGCTGGACTGATATTTAAGTAGTATCTCACTATTTAATGGTGGACACTAATTTTTATTTTCTCTGGCATGTTGCGAAAATACCAACCATAGTTTAATCCCTGATTAATAAACATAGATAAAAAATATAAATTATATGTTTTATATGTTATATTAGAAATTTATTCTAAGGCTATTTTCATCTTTTTTTTGTACATTTGTGAAAACTTAGTTTCATACAATGCATTATGAAACTCAAGAACATTTTACGTTAAACTCGTAAAGCTAATGATATAGTAAGATACTATACATAAAAGTTAATGTGGTCACTACTGATTTTGAAAATGCAAAAGTGTTTAATACAATAGAACCCCTAGAATGTTTAAAAATTTGCAAATGCATCAAATTAAAATATCATATAATAATATCCTCTACTTTTAATCAATGAAAATAAAAAACCTATGGAAACTTTTCATGAATAGAAATTGGTAAAACTATATACATACAGTGACACAATTTCTTTTCACTTTTAAAATTAACTTTATGTTTTTTTAAGCCAAAAATTTTAATTTTTGGTATGTGCAAAGTGATAAATTCAATCATGCATCCTACAGATACCAAATTGCAAATTACCATTACAAAAATCAATCCTAAGCTGTGGGATAAATGGTGTTCAAAACAGTCTGATAATCAAAAACAATATTTGTCAAACAACAATGTATTACAGTGGAGCATATCAACTTGGTAGCAGTACTTACATTTCTATTGGTTCAGAAAGATCAGGACCCAAATATTCAACAACATACAGAACTCGAGAATGGGAAATAATTTTCACATTTGCTGTTACATAGTTACTAAATGAAAATTCATTCCAAGCAGCATACTGCAAAAAAAAAATTATGTCCATTTAATATTTCTGCCTAATGTAATTTAACAATATTATAAATATTTTCTCTGTGAGAAAGGCAAAACTTATCATAATTAAATACATATCACCGTGAATAATGAAACTTAAAACAATATACTTATTGCAATTTTTAAAATCTAACATGGCCGGCACATGACTGTCTCTACATAATGCAGTGACTGCACACACTTCTTTCACAGCAAACTAATATGTACAAGATCCATGGCACAATGTTTTTGATAATCGTTAACATTTGGTGTTTTTTCTAGATGACAATGTCTATTTTGATATAAAAAATTAAATTATATTTCGTGAAATTCTAACTTGACAATTAGAAATTTGATTAATCCATATATTAAATGATTTTATTGATTACAAAATAATAAATTTTCATCAATTTTGGTGTCATTTTTGTTAATTAAGCATTATGGTGATTTTTGTGATTGTCAGTTTCATTTCCGTATTGTCAAATCTGAAATGACAACGGGGGAGAGGGGGGGGGGAATCACAAAATCAGCTTTAAACATTCATAACTTTTAAACTAATTAAAATTAAAAAAAAAATTTATGAGGTATCTCAGGGTCTGATTTAAAATACCACTTTACTAAATATAGTAACTGCATCTTTCAGATTCTATGTGGCATGTAAACACACCACATTCTCTTTTATTATTATGGACTATAAGATTTGGGCTCAAGTGCCAGGATTTTCTGAAGAGATTAATCATTTCAATGTGAAAAACTGTATGCTTTATTTTAACAAAGATTTTACTTTTAAAACATTTTTTACAGCAGTTTCAAAGATTTCTTTCAAAGACAGCTTGAAGTTCAGTGAAATTATTAATATTGCTCACCTAGAAGCTTGAAAATATAAATATTTAACATTTTTAATCATTATCATTACCCATTAGATTTTATAATTTTGAATATACCAAAATCAATATTGAATGAGATTAATATTACTGTGTTTGATTACATCACATTATTCTATTAATATTTCTTTAATGTTAACTTTTTGAAAAATTTACTTTTAGTATGAAGTGCAAGATTTTTTCTACATCTGATCACTGACTCTGCAATTTATGTGTATGTCCTTAATACTTGAACGTATGTGTGTGCCTGCTAAAAGCAAAGTTGTGAATTAAAAATAGATATTGGGAAAAAGGGATCCCATTGTAGTTGCTTCAATTTACGAATTGTGTGAGTAATTCAGTTCTACAAGCCTTTTACTTTCTTCATACTGAACATGGAACAGGGTATAGTATTAAGCAGCTACATTTAAACCACAATACTTCCAAAAACTGATACAATTCACATTAAGTTCTTCAAATTCACTCAGAAAACATTAAAAACTTAATGTTAAAAATGTTCATCTGGGATATAAGCTAATAATGCATATTTTACTAACGGAAATTATTTAAATATACTCACAGTGTATGTACTGCGATACAGTATTATTCCTTGCTGTTCATACCATTCAAATCTCTGTAACATATTCATCTCTCTATCAACCCTCCAAATAAATGGTGTCTTTTCATTAACGTCAGATTTAGCGACTAGAAAACGTTCCTAAAAAGAAACAAATTATATAACATTTAACAACTGTATATCATCAAGAAATTTAATATGGATAAACACAAAAAATATACAGTACATTTATATGCAATTTGATAATAGCAAGTAGCAGAACAAAGTATATGCTAAAATAACAGCACTGTGAAATTGATCATGCTTCATCTCTGTTTCCAAACAGTACTTTTCTGAATAACTAGCTTACAGCTTATAACAAAGGGAGCACATGTATACATGGCATAAACAAAGAATAAATCTGTTCACCCGTCAAAATACATTCAAGACTGCTGTGATAAAAATTTATAGAAATACTTCGTAGACTACATATAGTAATTATAAAACATTTTGGTAACAACTGGTTTCGAAGGCAAAAAAGTTATTTAATTATTTGAGTTGCCAAACTTGCTTGAATAAGTTCACATATTACTTGTCCTGAAGAAATCTATTTTTGTTTTTTTTTGCCTTTGAAACCGGTTGATATCTATCAATACTGCATATTGTAGCTTTACTGGAAGATTTTTACTTAAAATATTTATTTTTTAATTTTATTTAGAAGATTTTTACTTTGTACTGCATGTTGTAGTTTTATACGAAGAATCTATAAACTTTTGATCACATTTCATAATTTACAATAAAAAAATTCCTAGCGAGATTATTAAGATTTGTCAATATTGGTGATTATTATTTGTTTTTGTCTGAATCAAAAATTGCAAATTGTCATTAAAATTCAGATAGCTTTAAAGAAATAAACAAAATTGCTCATTATGTTTTAAGATTAAATCATACCTGCATGGGAGGTAATGGTTTGTATGGCTTTCCAAAATATTTTTTGCATCTGTAACACATTTTTACAATACAATAGGCAAATATGATAAAAAAGGAAATACAGGAACAAATACATCAAGATCATATAATGCAAATTTTCTTGTAAGCCCCAAAGTGGTAGATATGATAATTGTTAAAGGTTGATTCTGGCTTGGGAGACGATTGGGGATCAATGGAAAAAAGTTAATTAAAATTTGCCAATATAATAAATAACTAAATATCTTTTAGTATAATAATAAATACTTAAAAATAGTAGCATTCAATATTTTCACAAAATGAGCACTAAAATTTTAAAAGAAATATGCAACATAAATAGTGGAATATTTGTTCATGAATTGCTATAAAAATTTTATATTATACTGGAAAATGCACCCGCCGTTTTCCGAAAGTTAAAGCATTGTAGTTACGAGGCATGTTTTTTATGTAAGTACCGTTTTGCGATTCCGCCGCCGCAGCGCTACGGTCGGCGTTCCGTGCATGCGTGCTGGTTACCTACATCTCTTGTCTACGCACTGACGCCATTACAGTCTGATTCTTCATTGTATACGTTGTTTACTGAGTGTTTAAGATGCCTCCGACAATCGTGAGTCCCGCCGATTGTGAAGTACGGGCTGTTATACGATTTCTTAGTGCTAAAGGCGTAAAACCGATCGATATTCATCGTGAGATCTGTGAAGTTTACGGACAAAACATTATGAGTGATGGAATGGTAAGGAAATGGGTGAGAGCATTTAAAGATGGCCGCACAAATGTGCATGATGAAGAACGGAGTGGGCGTCCTTCGGTCTTTAATGAAGATTTGGTGCAGAAAGTGGAAGAAAAGGTGAGAGAAAACAGACGCTTTACAATTTCATCAATGTGCGACTGGTTTCCTCAATATTCTCGTAGTGTTTTGTATCGCATTGTGACCGAGAACTTGAATTACCGGAAATTGTGTTCACGTTGGGTTCCAAAAATGTTGACGGATTTGCACAAAACACAACATTTAGGCAGTGCATTGACTTTCCTTGAGCGGTACCACAATGAAGGTGAAGATTTTTTAGACCAAATTGTTACTGGTGACGAAACATGGGTGGCCTACGTCACACCAGAATCAAAACAACAATCCATGGAATGGCGACATTCATCATCACCCAAAAGAGTGAAGTTTAAGCAAACAATTTCTGCCCGGAAAATCATGTGCACAGTTTTTTGGGACAAAAAAGGAGTATTGCTAGTGGAGTTTCTGCCTCGTAATGAGACAATCAATGCAGCGTCTTATTGTGAGACATTGAACAATCTGCGTCGTGCAATCCAGAACAAAAGACGTGGCAAGTTGAGTAAGGGTATCGTTTTGCTGCATGACAATGCCCGTCCACATGTGGCTAATCGGACCAAAGATCTCATCAAATCTTTTAAATGGGAAACTCTAGATCATCCTCCATACAGCCCTGATCTGGCGCCCAGCGACTACCATTTGTTCCTGCACTTGAAGAAACACCTGGGTGGTCAGCGTCTTCAAGACGATAACGAAGTCAAAACAGTTGTGATACAGTGGTTAACAAGTCAGGCGGCAGAATTTTATGAGGAGGGTATTCAAAAACTGGTGCCACGTTATGACAAGTGCCTCAATATTCACGGAAATTATGTAGAAAAGTAGATTAAGGTACAGGCTTTCATGTAGAAATAAAATTATTGCGATATCTTTGCACGTCTTTTTTTAATTCCAAAATGGTACTTAAAAAACATGCCTCGTATATGTTACCAAGAGCTGCTGTCACATTGACAATGTCAGCCAATTTTATTTTAACAAAAGTTTTAATATAATGCATGTGATTATATATAATTATATTAGATGTATGTATTTATCAGGATTTGATTTAATCAGAATCGCTTTACAAATTGCGAATCAAATTTGCATACAGAACAATGAAAAACAATTGTAACGATTTGCAGTAGTAGTATTGTAACAATTTGCACATCTTCCAAAGCGAGTCTTCCTTCGCAAATTTGATTCAAAAATTCCACACTAACATGTGCATACTTTCAAACGGATGTATGACAACACGACGCCATAGAACGTGTACTGTAAAATTTCTAATAAAAAGAGTGTTTTTACCGATAAGAGCAACTTCACATCGTTTCTTACCACGGCTTCAAATTAACTTTATTTATCACAAAGTAAAAATCTGTCTTAATACTTTGCAATGAATATTTTGCGATGTTACTCCCATGCGGCAGCAGTTCCGTATATCACGCAGTTTGCACGAAAAATTTTTTCTTGTGAAACCAAGAAAATAATATTCCGCAGATACACTTTTTACGTTTTTTTCCTGAAGAAGTACCACTTTTCCCAAAAATTTCATCCGTGGCTTCGTCTAGGACAACTGTGAACTGTCATGTCCCTCAAATTCACCATATACATGTGAATTTGAGCCTAACTTATATATATCTATATATATAAGTTAAGTTCTCTTCTTAAATGACGGAAATAAGATTTCATTATTCTTGAGTGTATAGGGGAAGGATGAGCTATAAATCGTTGCGATTTTCCTAAATCTGTTCAATTTTTTTTTTAGCTTACTTACAGGAATTCAATTTCTGGTAAAAAATAGTCTGGCTTTTTATATCACTAAGAAATAAATCATTTTAGCTTTTGTGACATGTCTTCGATTGTGGTGTGCTGCTCAATTACTGCAAAATTCTTGGAGAAAGTGCAAACATTTAAAGAAAAAGTGCCATCACTGCATTGGCAGTAGGGAAATTTGGCCCACTAATTTTTTGTTACCAAACTTCTAATGTGCATTTTTTACAGATTCCCGAAATAAATTTTACTAAAATATGAAAAAAAAATTTCTATAAAAACTATAACATGTTATTTAAGATCTTCTGATTGGCTACTTCAAATATTAAACCTCCCCAGTCAATTCTAAAATTTCCCAGAAAAATCAGATTCTTTTCATTTTCGGGAAAATTTGCAAATAAAATATATCTGGATTTATTTTTTATAAGTTTTTAACACAATGTCTTCCTTAAATATATTTTTAAATGAAATCCTCCGGTTGAATGAAATGGGTATTTTAGGCAGATCCTCACCCCATTATTTAGCAAAACATTTATTTTAGTATATTTATGGGGTGTGTTGCATTTATTAGTCAATACTTTACTAAAAAAATGTTAACAATACTGCAAACATCTGCATTTAGACACACACAATTGTCGGTATATTTTATTTTTAAATATTTTTTAATCTGTTTGCATCAACTAATATTTCTATATTTATTTTGCTATTTATACAAAGAAATTATCTTTGAAACATAATAAATGAAATGAAGGTATATTTTACTTATTGTATATTGTACTAAACCTCCCCAGTCAATTCTAAAATTTCCCAGAAAAATCAGATTCTTTTCATCTTCGGGAAAATGTGCAAATAAAATAAATCTGGAGTTATTTTTTATAAGTCTTTAACACAATGTCTTCCTTAAATATATTTTGAAATGAAATCCTCCTGTTGAATGAAATGGGTATTTTAGGCAGACCCTCACCCCATTCTTTAGCAAAACATTTATTTTAGTATATTTATGGGGTGTGTTGCATTAGTTAATACTTTACTAAAAAAAATGTTAACAATATTGCAAACATCTGAATTTAGACACACACAATTGTCGCATTAGCCTTTGGGTTGGTCGTGTGGTCTGGGTTTTCTACACACAATTGTCGGTATAGTTTATTTTTAAATATTTTTCATTTTTAATCTGTTTGCATCAACTAATATTTCTATATTTATTTTGCTATTTATACAAAAAAATTATCTTTGAAACATAATAAATGAAATGAAGGTATATTTTTAGAATAACGTTATTAAAAAATTATTTATTATTTAGGCATAATTAAAACACATTTAAAGAGCCCACTGAAACCCTTTTTGTTGAAATTTTCTGTTTGCTTTTCAAAAACATTAAATGCAAATTTTAATTGCTAATAAAAAAACAAACACTGAATTGCTACACAATATAGATTTTGTATATCAATAGTTGCTACACAATATTTTTTTTCTCTAAATCGAACTCTGTACTATAAATAATAAATACTGTAAAATTAACAATCTACAAGATCACATAAGTGCCCTGTTTGCTTGTCTTATTATAATTATGTAATAGTAAAATAAAGTGGAGATATAGTAAATAAAAATCGATAAAATATCAATAAATTCTTAAAGGGGTCGACGGTCAAAACTGTTTGGGGACCCTGTTGTACACTTTTAATTTAGTAAAAATCAACTTTTGGAATTTGAGAATGTATTAAAAAAGTTTAAATTGAGTGAAAATAAAATTTGGACACTAAAATTACATTTGGTGGGTAATGACAAAAGAAATAAAAAAAAAACACAAAGCTACAATATTTTTTTTTTTAATTGGCACTTTACTAGAAGGTATGGGTGAGGGAATATATTCCAGATTTGGATTCAGAATGTTACTATGAAGTAGGCATGATTGTGAATGCCTAAATTTTGAAAATGTCAAAAGACCATGGAAAGTAACAATCTCGGTTACAGTATAAACTGCTGGTGAGGGCAGTGGTAAATGGTCTGGACTCAATTTTCAAGATGAACATTGGGTTCATCCCCCCCCCCCCCCCCGTTGGATTCACCTGTGAAAAGCTCTTGGATGTCATATAAGTTAACAAGTTAGTACTATGAGTTAGTAGTTAGTACTACAAGTTAGTATTATTACTGATTTACTTTAACTGATTTTACATTAATATAAATTTGTAATGAGTATGTAAATGCATTTTTTTATGCATCTCTTAACCCATTTTTGATTCACATATAAACATTTGCATTAAGAGATAATTACAGACAATTTTAAACTTTTAACATTATTTAACATTCAGCAATATATAATAGCCTTCATTCTCTCAATCGGTTAACAAAATTCAGGATTTGCAATGTTTTGATATTTGTTTAAAAACATCAAGCAAATGTGCCTAAAGCAAGCATTTGAGTTACTCTGCTATACAAACATAGCTAAATCATCTACTCATAGAGAGCAAACAACAGGATACTACAATAACACAGAAATCAAGAAGCAATATGGCAACAAAGAAAACATCTACAATAACGAAAATATAACACAGACGGAAGTCATAAAATTAATGTTAAGTGCTCAAATACCAAGGAGATTCCATTTTTTAAATACACATGATACAAGAAAATAATTTAATTTTAATATTTTTATACACTAAGTGTAGTTTTCTATATGAAACATGACTGCCAAGGAAGCTACTACCTATAACCAATTACAGTCAGTCCCCATTATTGCATTACCCATTTAAACCACCATTCAGTTTAAGTAATTGTTATTAATTGTCACAGAAAATTTATATATAACAACATTTTTCAAACTGCATTCTGAGAGATATATTGATATAGTATTCATAACACCATACAAACATATCTTGATCTAGTTCTTCAATGAACATGAGGTGTTTTCTGTAATAAAATCAAATCAAACATAGAAATAATAAATAATCAATTATTTTATTTGTCATATTAAACATAGTTTGAAATGTTTTTAATAATAACCTAAGTCATTTCACTAAATACTTTCGGTTAATAAATTTTTATTCATTTCAAATATTTTTTGTTCATTTCAAATATATCTAGTTACCTAAATTCAACTTGACATTTAAATAGAGTATTCCTTTTTTTACTTATATGAAACCAAGTTTCTGTGTTACATTCTAATAAAAATAATATAAAAAAATGACCGATGTATCTCCTGAAACAATAATTAAACATCCCAGCATAATTATTTGGAATGTTAGGTAATTTTATAATTCAAGAAAACATACAAGTTGCAGTTTTGGTTTTCCCTTTTAAAATGCCTTGTTAACTCTGTGTGCAACTTGTTAAAATTGAATTTAAAAAGATTTTTTACTTCATTAACATGTTACTAAAACCATGGAGAGAAAATCTTAATTACTGACAAAAAATTGTAAAATGCAGAGACATGCTATACTGCTGAATCGGCCTATCTCTGATACAATGGAGCTTGAAAAATAGTACGTAAGAAATATTATTAATTTCAATCTAAATAACATATTTATACAATTCTAATTTTATACTGAACGCTTTAAATATCTAAAAATTATGTTTACTATTTTATTTATTATTTAATAAATTTTCGATTTAAAAGAGATATTTTAGAATAAACTTGTAAATATAAATTTACAATTTGAAAACCAATATTTTCAAACTGAATAAAATAACTTTATATTCACAGCAATTTCCTATGAAAATCTTATTTCCATAACAGTTAAATTTTTAAATTATTTGGTTAATTGTACAAAATTTTTCTTAATAATTAAAAAAATATGAAGCGTTTAATTTTGTCTAGAGTGTAATGATTAGAAATTGGAGATGGCTGGAAAAATATACTTGGATTCTTAACAATGCAAGAGAATATACACAGAATTATGCAATCATACTGTTATGATATCAAAGTAAATTTTTCTAATCTTGAAAATAAAAACTTGATTAGACGCAGCATATAAAGGTTGAATAAAGATATCAACAGGCTTCAAAGACAATAAGGAGCCTTCTTCATCAGGCTAAATAAGAACACCAATATCAACAAAGGCAAAAACATGTCTGTCAAATCAACCAGTTACCTTTGTACTAAGGGCAGCAACATGTTAAATCTTCAAATCGATTTAATTAATAAATGAATGACAAATCATTAGATTTTAAATGTCATTTTATTAAACATTCACCAGACGTACATAAAATTTAAAAGCCAAAGCACTTTCGGGTATCATCATACCCTTCCTCAGTGGAGTTAAATAAAAATCATGCTAACATACTTAAATACTATCCATTACCGGCAAGTTGAATTTGCATATTATAAAATTAGCATCACTACTAAACACGTTTAATGCATCCACAAGAAAATCACCAGAACCAGATTAAAAATTCACAAAATTACAAATACAAGAAAGACAAAATTGTCATAATCCAGATTAATCACAAATATACATAAGCAAAAATGCTTTTGTAAAAAATAATTTAGAGGTAACTTTGTAAAGGTTTGACTCCCATGGAATTGAGAAAGTCGCCAGGCATAACTTAAAACATGAACGGGATCAAAATTACAGATAGATGTACGATATAGATAAATAAAGAAGGATTCATAGAGTAAAATAGACCAGGGGTTATTACAACTGATAAAAAGAAAAGAGTTTTCAGAAAGGGGTTGAAAGTTATTATTAATCACTAATTGGGCAAGAACCATCGATTGCCTACCGCTTTTAATGTCCCTAGCATGTTCAGCCAACCGTATACCAACTGTGCGTTTAGTGCTACCAATATAAAACTTATAAACATCATCTGGAGAGCAAAGTTGTATTCCTTCTTTCTCCAGATGATGTTTATAAGTTTTATATTGGTAGCACTAAACGCACACAGTTGTGGTATACGGTTGGCTGAACATGCTAAGGACGTTAAAAGCGGTAGGCAATCGATGGCTCTTGCCCAATTAGTAATTAATGATAACTTTAAACTTTAACTTTTAACCTCTTTTTGAAAACTTTTTTCTTTTGATCAGCTGTAATAATCCACGGTCTATTTTACTCTATGAATCCCTCTCTATTTATCTACATCGTACATCTATCTGTAATTTTGATCCCGTTCATATTTTAAGTTATGCCTGGCAATTTGTTCTTGATTCCATGTGCAAGTCAAACCTTTACAAAGTTACCTCTAAAATATTAAAAAAAAAAAAAAAAAAAAAAAAAAAAAAAAAAAACATTTTTGCTTATGTATATTTGTGATTAATCTGGATTATGACAATTTTGTCTTTCTTGTATTTGCAATTTAAATCTGGTTCTGGTGATTTTGTTGTGGATGCATTAAATGTGCTTAGTAGTGATGACAATTTTATAATATACAAATTCAACTTGCCGGTAGTATTTAAGCATGTTAGCATGATTTTTATTTAACGCCACTGAGGAAGGGTATATGATACCCAAAAGCACTCTGGCTTTTAAATTTATGTACGTCTGATGGATGCTTAATAAAATGAGGTTTAAAATCTAATGATTTGTCATTCATTTATTAATTAAATCAGTTACCTTTGTTTGTACTAATGTTCTGTCTCATTTATCCTGTGTATGTGTTGTGATGAAGAATCTATGTTTTTGTTATGAACTAGTTTAAAACTAGTTATTACATTTATTCAATTTTTATATGTTGTATCTAATGAAATTTTTTATTTCTCAGATTACAAAAAATGTCATAATGAATTGTCAAAAATTCAACAGCAGTAAAAAAAAATTGTTTTCTTGCATTGAAATGATTTGAAACTAAACATGGATGAAAAAGGGTGTTTCAGGCTACATAATCAGGATTGTAATGACTGTTGAAAGCCGATTAGCAGGAAGATCATTGCTTTAATCATGTGATCAAAATTTCTGTAAGCACCGTCTTTATGCGCTAAATTACTTGAATACTATATACAACAATCTACAATGGAAATAAATCACAAATTATGACAAGTGTGCTAAAACTAACATTTAAGGGTATTTTTATAAGCCTATAAGAAATCATCTCTGTGAAAATTTCTTTAATCTAGATTTGTTATTTCCTTCAGTATTTAATTTGCAATTAGACACTAACAAAGTATATGGCATAAAAAAATCAATAAAATTTTGAATTGTAACCTAAACATAAATGTGAAATGCATGTGTGCCTTTCACTATCTTTGACCTACAAAATAAATTGTAAAACCATCACAGGTAATAAAATATTAAAACAGCAAAACCAAATAGGATTGCCCTCATATTTAAAAATATTTAATAGTTCTATTTAATTTTAATTATTACTTTCAAGAATTGGAATGCTTTAACTTCAACTTTTAGAACTTGTATTTTTCTTTTTTTTAGAAAGATGCCAGAACTTGATATTTACTGTATCGAAGATAAAATATAAAATTTTTCTTTTATCGTTATCAATTAAAAATATGTACTTCATTTAAATTTTGTCATGTTAGTTGCTTTGATAAATATTTTTTTAAAGAAACTGATTAAAAAATGATAAAAAAATATTTCTTATAACAATGTGTAGTTTAATTATTAAAAAGCATTACTTGGATGTAAAACATATATATTAATAAATATAAAAAAGATACTTAGCATGTTACTACTGAGATTAAAACATTATAAAAGACAAATTCATAAAATCTTCTAACATATTTGTTCAGATCTTAAAAGTGCGCAGATAATTTCTATAGATATTAAAAAAAAAAAAGATTCTGTATGACAATATATTAAAAATATATGGTGAAAAGAAAATCATGTTTTAATGTTAGAGAAAAAGAAAAGCCTAAGAATGCTAGTGAAAATAAATTCTCAGGCAGGAAAAGTTTTTGAAAATAAAGCATGCTCTTAGCAGGGTGTTTAAAAGAGATTGAATGACTAAATATCTCTCGATTGATTTGTTGTAAGCCAATAGTTCCAATTTAAGAAATGCTTTAATTAGGTGGATTATCATCGTATGCAAATTTTGACCATAAGGATTTTAGCAAAAGTGTAAAATGTAACTTTTAATACAGGCCACCTAAAAAAAAGTTTTCAATTATAAAAATATTTTCCATAGTTCAATTAGTTAAACACAAGAAGTTTCATTGTCCCAAGATCAAAATTATTCAAGATATCATTAATTAAAGTTTTTGACGGATAACTGGGGACTGTAGAATTTTTACTAAAGATGGGTATGCATGAAAGTTTTCGAATGGAAATTTTATTTAACAAAATGTAATTTTTGCTTGACCCCAGAAATCTATGTTTATGGGTTTTTTTTTTTTTTTATCGGGTCAAAGAGTCCTATAACTTTAACATTTTCTTTTCATTACCAATTTTGCATATTAGAGAAACAATTTTTTTTTTCAAAAGATCTTTAAATGAATAAAGAACAATTTGCTAATTGGAACTTCCCTTGTAAAGAGCCCTTGTATAAAAAAAAATTATACTTTTTTTTTGCTAAAATGTGTTGTGTATGACAATATATTAAAAATATATGGTGAAAAGAAAATCATGTTTTAATGTTAGAGAAAAAGAAAAGCCTAAGAATGCTAGTGAAAATAACTAAAACTGACATTGTCTGAAAGTCTACCTTATTTGAAGCATTTCTTAAATTTGAATCATGGTTCTGCAATCAATTGTGCAAAATATATTTAGTGGTGCAATCTTTGTGAAACATCCTGTATAAGTAGTACAGAAATATAACAATTCATACTATGCATACATATATGTAGGTTTTCAGCAAAAATAGTTCCCCAATACTATTTTTGCATATAAAGACACATTAAGAAAATGACTTGATCATCACATAAATAAATAATTTGAGGGTCATGGTTTTCAGCAAAAATAGTTCCCCAATACTATTTTTGCATATAAAGACACATTAAGAAAATGACTTGATCATCACATAAATAAATAATTTGAGGGTCATGTAAGAGTCAATTAGAAAAACAGAAAGGTTAGATTTGATTGTGCCTAATAGCATGGACTTCAGAAAATTATATAAAAAAATAATTCCAAGATTTCCACTGTCCTCAAAAGTTTTTGTGTAAAGTATTTTAAAAAGTTGCATTAGGAATTTGACTCGTAAAAATATTCAAAGTTAAATAAATAACACAGTTAACTACCATATAAGAATTCAGAGCACTTTCCGGAGCACATAAAATGTTATTGGGAAGCAGGTCAACAAAGTTTAGGAGCAGCTCATTAGAAAAAGTTTAACAAACTATATTCTGTTTTCTACTTCATATAATAATGAATAAAGGAAATATTTAAATATTAATCATGAAATATGTCAGCCAAGTTAAATATTTTTTAAAGTTGAGAAAGAAAAAATAATTTGTCACTGACGACCATGAATTCTAAATTTTACAAAAAAGCCTGTTTAGGAACAGTTAGGAGCAGGCATAGCGATTTGAAGCAGGCATAGTGATTTGGAGCAGTTTGGAGCAATGGGAACAGAATTAACATCACAGACAGCAGTATAGTATCTTACAAACGAATAGAAAGGAATTTCCAGGAATTTCATGCTTCCATTATAAAAGCATGGGAAATGCAGGATATAACAACATTATGGATGATGCAGTTCTAGGTATATATCACTTTCCATATTAAAATGATTTCAATTTCAGCTATATCAAGAGGTTGGTTTATAACAAAGATCACTCAATACTCTAGGAAAGTCATGTTATAACCAGAATTTACTGTATTTTCTAGGACCCTGTTAAAATTTAATTCAAGTCAAATACTTTCCAGAAAAAACCTTAAATTGCTTAAATGTTTTGTACAAATATCAGTAGAGCTATATGAAAATTGTAGATCAAAATTTTAAACAATTCAATTAGTTTCGGTAAAAAAAAATAAAAAAAACTTTTATATAGTGTTTATAAATCAATTATTAAAACACATACTTTGTCGGAAGAGTGAGAAAATTGACAAGAATAACTTCAAATATAGAGGCATACAAATACACAAACTGGTGAATACACAAGCAAGGATCCAACAATTTTCCAAAAATAAAAATCGAGTACTGTTCAAGTACCATGTATCTTACTCGTTTCTGTTAAAATTTTTAAACAAAGGAATTAAAACGTTTTTAGTTATCAAACAAGCAATTAATTTTTCGAAGTAAAATAACGTCTCTGTCGGTACCTGGTATGAGAGCCATATCGTAGGATCGGGTGTGACGAGATTTTGAAAGATTGCAGCTTGGTGAGTAATAGTCAGAGGAGAACAGCAGAGGTATTAAGTACTAGGCCGATGATATATGTGTATTATGAGGGGTGATGTACTTGAGAAATGTGAATGAATACGAGATAAAATAAAAATTACCATATATTTATATTTAATGAAAGCAATTGTAGCAAAACTACTCTGATCAGAGCTTAACGCAAAGCTGTGTGACAAAACCAAAAGTCTGAAATGAAAAAGTAAAAATCAAAGATTTTCCAAGGACCTATTGTAAAATTCAAACACTTTCAAAGGCCCTTGAAAACCCAATAAGCATCAAGCACATTTTAAGGACTTTCAAGGACTGTGGGAACTTGGACATGGCTTGGAGAAGAAACTAGTTATAACACTAAGCAAGTAATGTAGATTGCACTCGTCCACAATACAAAAACAAGATGTAATTCTTCATCACTAATGCATGCAGAGTAAACTATAATATACAGTACTTTTATCTTCTAAAATCCCACTTCAAACATTTAGTGACATAAATTAAGTCATGTTGTTTAGATTGGCTATGATTATCGAGATTTAGACCTTTGCTCTTTTAAATATAGAAAATTAACTCAAAAGATATAAAAGATCTTTTATTTGTTCTATAAAAAAGTATTGCAATTTTTTTTTTCCCAATATGAAAGATTTCTGAGGCTTGATAATGATTAAGTTTATTTAGCATGAAATAGGTTCAGTAATTAAGAAATCCTATGAAGATTTATAATCAAGAATTTACAGTAAGTCAAAATCTGCTAATCTGAAATGCAAATATTTCACTTTTAATAGTTGCTATGAAAATGAACAAACAGCATGTCAAATAATGATTTCATTTATTGCAAGTAGCACAACTGGACTTCGCAGCTATCAAATTGCATAAATATAATTAAATATGAAACCAGCATTACTTTAAACTAGAAATGATAATGAGACTAAAGAAAGGAGATATGCAGAATCCAAAGATTCTGCAGAAAATGGTGTCAAAACACAATCTGAATTGAATGTATCTAACTTACTAGGAAAATTATGAAACCTAAAATGCCATATAACTAGAATAAGTCTTTATTTGAAATATTTTATTTTCATCGTAATTAACAACTAATATTCGAAAGAACATGATTTATAACAATGCAAGGTACAAAAATACTATTCTCTAACTGTAAAAACATTCATAATAGTCACCAAAACTCGGATGTGTTTAAATAGTTCTAAGGTGTGTTAAATGTAAATCAAGACATATTTTAAAGGATGGAATTTGGCAATACTGTTAAGGAGGAATGACTTTTATGAAAGACTTCCTTGAAAGAAATTGCCAATATTAATGCTATAAGCAAGAAAAAGTAAGTTGATGTTAGTAGATTGTGTGAAAATTGCAAAATCAGTTTTTGCTTATAAAATCTGAACAAATCACTTAGCTAGATCATTTGGAACTTTCTCAAAATATAAAGCATGAACAGAATATAAAGATAACAAGTACAGGTTCAAATCAGAAATGGAGCAATTTTGGCATCAAAACATGCATTTCTTACATGTAAATAAGCAGATTTAAATTTACATGTATTTAACAATTTATCTACCTCACAACACAAGTTATTAGGAAATACCTAATACATCATGAAGTTTAAAAGAAACCGAAACCTTTAACAGTAGCAGCATGGTAAAGATGCGTAACAAGGTTACTCTCATAACAATCTGGCCAGAAATTGATCGATTAGATCAACTTTCAGTAGGAAAAACATCTCCAATTAAATAGCATTGGATCTGAAAATCTTTGGTCTAACTGTTTAGTCTCTAGTTTGTAACCTATAAACAATGGGTGTCTGACAACTGTTACTACAAAAGTCATCCATATAACATGCACATGTCCTCTGATACAAAAATAGGATACTTGCTCAGTTCTCACAGAAAAAAAAAGACCTTATAAGGACGTAAAGTACACTTTTAAGATCCTTATCATACTAAAGAAACCTAGTTAGCAACATACATCTTTCAGTCTAAGAATCACACGCACTTTTCACAATTAAGATAAACATGCATTAAAACCAAAAGCATTACAGCTTTCTTTTAATGTTTTTAGTTTTCATAACCATCAATTAGATCTAAAAGTCAAAGCACGAAAATTAATCTTGTCTAAGTTTTTTATCTATTTTCTTAAAACTCTTTATGTATAAAAAACCCAAAATATCTTGTTTTTAAAATCGCCAAACTAATTTAAATAGACACAATATTGTTGAGAAATTTAGATTTTAAAATTATATGCGCAGGCATATTTTCTAAAAAAAAAAAAAAAAACCAGATTTTTTTTTTCTTGATATATATTTCATTTCTGAAAAATTCCTAGTCTGAGTATAGAAGAGTTTTTAAAAACGTGAAACTTTGAAAAAATATTTTTTAGACTATTTCACACACTAAAGATTATAAAACTGTTAGGCTCCAGTTACTTACTGTCTAACCCTCCATCATCAGCAATGTATTCAACAAGTGTCCTCTGTTAATTTTTGTTTACTGCACCAAAATGTATTGGTGAAAAGGGGCCAAAACTCAGAAATGGCCACATCTCCTTTCATGCTTCTATTTTAAGTGTAGAAGACCCAGACCGTCCGACTCATCCTGATATATTTTTTCATATTAACTGTAATTTGAGTAGATCTGAGGTGCTTTGCAAATGACTATGTAACATGCATCCCCTTGATTGCTTCTGCCTGCTCTTATTTTCATTCTGTGTGCTAAAGGTATGGTATTTCTACGATTTAAGTGATTCTTTGACTTTAAAAAATTTCTGAATATTTCAATTGCCAGAAATGATGATGTAAGTGATAATATAAATGGAGATTTAGAAAGCAGCGAGGAAGATAATTCCAAGTCAGAAAGACTGATATAACACGAATACAGTGAGGAAAGCAGAGAGAATGGCGATGACAGTGAAAGCATAAACTATTTTGTCGAGAGGAATAAAACAACCATATGGAAAAAACTGTTCATTGAAAACAGTAAAAAACAGACCTCATCTCATAACATTATCATTCATTTGCCTGGAATGAAGAAAAATGCAAAAGGCATAAAATGAGAATATAAAGCTTGGAACTCCTTTTTTACTGATGAAATAATGAATATTATCTTCCATATACAAATAAAAGTTAATACAGTTTAAGATAAATATGCAGTAATTAGTAATAACAATAACACAGGAAGTACATGTCTATGTCGATTCATTTCAATCATTATAGTGTTATATTTAAAATTATTAATTAATTTCCTTAGAAATTAATCCATTAAATGTAATACAGTTATATTTTAATTTGATTAATAATTGTTTACTTATTAATGAACATAATTGTTCTAAAGGTTGATAAATACATATAGATTGTTAAAACACCTGACAGGTACATTGTAGGCAACTATGTCTCAATTCGATTGCAACTGTTAAAAGGTTAAACATTTTTTTCTTTATTCCAGATGCTGAAAATGTCTGTCAAATAAATTAGAAACTATTCTGTTACTAATATATATGTGAATGATAAAGATTTGCATTTTGTGGATATTATTTTAATACAAGTTGGTGTTCATTCTATAACTGTTGAGGCTAATGCAAGCAGTAAAATACAGGAGCCTAGAATTGTTTTATATACAAGTATTCTGTTTAAAATAAAAATTTAAATCTGTCTTTGCTCTTTTAGTTCTTTCACAAACATGTATTTAGCTAAAATCATGGAAATTATAAGACAACCAAATCTATTAAAAAAATCTTTGACATCTGAAGAACATAAACAAGGATTAATATTACAATTTCATTGGGGTTCATTAATATTTAGGAATTATTGGTGTGTAAAATAACACACAACTTTTAGGTAAAGACTGGCCTTTCCAAATGGGGTTTATATTGATTTATTACTGATAATAAGTAGTAAACATTACTATATGCTCAACAACCAAAACAATAACAGATTGCTATTTTGAAAGATTCTGTATACTTCTCTTTTTCCTTAAATGCCATTTGAACAATTTGATAACGGGAATTTGAACCAAGCTTTGAGAGTTCTGTGTGGTGTAAAACTCTGTAATATCAATAGATACCTTTGTGGCCAAATTTGATAAATACAGCAAAAGAAATAAGTCCATCACTATTACTGTTCAAAATTTTAACTCCACTTCAGAAGCATAATGTAGTTATTTTCAGAAGCATAATGTAGTTATTTTAAAACATCCAGTTTTACAAGAACTACTAATTTAGTTTGGAATGTTTATCTTAAGGTGGGCATGTATGCCTATCTCCATGCTAACATTTGCCCCCTTTTCTCAGAAACTAGCAGAGGTATTTTGTTCTGTTTTCCCCACAATAATTTTGGTCTTTCATGCACATTTTTACACATGCTTTTAAAAATGTTGGAATTTTTGAAAAATATTCAAAAAAGACTTCATTAAGAAATGTAAAAAAACATAAATAAATAAAGGTTGTAATATTTCCTGGCTATCCAAACGGATACCTTACAACTTCAGCTAGGTTAGACGGTTTGGGTCAAAAAAAAGTTTTAATAATTTTTCAACAAGAAGCTGTAGGAATGTGGCATAATTGTAGGCAAAAGTTACTTTTCGAAAATAGATAGAAGTAAGGAAAGCATGGCTTGCATGTCTCATGCATGTAAAAAATATTAATTAGAAGCATGTCTACTTATTCAAACTGAATAAAATTAGTACCACAGCAGAACAATTTAAAGAATATTTAGGACAGAAAACCCCAAAATGCTGAATGTAATTTTTTTAATCAGTTTGTTAACTCATTATACCCTGGCATTATGCTCAACCATTAAAATTAAAATGTGAACTAGCAAAGTAACAGTGAAGATTTCAGTTCAATATACAGTGATGCAAACAAGTAAGAAATTGCTTACTTTAAAGTTGTTAATGATTATGATTCTTATAAATTAGCTGCAACAGCAGTAAATACTTGATGTGTTCAAACATAATTTTCTCTACAAACCAGAAAATTTTGATTTGGAGGGAAATTAAAAAAAATTAAAGTTGTTTCATGATTCTATTTTGCAAAAAATCAATATTCTTCTAATTGAAATAAATACACTACTGTCTTCCAATTATTTTAAGAGATATGCTTACAGCAGGAAAAATATAAAAATTTTAATATCTTGAAAACAGTTCATGATAAGCCCAAAGTTAATATTTAGTAAAAAGTATGGTTAAAATATCTACTTGCTGGACAATAGAAAGAATGTTAAATTTTACAAATTTTTACGTTTTATCAAAAAATGTGTAATGGCTTTTTCAGAACATTCATAACAAATTTCATGACTTTTTCACTGGCTATGTAATAATTTAAATATTTTCGAATAATGTGATGAAAAAAAAATTATCGTAACATAAGATTTCAGAATGAGACAACAAAATTGAAAATCCTGGATGTTCAGTGGTGATTTAATTTAAAAAACTCAGAATTCTGAGGAAAACCTGACCCATAAATCCCTCCTGAATATGATATGTATTGTAGCATGTGAGGAATGTAAAAATCAAAGGAATGAGTATTTAGCATTAGTATGTTTTAAATGCCCATAACTAACAAACATGTTTATAGTTTTAAATTCTTGTAACTAAACTATAAACTTAGTGAAACTCGAAAATTACAGGACCCGAAATATAGGCAAAGTAAATTCATCAAGTATACAATTTCTTGTTTAAATTTACTATCTATCATCAGATGAACTTTGAAATTATAAATTTATAGTAGAAATTTGCATAGCAGGGCTTAAATTTATTCCCTATACAGCAAAGATCCTCTTACAAGTGACATGCATATTATGTATAAAATAATAATTCTGCTATTTACAGCTTTCCTGAAGAATTCTTGGTATGAATGCTCACTATAATGTTGCAGACCGATGCTATATAAGCAGAGGTTACCAACTTTTACCACGTACAACCTGAATCTCGGAACAGATTTGCCTGGCATCAGAATGTACAGCTGAATTCGGTTATAGCAACCTTGATTATAGTGATAACTCGGCTATTACATATCAAAATTCTGAAGTCCTCTCACAAAGCCCCATAAAATATTCTGCTCTGGTTATAACATCCTAAAATTCCCAGATATAACTCAAATATTACATCAAAATAATTCACCGTGTATTCTAATTAGTGGTCATTTTATAATGTTTCTCACAATTTTTCTTCTTCTCTCAGTAAGTAAAAAATCACATGTTTTTCAACCTTCCTTTCTTGCAAAATATTTATTTAGTTAATGTTCGATGACCTACAAAACCTTGTGATGAAGTCGAGAATCCCGACAACAACCTGCAATCTTTTGAAGACAATGACATAGTGTAAGATCATCTGTGTAAGATCATCTGTGGATACTACTGAAGAAGAAGGTAACAAAATTATTGAATAAAATCAATACCAAGAACAAAAGATGTCAACTCATATAATAAAAAATTTTATGAAGCAAAAAGTGGAAATAAAGAAAAATTCTTAATTTTTGTTATTGGTTAATATGGAGTGATTCTCTTGCTAAGAAGCCCAAACATTCCTCAATGTTTGTTTTTTTTAATTTTTGTGCAGTTCCCATGGAAATCGACATGTAACTTGTATGTTGTAAAACAAGGTCTGCATAGAGCATGCACTGACCTCCCATCCCACTTCAGCATTTAAGTATGCATCTGCAAATCAGCGAAAAAACATGCTAATGTGACGTCTTCCAACATTGTATCATGTCTTTGAGATGAAACTGGACATTCAATTATTTTTTTATTTTTCAATAGAAGCATTTGAAATTTATTAAATGTCATTATTATGCAACAAGTTGATATCACATTTGGTCAATAAATATTATTTAGTTTTTAAATTATTCAAAAAAATTAAATTTTTTAAAGGCTCCAGTCAAAATGAATTTCTGCCGAATTAGTTCTTGCTTTTATTTCTTTAAAGATAGTATTAATAGTGGAAGTGGTAATCAAAAAATGGAATTCACTATTAATATTACAAAATAATTTAGGAAGAGAATTTTTTTCTTCTAATATTACCTTATTCTTTGAGAAAAACTGGAATTACCATCAATATTTTTTAATTTAATATATAAATAACAATGCAGGAAAACAAACATTCATCCTCATATATATTCTAAGTTAAATAAGTAAATATTAGAAAAATATTTAAATTTAAATCCAATCAAGCAAAAAATTTAATGCATGAAACGTTTTGAAGTTGTAGTAAACAATCGATTTGAGTGCGGTTTTTTGCAATCAATAGGAAATAATGTGTATATAACTTATCCACCAAAACATTTTTTTTTTTTGTAAAATATTGTTGATTTTTTACTTATGTGAACATCTACTATCCCTTTGAGGACATTTATTTTGCCTTAATAGATAAAGTTTAGATCATCAAAGAAAAATTGATACCATCAAAGATGCAATACTGGGAATGGGATAGGGACTACTATTACCGATGTCATATTAGCACATGTCTTCACCAATTTGCAGACTTGTATATAAATATGCTTGGATGCTAGAGGGAGTTATTTTCAGTATGTGCTTACTCTAAGGCAGACCTTGTTTTGCAGCATATAAGAAGTACATGCCAATTTTCATAGGGAACCATACAAAAATTAAAAATTTATTGAGATATGTTTGGATTTCCCAGTGAGAGAATCACCCTGTACTATGTTACATCAGCGCATTAAATATAATAAAGTGATGTTAAGACTACCATGTAACTAGGTACATAAAGTTATCTTACACTCCTCAAATCTTAATTTGGACGGTTGATGCGCCCACATGTCGACTGATAACATGTATTCAAGACTGCCGACCGGAAAGGGTTAAGGCACACATGGATCACATACCTTTATTAATCAATACAGATCATTTACAATATGATCACAATTACTTTATAACCCCTTAGATACTCCTTCTCCAAACAAAATGTGCATGTTCCATGAACAATGAAACTTACTATATTTTATCAAGCATATTAAATTAATAATTCCCACAAAGTGACAGGGATTATCAAAGAAATTACATTTAGTTTTCAAAGATATTAAATTATCGCTCACCTGGCAGTATTGCCCAAAAGTTACCAAGTTGGCAACATTACACCAAATTTGTTGCCAAGTGGGACATACAAGGTCTACTGTAGAATGCTCAGTACAAGAAAATTCTTAAAATTCAAATTTTTAATGCATTTTTGTGCAAGAAATACTTTTTAAATAACTCTTTCTGAAATTGAATATGCACTTAACACATTACTATCAAGCTGATAGCCATGATAAAGGTTTGTTTAACTGATCAACAAATAAACATACTAATAGAAAAAATTTCTTTGAACATTGAAAGAAAAACGTCCTTGAATTTTATGTTCAAGAAAGCAAGATCAGTAAGTTTGCTTAAGAAACACATTTACATCAGATTATACATATACCTTAATTTGAAGCTTATAAGGTAATAAATGCTTCCATTTCTCAAACCAGGGCAATTTAATTAACGATTACTTAAAATGAAAGTAATGAAAAGAAAACAATATATTATGATTTATTAATGAAAAATGCAGAACAAAGATGCTCTATAATGCATGTAACTGCACATACTAAAACTTAATGCATATAAAACAAAAGTGAAAGAATATATTTTAAGCGAGAATCTTTCTCAGCATATCACAATCACACAAGCTATAAAATACAATTTCAAACATTAACACTTTAATTTAGAACATTAAAAAATCTAATGATTCTTACAAGGGAACATTCCTAGGAGTTACTCGTCAATTTTTACCATCTTTTCTATAAAATATAGGTAAAACCATAGAATTTATATTATTAGAAAAATGACTCCTATCTGCTTACAATTAGACACCATAAGCAAGCCATCTGCCATCACGGAATCCTGAGTAAAAAAAAAAAGTTTACACACATTTAACTCTTCACCTATAAGTGTAATACGTTTTTTTCCCCCCCATTACTATTGGATATTTAACCACAAAGTGTGCCAGTTGTGAAATCAGCTAAATATAAACAAATTTTCGCGTTGCATTTTTTGTGATAGCTAGTGGTTTATGGTACTGTTATCACTCATGTCACTAGTTATATAAATTTTAAGGATAAAACACAGCATCTGAGCCAAAAAGTCTTATTGTTTCGCTTTAGAAAAATGATATGACCAATTAAATTTTGATGAAAAGTGAAGATAACTTACCAAACTTGTTGATACTATCTACTTTTCTTTACTATCGCATCATAAAAATTTATTCAATTACACAAGTAACATCTCAAATTTTACAATATTTAGAACCTATTTTTTTAAAGTCAAAAGTTAAAACTTATTGAAATTGTTGGTATTGTTAAAAGGACATTTTGCAGTGTTTTTCACATCAATGTTTTTTCCCTTTATTGCTAGTAAGTTATGCTATTTCTGTACATTAATTTAATTAACTGAAAGATTGTTGTTGCAACTGTACAATTTGTAAAACAATTTTAAGGTGTTTATATATTAATGTCACGTTTTAAAGATTGAATGTTGGATTTCTTTTTCTAGCTTTAATTATATACCAATTATCATTTAATTATCAAATGTTTATTTAATGCAATCAGAGTGGAAAGCCTGATGGTCCTTCATGGAAAATGGAACAAATATAACAAATGAATTTTTGGCTATTGCGAAAAAGTCTTAAGTCTCAACAATTTGCTGTCACTGATGTATTTATTCATTTTAGATATTGATAAAGAAAATCCGCAGTGTCTCCAATGCAATACAGCCAAAATGGTTTTGTATGAATAACGTTGTGTAAGATTAATCTCCAATAAAGTTCAATAAGTTTATTTATTGTTTACAGTTTCATATGTTTCATTTACAACAGATAATGTGGGCCTATTGTAACTAATGTCACATACATAATTAAAACAACCTAATCTAAGTTACAACCTTTAATTAATTAAAATTAGTACCACTTTTTCAGAATATATATTAAAATATTAAAATTAAAAGGCACAATATTTCAAAAACTAAGAACATGATCCAAAATCCAATTATAAGGCTTTCAAAGGGCTACAAATTACTTGCTCACTGTTTATAACTAGCCCTTTTAGTTTTTAATAAAAACTACCACCTGTAATCCTGTATATCACATAAGCATTACAAACTTTAAATTTGAAACATTTTCAATTGCTTCCAACTTCACAAGACGATTGCTTGAAGCCTATAAAAGCTTTTTAAATACAAATTATTGATCTAGAAACTGGATTTCTTACTGAACATTTTTGCTGCTTACTGTTCTTATGTATTTTTTATAGTTTAGAAGACACTTTTAGTGAAAGTGAGCAAAGTGAAGCAAAAACTAACTTTCAATTGCTAATTTTCATTTTCAATTGCTTCCAACTTCACAAGATGATTGCTTGAAGCCTATAAAAGCTTTTTAAATATAAATTATTGATCTAGAAACTGGATTTCTTACTGAACATTTTTGCTGCTTACTGTTCTCATATATTTTTTATAGTTTAGAAGACAATTTTAGTGAAAGCAAGCAAAGTGAAGTAAAAACTAATTTGGGTAAAAACTTTATATTTTCTCTCGAAAAAAAAAATAGTTCAAAATATTAACATATTGAAATTAGTTTTATATATTCATAAATAGTACCATGTTTCTAACAAAACAGGTATAAATTATATCAGTTATTATCTATCAAGTTTGGAGATAAAAGCCCAAAAACATATTTACATTTTTTGCAATACTCAAGATTTTAGTCGGACTAGCCATGGTGTCTGTAACCAGTGGTCACGATTTTATTGCAGTCACATTTCTTAGCAATCACTACTAAGCGAAGCGTCTACTCCCTGAATATGCACCTTTGACTCGCTTTTGACATGTTACTCTCTAAATAAAAGTGAAAATACAATCTGTCTACTCCCAAGCAGTGAGTGTAATATGACCCTCCCATCCTCATATCAGAAATCCGCTACTTCCCCCAAAGGACACAATATAAATCAAAACCTGTCACCTTGTGAGACTACATACGTAGGATGTTGTAACATTTTTCTAACATCTAGCTGTGTACAAAATTTTATTCATATCAGTTGAGTTTTACTATATCAACAAAACTTTTGCACACAATCGAATTTGAATTGGTAATAAGAAAGCTATGCTCAAAACTCACTTCAATAAACTGGATCATAGTGATGAAAAAGATAAAAATATAATGTACATTTTGGAAATCAATTAATTTCCTTCCGGCATTTTGCTTTAGGCTTGTTGCACTAAAGAGGGAAATCCATTGATTTCCAAAACGTACCTAGGTTTTTAAATCTTTGCTTAAGTTGCATTTAAGTTGTGATCCAGTTTATTAAGAAATATCATATCTTCTGATATATTAAAAATCATTATATGTTACTGACAAGTTACATTTGGAAATGTTCTCATGTGAGACAATAAACCTCTTTACTCGAACAACAATGCTCTAAATATGCAGACAAGAAAAGAAAATTAGGGCGATTGTAGACTGCAAAAGTACATAACATATTTTTAAAATTTAAAATTGATACATAATTTTTTTTTTTTTTTTTTTTTTAACATCTCAAATGTAGGATCAGTGTGTTTGTATTAATATGAGTGTTGGAACACACTTAGACATGCTGGTACATATGATGCACATTATTAATACAAGAGAATCAACAAAAAGCAAAGCAGATAGATATTTAAAAATAGAAACAATGAAGTAAAATTTGAAAATAATATATAGAAATAATTGACATTAACAAGATAAAACAAATTTCATAAATAAATTCAAGATATCATAAAATGAAATACTAAAGATAAAAAATAAAATTATTGCCAATGACGATATAGAGATATATTTAAAAACAAAATATTATTAATCTTCATATGCAAAGAAATTATAACCTAAAACAAATTAGTGGATACAAATTCCAATACTAATTCTAATTTTTTAAAAAATGCTATTCATATAGTTTAAATCTGCATCCTTTACTGGGTAACTTTAACTCTTCAATCATAAAGCATACAGATATGTATATAAATTAATAAAAGTTTGGCATTTTTTTAAATGACAAAATAAAAACTCCACCAGGTGGGGCACTTTAGAACATTGAAAAGGCTCTGAAAAAAGTATATATATTCATGAATTTTGTGTAAGATATTTGAAATGGATTACACTTTTATCTTATACAAAAGTGTTTAATGTCAGTATTCCTGCACAAGTGAAATGTGCATAGAAATTTCAAATCCCCCTTTATTTAAAAAAAGTGAAATGCATCCCATACATGTGATACATACATTACACACACAGACGCTACGGTAAAAAAAGTAATTCCAGATTCTAGAGTGCTTGAAATGTGTAAATCCGTCAAAAACTCGAGTTGTAATTTTCAACAGGATTCCAGTACTTTTCCTATACATTACTATGTATCGCAGGGAAAGTGAAACATAAGTTTTGTATTTTGTTCTGCATATTTTAAATCTCCCCGTGATATTTCAACATCACCCTCAGAATCCTAGCTAAGGGGGGATTACACCCCTTATTTATGGAACTCTCTGTATACTCTGAATGTATAAGAAGTAAGTGTTTGGTTGAAATAGAATTATAAAAAATTTATTTAAAAATCAATAACTGAAAAGTGTCCCACAGTGCCCCATTCTCCCCTATATATCTACATTTCTCTAAGCTATTGACAATTTTTGATTGGAATAAACAATGGCTGTTTCAAGATTTTTAAGTAATATATTTCACGGACCACTATAAAAACAATAAGTAATTTCAAGGGCTTTTAAAATGGGAAAATAAAGACTTTCTAAGAACCATTAGAACCCTGCTATAATTGAACACACAAAATGTTTTGCACCACACACATACTTCTAAAATATAATTTCTAAAAATATTCAGGAGTTAAATGATAATACAATTCTAATATGAAATAATATTAAAATATATATATAAATGACTAATATAATCAAGGCAAGATTATGAAAGTAATTGAATTATGGTATTCCAATAAATGCTGCAAGCTTTGACTACATAACACATTAATGTCCAAATTCTGGCAAGAATATCTCAAATAACTCCAAAAAGTATCAAAGTATCTCATATGACTTCCTACGGATTAAAAATTTTGCGTCTTTCAAATCTGTTTTAAGAAACTTTGGTGGATGTACAAAAGTGAGTAAAAATATTTAGTAAAAAATGCATAAATTAAGGCAAGATTATGAAAGTAATTGAATTATGGTATTACAATAAATGCTGCAGGCTTTGACTACATAATACATTTATACCCAAATTCTGGCAAGCATATTATGTACAAAGTATCTCATGACTTCCTATGGATTAAAAATTTTGCATCTTTCAAATCTGTTTTAAGAAACTTTGGTGGATGCACAAAAGTGAGTAAAAATATAATATATTTTAGTAAAAAATGCATAAATTGCATAAAAAATAATATAGGCACCATAGAAACTTTGTGATAGACTAGAATAAAGCATGCATGTTCCAAATTGAATTCTTTTAATTCAAAATAATTTTAATTCAATATTCATTTAATTCAAAACTGAATGCAAACTAAATAAGATAGCACAATCAGTTTATGATATTAACCCTTTCGCGACGAATGGCACGCCCAGGTGCCAGATGCGAACATGCATTCAAGGACGAACGGCACTCATTCGGGCCAGAGGAAATTTTACCGCAAGCGGATAGTGGCACGCATAAGTGCCAGTACGCAGAACGTTTTAATTTGTGAACTAGATGGCGTTACTTGTCCATGGAACTAACTTCAATGCATTTTGCAGAGGCATGACCTTGGCAGAAGAGGATCGAATGAATTATTTCTCCATTTGGAGCGGTGAAAATCATTTTGTAACATAAACAAACAGAGCAATTCTCGTAGCATCAACAATTTTATAATTGAGTTTCGGTTTTTATTTTTATTTCAGCGTTATGATTTCGTTGGTGAATCATAGGAATATAAGAGAGTATTTTTTTTTGTTTGGGTTTTAGAGGCAGTGAAATTATTCGTTTATTTCGGATAAAAGAATGGGAGCAACTAACGAGTATTTTGTATTCAGATTTGTATGAAAATTATACATCAAATAGAACATAAATATTTCTTTTATTCCTGTGAAAAGTAGATTTCTGTGTTGAATACGTGATTTTCAGTGAATTTTTTTCGAGAGTTAGGCTTAGCGCAAAAAATGCTCCGTCCTTTTCGACCAGTTCGGAAGCGAAGCGCGTCGTCCTTTGGGCCGCGACAGCTCCGGAATGCCGCCGTCCCGAAAGGGTTAAATATATTTAACATCAAATTTTGATAAAATCAGCTGTTATTATACTCTTGAAAATTGTATGCAGCAGCATAAAAAAAAATGATGCTTAAAATCTTACTGTAAAACTAATAAAACAAATTAACATGTTTTTGCTTCTCGAATGGAAAAAAAAAAATTGTATAACAAAAAATTACAAAATCTGCATTTTAAATACAAATTTAGTCAACACTATATTAAAAATTTCATAAAATATGAATACTTGAAGCTCCAACAAGAATTCTGTGAAAGGTGCTAATGTGGAATTTGGATAGCAATTATACAAAGGCCACATATAGTATTGATGCCAGTGGAAAGCTGATTCTCACTGTGGACTTTGTAAAAATTTAAATGCAGATTTGGGTAAAAAAACTAATTAAATAAAAATTACAACCTTGGTATGGTAACCAGCATCCGTAAACTAGTTTCGTGCTTTCTAGTGCTCCCCCAGCATGAATTAGCTATAACTGCACTCAGGACCTGATCAAACCAAATTGGGACCCAGGGCATGTTAATTCAAGACCCCCATCTCGTGGCATAACAAACACTTGCAAAACATCAACACATGACATATTTGGGGAGTCAGGATCATAGCTTTGAAGGCATATAGAAAAAATGCACGTAGTTAGTACATGTAGAAAACTTCCAAACTTTTTATTTCAAAGTAATATATTAAGATCTTACAGGATGTATAATTAAAACTATTAACATTATAATTTAAAATAAAATCTAATATTAAAAGCTTTAAATTAATTAAAAAACTATTTCTGCTTACATTTTTTATCACATACAAAATTTGGGGTGGGGCCTATTAAAATTTGAGGGGCCTGTGCATTAATCAGGCTCTAACTGAACTAGCAGCAAAAAAACTTGCAATATTGCGAATCTCTGTAGTGACTGAAAAAATCAGTCATACCATGCAGCTGAATTCAAATTCAAAGACCGACCTCGAATCGCACAAGGCTACAATGGTGAATTTCACACTCACACAACTTGTTTTTTAGGACATTGTATCAAAGTCATGCATCATGGGGAAATAAATCAAGTTAAAAATAATTAACAACAGTTCTCAAAAGAGTGTTAAAATGATCAAGTCTACCTCTGGTAAAATAAATGATAGAAGAAAAGTAAGAAGAAAATGTAAAGAGGTATTAAATGTAAAGAGTAATATAGTATAGAATTAAGGTTCGGAATGTCTACAAATCTAGTTATTGCAGCATACAGATACAACCTTTTACAAAATTTTGGTTCAATAAATATGTTATAAATATGAATGCCTCTTGAGAATAAATGTCTCAAAAGTTTTGGATAAGTGGTACTTACATTTATAGTATTAGTTTCAATAAAACTTACTTTTATGTTTTAGTTCATTTGTTAAATAATGGCACAATATTTTGTGTCTTTTACATATTCTCTCTTAGTTATCTAGGAGTTAAAACAAACCAGGGTTAGGAAAAATATTACAAAAATTTATATCTTTTTTTTGTATTTTCCAGAAAGACGAAAATAAGCCAAGTGCACTCCCCTAACGAATAGCCATGATGTGAAAATTTTAGAAATTCCAGAAATAAAATACTCTCAGCTATAAGAAGTTAAATAAAACATTGAAATATTTTCTTAAGCAAGATATTTCCTATTATAAAACACATTATAATATGAAAAATCCCTATTTCTGCAAAAATTATTTTCATAAACTGGGATATATAAACTACAATAAGAAAAAAATTTGAATTAAATAATAAAAATTATTAACTCAAATTATAAATTAACTGTTAGTAACAATGAATATTCAAGTTAATTTTACCCAAATGCCAATATTATCACTATACATGAATTTTAGTATGTTTACCATATACAAATCAAATTTTAACAGAAGTTTGATATTTTGTGACAGGTCTCATATAAACTTTTGAACAGACCTTTGACATACAATAATTAAATATAGAACGCTATATATTCAAATGTATACATATAGAACACTGTACATTTAAATGTAAACGTTTAGAACACTATAAATTATAATAAAACTTGTCAAAACTCACTTTTTCTTTCCTAACTCTAACATTAGGATCTATCACTAACTGTTCTTTTTTAGTGGTCTGTGGAACAGCTCTCTTGCGTGAAAGATCAGATTTTTCTTTCTTTTGTCGTGGAGCTGCACCACTGGAGCTTCTACGACCAGGTTTGGGTCCACCAGATTTAGGTCCACCAGCTTTAGGTCCACCAGATTTAGGTCCACCAGGTTTAGGGCCACCAGGTTTAGGGCCACCAGGTTTAGGTCCACCAGGTTTTGGTGCTCGTTTCTTAGGTGTTATATTTAGATGCGATTTTGCATGATCTCCCTATGAAAAAATCAACAAGAATTAAAATTGGCTTATTCTTTACAGTATTCTATAAGGAATGTATTAATTAAAAGAATAAATTAACATCCAATTTATTAAATAGCAATTTCTAATAAAATTCATTAAATGGATATGATTCATAATAACATTTATAATCTACATAATAATTGTTTGTGCTTGTATATTTATAGACAATAATATATTACAGACCAAATGGTCAAAGTGAAAGTGTTAACATGCTATGCTTGTCAAAAATTACATACTATGCTTGTCATTAAAAAGGACATTATGCACAGAATGTCACTCTGAAAATCGGTTGAAATAAAAAATTTTAAATCTAGCAGAATTTTAAGTCTAGCATCAGCGGTAGTTCGAACTCCAATGCTTTCAGTGATGAAGCATTAATTCGCAGAGAAAAACAATAGATTATGATCAGTGGTACATCTGCACATGATATATAACAACAATTTAAAGAAGCAAGTAGAAAAGTCACTATGTCTCGGAAACAATTCTGAACTTCTTATAAAAGGAACAGGTGATATAAAAATCATGAAACTCATACATAATGAATAGAAGAAAAGTCAGATACACAATGTGCTTTATGTGCCAGAAATGAACATAATTTTCTTTTTCTGCAGCAAAAGGTATGAAGATTATAAAAATATGCAACTATTTGTGACTTCAATAATGAGATAGTAGGCACAGCAACCCGTACTTCCAACAACTTTTACAATATGCTGTTTAAAACTGCAATATTCCTCAAAGCAAATACAACTATGAATGATAACATCAGAATTCGGCATGAGAGAACAAGACATATTAATCTTAAAGTTCTATGTGAATTAAACAACAGAGGATGGATGGATTGAAAAAATCAATACTTCATATAAAGATATGTCAATATGGTAAGCAACACATGTTTCCAGTCATAAGGAATACAATGCCTGTAAACCTGGTAAATTAATTCATAGTGATCTGTGTGGTCCTAAATGTACAATCTGTGTAAGTGGAGCTAAAGAGCTTTAAAAAAGCATATATGACATTAGGTACTAAACGTGAGACCATGATATGGACTGCCTGTTCCCTACATAATGCAATGACTATACTACTTTCAGAACGAAATTTTGATGAAACCATGAAGCTTTACATAGCGTATGAACGTGAGACAATGCAGTTTTATTTCTTATAATTTTATACATTTTTATTTGAGATTCCACGTAACTCAGAGTGTCAGGTTAATTTCATTTGCATGTTAACAATGGAGGTAAATTGTTGCATTTAACTCCATGTATTTAGTATTCAAAATATTTCAAGCTTCTTCCAAAAAAAAGTTTCTTGCTGTTTGTTTATTACTTATAGAGTAAAATGATTGCGGGTTTCACTAGTTACTTTATTCTTTCAAAAAATGACTTTAGTGGTTATCGTTCAGTTGATTTTATAAAGCACAAAAGTGATACTTTGGACTGTTTCAAAAAATTTGTTCAATTGTGTGAAAATTAATTCAGTTATCAAGTAAAAACAGTCACAGTCGATAATGGAAGTGAATACATAAACTTGGGTTTTGGGGATTTTTTCAGTGAAAAGAAGAATTCAAAGAGAGACCACAGCTTCTTATACTCCAGAACAAAATGAAAGATCTGAGAGGGATTTGCATACAATTGTGGAATGTGCATATTCAATGACATTACCTTAAAGGTTCAAAAATTTCTACCCTAAAAGAAGAGAAATCATAAAAAGAATACAGAAACTCACTCTCCACACAACCTGACTATTATGTAGGTGCAGTCTGACGTCCACATCTGCTCTCAACTTGAGTCTGTCAAAAGGTTTGGACACGAAAGCTTTCGCAGCTTTCAAGCCGTATTTGACATCATTGTCACAGCCACCATACGAAAAGTCCAAAATGCTACCTTTATATCCATGGGGAGAAGCTATAAGCACAGCTGTATATATATTGAACAGAACACCAAAGAGCTGGCTTCTGACTTTACTCCATATGAATTATGGACTGGAAAATCTACTTCCCTTGATCATCTAAAAATATTTGGTTCAAAAGCCTATATTCATTCCTGATGCTCATTGCAGAAAATTGTCCCTGAAGAGTATAAAAATGATTTTTGTTGGATATGAAAAGGAATCTAAAACTTATAGACTCTTAGATCATATTACTAAAGTGATAAAGATATCAAGAAATGTGGTTTTTAATGAAAACTCTGAATTTTTCGCCATCAGTATTAACTGTATCATTCTCAATAAGTGAAGATAGCATATATGATAAAGAGCCTGGGTGTGATGTTGTTCAAGGATAATATAGACAGATCTCAATCTGTAGATCAGAAACATGAACATTATGGTTTTTGTCCAAGAAGAATGTTAAAAATTTGTGCTTGCTTTGAAATAAATATAGAAAATTAGAAAACACCACAAAGCTATGAAGAAACAAATTCCCTTCAGTCACAGGAGTGAAAAGAAACTATTAAAAAAGGTACTCACTTGAGAAAAATAAAAACTGAGAACTAGTACAATTACCAGCAGGAGATAATGTAATTAATTCAAAGTGGGTAAAGTAAAATACTTACCCAGAGGAGAAAGTGAGCGATTGAAAACAAGACTGTATGCCAAAAGATTCTCTCAAGTGGAGGGAATGGACTTGTCTGAAACATTTTCTCCAACCTCTAGATTTGACATGATACATATTGTCCTTGCTATTGCTGCTCAGAATATGCTTTAGATAGTTCACATTGACATAAAAACTGCCTTTTTACATGGTGAAGTTGAAGAAAATTTTTTTATGGAACCACTCCCTGGATTTACAAGAAATGAGAATGTTGTATGTTAACTCAAAAAGTCTTTATATGGACTTCCAGATGTTGGAACAAAATATTTCAGCGTTTTTGTTGAATTTTGACCTTAACTAGAGCACTGTTGATCCATGTTTTTTCAACATTATCTTTTAAAACAAGAAAGTGTTACTTATCCTGTACCTAGATGATGCTTTGCTATTTTGTCAATAATGATTTTGAGTATCAATCAATTGATGATTTGAGTATCATTTGATCAATTGAGTATTTTAACTGAAGTCGAAAATGATCTAAGTAAGAAATTTGACGCTACTATTGCAAAACAGGATGTTTCGTTGGAATTGAAATAGAACAGAAAATGGATGGCTCAGCTCAATCAATCCTAATGTATTCTCAAAATTAAAAAGAAATGATACTAAAATACTTCAATATCCATGATTCAAACCCAAATAGTATTCCTGCAGATCACAGCACAATCCTCTCATTAGAATCAAATCTATTTCCAGAAGGAAAATTGATACATAACAGAGAAACAATTATCTTTGAAATTTCTTGTTACAGCCACACATCCTGACATTATGATTGCAATTAACGTTGTCAGCAGATTTCAAGTGAACCCTGGACAAGCACAATGGAACAGTGAAATATATCAGGTATTTAAAAGCTACTGCACATTATGGTATTGAGTAAGCATCAGCTGTTAATAATACATCACCTTATTGGATATAATTTTCTTTTAATTTATTCTTCAAGTATTTAAGTATTTTTGAGCAACTTTCATTTTGTTTATTTTGTATACCAATTGATTCTCTGATCTTACTTTTACATGTCTTCATTAATTTTTAACTTTTGAAATGTTTTTCACTGTGTAACTTTAAAAGGGATAACAGAATTGGAGGGAGTATTAATGTTTGACAATTCTGTTCTCATAGTTTCTCTATCCTTGCTGCAATGGCAACACTAGTATTACCTTTTATGTATTAGCAACAACTATGCTACTACACTTCATCTATGTTTTTTATAACATGTCTTACAACATGGCTGTGTGTTATTAATTTTACTGTTAATTTTAACTCTAAAAGATGATAATGTTTCAATGAATTTGGGTTCAATAAAATGACTATTCCTTTAAATATTTGTAACTAATGCACTGTCAGTTACTTTAAACTCCTTTGCTTTATTTTTATCCAACACTAAAACTATGTTATATTCAAACTAAAAGGCTATTTCAAAACAAATTGAATGTTTAATTCTGTAAACTCTTATAAATTTTCTATCTCAATAATTAAACTCCAGAGAACTGTTACATATTTCTGATTGTTTGCAACATGCTAATGTAAATTATTTTGATAAAGTGCATTTAGCAATTTCTTATCATTTTTCAGATATATATGAAACTAAGCCACTGCTCGCCAACCTCCGTAACTCACTTCACGAGTCGGGAGGCTTTGTCTCCTACTCGTTAGCCCTCACTGAGCTCACTTTGCGAGCACTTTTGTGCCACCTGCTACTTAGGCATAATATGCCTGTTGGGGACCCTCCCGTGTTATCTGACATTCATCAGAACTGGAGCACACATTCTTTCAAACTGGAAGGCGCACACGATTGCCTATGTATCCTATGCTTGCAAAATCCTGGGACCCTGCTCTCCATTCACTACAGCTCATTAATCACAGCTCGCCGCAGACATGATGCACCCTAGGGCTTTGGCACCCTAGGGATTAGGGCTTTGCTCTTTATTAGTTGACGCTTACCAACTCCCTTAATTTGCTTTAAGAACAATTTCACCAAGCTCGCTATGTTTGCCAATTCCGAAACTTGCTTCATGGGTTGGGAGGCCTCATCTTCTACTTCATGGCATTCGCTGAACCTGCATAGCAAACTCTTTCGTGTCGCCTCCTATTAAGAATGATTTCTTACTATATATTAAGAAAAAACGGCAAAATTTCATAACTGTAAGTTTTGCCATTTGTTTGTAATATAGTTAGGGCCTGACTAATGCAGGTGTATGTGGGGCAACTGCCCAAACACCCACATCAGATGGGTCCCAAAGTAAACAATTGCAACATCAAAAAATATGTATGCCATCGAAATAGGTTTTTCCAGTGGAAAAGAATCACTTTGGGGATATATAAGTATTAAGTGAACTAATTTAGCATATTGGCATCTTGGGTATAATAAGACAGTTGCTTGCCAATAATTTAAATTCCATTAATATATATAAGAACCACATTTAGTATACCTTTTTCTAGAATACATTTAAAAAATATTTTTGTTCATTTCATATATATCAAGAGGGGAAAGGGGCCCTGGAGGAATGTCTGCACCAGGTCCCAATTAGGCTAAGTCTGGTCCTGAATACAGTGGCAAAATATCGTGTTATGTATTCAATATAGAGAAATGTACAACAGTAAAACGTTGTGCAATATAACAATTAAATCATAATGTCCATGACAACAATAGTTGCAAAACACTCAAATTTTCCCTTAAGAAGTGCTTAAAAAATTGAATAACTCATTAACTAAATCAAAATTTAAGAAAAGGGGCTCTGACATGCAAAAATTCAACTATTGTGAAATCTGTTCACTTTTCATATGTAATATTATGCGATAAATTTATTATCATAATTCTGGTAGATCTAGCTTGTTCCATTCACGAGAGAAAACACTTTGGGTAATAGCTTTGTAATTTGACGCCATTAGTCATTTATATACCATAAGACTAACCTATTTCTCCATAAACAATGCTTAGTGAAATTTTAATGACAAATTTAGCGGAATATCGCAACTTGGCGCAAGTTTTTTAAATGTTGCCAAATTGACGAAAATATCGCCAAATTGATAAAAATGACGCTAAATCAATGAAAATGAAAACTAATTGATGAAAATACAATATCTTGGAAAGAATAAGAATCTACTATAAGAGAAGATACTTTGGGTAATAGTTTTGTATTTGGACACCATTAGTCGTTTATCTGATTTAAGAATAACCTATCTCTCCGACCATAATGCTTAATGAAATTTTAACAACGAATTTGGCAGAATATCGCCAACTTGGCGAGTTGTTGAAATGTCACAAAACTGATGAAAATGTCATCAAATTGATGAAAATGTCTCCAAATTGATGCTAAATCAATGAAAATGACAACTAATTGATTAAAATTCAATATTTTGAAAAGAATATAGGATTCTATTATAAGACTACGTCTGTAACGCTTGGCAAAATTCTGGTGACGAATTTTGGTGGCATATTACCAACTTGGCGACTTTTTTAAATGTTGCCAAATTGATAAAAATTTTATTAATGTTTCAAATTGATAAAAATGTCACCAAATGGAATGCAATATTTTGCAAATTTTTAATTCTGTCATATGATGGGCATACCTTTTATTATATAAGAAATGCTCTTCTAAATATTGCCAACTTGGTGATATTTGGCCCCGCATTGACAAAACTATCATCAAAATTGCAAAAATGATGCCAAGTTAATGAAAATCACACCTAATTGATGATTTTATTATTAAAATACTTAAATATATGGACTATATTGTTTATTGAGAATGCTATCAATATTGATAATTGTTAATTTAATGTTGCGTAAAATATAAGTTAATTGGGTACGAAATAGTTTTAGAGTTGTCATCCAGATGTACAATTTACCGTGCCAAATGTAGAATTTAACGTTACAAACACTGTGCTGTGGATCTTTTCATAACTTTTTAACCATTAAAGAAGTAAATTCATTGCATAGAAAGTCATGTGCTGCCAATATCAGATTTTTTTATTTTTCTATTTTAGAATTTTCATCATTGTTATATGTTGTTTATTCATTGATTGATAGCTACTAGACATTGTTTTTTATACTCCTCAATTGCTTAATTGTTGTATCTTTAATTTTTTACGAATTAAAAAGCTATCGTGCTTACGGATCGGATTTTTCTTTTCTGTAGTAATAGCTGATTAGTAAGTATTTCAATATAATTTTGTGTACTACTTTCTTAATGTTTAATTTTTGGTTTTATTTAGATGTTATAATTTATCTTTCTTATTTCTTTATTATAAACTATTTTTATTTTATATATATATACAGGGTGATGGGAAAATGTCTGGCCAAATTTTATAGGGGGTTAGAGGGGACGAATATAAAATGATTCTCAGCACAATGCGTGTCCGGAAACGCCGTGTGACGGTTGTAGAGGGAGCTGTGTAGGACAGTCGAAACAAGTCGGCAATGAGGGAAGCTGTCATTCCTCACTGTGATTTCATACAGCATGCAGTGCTTCATGAATGCTGAACTAGCAGATATCCATCTGACGTATGGAGCTGCGAATAGAAATGGGAGAGCTTCTCAAAGGTTGTACAGGGAACGATTTCCCAACAGAGAAATACCGAATCTCCTCAAACTTCCGAGCGAGTGCACAGACAGTTTTGCGAAAGCGGGTCAATCAATGCCAGCAGACATGGTGTGGGCAGGCTTCGCTCGGTGAGAACAGTGCGAGTGGAAGAAGATGTCTTACGTGAGTTTGAGCACAATCCTTCCACACCCCCACTGGGTTCCGGTCTAAATTAGGTGGCACTTCCCGACCGTCCAAACAAGTTACCTTACACCTTTCTGGTAGGTCGGACGGTATGGGTCTCAACAACAACAATCCTTCCACAACCACGAGAGCTCTTGCCCGTACACTGGGCATAAGACAGTCACTTGTATGGGAGATTTTGCATGGCGAACGTATGCACCCATACCGTTTACAAAGGGTGCAGGCATTGATAGAGGCAGATTTTCCTCTCCGTGTAAACTTTTTACGATGGTACTTGCAACAGGCTGCTGTACAGCCTGACTTCCTGATGAGGACTGATTGACTGATTCACGGATGAGGCAACTTTCACTCGAGTGGGTTTATTTAACAGTCACAATGCTCATGTTTGGGGATATGACAATCTGCAAGCTACAAGACCGTCTGCTTACCAGCAGAGATTTAGTGTCAATGTGTGGGCGGGTATGGTGCACGAATATGTGATTGGGCCGTACATCCTACCTCATCACTTCGACGGCCCAAAGTACCTCATCTTCTTGCAACAGGTCTTGCCCGAACTGTTGGCCGTTGTGCCTCAGTGCATCCGGAGACGTATCTGGTTCCAGCACGATGGAGTGCCATCACACTTTAGCCGTGATGTCAGAAATTACCTGGAAGCTACTTATCGACATCAGTGGATTGGTCGAGGTGGACCTGTTCCCTGGCCGCCACAATCACCAGATCTGTTCTACTTGGATTTCTTTCTGTGGGGCCACTTGAAAAGCATCATCTACGATATCCCTGTGGACTCTGCCGACGATCTCGTCGCCAGATTGGCTGTTGCTGCTGGAGATGTGCAGGACACGGTTGGAGTTTTTGCTAAGGTACGCAGTTCTATTGGGCGGCGATGTGAAGCTTGTATTATGGTTGGTGGTCGCTCTTTCGAGCATTTGCTGTGACACGTTGATTTAATAAAGGGCTTGTTACATTTGTTTGTGTCTCTTTCCTTTTACCTTTCAACTTTCTTTACTCTCCAGGGCTTTTACGCAGTGTTTCCGGACACGCATTGTACTGCGAATCTTTTTATATTCGTCCCCTCTAACCCCCTTTAAAATTTGGCCAGACATTTTCCGATCATCCTGTATATATTGTAAAAATGTTAATTACTTGTATTTTAATTACCTATGACTTATCTTTCACTGAAAGTGGTCTGATGAGCACATGTAAAAATAAAATAGACCCAACGTTAGGCTAGAAAATAAATCCTTTAAAAATAAAACAGGTACTAAATAGGTATTAAATACTCCTCATTCCCTGTTCCATATATAAGGTAAGCAATTGAAAACTGGATCTCATGTTGAGAAAGCCTGGTAATAATATAAGCCTGTAACTACACCCAATAAATAAATTAATATTTAAAATTTTTAAAATCATATATGTAATACAGATACTAAACCCCTTGTTCCCTGCATTAACATACATTGTGTAAATGCAAAGATTCAAACTGATAAAACAACAAATGGAGCTACGCCTTTCCTGGCTGCCAAAATATTTTGAGAATATCACACATGAAAAAATTACAAAATAGTAGTGAAAAGTATTCCTGAAACCATGTACGTTCTCAAGGGCCATACCTGGTTCGGTAATACTAAAATTTTATGTTTCTGTATCCATAACTGTAAATTGTATTACAGAAATTATGTTTCTGTATCCATAACTGTACTACATTGTATTATTGAAATTATGCACAACATGGCCCGCAGAATATATATATATATAGTTTGAAACAAAGTCTAATGTAATAATAGCTTGAAACAAAGTCCAATGAAAGAAAAGTGAGAAGCTGCAACTCGATAAACCTAACTTCCTAAAACACCCAAAAAATAAAAATATATATAAAATAATTATATATATATATATATATATATATAATTAAAGTAATATCATAGTTGCCAACCCAGAGAATAAAAAATTAGGAACACTGTACGCGAAGAAAATGACACTCAATAGTTGCACACAAAATATATATACATGGGTGTCTCCAGCATGGGAGTACACACACAATTGAAATTAGCATGTCAGTATTTCTTAGCCAATGTATTATGTATTGACAGTGATTTTGCAACCCCCCCCCCCCCCCTGGAAGGAAAGTTGGTGAAACCCATATATATACTATATAATTAATCTTAATAAAAAAAATTAAGACCTCATGAGATAAGAATTTTGAAACATACATGAAATGCATAATTCTTTTACACCCATAAAATTATAACTATATTTGTTCTCCTTAAATACATCAATATTCAACTAAAAGTAAAATTAAACTATTTTCATATTTGAAAAAGAAATTTCATTACACAATTTAAATACACTATTACAAAGTAAGTAAAACAAAAACAAATTAAGAATCCTTTTGGTTTATTGATACATAGATAGCAGATTTAGCCTTTTTGAAGAAAGTGGCATCATATGTTTGTTCATAGCAAGCACCATTTATCTGAGATTTGGCAATTAAAGTAGACTGTAAAGTCGAAATACCCATGGAACTTCTAAAATCAGTTTTGTTTCTTTTTATAAGACTAAAAATTTGTTCACATGTAGCATTACTATGAGGAGTGTTAGTATCCCCAACATGATACTACTCAATTTACCATACAAAAGTTTACACACAGGATCTTTTTGCTTTGCTAACTTAGCCCACTGAACATCTGGTCTATCTTCAGCAATTATTTCTTCTGGCAGAGCTGCCATTTGATAATGCAAAAACTCAGTCTCTACACTATCAATTATATCAAACGTTGATTCTGTTGAGTCTTTTTGCAGTATATAGAGGGAAATCTGTCTATAAAAAATTTTATCGAGGCAAATTTAACTTTTTCCCTCCAAGACACATCTGCGACTTCAGCATGATGTAAAACATCAGAGTTGATTGGAAACTTTCTGATAATATAATTACATGTCATACAATAGTAGTTTTGGACGTACTCAAAAAACTGCTTTGTTTCATCAGAGTTCAGGCACTCTGACGTCTCTGATCCCACAGATATGTCTTCATTATTCTTATGATTTGTTGAATCACTATAAGAGATATCAAAGACACATGTCGAAGCTTTCACGACTTCAAGCTTTATGAATCTGTAAAAAAACTTGAATTTGGGACTTTAGCTTGTGGACTCTGGGGGTCTCCGATTGCAGACTCACATTAAATTTTTCGAAAACATCAATTACATTTTTCAGAAAAAATGCAAGGGCATAGTACAGATCTGAACTTAGATATAAAAAGATCCTCTCTTCTCTGCTGAGGATACTTTTTTCCAACTTTTTCTGACTGTTCAAATTGGCTTCTACTACACCAGTGGAAGCACTTTTGCTGAATACACTTTCCGAAGCATTTCCTGTTTTCGTATTCTGCATAGTTCCCTTTTGAACTACTTTTGGATGGCTATGTTTGACATGCTTGGGCTTTTCACTTTGTGATTTGGCTTTTCGCTTAAGAGGCTGCTCCTTAGTTACCTTAGGAATTTTAAATGCAGCAATATGTGGTGAAAATAGCTATTTCAGATTCAAACATTTTGCAGATTCTTCTTTGAAAATAAAACTCCATCCCACTGATCAAGAAGACGCCCAAGACACTTGCCCAAAGAAAGCCAGCATGTCACACAGTGCTTGAGAATTTTTTTAGACTCAGCATTGTACAAATCTTGAAAAACCTTTAAGCATTGTTTACGCTTTGAACTTTTCTTCAGGTAATAGAATATATCTACTAAGTTCATCAAAAGAAATTAGCATAGCTGCTGATCCCTTTTCAGCAGCTAAATTTAATAGGTGGCACATGCAGCCCCAAACGATCAAATTTGGTTGTTTTTCTTTCAAAAATGACCCAACACCTTTCTTTTTACCAATCATCACATTTGCATTATCACAGGATAATGCCAAGCAATTCTGCCACGGAATGGTAAAACAATCAAGTTTATCTTTCAGCAACTTAGCAATATTCTCCCCTGTTCTATCACCTACCAAACATGGCAACGATAAAAGTTTGCAGCACACTTGTTCAGTTTCTTTATCGAAAAACGTTACAACAATGGGATATAGCTGATTATCTGCATCATTGCTACCATCAGTAGCAAATGTAAAAGGGCCAGTTTTTAAAGCATTTATCATGCTTCTGGTGCTTTCTGAAGCTATTTCTTTAATTATGTGGGATGTTTTAGTTCTTCCACAGGAATAATTTTTAGTTTCCAAAGAATTTGGGAACATTGCTGAAAATAGCTTGGAAGCATGGTCGGCAGCAGCAATAGGAACATTATGTTCTAGCAAGAAACTTGTAAACAGCACTTCTGCACGAATTGTCGGTATATCATTACTTGAAGCAGGCATAAAGTTCAACTTTGAAGCTTGCTTCACAACTTTAATTTGTGAACTATGCTTCATACCTTTAGCATGGACGACGATGTCTGTTTTACCGCCATGAGCTATGTTTATATCCGTGTTGCATATGAAGCAAAAAGCAAATGCTTCACCTTTTCGAGATTTTGTTATAAAATCGAATTCTGTTGAATATTGTTCGAGATATTTTTGAGTCCGACGATTTTTTGCCATTATGAATGTCAATAAAATGAAAGTATTAATAAGAAGATTAAACACACATACCTTAATTCCGTGTAATTTATACACAATGACGGAAAAAAATATTCAAAATGCACAAAGAAAAAACGTGATTAAGTAGCAAACTAAAAATACACTTTCCGGAGATTGTAAAAACCAAACATAGGTCAATAGCTCAGACGAAAAATCGTGGTCGCTAATCGCATCGACAATAGAGCTAAAAAGTGCATCATAGAAACTATGCAGCCAGTATTTCCGGTCACGTTTAGAGTTCAAAACTAGAGAGCTTTTTTTAAACAACGATCGGCATTGTTGCCAGTTTTGTAGATTACCTGCTAAAATGAGCTATTTTTCATGATAAATAGCCGTTTTCTTTGCTTAGTTTTTCTGACGTCACAAACCAGTTGTTTGGCATGTTTTAACTTTTATGGTCGCAGAGGGAGAAAAATGGGGTAAAACAGGAATATTTTGTGGAAAAAATTCAGATTTTCGGAACAGACATAAAAATTCGGAACGAATCCGGAACGGTTGGCAGCTTTGTAATATATATATATATATATATAAAATTAAAAATTAATAAAATCTTACCATTTAATTCCTGCAACTCGTTTCTATTGTTTAAAAATATTCTTAATCAGCTTTTTAGAATATATAGATTATCTGATAAAAAATTCCATGCTTTACATATTGATAATCTAAAAATTACCAGCAATTTATATAAATATCCCTCTTATTTTGTAAATGGTATAGTTAAAAAAATTTAGAACTGGATTTTCTTGAATTTTATTTATTTAATATTACTTTAAATTTTAGCCTGACATCTCCCTTCTCTTCTTTTAATGTTTTATTTATACATCCACTTAGACATTAGCCTTTCTTTTGTTGCACCTCTTGATGGTATATTATCTCTTGTACATGTCCTTTCGTATTACTGTTATTTATTTCTTAAGAATGGCAACAGTATATCTTATTGCTTTGTGAATGACACTTGTCACTTCTTTCTGTGTTCCAGTGCTTACTAGGTTAGTGAAGTTTTTTCAGTCCATTTTTTGGTATCCATTTTTCCTTTTATTTTTATTTTTTATGTATGTTGTCCAAGTAGAAATAGTTTATAGATATAATCTGTCAATTTCTTCAGAAACATACATTTTTGTGTTTGCTTCTATAAAAAACTTGGGCATGAATACGATTTTTGTGGAAGTGAACAATTTATGATTTAGGTTTAGAGCCTTGTCCACGTGTATAGCGTTTGTGCTTGATTTTGTTTGTTATTCTTTTTTTGATTCCATACCTTTGCATTTTGATACTTTTCATTGACTTGCTGATTCGATATTTATTTTATTTATTTGTTTTTTATTTTTTTTCCATTTGCTTGAGGATTTGTTGATTTATACTTTTATTTCGTAAGCCTGTTAGATATTTGAATTTTCATGTTACAGCTTCTCACTTTTCTTTCATTGGATCTTCAAACCTTTTTTTCTTATATATATATATTGATATATTGGGTGTACAAAGGAGATTCCTAATGAGAATTTGGATTTTATGGAGTAAATGGCCTATAAAAAAGGAAAACATGGACAATAAAATATACAGAGAGGCTAATATATCTTATATCTACAACTGCTTTAAAGTTAGAGCTGAGTTTTTAAAAATCAAATTGGAAGACAGGGATAGTATAAATAAGAAGGAATACTGTATTATAACATTTCAAAACAAGAAATTTGACTATATACCTATGCAACGTATTTTTAATGAATGTCAAACTTTTTTGGCAATCACAAACATAAAAGTGGCCACCTCCTATAGATACCAAAAAACGAATGGAAGAAGAGTATTTAATTACAACAAATTTGGTAAGGATATACACAATAACAAAATAGAGGAGTACCAGTGTTAAACAAGTGAATACAGAGATAATACATATGGACATGTAATTAGTGGCAATTTATATTTCTTGAGGAAATGGAAACTGGTAGAATATTTCAAAATGGGAATGAAATACAGAAAACAGAATTTCCGTAATATTGAAATTGTCTTTGGAAATGAAATAGACAAATTTATATACAAAATGGCAGTTAATAACAGCATATCTGTAGCGGTATTTAAAGAAAGGCGACATGCTATAGTGTTCAGGTTTAATCTGCAATATGGCGATATTAATCAAGACAAAATACAAAGTAAAAGTAGAGCTATGGATAAACGTAGCCTCAAGGATCTGCAGGAGAGTTATGTCATAGCATATTTAGACAAGGTCAATACCAATTATGCATTTACATGTCGTATTTTATACTTCAAACTCATCGACACAGATTATCGGAATGGCGATATGTACTTGAAACTAAATCTTCCGAAAATTGCTATTGGCAATAAGATTAAAGCCTTATATAAACGAATAGGTATAGGGATGGAAACATTTTGATACCCTTACATAGTAATGATATCAAAGTTGCATAGGACCCTAGTAAAATTTCGACCCATAACAGTAGGCTTTAGAACTTACCTAACAAGGGCAAATGAAATGCTGGTACAGATTTTACAGCCCATAATTAAAAAGATCAATAAGATGGGTAACTGCATCGTTAACAACAGTCAAGAAGTCATAAAGGTTTTATATGAAAACCAAGATAAATTATACTTTAACTCATATGATTTTAAAGATTTATTTAATTGTGTCAATTTAAAGGTCCTATACGAATTTTTATTGCAATTATTTGAAGAATTTGAAATACAGACATTAATGGTTCGCTGTAAATTCAAGGCAATGCTAAACTTGGTTATATACGAAAACATTATGTACAAAGGAACTGAGTTTTTTCAACAAAAACTGGGCATCCCCATGGGGGAAGGTAGCTCATCAGCATGCATTGGCAGACTTGTATTTATATAAATATGAAAGTATTTCACATCTGAATAACGAAATTATCTTTTTCAGGTACATGGACTATTTGTTAATTGCAACAACGGATCCAAAGTACAACTTCGATTTCAGCGTATACCCGGAAAACATGGAATTGATAAAAACGAAATTGGAAGATAATGGAAGTATTAACTTCTTAGATTTGAATATTTCCTACAATAAACACAACAAACTAGAGATCAACATCTATGATAAATATACTACCTCCGGGTTTAATATCAACAACTTAATATCAACAACAATGGGATTCTAATACATAAACAAATTTTTTGAAATATTATTAGAAATTGAATGTTGAGACATCTAAGAATTATTAGAAATGAGGATATAAGGAAAAAGTGAAACAAGGCACTCATTGAGATGGAAATCGAGAAGGGATACCCACGATTTTTCCTGAAAAGACAAGTATGCTCTGCATGTAAATATCGAGAGAATCATTTGAACGAGATAATAGGCATTCTTGAATAAATTTTTATGCACTACAATGAAGTTGGCAAAGCAAACTTACTGGAAAAAACAGTATAAGGAAATACACCATAACTGTATCTACTCGCCTGCGAAAATAGAGAGGTGAAAATTGACATTGAGTAGGCTGATCATTTGAGAGGTTTTGTAGGGGTGGATATAGTGTACATGTTGTGAATGATTTTAATGTTTTTACTATAGATTGAAGTTGTGATAGTGATAGTTAAAACTTTAGGGGTTTGGTGCTGGTAATTTATGTTTTATATGCATAATAGCACTTTTATAATCTATATGTTTTTAATGTTTTATATATGTCGTAAATGTATATATACAAGGTATATTTGACTTGTAGTATTGATTTATTAGAGAATTTTCGAGTGATGGGGATTTGACTTTTCACTTTGAGGTTTTATACTTTGGTATTTTTGACTTTCAATCATAAGGTTCTCAGGGTTATTGTCTTTTGAATTTATATATATATATATATATATATATATATAAAACTAAGTAAAAAAACTCTCATCTATTTTAAAAGTAGTAATGATTAAGATTAAAAATAAAGTTGCATATTTTATTAGTAATAGTATGGAAGCTATTAAAAAAATAGATGTAATTACTGAATATTTGTATTTTAAAAGTTTCGATTTTAATGATTTGTTTTCAAATATAAACATCAAAGACTTATACGATATAGTCATGGAGATTTACGAAAAATACAATCTGCAGTCTATTATTAATAAATATAATTTTAAAACATTAGTAGAAATGGTTTTATTCGAAACTGTACTGTTTGATGGCACATCTTATTTCAAACAATTACATGGTATACCCATGGGTGGTGGTTGTTCATCAATACTTGCTGATATATATCTAAATAAATATGAAGATGGAACGCACATATTAAACGAAATCCTGTTCATTCGCTACGTTGACGATATTTTAATAGCGTCTCCATGTGAAGCATATCAGATGGATTTTACTTTCTATCCACAGCATTTAAAACTTACTGAAACACCATACAATGTCAACAAAAAGTCTAAATTTTCTGGGTCTAACAATATACCAACAACCAGGTGGTTCTACTGGTTTCTGTTTGTACGATAAACGCAACGACTTCCACTTCAAAATCAATTATATCATAAACTGGAACTCATGTATGCACAAAAATGTTTTTAGAAATATTATACTGGGGCAATTAATGCGTAGTCAGAGAATAAACAGTAAAAAGGAAGATAGATATTTATGCGACTTTCGTTTCCTACAAAACACCATCTCACAAGGTTTTCCTAAGTGTTTTTTATGTAGCATTATCTACAAATTTTATAAAATAACTGTAACCGATTGTTATCGATTATATTTAAATAGAACTGATGGCAATATACAAACTGGATAGTCACAGGTAAAGCATAGTGATATCTGATATGGGACCTCTTGAATAGGGTCTATTGTGTAATACGGTATGGAAGATTTATTTCATCTGGTATAATATGGTATACAAGATGTACATCTACATGTATGATAACTGTCATTGGGGTAAATGGTTTTAGAGATAGAATTTGTTATTATTGTCATATTAAATGTCAATATTTAAAGTCTTTATTACCCCCCCCCCCTCCCGGCCATTTTTTGGTACATTGCTTCCATCCATACCTCTTTTCATTTTGAAAATATTTTTAATCCTTTTTTTAGTGCAGCTTTGCGCCTTTTAAGTGTGATTTCTGATACATTTATAATATTATATTTCATGGTATTTTCATATTATATATATATATATATATATATATATATATATATATACTTTGCAAAAAAATATATCCACCCACATGAAATTGAGATACAGTCACGAAATTCGTCATGTATGTATCATTTGAGAAGATATGTAAATGATTAGAATTTGGGATCAAAAAAATATTTTATTAAGAAATGGTGGCAAACAAAATGACATTTTAGTAAGTGATAAATCCTACTCATACAAGCCGATATTCAGTGCGACAAAGAATCAATTAAGTTGCTTGTCTCTTAGTGGAAGATTCTGTCACAAAGGTTGCAACTGGTCAGCTAATTCAGTGGTAGTCTGAGATCATTGCAATTGCCATCTCAGCATGTCCAGACGAGTTCTAATGGCCAAATATTTAGGAACCTGGATGGCCATGGGAGGGTATTAACTCCTCAAAAACATTAAGAAAGTCGTGAAGTATGTGGTCGAGTGTTGTCTTGTTGGTAAACGGAACCGAGACTGACAAAAATTACCTGCTAGTATTTAGCTTGACATATTGGACTTGTAGCTTACGAACTCAAGAGGCATGGTCTTCTAGACCTGGTTTAGTTGTTGCCTAATCCAAGTGCAACTAGCAACAACACATATTTAACAAAAGAAAACTAAAGAAACTTAGTTAAAAGCAACATACAATACAAAAATAGTTATTTTTGTATTGTAAGCTGCTTTTAATGAAGTTATTTTAGTTATATTCTTTAGCAGCAGTTGTACATAGTAGGGTGTCTACCCCGCTTGACATGGTCATTTCCCTCAAACTGCAGCACCTGACTTCAGACTGCTACAGAAAAAAAAAAAAAAATTGAGTGTGGCATTTTAATCCAAATCTGTCCTAAGCAGAAATCATAGAATTGATTGGCTCTCCCAATATTTATCATCTACAAGAAAAGTGATAAAAAGTCAAACAAGATTTGGGTGTTTGTTTACAAAATACACTACTGATTACAAAATGCCCACATAATACTTGCAGTATTTTACAATATAATACTAGAAAAAAGTCTGAGTTCTTTAACAAAGAAAATGTGCTAACGATGCTAACTAATAGCAAACTTGCATGGGAAATTGTTGACAAATTGCACTATACGTTAGATGAAGAGCAAATTTTCCTATATTACCTGCAATACTGTATATTTTGCCAAATACTCTGAAAGAATTATGTGTAATTTGTAATAGTTTGCAGCTATGCAAATAATTATATGACATTAGTTAATTTTATGAATAAAAAAATACTTACAAAATTCATTGAACGAAATATCATTAATTTTACTAATGGTACAAAATTGATTTAATTTATTACATTTATTTAAATTATATTTTATAATGTTACTCACTTTTGGAGTTTTGACTGAGGGAGTCCATGCAGGGTCTGAATCGCTGTCATCTAGAATATCTATTTCATCAGATGATATATCTATTCTATCTTTTTCTTCATCCATTATTTCCATCTTAATTGAAGGTCCTAAACATAAATTTAATTGGAGAAAAAATAACAAACAATATCTGTAAGATTATATTAAATCAGCTTGTCAACAATTTAATAAAAAATATACAAAAATTCGAATTAAAATCTTCAACCCAAATTGATATAGCTTTTTTACAAATTATGAACAATATTTTATTTATTTTCAAGAGACAAAAGCAAGAGTGTAAAATTACTATACTAAAAAAAAAAATATTATATAACTTTTTAAAGAAAATCGCAGCAAAGTAGCATTTAACATGTTAAAACAGTAGATATAATTATTAGTGTGTGTAAAATAGTATTCTTAAAACACAGTGTTAAGACAGGACGAGTCATAATATGTAGGTACATTTAAGATCATGTAGCCTGCATCATCAAGATTCATTTTTAATGCATATACATCAAACACAAGAGATGAATCATGTTGCAAACAGAGCATTAGCCTTCTATTTAAAAAAAAAAAAAATTATAGACTTATGTATAAAGTTGGACAAAAAAAAATAAAAAATATAACTGATAACGATATTTCTAGAAAAAGATAAAACATCATACTGACATAATAAAAGTCTAAAAGAAAAATAACTGAACTTGATATGGTGCGAAATGACAATATGAATTATGCGCAAACCACATATATAGTTACGATATAAACTATATATGTGGTATGTGCATATATAGTTAATATCATATCATAACAACTACACTTATATCATATCATATCACGACAAGTTAAATTTCATATCTCTAGATGATACAAATACAGTGGCGAGATGCAGAATTAGAAAAAAGCCAATCAAAAAGGAGCACCAGGTCTGTGAAATAAATGCGAAAAAGAACAATTACCAAATCAATTACTAGACTGAGAACTCATGATCTAAAAGGAATGAAGATAAACAGAGATAGCACAAGATCTTATCGACTTTGTGAAAATTGCCCAGAGACTGAACTTACACTGGAACACCTTTTTTCATGCCCAGCCATTTTGGCAGCCATGCAGAACGAGGACGAATTTCCACGGGAAAAACTCTACCAAGAACCTTGATATAGCTAAAGCAGTATACTCTCTGCATATGGACCAATCTAACTTCTTGTGGATATGACACCAACCAACCATATATCAATCAGTGTAACTCATCAAAAAACAAACTGTTGCTTTCAAACCAGATCAACTGTGCTAGTTGATTATCAATTCTGATATGAAAGGAAAATGGTAATAAAATGAGAAGAATATACGTATAGCCAATGATCTGATTCTCATACATGACAGCAAAAACTAAATCAAAGTCTTCACCAAGTTTTGTACAATTTCCCCACCTCCCACATAAAAAAATATTATCGTTTACAATGATCTAATAAATTATTGAAATCTGCTATAAAAATGCTGAAATTCATATTTCATTAAAACTGCTTCAAGCCAGAATATAATTCTGACATTGGTGTCATGCATAACAAGTAGAAGGTTAAACTAAGAAAATGAAATTTTCAAATAGAACCAAAATTTCAAAATTTTCGACATATACATGTATTGAGCATCTTAGAACAAGTATTTATCTTATGGAAAACTTAAGCAACCTAAATAAAATAATAATGAAACATACAGTTGTTACGAGGATATGCTGGATTCCCTTTGTCATTGCCAAAGAACCTTCACATCCCAAATCGAAAAGACAAAATGTGATACAATCCCCAAGTTAAAACATGAGCCCATTTTGTTTGTCTTTTTGCCTTCAAGTTTGTTACTTCTCTAGCATTGATGAAGAGAGATTTTGAGGATCTTGCATACCCTCAAAACAGCTGTATCCTGAAATTTTAATTTATTTGTGCTTAAATACATTGCTCAAGTTTCCTTATCTTTTGCACAAAGTGTTTTTTACTTATTGAAATATTTATCTTATTTAGTCGAAAATGATTACTAACAGTATTTGCATGAAAATAGCCATTTTGATCATATGTGTTTTCGAAATCACACACACACACACACATCATATGAGCATGTAACTCATTGATTTTAGAGAAACAAATATTAGGCAAAATTTCTCAAATCGCAGGGTTCCCACTCATTTCGCTGAATGAACATTAATAACTTTAACTTCTAAGAACCAAAAATTTATGTATTTTAAGGATCTTATTTTGAAAAATATTTTTATTTAACACCTGTTAACCATGATAGTAAAACATTAACTAACTAAAGTCTTCTAAATAATACTTTTAAAGTATTGCCCTTGCTGGGAGTGAAAAGATAATGGGAACTGATAACTAATTCAATATTAACAACTGCATATGCAAAGGCTGGGTTAGGAATTGCTGCAAATATTCCACCAAGAGACGTCACACATAGAGACAGTCTCATCTTGACATAGAGATCGAGATAAAACAAATTAAACACAACTGCTTATTACAGAACAGGTGTGATTTAAACCAACAAAATCACCTATATACAATGAAACAAGTGTTCCCACTGAATCACATAATGGGAAAAGTAACACCCTTCCATTTTCTTTCCCCTGTGAAACCAATTCAATCCGAGGGGGAATGCCAGTTGAGTACAATATTAAATGTCCTTGTGTTAACTTAAAACAAAACACTTCCATGATTGTAATAGCTTAGACGAGACGTGTTTTCAATTTTTTCCCTTTGAGTATGATTGCAACATTCCTGGTAAACATTCCAAATCAGAAACAATTTTTCAGAATAGAACTGTTTTATGAAAATTTTAATAGGCAAAAATTCTATATTTCTAATGCTAGCAACAATTAAGCAATTTTTATGACTTTTGAGGACTATGGGAACCCTGAAACGTAATACTAAAACACATAATTTAAACAAAAAGAAACATTTTTACAACTAACACAGTATAATAAAGACATAAAACTTCATACCTGGGGCCATTTCTTGTGATGATGTAGTATCACTTCGTCTCGATCTTAGGGTACGTCTTGTTCCTTCATTACCAGCTTCGTCATCTTCAATAATCTCTTGTTTAATTGTTATAGGCACAAAACTTGCAGCTTCAGATGCTTCTGTTGCTTTAAGTGAAGATTTTCGAGATTTCCTTTTTGAATCGGACTTCGAAGGTGAGGATCTAGTTTTCCTTCCTCTCTTTTTTGGTGAATATGACAAGTCAACATCACTCTGTGGTGATAGTTCTACTTCCGGTTTTACTTTAATTTCGCCTGCCGGAAGAGTTTCAGAGTTAGTTTGACTGCATTCTCTCATGTCATTATATTTATCACTATGAGAAGTTCTTTTTCGATTGGCACTATGCTTTGAATACCTTAATTTACCTGAATGTTTCAGTCGCTTAGATTTCTCCTCAGCATCATTTTCTTTTTTAATATGACTAGATAATGGAATGTCTCCAGAACTTTCAGAGGCACTTTCATCATCAGACACTGTAACTGGAGACGAACAGCTTTCAGTTAAGCGCCACTCACGTAAATTATTGCGGAGTCCCATTTTAAGAATAAGTTTAGGAATTGATTGGCGTTTAGGTTTATGTTCTGGATTAGCATGACTAACATGGTCCTTACTAGGACTCTTTGAAGGACTTTTTGAAGGACTCTTTAAAGGACTCTTTAAAGGACTCTTTAAAGGACTCTTTAAAGGACTCTTTGATTGCACACTGCATTCTTCAAAAAATTCTGCAGCTTCGGCCTTTGCTTGTCGACTAGCTAAAAAGTTTTTATAAGATTGCAAGAAACCATCTGTGTCCTTATTTCTCGTTTTCATAAAAGTTTGAGGAGAATCTTTTTCACTCTCTTCAGGAAATTTAAGCTCACCCAAAAAACTCAACTCTTCCTCTATGCTGACACATTTTCTGGCTGGCTTCGATAACACAACTGAACAGTTTTTCTTTTGATTTTCAGTCATTTTGAGTTCAGATCTATATCTTGAAAGTGGATAGTTCACCGGTGGTAATTCTTTTTCATCACATAATCGCTTTTCAAAAACACTGTAACAATCGACATTGCCATAATCTAACATACTGGATGGCTGAAGAGGATACCCATTACTATATATATTGCGATCATTTTTAAATGATTGAAACCTAATCATATTGCCACTATTTATATCAGCTTTTCGTCGTCTCCCTCTACGACCTCTTCTTCTAGGTGCATTTAGTGTAAAGTTACCTGGCCTAACAGGATCTAAATGCGAGGAACTATAAGGATAGTTTAAAGTTCCAAGAGACCTCACTTCCTTCTGAGGCTCCTTTGAAACTGGGGGATGCGAGACCACAGTCCTAGTAGAATTCTCCATGTTCATTGTACAATTTTGGCGAGGTTCACCAGGTTCAGATGGTCTAAGCTGCCTGCCTGTTGTTAACACATCTCCATCTATAATCGGAAGATCATTGTCCAAATAGGGAGAAATAGAAGTAGCAGGGTCATGATTATGAATCCCTGTGTCTACCAATGTATTGAACATGTCTAAAGAGTTTTTACCATCAACAAGATCTGATGAGAAATTAAAATGCCTGTCATTTCCCAGATGATCGGGCATCATTGAGGAGGGGTTAGGATGTGAAATATTATTTCGAAGAGGATTCATTGAAGGTGGGTACCTAGGGGGATGCATAGATTGTCCAGGATTAATACTGGAAGAATAGGCTCCGTATGATGATTCATGGTTCACTTTTTGTAGGAAAGTTGGACTGGAAATAGGAGAAGGTGCAATGGTATTTGAATGGCCATAAGATATTCTTCTATCATGAGGCATAGAATTAGCATGAGAAGTATGTGTCCTAGGTGATATCCTTGAATTACTCCCACCAGACATTTGGCCTGGATGCATTGAAGGATATACAGATGAGTAAGAAGATGGAGAATTGTGATCATGTGCAAAAACGTAATCGGAATGATAGTCTGGGGGTGTTTTTTGCATGACAGATGGTGGTCCATGGTAGGCCATATTTTGAGTGCTGTAGCACATATTGGCAGTACTATTACTAGGGCTGTGTTGAGTTTTTTGTCCATTCCTTTGAGGAACTGCATTCATGTTTACATAGGTCCCACCACTCATGGGTGAGCAAGGTGGAGCTGACGAAATATGATTGACGGGATCGACATTAGCAAATGGTGATGATGGATACGATTGAGCCACAGAAGGACTTAGAGGCACTGGGCTCTGCAAACTATTATAAGCTCCAAAATTTGTTTTTGGACTGGAATAATATTCACTTGGTGAAGAAAAATTAGAGAGTGATGGTGAAGTGACAGAGTTAACAACAGGAGAAAGAGAAGCAGTATCACCCGAATATGCAGATTGCGCAGAAAGAGGTGCAGTGGAATAAATGCCAACGTCCCGATCTGTATAAGGCCCATTATTATAAGATACTGTAGGTGGCTTTGCACCATACTTATCGGTGTTATTTCTCTCAAAATGAACCGGATGGTTCTTCACAGATTCATGAGGGAGTACACCAAATGAACCTCGTGTAAGAAGTTCATTAGTAGGCTGACAAGGTTGTGATGGAACTTGACCTGTGTATCCTGACGTGCTTTCAGCTGGAAAAGCTTCAGTTCTAGATGCCGAACCTTGTGTTTGCAAAAAATTATGCCCAGTTTGATTTTCTTTACAAACTCCATTATATAAAGTATCATCATAAAACTCAGTTTCCTTAGAAGATTGGATGGGTGGGGGAATAAGGCTTTCATAATTTGAATTTGATAATACAGCAGAAGCAGATACAGGATCAGCATTTGTTCTCGATAATGGCAAGCCTTGACAGGATGACATAAGAAGAGGATTTGAGTTACTGGCTCCAAAATTATTTAAAGAATCTTCTGGTGGAGCAGAAGGTGGAAGATGGGGTGATCCACCACTCAGTTGAGAATATTGCTGGTCGAAGGGTGACCACCGACTCGGGTCCATTTTTATATTGGTCTCAGGGTTTCCCTGAAAATGATGATTCAGGAGCTAAGCAACCGAATAACAAACAAGCAGTACAAAAAGTACTTAAGCTATAATTTAAAATATCTTAAAGCAAGTGCCTCGGATAAAAAAGAACTAAAATTTTAATTTACTGTTCACTATTTTAAAAGGTGGAAAACTAAAAAAAAAAATTATTATTCCTTAATGAGAGATCTAACACCTAACGATCAAAAATACTTTTAATACTTAATGGCAATTTGATAATCATTAATCATCTAACATTAATTCTTAATTAGAATGAAGCCTAAAATGATTACTAAAGATGTAAGGGAAAAATACTTGAAAATTAATATATTTATATAAATGCATATAAGAATCAAAGCAAGAAAATGGTCACGTAAAAATTACTCATGAATTTTCAATCAACATTATCTAACAGAAGTATTTAAAAATATATTTCTGAAAGCTTCAACTATGAATTGAAAAATAATTTAAAATATAAAATATATCATACTTGCCAACTTTCCCTTATAAATTAAAATATAACAATTAGACAAAAATTTTTATAAGAGTATAATAATTTTTTCCATAAATTCAAAATGTTTTTTCAATAACTTTTATCAACTTATAAAGTTGTCTACAAACATATTCTAATTGTTATTCAGAGAAAATATCAAACTTGTAACTTAAGCTTGAATGCATCTGCTTAAATACTTCTATAACAAACCTAAATTATTACATCTTAAAAATTCCAGAAAATTCATTCAAAATATTAAAATATAAATAAGAGAAAATAATTCCAAAATATCAAAATATAAATAAGAGAAAGTAATTGCAATTCTTAAATAATAGTTTAGCCCGTTTGAAGTTAAATTGTAAAAATAATGTATAATACATTAGTAGGGTCCACTTCAAACACAGAAGTAAAGATAATCATCTTAGTAGCTCAAGTTAAAAGTGTCGACTGGCTAGCTTGAGCTAGGTAGCTTGATTCCCATTGAGACAAGCATTCTTGACACATTATGTCTCAAACTAAATCCTATGAATTTGACTAAAAGATACTATTTTATAAATAAAAAACAATCATTTATTTCTTTTATATTACAAATATAAGGAAATTTTAACAGATCCCATGAATAATATTTATAATTCATAATAAATATTTTAAGTAATTCTCGGTGGAATTATAATTTAAATAGATTAATACTTAACTATGTATATACTGAATTTGTGATAAAATTTAGAGTAGAAAGTTACTTAAAATTAATGACTTAATTTAATACAAACTATAGTGTCCAAAGAAATACAGATATAGTAAGGAGAGAAATATTTTGGAGGAGGTTCACTGAACCTTCTTACAGGGTATGAGACGAACACCTATCTGATCAAATTTTGATGAACATTTAAAAGATTACATACACCTGGAGCAAATAAGCACAGCAATGCATATATATTTTATGCTTTGAAACTCTAATTAAAGCAATGAAATTTAAGGGATGCATATTTTTATGCTATGATAATAAAAAAACACCTGCGTACCGTCAACTACAACGGTGTTTCTAACGAGCATTTCCTATGAAAATTGCAATCGTACCAATGTATCCGACAAAACTTAACTTCCAACAGCTGAAGCTAGGTGCACAAGTCTGAAAGGGTGTAGACACTAGATAGCACTGTAGACTTGAAAATAGGCACTCCCCACAGGTAGATTAAACAATGCAGTGTGGCAATTAAATGAAACAACTAACAGAACACGCCACCACTTTCCATGCCCATTTTGTTTTACACAGGAAACTGACCAGAAGTTTACTAACTGGGAGCTTCTTCTCTCCCCAATTACCATCCCTCATATGTATATGTATGATAATATATCTATATATATTACATATAAGCAGAGATGTGGGTTAGAAAATTTTCAGCTATGTTTTTCAGGAAATTTTTCCCACTCTTTTTTTTTTATTATTATTTAATTTGAAAATAGAATGAAATAATCTTTCCAAACTGTTTTCTAAAAGACAGAGAGCTTTATAAAAAGTTTTTGATCATTGAGTTTTACAATTTTGAAAAGAAAAAAGGAGGAGGGAGGGAGCATATGTGTGTATATGTGTTTTAATTTAGAAAAAATGGATGACAACCAAAAGGGTACAAGTGACATTTTACTCATTCTCAGTAAAAACCAAATAAAGTTTTAAGAAGCTTATTCTTTCAGTATTTAGTTCTCCAAAATTGATAAAAATATTTTTAAAAAAAAATGGAATATTTCCACAAGTTCTGCTAAGGGAAAATGCTTTAGTGGCACTAAATATATGCTTAACTCATCTTGCAAATTGTCTCTTCTTTCTCATGATACTCACTCGTTCAATTACAAGCAGGTATTTTTTCAACAATTTTTAATATTACATAAAATAATTTATTTTTTAAAAGTGCTTAATTATAGGCATTTTTTTAAATTTATTTTTGTCATAAAATATGTTTATATATTTATAATTTATTTTTATACATATAATAAACTAGTAATTTATTTTTTATTTTTTAAGATGATGGTAGAATGTTTTCCATGAATTATCAATGGTATTAAAAGAAATACAATATATTTAATGTATTTTTCAATTATAATGTTTTCTTTTTGTTTTTTAAATATTATATATTATTATCTACTTATTATACCTATAATAAACAGTAAATTATTTATAATTTTGATAAGGTTTCACAATTTCAAATTATTTCTCACGCTTTTTGCATGCCTTCTCATTCCTTTTATGCAATGCTTTAAAAGTGGAACTTAAAAGATAAAAAACATTGTTATAGATGTAAAAATTTTTTTTTATATAAGTTTTCAAAAGCAAACATATTCAAGGAAAAAAATAAATTATTGCTGCTAACTGCAGTATTATACAAATATAAGAAATTTCATGCATAGAATTTTTTATATATATCTAGATTTAAACCTTTTTTCAGCCTTGCTATATAATATATATTTGAATGTATCTGTAATATAAGAATAAATACCCTTAAAAGTCACTGAACATGTTGTTACTGCTGAAATGTGATATAGGGAATAATTTCAAAATTTTCCAGAATATCCACATCTGTACGATATACTTATTAATTTAACAAATATATATATATATATATATGTGATAAAGTGGCTACTAAACTAAAACTGCCTACTGGCAACTTGCTACTAAGTAAAAGTTTGAATTTTCAGGTCTAAGGCACTGCCTTCGATGGCTCGACCCAGTTATATCTATGACATTATAAATTGTTTACTAGAAATTTTCTGTTTGAATAATGTTTGTATATTGCAGCTAGAAGTTACACATTTTACAATAATAATTTTTAAATCTCATTATAATGAACCTTTATGAACCGAACTTTCTTTAAATCTCATAAAGAACTTCTCTAAATTACGAACATTGTTTAATGCAAAAGCATTTAAATAATTTCATTTCAACAACCTTATTTGTTAAGAAAGTTTTACATTGTGTAGTTATTTTAATTAAATTTTTCTTTTTGGTACTTCATAAATCTTACAAAAACAATAGTGTTTTTAATTTTAATGAACATGTTAAGCAAGAACTTTCTTCAATTCTCATTTTAACAAACCCCTCTATTACAAATTATTGCTGCAATCAATAGATGTACATAGAACTTTTAATGTGGATGCATCGTTTATGTATGAGTATAAGAAAAACTTTGTTTCAACAAACTCATTTGAATTGAACGAATGGCCAAAAAAGTTGAGACCACATTACCGGTCAGTAAGTAATCTCCAGTAAACAGCGATGCTGGACATAATATGACATTTATTTTGCCATTAGGCACAAGTGACTTATCCTTAGGTGCAACAAAACAGCAGAGAATGCGACATGCAGATGCAGAGGTGCACCCAAAGTACCCTGCCATCGACCTGTGATAATCAACGACACCGAATAACTGTGTAAAATGTATAATATGCCTCTGCAGAATGGAAAGTGAAATGCTCCATGCATATGGCAACGACCTTTGATACTGAGAAGTACTTGATGACTGTGATGTATTAAATGCCCTTGTAGTATAAAATTCTAGACATGCAATGGAATTAGTTCTGTAACCGAGTGAATGAATTGATAGATCCAGTGTTCATTGTACTCGAGTTTTTAAATGGTACACATTAGTTAAATGAAATAGTTCAATATCCCTGTCATGGTCTGGATCTGACACTCCTTCACCGTGACCGTAATGATACCCCTAGTGGTGAGACCAGTAAGAAGGGATGACGATCTGGAATATAGTGAAAGGATGCTGTTAAATTATGATCGTTATTAATAATGTTGATATTGTATATAATAATTTGCAATTAAATGTACATGTGTGATCATTTGTAGCGTGCAGAAATAAATGATGAGCTGGTTCAGAACATCTATTCTTAATCTAAGGCCAAACGATCCTACAGTCATATCCAAAGTTCATGCTAAGCTAAATCACATAGCAATTTGTAATTCAATATTGCCAGTTTGCAAATAAAGAAAAATGCATAGCAAAAGTGATGTGAAAAAAAAAAAATCCCCTCTCCAAAATGAAAAAAATTCAAAATATCACTTGAAAACCAATCAGTTTTGTTGATTTTGATCTTCCTAAAAAGCTATGTGGGAACCGGTTATGGTTCCGGGGGAACCGGTTATGGTTCGGGGGAACCGGTTATGATTCGTTTCAAATCTTGGTTGTACCATACAGAAGTTCACTATCAGCATCTGTGCATTATTTCTCCAAGTGTCCTATGTTGACATTACTTTGTACCTTTTACCAAATATAAACAATGATGGCTTTTGCTTTTAAGCAAAATGAGATTTCGCTTAGCAATAAATAACTAACATAAGTTAAACCCTGACCATAAGGGCCATAATACAAAATATTAACAACTGTTGATTTTAGTGTGGACAGGCCCTTAAGATGCAATATAACTGCATGAACTGGGAAAGCATAGTCACCATTCAAAATTTTTAAAACATTAATTATGTTATATGTAAAAAAAAGTAGTGAGGCCATAAGAGTAGAGAAAACAATAACTAGACAAGTACTGTATAAGAACTCATACAAATAACTTAACTCTACTTAGATAGAACTGAATGACTGTGCAGAAAAAAATAAGGAAGAATGCTAACTCTTATGTAAGGAAAAGGACTTAAGAATTGATTAACTCTTAAATACCTTAGAATTCTGTAATTAGATTTGTTCAAACAGAAACGTGCACACAATTGAAAACAATTTATTATTTTTTCTTTTTTAAAATAAAAGTTATAGATCAATATTTTACAAAAATTTAACAAAAAATTGAAATGATATACTCACAAGGAATATTATATTAGCATATCTCTTATACAAATAAAAAAATGTCTCCCTAGTGAGAATAAAAAAGATTAATGAAATAACATTTTGGTATCTATTAGGAAAATTCTATAGTAAAACTAAAATATTTTTATTTATGACATTAATATTTACCTCAAAAGCTAGCAAATATAATAAATTCAAATTAAAGTATTCAAATAAAAATAGTTAGTATATGATTTATATAAAAATGCTAGTATATTACATTATTTTCACTGATGCCTTTAATACTTTAAAAGCAAACAAATATATAAAAATAAAAAATCCAAACTTCAAATTCCAAAATTTAAAAAAAAAAATGTAGACAAAATTAAATTTTTAGTATCTTAAAGCGAGACTAAAAGAACCATGGATTGTGAGAATGATTTTAAGTTTAATAAAATATAGCTCTAAAAGAAAATAGCAAATAATTACGGATATCTAGCAATTGCATAACCCTATTTGTTTACCAACTAATAATAATAATTTCGATTATAAGTGCTAATAATTGCACAAAAATATTGTTAAAAATTTGATTTCCCTTCTTATTAATATGATCATCGGTGATAAGAATTAATTTAAAAATATTAAAAGTTGAAAACACCGATATAAATCAAAACAAACAATCTCCGACTGAAGCTTCGTATATGCAATGGTTTTCTGCCCACACATCTAAACATTAAGTGGACGAAATCATATAAACAATTTCATAAAACAAACAATGCGTCAAACGTGTATTTGATCTTAGCATAAATATAGACGCAGTTAATATATTATTACAATGATGAAAATGAAAGTATATATGACATTTGTAATGACTTGGCCAATTTTTTTAATCCAGTCCTACTAATCATTGGTTGCATAAGGATTAAACGCATTACCCATTTCCGTGTATCGTAATCTAAACTTACAAACTAAAACGCTACAGAAAACTTGAGATTTATTTAGTGGTAATTTCTCAAATTTATGAACTTACTAGAATTCGAAATATTAGGATCAGCCATTTCTGGATTCTCCTCTATCTTGTCGCTGTTTTCCGCCATCTTAGCGACTGAGAGAAAGCTACGGTACCATCGAAACATTAACAGTAAACAGGAACTAAATAATTGCAAATTTTCTTCTAGTAATGGTAGTTTGCTCTTTCAACCACTAGGTGATGTCCAATTTTGCTAATTTTTAGAGTTTTGAAAGGAAGCAAATAGGAATATTCATCTAATTCTCTTCTAGATTTTAAAAGGAAATTTAATGCTATTTCTGACCAAAAATAAATACAATCAAAAATACTTCTGGTTTCGAAGCCCCAATGATTCACATAATTTCTTAAAATCCTAACACGATTCAAGTATCAGAAACATATGCGCTTTACGATTGCATGAAACGTCGTATATAATTTCCAAGGCTAATTAGAAAGTTCTAGTTCTCCTTTTCCAACAATAGATGAGTTGCCCCAAAGTCACATTCCCCTAACAACGGTTGTTGTCCACCATACTCCTTGTAGACGCCGTCGCCATTTTTAATCTGTCAGTGTTAGTGTCAGCTACAGATTTTTTTTTATCTTGACATTGTCAAGTTTTCCCCACAAAATTATACCTCACGCCACAAAGTTGCATTTAGAAAACCAATAGAGAATGGGCACCACTGTAAATAAACAACTTGCGTAGTTGAATGTTAATTAATGTGATACCACAGTAATTAATGTGGTACCACATTTCGTAAAATTTGATTGACGTGCGGAATAACCGGTTATTTCGAACCCGGGTAGATCTGAATTTCTTCTGCATCCCAGTAGGGGATATTCGCCTGTTTCCCCACCCTCCTTATCTTCAAACACTAAGATCACATAAGATCACTGTTTACAGCATTCTTTGTTTACTACTAACTTGTTTCTTCATCATTATTGGCCCCTATTGAAGGACTAGGTGCAGTGGAAGACTGTGACCCACATATATGTTACCTGACTAGGAATACGGAGCTCTGCTCCAGGCGCCCTGCTACCGACAAATTATTGGCTGGCTGGCCCGGGTAGTTTTACGATGTGTTGGTGGTAGGGCCCCAGGACAATAATAGCCGTATTGTAGTTTTCTGCCTCGTTGATATGCTGATAAACACTCGCCGAAACGTAGTTACATAAGAGATGAAGCTTATTTTCCTGTCAACTGCTAAACTTCGCCCACGAAATAGGGAGGTTTCAACCTACGTCACGTTCCCGTAGCAACCATTTGAGCAGACAACTGCTTTGTACAAGCAACAGCTAGAACGCCATGAAACAATATTACAAATCTTATTAATCTTATCGCAGCTAGATCCTGGTTATAAAAGCTTATATTAAGCTAAAATCAACGAAATTTGAGGTGAAGATCCTTATGATGGATGCAGATTACTCAAAGAAAAGTTATATTTTAATGTTTTTGAAAATCAACATGATAATAGTTGGAAACTTTATTATATGGAAAAAAATGTTTCCACAAATCAATCTCTTGCCAATTCAGAGAGTTTTGATGTAACTTCATGGTTACTGAAATCTCATGTCGGTTTTATGTCATGTCTGTCACGATGGGATTTTAATTTTATATTAAATAAGTAGACAAATTGAGATTTTGAAACATACTTAGGAAATAATTGTGATATAGATATACATATGTGAATAAAATTTATTTTCCTAGAAATATTATCTTCTATGTCAAATGTACTACATTACACATCTGATGTCATGTCTGTCACAAACGAAATTAACCTACAGGTATCTACTACTGAATTTAGTGATTTAAATATGTTGATTTTTTTCAATTTTAAACTTATGAAACAAAATAAAAATTACGGAGTTGATTACTAATAAATCAGTGATTGTATAATCAAATTATAGAACTAAAAATGTTTACGTTTTTCTTTAAGATTTATTAAACTTAAATTGAAAAGCATACTGTGCCATATAATGTACTCACCATGAATAAAATGCTCATCAGTGGCTTATCCTGACTCTAAAAAGTGGGGGGACCCAACTGTTTAACATTAACTTATGCCAGGGTTATTTTAAATGAAAAATACGCATAACATTAAAAAGCCTTGAAAAGTGTGTGTGTGTGTGTGTGGGGGGGGGGGGGGTTCCAATCTTCGCTGTTGATTCTTAAAGGCCATTCTTTGCTTCTTTTAACAGACAAGTCCTTGATTTTATTCCCTTTATTTTCAGTTATTCGAAGGAATGAAAAAAAGGATACATTACAATCACGTACGGATCGTTTGCTGCAGTTAATTACGGCACAAATCACCATTATCGAATTCAATTACTTTATCTTAAAGAAATTATGATTATATATGATATCGGCTGGTTATAGTTTTAAAAAAATTTCACACCAAAACGTATCTTTTACATATAAATCTAATGCAAGTTCAACGTTTATTTATACAAAGAGAACTTAGGATTTTCACAGCTAGATGTATGTGACGTCACGTGAATCCTCCCTATTCAAAAATGTCCGTTTCCAATGTTTCCATTTTGCTTCAGTTCATACGCACGTGGAACCCACTTCGAACCTTTATGGCTTGAGAAGTCGTTCCATCTTATGCAAATTAATTCCAAGAATTCTAGTTGATTAAATTGAAATAGATGATCATTAGAAAACGAGAGAATCTTAAAGATAGCTTTAGTCAATTAGAATGATGCATGACAAAATGGTAAAAAAGTATCGCTTTTCTTTCTTTCTTCTTGGCAAAGAAGAAAAATGAAGATTAACCTTGGGTGATATTCTCCAACGAACACTATTTTTTTAAACAGTATCACACGCTAGTAACTGGAACATCAAGTATAGTAGCGATGCCATTTTTCAAATACCTAAAGTTAGTATTGCCAATACAAGAACATAATATCACACGAGTATTTCGTTTTGGAAGCGTAAGGGCAAAATTGTCCATGTGACGCCACGTACCCATGCTCGACTATTTTTTAAGCTTTTGTTTGTTTTCTTTGCAATATATAGAATAATATATATATATATACTACTTATACTATGTATGTTTGATGCTGTTTTCCATTAATCTTCCTTTGAAATGTCGAATTAAATCATTTATAACTAACACTTTGCTGACAGGTCAATAGTATACTCATATTTACATGGTCAAATGTTGCTGGCCAGTCACCGTATTTTCATGTCACCATATTTAAAAAAATTGTTACTTGCGGGAGGGGGGAATCCCAGAATATGTAGAATATGCTCTTCCAAAGGAAGTACAGCTCTTGCCCTTACGTTTCTGCGCATTCTACGATACAGGTTGTTTATTTACGCTCGTACCCATGCTCTAATACAGTCGATTTTCAATATCCTAAAAATTCGGTTCAATTTTAGAACTTTCTGCAAATAATAAAGCTGAAAATAATAAGCGTTCGAATTAATAATTGTTTATACTGTAAACAAGGTCTTTACAAAAATATTTGGAAAATTATACGCACGGTACATGAATTTTGTTCGTGAAAGTGTCAGCAGCATTTTCATACACAGAGACGTACACATTCCCAAAAGTTTTTGATCTCAAAATCAAAGATTTTTGGGGAAGAAATACAATGGTGTGAAAAATTAATAATCAGTTGCCATTGAATCCCTATTAGTAAAAAAGTTACGTTATATGCACCTCTCCCAATCAATATTATTAATTACTAGCAGTATACCCGTTCTTTGTACGGAATGTACATTATAAAGAAATTTAAAATTCACAATCATGTGCAGATACCTATAGTATGCTATGATACCTATAGTATGCTATGATACCTATAGTATGCCATGATATTGCTATTCAAAATATTATATTAAAATATTTAAATTAATGCTCTTTAAAATAAGTTTAGGAATCTGTTCTCACTGTACAAAATTATCGTCACAGGCAGATCTGAAGAATAAAACATCCTGGTCTCGTTTGTAAACAAATCTACAAAAAAATATGAAATTGAATCAGTGTATGCCACAATGAAAGCGCTAAAATCGTATGGAAAGATATATATACCCGTACTACTTATATTCTCGTTGATTAGAAGATATACCCGTGTATTTAGTAGAAGATTATCCGTACTACAATATATGAGTTTCAAAAATCTTTGCCAAAATAAAATAGGTGACGTAATAAATTGAAAATATCAATAAGCTGTAATTGATTCCAATATATGCCAAAATGAAAGCGCTAAAATTGTATGGGAAGATATGTCGTACTACTTATAGTCTCGTAGATTAGAAGATATATCCGTCTATTAGTAGAAGATTACCCGTACTATAACAATATATGAGTTTCAATTTTTGCTAAAATAAAACAGATGATGATAAAATTGACAGATAAAATGACAGATAAAATTGAAAATATCAATGAAGGCAGTAATTGATATAAATCCAGTCAAAAATGCAATTTCGATAAAAATTATTTTGTATACATTTCTTTATTTAAATTGAAAATGATTTAATAAAAATCGTCTGCTGCATAAACACATTGGATTTAAATCCGTTACTAAGCGACATAATATAATTTTCTTCAAATAACTTAGCGGAAAAAATATCGTCGGCATAATACTAAGAACATTTAACTATTCGTTTTTAATTAATATTGAGACAACTCCTAGTCCTAGGAACTCGAAGCATGGAGTAGAATAAATTTAAAGCGGGCCTATTCCAAGCTTACCCACAAAATTTCATGCAATTTGGTGCAACCGTTATCCCGTGATGATGAGACAAACATACAGACAAACATGGGCGTAGAAACCGGGGGAGGGACGATCCCACTCAAGTTTTCGGAGTTTTCAAGTTACATTTATACTTACCAAACTAAAAAAAATGCTAAATGTTTTAATAGGCCAAGGAAAACGTTTGCTGGATGACCATGCGGATGAGGCAACCCTCATCGATTTGTATGCATCTACATGTGCACAGTAAAAGGTATATATCGCAGTCGATAACTGTACAAAACGTCATGACATACACATCAAGTAGAGACTAGCTAATCTCCTCTGGATGGCGAACACACTAGGGTGGCTCCGTGAAAATCTTTCCTATCTAACGATTCTAAATATACAGGCTGGAGCAACAGCAGCCATCTTGATTCCAAGTTGAAGCCATCGATGGCTGTACATGGCGAAAAGATGATTACTTCCTCGTCCTTTTCTCAAAATTTCGAGAAAATCAAAACATTCTAGGCCACTTTTTTGGTTGAATGGTACAATTCTTTAAAAGCAGAAGCATCTATATTACAGCTAAATTGCGTATCAAATACGAGAGTCACACTGGAATTTTTGAGATACGGCCAAGTAGTACAAGTTAAATTTACCAATTCTTAGGAGTGTTCAAAGTACTCCCCTCCAACATCAATGCACTTTTGTGGGAGAATTTTCCAAAGATTAAATGCTTCAAGCCACCCATTTCTTGAAATCGATGAAAAATATGCTTTTATAGCCTCATCAATCTCATCTTTGGAATGAAAACGACGCCCACGTATTTTTTTTTTTTTTTCAGATTAAAAAATAGCCAAAGGTCACACATAGCAAGATCACGAGAATAGGGTGAATGTTCTATCACTTTGCTGTTTTTTTTTTGTTGTTGTTGTTCAAAAAATTCGACTGTCATTCTTCCTGAATGAGAAGAGTCCCCTAACATTCACTTCCTGGAGAATTTCTGGAAGATACTTAGTTGTGTACCAGTTAGCTGCAACTGTCTTCTGTCCCTCTAGCTTTATAGCTTTGACCAGACCTGTACTTCTGAAGAACACGGCATACATTACTTTTTTCATTGCTCGTTGTCTTTTCGCCATTGTTGGTTTGGGGTATGTACGTTTCATCACCAGTTATGATTTTCGAAATAATACGGTGTCTACCATCATTAAGTAATTTTAGGGTTTCTTTACTAATTCTAACACGCCCCGCTTTTTGGTGTTCTGTTAAATTATGGGGGACCCAACGACAAACTAATTTTTTTATATGCAGTTCTTCATGAATAATTTTATATATAGCTGCGGATCCAATGTTAAGTTCCTTCTGTATAATTTGGTAGGTATAGCGATTATCATCGATTAACATTTTTTGAATGGACGACATATTTTCTGAGACTACAGCTGACGAAGGTCTTCCTGTGTGTTCTTCATCCAGGAGAGAATTTCGACCTCTTCTAAACTCTGTAAACCATCTGAATTCAGTGGCACGAGATGGAACATCATTTCCATATGCTAATTATAGACGTTGAAGACATTCTTCTTGATTTAGCCCCACTTTAAAATCATAGCTCGATAATGCTCTCGCGTCAACTCCATTTTATTTTCTTTCAAAATTTATTCTGCGATAGCTAAATTGTAATTGTTGCCACAAATTATTGTCTGCGGACATAAAAGAGTTCAAATTTAAACATTCGACCAACAATTTTTTTAGCTCATATCGTCTGCCTCTGACTCAAAAATTCCAATGTGACTCGTCAGCCTATATATATATATAGGAGCCTTAAACGACCACATAGACCATATAACCTCATAAACCTTACATACTTATACTTTTAAGATCTAAGAGCGACCTCGAAGGGGCTATCTTTTTGGAATCTCGTTAAGAAATTGGTGGAGTTGACACTGTTAACAAACTAAACTGGGTACCCGATTTTTTACTGAACATCAAAGGGATGGTAACCATGATTTAGTTTGGCTTTTTCCTTAACAAACACAGCTTTTTAACAACTGACCACCGGTGAATTAATGATCTTGTTCACAGTCCTGTTTTAAATCGGGACACGTCATCAGTATATAACGGAGTTAGGAATTTAGACAGGCAGTTCAACGACTTCCGATTAAAATGAAATTATCATCGCTAATAAGAAAAATAATCTGATGAGGGCAGCACATGACTTTCCTTATGTAATGCAATGAATCTACTTCTTTAACGGTGAAAAAGTGATGAAAAAATCCACGGAACAGTATTTGTAATGTTAAATTATACATTTTTAACAATTTAGCAACAGTCTCGCAAATTTAACAACGTTTAAAAAAGTCTCCAAGTTGGCGATATGCCGCCAAAATTCGTCGCCAGAATTCCGCCAAGCGTTACAGATGGAGAAGTAGGTTATTATGTTCTTTCCAAAATAATTAATTTTCAACCATTATTTGTCATTTCATTGATTTTGCGTCATTCTTATAAATTTGGCGACATTTTTTTTAATCAATTTGACGACATTTAAAAACTGGCCAAGTTGGTGATAGTCCGCCAAAATTTCATCAAATATTATGGTCGAAGAAATAAGTTAATCTTAAAATAGATAAACGACTAATGGCGTCCAAATACAAAACTATTACCCAAAGTGTCTTCTCTTGTAGTAGATTCTTATATTCTTTCCAAGATATTGAATATTCATCAATTAGTCTTCATATTCATTGATTTGGAGACATTTTTATCAATTTGGCGATATTTTCGCAATTTGGCAACATTTAAAAAATTTGCCAAGTTGGCGATATTCAGCCAAATTCGTCGCCAAAGTTTCACTAAGCATTGTGGATGCAGAAATAGGTTATTCTTATAGTAGATAAACAACTAATGGCGTCAAATTAGAATACTATTACCCAAAGTGCCTTCTTTCGTGAATGGAACGAGCTAGATCTCTGAGAATGATGATAATAAATTTATCCCATAACATATGAAAAGTGAATAGATTTCGCAATAGTAAATACATTTTATGAATTTGTGATTTTGTAATAAATTTATTTGAAAAATGTGCAATATCTAGAGAACGGTTCATGCTAGCTTTCTAAAGTTTATGTCAATCATTTTTTAATGAAAAATTACACAAAAAATAATTAATTACGTAACTTTATTGAATGTTTTAATTTTTTTATGATCTTTTCAAAATTAAGTGGGTTCTGAACATTTAATTGCGTGTAGAAACAATAGGCTTCCAGTAGTCACTGATTGTGATTTTTGTACCAAATTTTGTTCGAATCGCTTCATTCATATCATCTCCACAGACTCACTGACACACACACACACCAACATACTTACACGCACACACAGACATCACCTCAAAAACGTCTGATTTGTGATCAGGAATGCTTGAAACGTGCTCTCTCGTCGAAAACTCGAATTAGAATTTTCTACCCTGTCACAATACTTATATATAAGGAAAGTAATAATCTACATTTGATTATATCTGCAAGATAGTATATTCGTCCATGTATGACAAATACATGGCATCGGGAATTGAGCAATAGACGAATTTTTGATAAAAACTAAAAGGAAAAAAGTAGATGCTGATGCCGAGTAAAACGAAGAAACAAAATGTTCCTCGATAGAAACAGTAAATACAAAGATAAGTTTTCTGTCCTTACACCCCTTTTTAGACTTTATTCATTTCAGTAAAAGAAAGTTTAGCGTAAGCAGGTCGAGTAGATCCATTATAGGGTAGAAAATAAATAGGGAAATTGTAGGAAGCCCAGGACGCCCGACTCACCCGAGGGTATGAGCAGCAAAGTGAGCCGCCGGGTATAAGGAAATTGTATCAAAACCGATGCAATTGTCGTTAAGATAGATAAAAACGAATATTTAAAATGCCCTCCCCCCTCTCAAACCGTCCCCCTTCTTGCGCAGGCGCAAAAGTCGCAAAGCAACAAAAGAATGATAAGTTTAGTGTGAGCATGTTGAGTTGAGCCCATTGGATATAAATTAAATCGCAATTTCAACAATTATAGTACACTTAGACCAATTGCACTATCTTTCGTAAACAACATAGTTTTTATATTTTCAATACTCTTCTGATCAGATCGCCTAATATAATACACAAAACTTTTACTAAAATCTTAATCCATCGTTGCTCATGACCTCACACGTTAAATAAAGCACCTATAATATAGGACACTTACGCCAACGATGGCGAAAGCCTCGAAGATAGCTTCAGTATTAGAACTTTGAGTAATAAAATTATTTTTAATTGTTTAAATGACATAAATATTACTTCTTTTGAAATGACAACAGCGTTTGCAACAAGAAAATGTTAGATGTTGCGGATAAATGGTGCAAGAAATAAAATTTAAACTTCAAAATTAACTTTGAAAATTCGTATAAAATTTTCGAAATTTTTGCACATGGGACCCTTCAAAATATACTCTGCAAAAAAAATATATGTGCCCATAAAAAATTGTGCTACAGTCGTGAAACTCAGCATGTAAATGTCGTTTTAAGAGTTATGCAAATGATCAAACTGTCTAAGGAATGAGAACGAGGCACCGTGCAGCATTTAAAACAACTGGTGTTCTCCCTCACGGGCAATTGGAACTGGATTTTCTGCTTTGATACTGCAAGTTGTGTACAAAGCCGTTTTTAAGACGTACAATTGTGCTATATATAGAGAGAGGTCGCATCATAGGCCTAAGAGTAGCTGGTTGGTCTAACAAACGCATCAGTGGCTGTCTTTGTCGGAGCGATATGACAGCTGCTCAGTGTAGGCAACAGTGGATCAGAGAAGACACATGTAACCTTTGCGTTGCTCATGTCCACTGGATGAGTCGGACGGTCTGGATCTTCAACGTCACCTTCGAGATCTAAAAAGTTCACGAAGGTGACGGTCTTCAACATGTAACCTTTGCAAAGGCCCAGGACGCCTCAAACAGACAAATCGTGCAATCAGAAGTCACGCCCACACCAATGACATTGCTATTAGACCTTCGAAGTCATTTCCCAACCTCCATGGGATTCTGTATCAAGGGATACTATTATCAAGGGATTCTGTATCAAGGGATACTATTCGGGTACAACTGGAAGAAGGTGGGGGATTAAGCATTGACGTCCATTAAAACGTTTACTACTAACCCCACAACATAAGCAGAATGGATTGGTGCCGAGCTCAGTCAGCCTGGACAATGTCCGATTAAAAGCATGTTGACTTTAACGTTGAATTCCGCTTCTCTCTCAGTGCTGATGACCGCCGCATAGTGTGTGGAGGAAGATTTGGGAGTGCTCCGATCCAGAATTTGTTGTCGTCGTTATTATTTGTCATCACACGTGTTGTTACAGTCTCGGAAAGTCATCTTGTAGGACAGCGGCTCTCTACTTGTGCTGTTAGCTAATCCGACGGCTTGCTTATACGTTCTTCTTCTTCGACCCAGACCGTCCGACCTACCAGAAAGGTGTAAGGTATCTGTTTGGACGGCCGGGAAGTACCACCCAATTTAGACCGGAACCCAGTAAGGGAGGCATCCACAGGGACCGTACCCTCCTTCCCCTACCACCAACCTCTCGGAAGGACTTACGGACCCACATGTTTAACGTGATCGTACTCCGCGTGAACACGGCGGCAGTTTGGGCAGCGGCGGGAATCGAACCCGGGTCTACCGAGTGCAACTCCCGCGCGCTAACCACAGGGCTACCGCGCCCGATTTGCTTATACGTTGACGATATTATGCAGCCGATTGTTCTGCCTATGCTGTCAAGCCACCTGGGTTCCATTACATTTAAGAATCACCACGAGGTGCTACGCCAATTATTAGGTTTGATATAGGAGAGGGGGCTTACATACATGGGTTTACACGGGTAAATGGAAAGATTATCTTTCCTAGTCCCAAAGGAGAATGCAATAGAACATTTTTAATCTTATATATTATTTTCTTTTCCTATTTGTAGACCTATTTTCTATTGCAATAAAACTGTGATATTTATCTATTACTAAAACCAGATATCAGTCCTTCCTTGTGGCCTTCAGCAGCATGTTTTTATCATGTAATTTAATGCTTTGCTTAAGTTGTACATACTTATCATGGTACATATTCATACATATCATTCTACGCAAAGTTGTTATTACCTAGGTTTTGGGTTCAAGAGAAGCTGTTGTACCCCCCCCCCCCCCCCACTACAAGACTTTGCTTGTCATATGAAGAGTGCGAAAACCATTCCGGCGAGGGGGAGGCAGATCTCGAACCTATTACCCCTTCCCCTCTAAATACTGCACTGACTATGTCCCCCCCCCCCCTCCGTCAACTTTATTTACAAATCTATGCCTACACAAACAGAAAGACAAACACATTTTCAATTTTATTTATATAAACTGGCCACACTGGTAAAATATAATTACTGTACTATCTCCCAAACAAAACGCAATTATTTTACGACTTCCTATAACAAAACGCAAATTCTATAAGATCCCCCCCCCTCCCCAATAAATGTCGTAGTCAATTGTTCTAAAAATAAACTCGCTCAAATAAATTATAATGAAATTTTGTTACTTTCACTATTTGTAACAAAACAAATATAAAGAAATCTGATGTGGTCAGCACATGACTTTCCCTACAAACTTAAATTCATCTTCTCATTATTTATTTAATAATTCATTAAATTGAATTTAATTGCACAAAATAACACTGGATTTTCACTTTCTATTCAGTATTTGTTTCTATTTGTTACCTGGACATATTTTCAAAGGTGGCGTAGCAAAACCGCGAAAAAACAGAAATTTGCTCTTATTCTTTTTACCGTCAAAAATTACTTACAAAATAAGCATTTAATTAATATATTTGAGCATGCGTAGTTTTTTAATTTATATTTTGATTTTTGAGGAAAATTTTGAAAAAAAAAAAAAAAAAAGGGGGGGGGGGAGGTTCTGTTTTCCCAAATCGTACCAAAATCTAATCAGCAGCAGGGTAACCTACAAATGACTTATCTACCAAATTTTTTGTAATTTGATAAATTAGTTTTTTAGCTGGAGTGGATACATGAGAGTTTTGAGGCTCATTTCGCAATAAGGGCGGGTTCTTTTATCCCAAGTCGTACTAATCAGTACTAGGATCACCCACAAATAAATTAAGTACCAAATTTTATGAAATTTGGTCAAATAGTTTTTCAGTTAGAGTGGATACATACAACATACATTGCACATACACACACATGAACGACAGACTAACAAAAACTAAAAATAGTTTTCCCGTGTTCTAGAGGTTTCAAAACGTGTAGATCAGTCGAAAACTCGAGTTGCGATTTTCGGCATGACTCCAATACTTTCCTTATATATTTCCATTTATTGCAGGGAAAGTATTAAATGGAAAGTAATCTTTACATCCCAATACAATTGACTACGTCCCTAGTTATGCACCACAAACGAGCTGAGGCAACACCACCTAGATAACTAATACTTTTAGGATCGAAATAATTCACGTACCTTTTGTGTTTGCAAAAAACTCAGCAAATCGGTCATTTTCGGAGAATCACAATCGGAAAATCAAATGTACACAGTCCAGAATTGTAATACACGATTAAATACATGCCAACCATGTAAAAGAAGTGACAAAAATATTAAATTAACAGCTTAAAATTGTAATAAAGTCAGCCCACGTGGAAATACAACATACACGCACATTGACTTGCGAAAGAAATAACCCATTTCCTTCCTCCTCCTTGCACATGACCTATGTGTGATGACTAATCGTCAGATTTTCCCCGAAGCACTTAGGCTTTGTTATCTAGGTGGTATTGGCTAAGGGCACATAGGTCGCTATGCCATCATGCCACGCGAGCAGCAGATAGACACTTTTGTTCAAATCGGAGCAAACTAATTTGAGTGAAAATATTCTTTCCTTTTCACCCACGTACGTACCCCTTTCACAAGAGCCCAGTAAGATAAAATTAAAATAATAAATAAAAATACTACTAATTAACTCGTTTTTAAACAGAATAGTATGATCTTTGAACACATTACTATACGAAACTATTCAATTTCAAGTATAGAGCTAAAAGGTTGAAAAAGTTAGAAGTTTCAATGTATTCTCCCAGACAATTTATCACAGCTTGATTTCTCTACTCCTGAAATTACTCCAGCAACTCGATGGTTCAGACACTAACATACGTATTTGATATGGGAATGAGAGGCGAGAATTCGTGTATTATTAGTTTTTTTGCGAATAATTAATAAAAATTTAAAAAATTTCATGTACGAGAACGTGGATATAAGGCTGCAGGGAAAGTCATGTGCTGCCCACATCATATTTTTACTTTCCCTCTAATACATGGCAATGTATAGGGAAAGTACTGGAATCATGTCGAAAATCGCAAATCAAGTTTTCGACGGATCTACACGTTTCGAGATCTCTAGAATACGAAAAAAACTATTTTTAGTGTGACGTCTGTGTGTGTGCAATGTATGTATCCACTCTAACCCAAAACTTATGGACCAAATGTTATAAAATTTGGTAGGTAAGTCATTTCTGAGTGATCCTGGTGCTAATTAGTTTTCGGTACGATTCGAGACAAAAACACCCGCCTTTTTCTTTTTAAATGGCCCGCAAAAATTGCCTGTATCCACTCTAGCTGAAAAACTAATGCATCAAGTTTTACAAAATTTGATAGATAAGTCACTTGTGAGTCACCCTGGTGCTGATTAGATTTTGGTACGATTTAGAAAAAAATAACCTGGCCTTTTTTTTGCGAAATGGCCCAAAAAATCGTCAAAATCTATAATAAAATACTACGTATGCTCAAATATATCAATTAAATGCTTGTTTTATACGTAATTCTTAACACTGAAAATAATAAGACCAACCTCATTACACTAGGGGTAGCCGTTCTCGAGATAATTTAGTTTTTACGCAATTTTGGTATGCCGATTTTGAGTCTATTATTTAAGTGTGTTATTTAGTGCAATTAAACTAAATTTAATGAATTATTAATGCAATAAAGAGACGATAAATTTGAGTCTGCAGGGAAAATCATGTGCTGCCCACATCAGATTTTTAATAGCTATAACATTTTCTTTATGTACTTATTATTGTATATCTAATCTCTTAAAATCAAATCAAATTAATTATTAATGTACTGTTTAAATACGTTTTGAAGTTTAAAGTTTACCTGCTGTTAACTTGCGTTTTTGTATTCAAAGTTGAATTTCTTACATTTGATTGTTGATGTTATTTACATTTTTGTTTGAATTGTGATAGGGATTAATGAAAAATATATTGTACAATAAATTTAGAAAAGAAAATTTCGTGATATCGATAAAGCGGGAAAAATGTTTTAGCATCCTATATAAGTGCCATTAATGTTTCAATCTTTACGTTATTTTAATTGGTTATTTATATTAATAGCACTTCAAACTCAATATTATTTACCCCCATTTTATCAATTTTAAGCCTTTACACTATTATCGAAAATTCTATGTAAACTTACTGACACTCCTTGCTTCCATTAGTTTCCCTTTAGTTTAATTACATAACAAAGTTTAGTTTACATAACAAAGAGAGTTTTAGTTTACATAACAAAGAGAATATTAAAACCTATTTAATGTAATAGAAAATTGAAAAAAAAAATCGCAATCAAAATGATTTTCAATGAAAGAATTGGAAGTAATCTTCGAAAAATCGTAGATATTTTAGTGAAATATAAAAATATATCACTTTTGTTTGTTCACATCAAGCGATTGACATGCTAACAGTTCGATATTTTCGAAGTTTTTTACAGATTCATTAAGTCATTAATTGACATTCTTTCGGAATTCAGAACATTATGACCTCTAAATTCTTAATAATAAAATGCAGTTGTGAGTTTTTAAAAAGATATACTAGGGTGGTGGTGGTGTGTGTGTGTGGGGGGGGGGGGGGGGCTCTTTCCCTTGCTCACTGACACTCACCACATCCCGTAACTCGCTTCGCGAGCTCTTACTTTCCACCTTCCCCACAAGCATAATACGCCCATTAGGCTATCTCTTATTTGCTAGTATTCACTAACCACTGATTTTTTTTTAAAAATTTAATTTTTCAAAAATAAAAATATTTAAAAAATTAAGTCTTTCCCTAATCGGAGCGCCTAAAAAATCGACAAATACTTGATAATTATCCATTAGAATAATATTACAAAATTTTAATTCAGTTTTCTGAATATGTTCTAAAAATAGACGGTAGGAGCAAAAAGTTCGGAAACTGTGCTGATATCTCCAACCCTGATTGGAGGAGAGGGAAACTATTTTACTTTGGCGTAGAGGCGCATGAGACGCGAGATGTGAGAAGGAAGAAGCGGGTCCGCAGTGCAGGGTTTTTCCAGACAATACGTGTCAGTGAACTGTAGTCGTTCACGTTCGTCGAAAACGGAAATGGCGTTTGAAGAACAACGTGCAAATATCAAATTCTGCCAGAATTTGTGGAAATTGCCGACAGAAACAATGCACCACTACAATTCACTTGCACGCATTGTCTGGAAAAACACCTGCTTCTTCCTTTTTACATCTCGGCTCATGTGCCTCTACACCACGGTAAAATAGTTCCCCTCTCCTCCAATCAGGGTTGGATATATCAGCACAGTCTCCAAACTTTTTGATCCTTCCTTGTATAGCGCTCCACATGGAAAGATAAGGTTTCCCATATCTCGCGAACGGCTCGTGATAACACATAAATAATGATGTCTATTTTTACTTTCCTTGCAACACATGGGAAAGTATTGGAATCGTGTCGAAAATCGTAACTGGCGTTTTCGACGGATCTACACTTTGTGGGATCTCTAGAACACGAAAACACTATTTTTAGAGTGACTCCTGTGTGTGTCTGTCTGTGCAATGTATGTGTCCACTCTAACTGAAAGACTAATCGCCCAAGTTTCATGAAATTTTATATGTAAGTCACTTGTGGGTGACTGGTACTGATTAGATTTTGGTGTATTTCGGAATAAAAAGAACCTGCATTTTTTTTGCGAAATGGGCCGCAAAAATCGCATGTATCCACTCTAGCTAAGAAACTAATTGACCAAATTTCATAAAATTTGAAGGTCACGTGTGAGTTATCCTGGTGCTGATTAGATTTTGATACGATTCGGAAAAATAGAACCTGCCTTTTTTTTACGAAATGGCCGTCAAAAATTTTTTTCTTTTTTCATAAGAGAAAAATTAAGAAAAAAATCGTGATGCTCAAATGTATCAATTAAATGCTTGTTTTATACGTAAATTTTGACGATAGAAAGAGTAAGACCAACGTCATTACTCTAGGACTAACCGTTTTTGAGATATTTTAGTTTTAACGCGTTTTGGCTACGCGACCTTTGAAAATAAATCCAGGTGACAAATGAAAACGAAAATTGAATTAAAAGTGCAAATTCAGTGTTATTTTGTGCAATTAAATTCCAATTTAATGAATTATTAAAGACATAAAAAGATGAATTTAAGTCTGTAGGGAAAGTCATGTATTGCCCACATCATATTTTTTTGGTTACACATACTTGTAAAGCTTCTATACATTTCATAACAGTTATATTTATTTTTTATTAGAACGAATTTCTCGGCGTTGCTTGGGTCCTAAATAAGCATCCGCTTTAAATACAACAGGTACACATAACACTGCTCAATTTCCAAATCGTCTGTTTTGAACCAAAATCATTTCCTCTTTCGTTTCACCTTTAGTTTCAAAGCATGTATAGTCGCGAGTAACTTTAAGCCACGCGAACTATTTTCGCACAAACATCCACTTCTCCCCATGTCAAAGCCCGGCCCACTGTATAGCAATCGTCGAGAAAGTGAAATGAAGACTTTTTTTTTTGCTGGCAATAATCGGGAAAATAAAAATGTTTATGATTTTGGATTTAGCTGTAAATTTGACAGAAAATCCAAAAATGGAGCAATTAAAAACATTTTTTTTTTGTTAGTATGCATATTTTTGTCAAACTACAGAGTTGTGCTAATATTCTTTTTTAGGACGCGACGCAGTAAGTATCCTAACTAAGAAATATATATTTCGATGTATTTGAAAATAAATAAATATGAAGAAATTATTCTACGTAATCGGTTCAAAGGTCATTATAGAAAGAACGATTTCCGATCTTTCGGATTATGTCAAGATGGAAACTCTGTGATAATATTTTCGATCGCTAGGGATTCGATTTGTGTGAATAATGCTCGCAATGGCTCTCCGAAGTCTAGATTTTCCGCTACAAACAGATAAACATATTTTTTTTTTTATGTAATATAATTTTTTATATTTTAGAACTAAAATGTGCAATAGGGGAGAGTGGGGCCGACCCTGGACGCTAATGGTTTTTAAGAGATTAAGAAGCTCCAGAACACGAAATTCTGCTAACAACGGTACATCTGTCTTGAAATGGTTCCCCTCTGTAGATAAATGCCCTTTGTTATACAAAAAAAAATAAATATTATGACCACAAACGTGATTTTTCAAAAGTTTCTAAAATGTAACATTTTTTCAGAGGGTGGGGCAAAACCGGGTAGTTATAAAATAAATAACAAAAAATATATTATACTAATTTGGTAGAATTTTTAGCATATATATTTTTTCTCCAATTTTCGAATAAAATGTTTGAAAAACTGAAGGCTTTCCCTTTATCCGATCATAGCCACCTTTATCTGAAAGTATCTATGGTCGGATCTTTAGATAAAGGTACCTATGGTCCGACCATACTGATAATCAATCAATAGGCTTCTGCTTCTAACTTTTGTCTTTTTCGAAATACCGTGACAAATTTCTTTCTAATATCTGAATGTGTTCGAGAAATATCGTCTTTAAAGGCTCAGACACATACATCATTGAAAAATTAATTGATTCGTATTAAGGGATTCTCAAAACATATAGATATATCATAATCTCGGGTCGAATTTTTGATCCCATCACAACATTTTCCATAATACAATATATTGTATAGGCAAGAGTTTTTCTAGGAAAATTTCGTTCTGCACAAGCAGCACTGTTAGTAACATTATTCCTGAATTGCATTTTGGAAATTCCAAAATTCAAAATATAACTATTGTAGTAATTTCATAAAATATTCTGAATTTTGAACTTCGGGGACAAGGGGGGGGGGTACTGCTTGCTCTCTCTTAAATAAATTAGGTGATGAAATCCAAGCTCTAATGCAGAATTGTCCAACTGGAGGTTAATGCTTGAAAAAAGTATTTAAAATGAATTAAATTACTCAAATTTATTCCCAAAATGAACAAATATTGATGTTTACAGTAATAAAATGGGATACATAAGTATTACTGAAATTATTTTCAACAGTATAGCATAAGTATTTTTATCAAGCATTTTATCCATTTTTCCATGGAAGTTGAACAGCACTATATTAATCGTTTAATTATGTGTTTAAGTACCTCTTTTTTCTTTCCTCTTTAGAGACGAATCATTAACTAACAAAAAACGTAGTGTGCACTTTTCAAAAAATAAAAATCTGATATGGGGAGCATGCATAATCCTTTTACAGTCAAAAAATAATGTATAGCATCCACGGTACTGAGTTTTTAACGTTGAATTGTACATTTGGCGATTTTCCGGATGACAACAAGTAATTAGTTATTTCAAAGAACCCAATTAACTTATATTTCGCACAACTCTAACTAAACAATTATCAATATTGATAGCATCCTCAATAAGCGACATAGTTCATATATTAAAACATTTTAATAAGTAATTCATCAATAAGGCGTCATTTTGACTAATTTAGCGTTATTTTTGCAATTTTGACGATATTTTCGTCAATCTGGCAGTGAAGTATGGCCAAATTGACGATACGCCGCTAGATTATTTGCCAAGTTCGCCAAATGCATCAGCAAGTGTTACAGACAAACGAAGCATTTCTTATATACTAGAAGGTATGCTCGTCATATGACGGAAATTAGAATTTGGGAAACATCACTTCCTATTTGGCGTCATTTTTATCAATTTATTGACATTTTTGTCAATTTGACAGCATTTAAAATAGTCGCGAAGTTGGCGAAATTCCACTAAATTTCCCGCCAAGTGTTACGGACGGAAAAGTGGATTATTCTTATAGTCTACTCTTATGTTCTTTCCACGATAATGAACTCAATTAGTCGTCATTTCATTGAATTAGCGTCTTTCATCAATTTGGCGAATTTTTATCAATGGACAATTTCTGCCTCTTTTTCATTTTTTTATTCGATTCGAAATGTTTCAAAACGGACAAAAGTACAAAAATTTTTATTCTCCGAGCTGTATTTCATGTTTTATTAGCAATCAAAGTTCGCCTTTCTGACTGTGGCGGGAAAACGATCCCTTATGATGCGCACGGAATGTGACGTCACAAGGTTCGTCAGCGGCTCCCGTCTTTGAGAATTGGTGCATAAGTTTGGGGACATTCGGAAAGTTCCAATAATTATAATTATTTCTTCCGTCCCAAACTTCCGAATAGTTCTAAGTATTGTATCGCTCCAATGTGCCCGACTACTAGTTTTACATCATCAGATAAAACAATATGTGCCAAAAAATATTTTTCGTGAAAAATTATGTGAAGAGCAGGAAGCTAGATTGTAAACAAAATTCATCACTGTCAGGTTCACCTGTCACTAAGGGTTCATTACGTATGATAATAAATCAGTGACTGTATAATACACTTTTCAAAGCCATTTTATGAGAAGTTACTTCTTTATGATTTAATAAACTTTGAAAATCCACTACTGGTGTCTACTACTGGTTCGGCACTCTATTTTTAGTTTTACTATTACGAATAATGAATTTAAAGCCAGATTCAAAGTGGATTATTGACTTTGTACCCGGTTTAGTGTGTTATGTTATCAGTTAGTTTAGTGAATATAAAAAATTCCTTGCATAAAATTTTTTTATATCTGTATATACTGCAGTGAGCAGTTGTAATTTAGTATTTTCATTAAGTACGTGTGCTTTTGAAAAATTATAAAATAGATTTTATCTAAAAAAATAAATCACAAATTTGAAACATTGCACAAAAGGAATAGAAATTAAATGGAAAATAATTTAAAATTCCTTCACCTATTCAGAATCACAAATTATTTACAGTTTATTATAGGTTTTTAAATATAATATTATAATAAACAATTTAAAACTGCTTTTAATTTAAAAATAAATTATTAGATATTATATTTAGAATCCTCACAAATCATATAAATATAATAAAAAATATATGTATAAAAATATATATACATATAAACATAAATACATAAATATTATTTTTAATTCCCAGAAAAAATATACCGCTCAATCTAAACTTTCGGTTTAAATTTACTGTATAACAAACTTAACTATAAAAGGCTATTTGCACTCAAAAAATTACGGAGCACATTACCAAAACAAGAAAGATCAATCATGCATAAGCATTGATTATGAAACACTTTCCAACTGAAATGCAATTTCATTTAAAAATTTTTAAAATGTGATACATTCAGTGGTGATATCTTTTACATTATCACAGTATTACAGTAATTTATTATACTTAAATATTTAAAACTGTATCGAAATATAAATCATCTGATTCTCTATGCAAAATCAATGAATATTTCTTTCATATAACTTGTATTCTAGACTCCAGAGCTAAATAAATTTGTGCGAAAAAAATTGAGCAATTCTTATGTAACTCACCTTACAATCGCTTCAGATATTTGCATTCTGCATAAGTTAAAATTAGGCTTCGTTGAAGAAATAATAAAAGTTTAGGGATCATTTAAAATCACAACTATTGTAATTGCATAGGCACGGAATTTAGATACACAGATAATATATGTGTGTGTGTGTATGTATTCAAAGTATTGGAATCGTGCGGAAGATCGGAACTTGAATTTTCGAAGGATCTACACGTTTTGGGACTTCTAGAACACGAAAAAACTATTTTTAAGAAGACGTCTGTGTGTGTAAGAGTGTATCTGTGTATGTTTCTGTGTGTCTGTGAGGATATTACATCCACTCTAATTGAAAAACTAATGGTCAGAATTTCATAAAATTTGGTAGGTATGTTTTTTGTCGGAAATCCTGATGTTCATTAGATTATAGTACGATTCGTAATAAAAGAATCCGCCTTCTTTGCGAAATGGCCGGCAGAAATTGCCTTTATCCACTCTAGCTAAAAACTAATGGAACAAATTTAACCAAATTTGGTGTATAATATTTCAATGACCTACAAGTGATTTATATACCAAATTTAACAAAATTTGGTACATAAATCGTTTGTAGGTTATACTAGTACGATTCAGGAAAAAGGAACGGACTATTTTTGCGAAATGGCCCGCAAAAATCGTTAAATATAGAAATAAAGGAATACGTGTGCTCAATTATATCAATTAAATTCCTATTTTATACGTGATTTTTGACAACAAAAAGAATAAGACTAACCCCATTACTCTAAGGCTAGCCGTTTTTGAGATATTCTAGTTTTTTCGCTACGCCACCTTTGACAATAAGTCCAGCTAAGAAATGAGAACTAAATTTAAGTTTAACGTGCAAATTTAATGTGATTTAAAATACTTATGGCTGTTATTTTGTACAGATAAACTCAAATTATTATTGAAGAAATAAAGAGAACGTGAATATGTGCGTGAACATGTGCTGCCCACATCAGAATTTTTAACAATATTACAACAATGATTTATAGAAGTGAACGGGGATTATTTGCAGGCCATTTCGAAAAAAATCTATGATCTATATTTAAAGATCCACCAAATTTTTGTAGAATAAAATGTTCAACAAATTTAAGCTGTGTGCCAAATTTTAACTCTCTAGGACGTAGGAAAGTGTATTACAAATGCCATCAAATAAGTATATCATGAAGAGTTATATAAAATTAAAAAAAAATTTTTGAAAAATTGTTATCTACCAAATTTATTTTAAAATGTGAAGTCTCTCTCATATACAAAATGATTAAAGTCTTGGAAAGATATTTATTATATAATATATCTCTTTTTTCTTTCTGGAGGATATCCCAAAAGTCCGAATTAAATTGAATTTGTTTTTTTCCCTATATTAAATAATTTTTAATTAAAAAACTACTTAACATATTTTACTGAAATTTTTTATATATATTTTATGGGATAATGTGAATATTTCCTAAAATTTTCGAAGCAATTTGTGAATTTTATATTCGCTTAAAAAATGTAATTGTATTTTGACATCAAACAATTTGTCAAACGTAATTTATTAGTTTGTCTGTCTGTCTGTAATGCTTGTCGATATATTAACAAAATATCGTCAACTTGACATTTTATTTAAAATGTTTCCTAATTGGCAAAAATGACACTAAATTAATAACAAGAAAGATCAATCATGCATAAGCATTGATTATGAAACACTTTCCAACTGAAATGTAATTTCATTTAAAAATTTCTAAAATGTGATTCATTCAGTGGTAATATATTTTACATTATCACAGTACTACAGTAATTTATTATACTTAAATATTTAAAACTGTATCGAAATATAAATCATCTGATTCTTTATGCAAAATCAATGAATATTTCATTCATATAACTTGTATTCCAGACTCCAGAGCTAAATAATTTTGTGTGAAAAAAATTCAGCAATTCTTATGTAATTCATCTTACAATCGCTTGAGATATTTGCATTCTGCATATGTTAAAATTAGGCTTCCTTGAAGAAATAATAAAAGTTTAGGGATCATTTAAAATCACAACTATTGTAATTGCATAGGCACGGAATTTAGATACACAGATAATACACAGATAATATATATGTGTATGTGTATGTACTCAAAGTATTGGAATCGTGCCGAAGATCGGAACTCGAATTTTCAAAGTATCTACACGTTTTGGGACTTCTAGAACACGAAAAAACTACTTTTAGGAAGACGTCTGTGTGTGTAAGGGTGTATCTGTGTATGTTTCTGTGTGTCTGTGTGGATATTACATCCACTCTAATTGAAAAACTAATGGACCGAATTTCATACAATTTGGTAGGTATGTTTTTTGTGGGAAATCCTGATGTTCATTAGATTATAGTACGATTCGTAATAAAAGAATCTGCCTTCTTTGCGAAATGGCCGCAGAAATTGCCTTTATCCACTCTAGCTAAAAACTAATGAACCAAATTTAACAAAATTTGGAGTATAATATTTCAATAACCTACAAGTGATTTATATACCAAATTTAACAAAATTTTGTATATAAATCATTTGTAGGTTATTCTACTACGATTCGGGAAAAAGGAACGGGCTATTTTTGCGAAATGGCCAGCAAAAATCGTTATATATAAAAATAAAAGACTACGTGTGCTCAATTATATCAATTAAATTCCTATTTTATATGTGATTTTTGACAACAAAAAGAATAAGACTAACCCCATTACTCTAGGACTAGCCGTTCTTGAGATATTTTAGTTTTTTCGTGTTTTCGCTACGCCACCTTTGACAATAAGTCTAGCTATCAAATGAGAACCAAATTTAAGTTTAACCTGTAAATTCAATGTCATTTAAAATACTTATGTTGTGCAGATAAACTCAAATTATTATTGAAGAAATAAAGAGAACGTGAATATGAGTCTGCAGGGAAAGACATGTGCTGCCCACATCAGAATTTTTAACAATATTACAACAATGATTTATAGAAGTGAACGGGGATTATTTGCAGGCCATTTCGAAAAAAATCTATGATCTATATTTAAAGATCCACCAAATTTTTGTAGAATAAAATGTTCAACAAATTTAAGCTGTGTGCCAAATTTTAACTCTCTAGGACGTAGGAAAGTGTATTACAAATGCCATCAAATAAGTATATCATGAAGAGTTATATAAAATTAAAAAAAAAATTTTGAAAAATTGTTATCTACCAAATTTATTTTAAAATGTGAAGTCTCTCTCATATACAAAATGATTAAAGTCTTGGAAAGATATTTATTATATAATATATCTCTTTTTTCTTTCTGGAGGATATCCCAAAAGTCCGAATTAAATTGAATTTGTTTTTTTCCCTATATTAAATAATTTTTAATTAAAAAACTACTTAACATATTTTACTGAAATTTTTTATATATATTTTATGGGATAATGTGAATATTTCCTAAAATTTTCGAAGCAATTTGTGAATTTTATATTCGCTTAAAAAATGTTTGAAAAATTAGGTCCCATAGGGTTCAATGTATTTCATTTTTTTAACCAGGGTTCAATAAAAAACTAATTGGGTGATATTATTTATTTATATTCCCATAGGTCCCACAGACCGTCTGAAAAACATACTAAAATGTCATTTTGATAAAGTCATTTTTACGGCAGTTATCGTGCTAACGGACAGATAGACAGACAGACAGACAGACAGAATGAATGAACAAAGTCATAAACACTTTTCAACTATGTTGTAAAATGTTAAATATATATATATATATATATATTCAGCAGTGAATCATCCATTCTGATGAAGCCAAAATGGTTTTGCGTAAATAATATTTTGTAAAATAAAGATTCGATTTGTTCGGTTTTTTTCACTCATTTATTTCGTTTACAGGCTTTCAAAGAGCTACAAATTACTTGCTAACTGCTTATAACTAGCTAGCACTTTTAGTTTTCGTCTCGATTTCATCTGAATACTCTGACTCCAGATATGCAATTTTCTCAAAATATGAAATTTTTTTTAACTTGCTTTGCGGTATATATATTAAACTTAACAATATATCTGACGAGATTTTACATTCAAATTAATTTATAAACTTGTCTGGCGACACATAATTACTTACTTGATTATGTATATTTCCATGTATTATGTTCAAACCTCACCATTCATTAAACATCTTTAGAATCCCCAAGTTTATTTAACCTTATAATTATTTGTAAACAAAATAAAATATTTCGTCCCTGTGCATCCATATTTCACCAAGGAGTAAGTAAAGACAATGAGCTGCAGCAATCGTGATATTTTAAATATTGCAACTTTCCCAGCTACTGGAAAATCCAGGTTAAAAACTGAGCTATCGAAATTAGAACCACTCGATCCAAAACCCAATTATATACACTTGCAAGACTTTAAAAGAGTTACAAATTATTGCTTATTGTTCATAGCTAGCACTTTTAGTTTTTGAGATATAAGCATTACAAACTTGTAAAATGAAACATTTTCAATCTTCTTCAACTTGTCAAGACGATTACTCGAAAACTAAGTCAGTAAGGTTCAATATATTAGCATTTTTTTTCTCAAAAAGTAGATTCAGAAACTAAATTTACTAGTACATATTTTTGTCGCTTATTATTTATATCTATCTTTCGAAATTTGAGTGAAAGTAGGAAAAATTAAAAAAACACTTGCTCGGATAGACGCTTTAAGTGTTTTCTAAAAAAGTTCCAAAGTATTAAAATTATTTCATATATTCATAATCTGGACCAACGAAACAAGAAAAAAATATGTACATTTTTATCTATCACGTTCGGAGAAATTGGCGTCCAAACTGTTTGCATTTTTCGTAATGCTCCGATTTCCTCCACAGATACCTTAAACCTAAATGTAATTCACATAATAATAATAATTATTATTATTATAAACCTTCAAGAAAAGGGTATCAAGTTTACATCTCGAGTTTCAGCTGTCACAAAATATTTATTATTATTTCTGAAAGATAACGCCATAACAGTAAAATCGATCTTAGGCAAATTGTCTGATTGCCCTTTAACAAAACCAGAATCTATGTTTACAATAAAATAAAATAAGGAATAAATAATTTAAACTCAAGCAGACCAAGACAAATGGGTAAAATAATTATAAACAAATTGTAAACAAAATTAAACGCCAGCTACTTGCAAAAATCTCAGTAGAAACAGCACATAGTAGAATGTTGCATCGCAGGTCGAACAGGCCGTGTGACGTCACAGCCAATCACGGACCGTTTTGTGTTTGAGTAGATTTTGTGCTTTTTCTTTTCTTTATATTTAAATAAATAATTATTTTAAGAGATTTTCGCTTGGATATTTGAAATCAGAAAAAAATTCTCTATAAATATCAATTGGTTTAAAGAGCTTTAAAAAAAAAAAAAAAATCGGAATTGGGTGACATTTCGTTAATTTGGCAGCATTTAAAAAGTCAGCAAGTTGGAGATATTCCGACAAATCTGTCACCAAAATTTTGTCAAACATTAAGGACGGAAAAATAAATTATTCTTATAGTAGATACTTGTATTCTTTCCAAGATATTGAATTTTCGTCAATTAGTCTTAATTTTCACTAATTTAGCGTCATTTTAATTAATTTGGCGACATTTTATTAATTTGGCGACATTTTTGTTAATTTGGCAACATTTAAAAAAGTCATTAAGTGGGCGATATTTCGCCAAATTCGTCGCCGAAATCTCGCCAAAGGTTATGGACAGAGAAATAAGTTATTCTTATAGTAGATAAATGACTATTAGCGTTCAAATACAAAAGTATTACCAAAAGTATCTTTTGTTATGAATGAAATGAGCTACATACACGAGAATGTCACCAAATTTATCACATGATATTACATATGAAATATGAATATATTTCGCAATAGTTACTATTTTATTTTTAATTTGATTTGATTTTTTGATACCTTTATTTGAAAAATTTGCAATATCGCGAGAACGGTTCATGCTAGCGTTCTAAAGTTTATGTCAATCGTTTTCTAAGGAAAAATTACATAAGAAATGACTATTTGCATAACTTTATTAAAGATTTTGATTTTTTAATGATTTTTTTCAAAAGTTCACTCCAAAATTTAGGGGGAAGGGGCGTAGATTCTGAACATTCAATTGCGTTTAAAAATAACAGGCTTCCAGTATTCACAGATTGTAATTTTTGAACCAAATTTCGTTTGAATAGCTCCATTTGTTCGTGAGATATCGTCTCTCCCCCCCATAGACATCACCTCAAAAACGTTCGATTCGTATTCAGGGATGCTTGAAACGTGTTCTCTCATAGAAAACTCGAATTCGACTTTTCGACCCCCCTCACAATACTTTCCTTATACATTATATTATATACACTAGGTGATAGTAAAAATGAGACACCAAGGAGTGGGCAGAAAATATGCAAATTGTAGGGTAGACGCAGCTGTCCCGCGCACGTTGAGTGAGACATAAAGGGAGGAACCTGTAGAATCGGTAATAGTAGCGTCGCTCTGTCTACCAGGGAAATCATTTTGCAATTTTTTTGTCTCAGAGGAAACGTGTAGTAGCTGAGAATGGCAGGCCGCCACCAACCGAGGCAGTTCCAGCAAATAGACGATTTCACGAGGGGTATGGTGATCGGACTCAGGACACTGGTGTGGCAAAGATGGTTGGAACAAAGGAATGCGGCGCATTTGAAGGGTGCCGGTACGGCCAGAGCGACGTCCGCAAGTGTGGACCGAGGCATCAGCCGGTAAGCGTTGGCGGCGCCATTTCCGTCGCCCTTTTACAGCATGTACAGGACACCTTTGATGCTCCTATATCGACCAGAACCATTATCCGCCGATTGGTCGTCGGCGACCTGCACTCATAGCCCCCGTTAAGAAACTGCCATTGACCCAACAGCACAGACGCCTCGGTTTGCAATGGTGTCGTCATAGAGATGTGGACAGCGGAATGGCACAGGGTCGTGTTCTCGAACGAGTCATGCTTCTGTTTTAGCAATGACAGTCGCCGTGTGCGAGTCTGGCGCTGAAGTGGTGACAGGTCTAATTCGTCCACATCTGTGGAACGCTACACCGTACGACAACGCGGCATCATGATTTGGGGTGCCATCGCCAACGGCAGCAGTCACCTCTAGTCCATATTGAGGGCACTACGGAGACCCAACTGCAGCCGGTGACACTATCCTTCCTTTAGGAAGTGCCCATTGCCATTTACCAGCAGGATAACACCCGACCACACACGGCACGCATCAGACAACATGCCCTACAAGGTACCCAGGTACTTCCCTGGTCACCAGTCTCCCCCGATCTCTCACCAATCGAACACGTCTGGGACGTGATTGGATGTCGCATCCGCCGCGTTTAGAAGACGAACTCTGGCAACTGGTTGACAGGAAATGGGCAACCGCCCCTCAGGGCACCATCCGCACGCTCATTGACTGTGTACCTAGACGTGTTGCTGCCTGTATCGCCGCCTGCGGTGTGCTGATCAGACAGTATTATCGTTCAGTGCATAAGTGTATCATGTTGCAATAAACATCACTTATTGTTCGTTGCTGTATCTCTCTGTTTGCTGATTTTCATCACTTTCTGCCCACTCCTTCTTAGTGTCTCATTTTCACTGTCACGTAGTGTTTATAAGGAAAATATAAAGAAAAGTAACTACAAACTTGCAAGAAAAGACTTTCAGTCCAAACTTTTTCAATTTTAGTAAAGCATGTAAGGCCATTAGATTAAATTTAACCATTGTGAAAAAAAAAATTGGCGGTGGTTCCAGCCCGGTGGAGCCAAAATATTTTTTCGTGAATAATATAAAATAAAACTCCTGTAAGTTTATTCGTTGTTAACTTCAAAATATTACATTATCGAAAACTATAAACACTATATTTTAAAACCGTATTCAAAATTCAATCGTAGTATTTTTAATTGACTAGTAATTATTTTCTTACCACTTATAGCTATCAGTTTTAGTTTTAGCATTATAATAGATTGCATTTAGACATAAGCATTGCAAATTAGACGGAAAAATTTGACTCCTTCTTCCACTTGATTGTTCAAAAACTATATAGAATGTGCAAAAAAACCGTGCTGCCCCAACCGGGAAGCGAACACTGGTTCTCTGAACTAGCTAGCCGACGCTCTGCCTTTGAACTACTGGGATGAAATAGCAAGCTCTTATCGTTGAGGTGGACTTTGCATTCACCACCCTCTAATGTCAGATTGACGAGCAGCTGACAATCTGACTGACCACCTCCTGCTATTTTTAACTCAAATTAGCCTCATGCTACTACTATTTTTACCTCAAGTTAGCCTCCAGCTACTATTATTTTTACCCAGGTTAGTATCCTGTGTGATTGTTATCCTCTCAATTTTCAAATCTGCGCTCAATCAGACCTCCGAAATCTTTTCACTAACCTACAAGGTTCATTTGTTCGGGAGCCATTGTTAAGAACCTTGCTGCTCCAACCGGGAATCGAACGCTGGATCACCGAACTGGCCACCTGGCGCTCTACGGTTGAGCTACTGGGACGAAATTGCAAGCTTTTATCGTCGAAGTGGACTCTGCAAGAGCTTTGAAAAACCAAATTTTTGATCTAAAAACTGAATTTCTTACTGAACATACATGTTACTTCCTGTTTATAGCTATATTTTATAGTTTATAAGCAAGGTTCTTAACAATGGCTCCCGAACAAATGAACCTTGTAGGTTAGTAAAAAGATTTCGGAGGTCTGATTGAGCGCAGATTTGAAAATTGAGAAGATAACAATCACGCAGGATACTGACCTGGGTAAAAATAATAGTAGCTGGAGGCTAACTTGAGGTAAAAATAGTAGTAGCATGAGGCTAATTTGAGTTAAAAATAGCAGGAGGTGGTCAGTCAGATTGTCAGCTGCTCGCCAATCTGACATTAGAGGGTGGGAAATGCAAAGTCCACCTCAACGATAAGAGCTTGCTATTTCATCCCAGTAGTTCAAAGGCAGAGCGTCGGCTAGCTAGTTCAGAGAACCAGTGTTCGCTTCCCGGTTGGGGCAGCACGGTTTCTTTACATTCTTATAGTTTTTGAACAATCAAGTGGAAGAAGGAGTCAAATTTTTCCGTCTAATTTGCAATGCTTATGTCTAAATGCAATCTATTATAATGCTAAAACTAAAACTGATAGCTATAAGTGGTAAGAAAATAATTACTAGTCAATTAAAAAAACTACAATGATTGGATTTTGAATACGGTTTTAAAATATAGTGTTTATAGTTTTCGATAATGTAATATTTTGAAGTAAACAACGAATAAACTTACAGGAGTTTTATTTTATATTATTCACGAAAAAATATTTTGGCTCCACCGGGCTGGAACCACCGCCAATTTTTTTTTTCACAGTGGTTAAATTTAATCTAATGGCCTTACATGCTTTACTAAAATTGAAAAAATTTGGATTGAAAGTCTTTTCTTGCAAGTTTGTAGTTACTTTTCCTTATATTTCCCTTATAAACACTACGTGACAGTGAAAATGAGACACTAAGAAGGAGTGGGCCGAAAGTGATGAAAATCAGCAAACAGAGAGATACAGCAACGAACAATAAGTGATGTTTATTGCAACATGATACACCTATGCACTGAACGATAATACCGTCTGACCAGCACACCGCGGGCGGCGATACAGGCAGCAACACGTCTAGGTACAGAGTCAATGAGCGTGCGGATGGTGCCCTGAGGGATGGTTGCCCATTTCCTGTCAACCAGTTGCCAGAGTTGAACGAAATTACCAGTTGCCAGAGTTGAGCAAAGTGAAACGAAAACTCGCTGGAATAAAAACATTTTTCTTTTTTAAAAAAAAAATAGTTCAAAATATGTAAATTATTTTTGAACTTTTATACCCATTTCCGGCAAAATAAGTATAAATTATTTGTGCTTTTATCTATTTTTCGGTGATATTAGCGTCCAAAGTGTTTACACACTCTTTTCATATCATTCCCATTTTAGCTGAATACTTGGAGCATAGGCATTACTCAAATCAAAAATATATCTGCTAAAACCCCAACGTTGAACACAATTTTAATAATAAACCATTTATTCAAACTGCACAAATTATTTTCCTAGCACAAATTGTGCGCTACTAGACGTTAAAAAACCTCGACTGTAGGAAAATTATAAAGGCCAAATATGTTTGGTTTGCATACATGTGGATCAGCTAGCTCTTAAATTCGGTTGGTTCTTTAAAATGTCAATTAATCAAAATAATTGAAGAAACTAGATGTAAAAAATTAGAAACTTGAGAAAGAAAAAGAAAACCATACAGGTTAGTTTCTTTTTTGACCTTTTTCAAATAGGTGACCACGACGGCGTATTTTTCCCGTTTTAATGTATAAGTGGTAAAGTTTTTAACAGATCACAATAATTGTCTGCAGAATAATTATTAGACTCTTTGTACTTCTAGCTTCAGTTGTCGTTTTGACAAAAATAATAAAACATTTGGAAACTGGAAAAACGAAAAAAAACTTACCCAAGTTAGTTTCCATTTTGACTTTTTTAGATGGGCCACCACGACGACGTCTTTTTCCCATTTTAATTTCTAAACAGCCTGGAAAAGTTTTTAACAGATTCCAATAATCGTCTCCGGGTGATTATCTGAGACTTTCTACTTCTAAGCTTCAGTTCTGGATTAAAACAATAAAAAGTTTGGATGCGATTATTGAAATAGTTGCTCACTCGTTGATATTGGTGAAGAATTAACACGTGATATGGTACGTCATATCCGCCTCACAGTGCAGGTGTTATAGTACGTTTTGTAAAATAGTATAAGGAAAATGTAGATGTACATGTAGCGCACAGTCGCGAAGCATGATAAATAATTTGGGAAAACATAATAAAAAAATCTGATGTGGACAGCACATGACTTTCCATATATAATGCAATGAATTTACTCCTTTTACAGCAAAAAACAATAGGTTATTCTTATAGTAGATACTTATATTCTTTCCAAGGTATTGAATTTTCGTCAATTAGTTGTCATTTTCATTGATTTAGTGTCATTTTTATCCAATTGGCGAGATTTTCGTTAATTTGGCAACATTTAAAAAAGTCGCCAAATGGGCGACATTCCGCCAAATTAGTCGCCAAAATATCGCCAAGCATTATGGACGAAGAAATAAGTTATTCTTATAACAGATGACTATTGGCGTTCAAATACAAAAGTATTACTCAATGTATCTTTTCTCATGAATGGAACGAGCTAGATCCACGAGAATGATGTCACCCAATTTATCGCATGATATTACATATGGAAAATGAACATGTTTCTCAACAGTTACTATATATATATTTTTAATTAATGGGATTTTTTGATAAATTTACTTGAAAAATGTGCAATTTCTCAGGAACGATTCATGCTAGATATCTAAAGTTTGTGTCAATCGTTTTCTAAGGAAAAATTACATAAGAAATGTCTATTCGTGTAACTTTATTAAAGGTTTTGATTTTTTGATGATTTTTTCAAAATTTCACTCGAAAATTTAGGAGGATTCTGAACATTCGATTGCATCTAAAAACAATGGGCTTCCAGTATTCACGGATTGTGATTTTTGTACCAAATTTTATTCGAATCGCTCCATTCGTTCGTGAGGTATCGTCTCCACAGGCTCACTGACACACACACACTCACACACACACACACACATACTTTCACACACACACACACACATACTTTCACACACACACACACACAGACATCACCTCATAAATGTTTGATTCGTGATCAGGGATGCTTTAAACGTGCTCTCCCGTCGAAAACTCGAAATCGAATTTTCGACCCCCGTCACACCCTGTCACTTTCCTTATACATTATGTATATAAGGAAAGTAACCAGGGAGAAAATTAGTAAAAGTTTCATGCTGTATATTAGGTTACGAATAAAACAAAATATAATAACTGAATCATAATGAAAATAAATCAGTAACATTTTGAAATTCTGTTACTACAGTCAGTAGCTTTGCCTAGGAGAGGGTTTTAGCCAGGAGTCATTATTTGGATCACTGTGAACGAAGTTGATCACATTGTTTGAAAACGAAGCGATTGAGTAACAGAATTCGAAATCTTACTGTGAAGGGATGAAGGGAATTTTCTTCTCCAAAAAATTCCACATCTTAGACCCCCTACTCTGGCCTATGCCGGAGTTAAATGATAGAATTGTGTGCGCATTCTCTTTTAATTTTAATCCAAATATAATATACAGCGTAATGAGGAAAACATTTCGAGATATATATGTCTCTCCTGAAAAATAACTCGGGCACTTGAGAGGCCGGCGCTAATCGGAGTAAAAATATGTCTGCATTTTTTTTCGGTTATTTAAATAATAATAAAAAAAAAACGTATTTATTTCGAATAATATATAATTAAAATAAAAGTTACTTGGTATTAAATTATATGAGTCGACCTTGTCTCCCTTACGCTTTGCTACTGGTAAATCATACCGCTACGAACATGAAAAATTCCTTCACTAGCAGTTTTTTTAAAGAACCAGAAGAGACAAACACCATACAGGCAACCTTTCCTATGACGTGAATCTAGCGCTGCAATGTCAGAACTGCCGGTTTAGGGTTGCCATATTTGGCGATTTATCATCAAATTATCGAAATCTCGAATGTTCGAGAACCATATGGATATAATGAATATTTTACGAGATACGGATCCATTCTGCAAGTGTCTCTAGATAGTATATAAAAAGGAGTCACCATTCAGTTGGAGAGTAGTTGACATGATACGAGCTACATTGAGCTGTGCACCTACGTCAATGTTTTGAGAATAATAATAGCTGTTTTGTGAAATGAGATACTTCAATGTTTTGAACAAAGTATCGGCTATTTTGTGAAATTAGTGAAAATTTTAATTGCTGTTTTGCTGTACCCGGCAGCTGTTTAGTGATCGTGTGAAATAGTTATGGAGCTATTTGCTATATATTGTTCCTGTTTACGTTTTGCTTGTAAATAAACGTCTCAGTTATCCAGAAATTTGGACCCATTCTTGTATACTGAGGACAACCACAGATGCACCACAGACAAGGCCGTCTATTTCGGTAGTATGTCCCATGTCACCTGGGTACTATTTTCTTTTATATTCTCATATTAATTTTGTCTTTAAAACCTTGCGCGAGCAGTACTCAGACACGTGATGTTATTCTATGACAATGGATGCGTGATGATATTCGATGTTGAAGACACTCCCACAACAGATACCAGCATCCATGGACTGGTTTCGCGCTTTATATACGTTCACCAGCATGGAAAGGCCGATATCTGCAAAAGCAACAAGAAATTAACTATAAACCCACCCTTATAGACAGGTTTTGTGTTTTATGATATTCAATGTTAAGATCCTTTTGATTTATTACGACGCGATGTAATTAATATTTTTTTATTAATTTATGCTAGAATTTATTATTCATTGAAATTCTTCTGCCTTAACCTTCCTACAATTGCTGCCCACTGAAAGTCGGCCCTGCTTATTCACAATCATGGAGACATTTAGCTATTTTATGAATGATGTGCCCGACATATCAGTTACCCAGGCGTAGATAGTGAATGATAGTGCCCATTTTTTTTCGTCGTTGTCGCCATTATTTGAAGCAATCTGGTTCGAAGTACACTGCTGGACAATTGCTAAGGACGGATCAAAAATTGCAATGTAGCACAACATTAAGCTGGGGTTGTGGCCCAGCAGGATAAAATATTGTTGCCACATAGTTCGGACATTAGAATAAAGATCATTTATTGTTTTGGAAAATACAGAAGGTTTTGAAACATCTGAAAGGAAAATAGTGTTCATTTGATGCTGTGTACGGAGAAATGGAAAAATGCATATGAACGAGAGCAGGCACCTTTGAAAAAAGTGTCAGTACAGAATATGTCCACCGTGGAGTGCGATACAACATTCCACATGTCGTGCCATGCTTTGCACAACATTATCCAGCAGCTGTTGAGGCAAGTTATTTCACTCCTTTAGCAGTACACGGATGAGGGTGTTCTTATTTGTTGAAGGATATTTTCGACCAGCAAGTCGCCTCCCCAAAGCATCCCAATCATTTTCAATGGGGTTTAGATCTGTAGAACGTATTGGCCATACGAGGCATTGAATACCCTCGCTGACTAAACAATCCTGAACAGCGAGTGTTCGATGACATGGTGCGTTGTCGTCCATAAAAACAAATTTATCACTGGCAGCACCACGGAAAAGGCGAACATGAGGCAGTAGAACTTCATCAATGTATCGCTGGCCAGTCATAGTCCCAGTTGCAACCGCATGTAGGTTCGTGCGGCCATTGATCATGATGCCGACCCATACCATGATACTGCATATCAGATATCGGTTCCATTCCTGGATATTTTCTGGACGATAAGCAGTACCACTCCCACGCCAGATCAGTTGGCGTCTACAATCCGATGACAGACTGAACCTACTCTCATCTGATAATAGTACGCAAGCCCAGTCCTGTTCGGTCCAAATGCTATGCTGACGACACCATTGTAAACGGGCGGTACGGTGCAGTCTGGACAATGGGACACACACAACAGGTCTGTAGGCGTATAGTCCTCCTTCTCCCAAATGTCTGGCTACAGTTTTTCGGAAAATCCGCTGTCCTGTGGTAGCAAGAAACTGATTTGCCACCTACTGAGCTGTGGTGCGCCGGTTCCTTTTTGCCGATAGGACAATGTACTTGTCTCCTGCAGGCGTCGTACTTGCCACAGCCGTGAAACAATGCTGTGGGAGATATCGAACTCCCTAGCAACATCTGTTATTTTTCGTCCTTCTTCGATCTTTCCAATAATACGGCCACGCGTAAATCTAAGTGATATCGGGAAGACATACCGTAAATTTCAAGTTCGTCAATTAAATTTTTCCCGTAAAACTTTCACTTGGAACAACAACTGTCCACAAGCGTCAAATCCTTTAAATCTCTTATCAGCGCTATCACGTGACGAACAGGAGTGGAAATGAAAAATTTGCATACGTACATCTCTTCTTACTGTATTCCGCACTTATTCTAATTTTCCACATTTTGCTTCTTTTCATGTTGTGGTTGCTATGGGTGATAGTGTCATCCGACCTTAGCAATTGTCCAGCAATGTATGTACATTTTTCTTTTCGTTTTTTTTTTCAAATTTATTAGCAGTTGATGATCAATTAAATTAAAAGCAAAAGTACCTGAAAATTGAAATTACTATAACGAAAATTTTTATTTAAATTGTACAGAGGAAACGAAACGTTTTAAAAAGGAAATATCTAAATAAAAGTTCTTAAGCAAAATTATTTTTCAAGTAAGAATTTGATATCAGGATTAATGAGTTGCTGACGTTGATATTACTAAATATTAACAAGTTTTTATTTGTCTTAATTAAATTAACATTAGTGATTTAGTGATGTAAAGTAAGAAGTCATGAAATGGAATGCTTAACCTTTTGCTTACGGGTAGGACAGCGTCAATCCCAGGTGACTCGAAACTCGTCCTTCAGGTGACTCGAAATGCAAACGCCTTGGATCCTTGGAGGCGGTCATAACCCAGTTCAAACTTTGTTAATGTTATCAACAGAATTATGAGGCTAAATTCGCTTTTATTAGAGCATATCAATTGCAAATTATTATCAGTTTCGTTAAAAGCAATATACACTGTTGGCCATTAAAATTGCTACACCACGAAGATGACATGCAATAGACGTCAAATTTGCATGAAATGTACTACACGCTGGGATAGGCAAATGATTAGCATTGCAGCGCATGCGCACAAAGTAGGTATGAGTAACGTCATCTACATTCTGTATGAAAAGGAAGATTGCAGAGCGGGTTTCTCATTCGGAAATCGCATTTGAACGTTCGTTGTTTGTGTGAAGGCCGTATTATGCCTCGTGTAAGAAGGAGAAACTCCTACCATCACATGTTGAAATTCGACCGTGACCTATCGGGACTGCGGTTTATCATTCCGTGACATTGCTGTTCGCGTTGGTCGAGATCCCATGACTGTCAGGCGAATATGGAATCGATGGATCCATACTGAACGCCATGCAGGAACTCAGCGGCCCCGGGCCACTAACGCCCGACAGGACAGACATGTTGTCCTCTCGACCTTGCGGGATCGTACAACCACGCCACGTACCCTGAGTCAGGAACTTGGCTCATTTGCAGAACGGCAAGTGTCCGCACGGACAGTGCGATGGCGTCTACAGCACCACGGGCTGCAGCACGGCGACCATTGTTGGGGCTTCCTTTGACGCTGCAGCAGAGGCAGATGCGCCTAAACTGGTGCGACGAACGACGACACTGGACACAGAAATGGCACCACGTCGTCTTTTCAGACGAATCCCAGTTCTGCGTATAGCATCATGATGGACGTATCCGTGTGTGGAGGCACCGAGAAGAACGAACGTTGTCAGCTTGCATTCGCCATTATCATACGGGCCTAGCACCTGGCGGGATGATATGGGATGCCATTGGGTACACATCCCGGTCACCCCTTGTTCGCAGAGCCGGTAATGTTGATAGCCGCCGTTACATTTCTGACGTGTTAAGGCTCGGGGCCGCAGAGATCCTGCATGGCGTTCAGTATGGCCCTCCTGGACCCATCGATTCTATATTCGCCTGACAGTCATGGGATCCCTACCAACTCGAGCAGCAATATCGCGGAACGATAAACCGCAGTCCCGAAAAGCCACGATCGAATTTCAACATGTGCTGGTAAGAGTTTCTCTTTCTTACATGGGGCATAACACGACCTTCACACAAACACCCAACGGTCAAATGCGATTTCCGAATGAAAAACCCACTGTGCAATCTTCCCTTTTATACAGAATGTAGATAGCGTTACTCATACCTGCTTTGTACGCATACGCTGCAATGCTAATCATTTGCATATCCCAGCATGTAGAACCTTTCATGCAAATTTGACGTTTGTTGCATGCCGCCTTCATGGTGTAGTAATTTTAATGACCAGCAGTGTACTAGTAACCAATGAGATGAAAGCAACGCCGGTGAATTAATCTCGAAATAATCGGTACCACGTTTTTAAAAGTATTTTATAAAACTGGTATATACGATTAGAACGATTTAATTTTATCCTGAATATAGTGTTCTGTTACTTGGTTACACACGGACGGACTTGAACGACAGCGTCTGACTGCATGTTTCTGACTCTCACAGCCCTATCGAGGAGGGACCGCTGCAGAAAATCCCATTCTTTGCTCACTAAGTGCCGATGAAAACGAGTGGTTCGAATTTTTAGTCATTGCGATAACATTGAAGGGTATTAATGTATAGGTTTATTTCATTGGCTAATAGGACAGATCTACAATTATAAGCTGGTTGTTACTTATATAAAAATATTATATACTATATACACTTTACACTACACAAGGAATTCTGCGGGTGCTGTAATGCTTCGTGCCGTATTAACCGGCATGTAGAGCTAGAGTTGATGAATTTTTAGTTAGTAATTAGTGATATGAAATTCTAGAATCTGTTTAATTGATACTTTTTAATTTTTCATGCAGACGAAAAAAATATTATATATATTTAGGATCCTCTCCAAAATTTAACATGATTTGTGCCCTTCACTCCTTTCTCCCATTTACGAAAAGTGTTGCTATCGTTGCAGACACACATTTTGGATTGGTTAAAATATTGGTTTAAATATCTATCTTTTTTAGGGGATGTTGATTAAGAAATTCAATTTTTAGCATTCAGAACGCCTGTTTGCTAGTGAATGTAATCACGTTTTCGAAAGTACAACACAAATTGGAGCTAAATTTATTTCACACTTATGTTGTAGTAGTAATGACAATAAATGAAACTACTGCTTGTGAGAGTACAACGTCTTTGTAATTCCTTGAAGAAAACAGGCATAATAAATTTAGGTGATTTACAATTGTTTCGAAGAACTAAAACAATTTTGATCGGGATGGATTTTAACAAAGTTTGTTGCAAAGATATTGAAAAACACTTCCTCTGGTTAGAGTTTTGAGAAAATGCAATATTTATTAAATTTGCAGCAAAATTTTGACTTTGGTGTTAAAGAGAACCAAAGAACACTAATTCAATATCTGATTACAAATGAAAAGAGAGGGAAGATTGCTGTAGTTGTATATAATAGTGTCAAATTTTTTATGGCATTAATTTAATTAATTCTGCAGTCGTGTATTCGTTAGTATTTTTAGATTGATCGAAAACATAGGTGTATAGCTGTAATTTTTTATCACAATAGATCATCGCGTTCTCCGCTTCGCTGAAAGGGATGATAGAAGTGGAAAGGCTTGAATGAAGACCCTGAGAAACAGTTTCTTCAGACAACAGATGCACACATCTAATTAAAATTTTCCAAACAAAGTGTTACATTTTTTGCGTTGAATGCAAAATATTTTATTTTAATTATTCCGCCAATTTGAGTGGTCTGGCGGCGTGATAATATCCATATCTCAGCATTCGCTACTGGAGGGTATGCAGGTCAGAGATAACTGCGTCCTTTTAATATTTCGAAGAATTAGCTGAGAAAAACACTGGGTATACATACATAGTCATACAAGTTTCAATAGTGTAGATAAGTATCAAGTAGTCTTTAGCAACAAACATGTTTTAAAAATGAATAATATAAGAGTTTTTAAACACAATATATAAGCATTGGTAGTAGAAATTAATTTTCAAAAATTAATAAGTAGTTGTTAGAAAACCCACGTTTAAATAATTTTAATGAGGCTCCCTTATAGTAGACTGCGACTCCTTAGCAGCCTGGGTAATACTTTGTTTTTAATTTCCACAGATATAATTTTATAGAACTTCAATGGATTTAAGGATTATGACATCCAACAGTCCTAGATGATGCCACTAGTACAACAATGCTTATTACTGAAGGAGAGATGTTTATCAAAATTCTCGAGCTTGATTATATTTCAGGATTTATGGTAAAACAAATAAATTTCAATATTTTCTCAATTTTATTTTATTTCAGTGGCAACGTTCGTCGATTGTGATTATATATTTCTTAAAATTATGCTAGTTTTGTTTTCTTTTAATGTAATGCGTTAAGTTCTGGTATATACTCGTTTAATTCTATATAGGAAAACTCTTCTATATGTTTGTCTCTCTAGTCCCTATCTGAAAGACAAGGCGATAAATTTGGTGACTCTAGAGAAATGTCCCCAAATTTACGGAAGTGTAGTTAAATTTTGTGAAATTTTATATTTCTGAAAATCTGATTTAAAAATTTTCTCTTAACGCTGAATGTCAAACATTAAGCATTTTATAATTGATTTGAGACTAGTGGCTACGGCAGGAAGATCGCATTCGGTATTCGCTTGTTCGATCTGCTGTCGACTTTAATTTAATATTACTGAATTTTTCTATTTTGGGAAAACAGAGGCACAGACTAATATATACAGACGATTCACTCGACAGAAGCGCTCTCAACCGCCAACCAAAATATCAAGGTTGACGCGCTTGGCGATGGTCTGTGACGGTTTTCGCCAAGACATTCTGCTAATACAGTGACCGCCGCTTATAAGAAACACGTTCGTTTCGCTTCTTATAAGCAGTTGTTTCTTAAATCCGGAAATTTTTTAAATATCGTTCTTCCATTGTAAATACTAACTATTGAACACAGTTTTACAGAATTTAAAAGATAAATGTATATAAGTAAAATATTAGTACGTACATAATACATTTGTAAATTAAGTTTTGCATTCAAAAATATTTCTCATTTTACAAATTAAGCCTTACAACTTAAATTATTATCTATATGCATATAGTATGCAGTTAAATAAGAATAAAAAGTAAAACTCATAGGTCGTTCATTTATGTATAAGAGCATAGTACATTTTCATACATACCGTAATCTATTACTGAAGAATAGCAAAAAACTTATCCAGTATTGTTTGTGCTAACGAGTCTGTGATTAGTTTACGTACATCCATTTCTAAATCATAAAACAGTCCATAAACTTTTTCTGATGCCCCTCTGTGTTCAAGAGTTTTTCTAATTATAGTTAGGGCTTCTCGCGACTGTTTGGCTGTAGGAAAATTTTCTTCTTGTGGAACGTCGTCTTCATTTTCTTCTTCATTGCAAACATTCTGAATTTCCGCACTATGTCATCATCATTGTTTTCTTCAGATGTTTGTAAATTTTCGTCGATGTGAATCCATTCTTCGAAAGGTGCTTTAAATTCTTCTTCATCTTCTGCTGGTATGGCAACATTATTTTTCAAAAATCCTGCTTTACGGAAGCAATTAAAAATGCATATGTCAGAAACTTTTTTCCATGCGCCTGCGATCATATGGATAGCATCAAGCAAGGTTGTTTTCTTGCTTATTGACTACACGGAGGTGGAGAATCATACTTTTTAAGTAAACTTTGCTTTTCAAGCAAAGTAAGGGTTTGCGACATGCTTCACTAGCAAAACATAAAATGACTAACTAAAGCTGTACGAATCTTATTTGAGTGCATAAGCAAGGATGCCTTTCCTTATCAGTACGTTTCCTTAACTGCCAAAAGATTAAAGCTCGTTTCTTACTGGTTTGGGGTTGTACTCCCCAAGTCTTTCTGCGGAGAAATCCTCTGTCATCCTTTGTTACATAGCAAACTCCCACCCCCTCCCCGTACGCCCAGAGACAAGAGATAACAACTCGTCCTTCAGTTAACCTTAAACAAATCGATTTTTTTTTTTACACCAGCGTCGCAAGGAAATCAACAAATTTTACTGTAGAAAACTGTTTCTTATAAGCGGAATCGTGTTTCTTATAAGCGACACAATTTTAATGTTAAAACGAAGTTTGTATTTGTTTCTGTCGTTTTGAGTCTTATAAACGGCTGTTTCTTATAACCACTGAATCTTATAACCGGCGGTCACTGTATAACCCTATTTGGCACTGAACGAAACACTTGGTACTTGGAAGAACTTTGTTCCATCATCGCATGTTTACACGTGGAAAACATACTCTCGTTGTTATTTTTGATTTTATAATCAATTATTTTATTTTTTATGGATTACCGATAGGAAAGGGATTATGTTTACAAGGTATGTAATTTATTTTTATTTAAATAAAAATATTATTTGTTATCCATCCCATATTTCATTCTATGCACGTGTTCTTCATAAGAAATTGGTGCAGTATTATTACTGCCTACTAGACTAAATTCTGAGCAGCGGCATTATTAGTTAAAGAACCTTTTCCGCATTTATATGAAATGTATGAAAATTGATATTTGGATAGCTTTTTCTAGAGTAAGTTGAATATGATATTGAAAATTTATATATTTTGCATGCTTTTTACTAACTGACGTAATGTGGAAAATATTCCTCCCCCCCTTTTGTAATTAACGATTGAGTTCGACACCTTTGATAATGCATTTATGTAAATTTGTTATTTATTATAAGAATATTAGTGTATTTAAATATATATATATATTAACAGCATTCCAGAATAAATTAAGAACTAAACAATTTAACAATCAACACGCTAGTATACTTTTTAGGCTGAAAATATTATATAATATTTCAGTCTTTTGGGTATGTTAGCTTGTAATGTTTGGTGTATAATGATTTGCAGTGATGCAATGCGTCAATTTTTTATTTAGTTTATGATTACATGAATTAAATATATATATGTTTATTTATTTAAATTTACATATATTACAGATAAAAGTATTTTGAAATGCTGATCATGTTTATAGTTTAAAAAATTATAAAAGTACAGTTCCCCATTTTTTTTGGCACCATTAACATAAAATCACCAATTGAGCGATAGTCGTCAAATCGAGCAGTCGAGCCTTTTTACGTCATAGCTGCGATGGTTGGCTGCTCGAACGCTAGTGTCTATGCGAAATCCTATGTTAACGATGTTGCCATGGGTTCCTATGGGAGTGAACCTTCTGAATATAGTATTATGTGAACAGGGAATTTTGAAAATGAAATAAAATCTCTATCACCTCGACTACCACATTTCAAACAGCACAAAAATTCTGCATATTTATAAACTTGTCCTTCAAATTTCACGCGTTTCTTATGAAAGCAAATGGATCACGTCAAAGAATGATCACGTGGTGAAAAACGCTTTTGAAGTAGCTGATAACTTGGACGGCATATTGGAAGGTTCTATTTGAAATTCCGCACTATGTAGCCCATGGCAAATAATGTCTATGGTTCTTTCCAGAGAAAAAACAAAAATCTAACTCCATGATTAGGATACTGAATTTGATTGGTCAAACGTGGTGTCTGTTTGTAAAAAATATTTGTGTCAGGACAGATTGTTTATAAGTAAAAAAGCGGGTAATAGGTATATTCGGATAAAGAATTATAATCTTTTCCGTGATATGTTTGTTTTCTGCTGAAAAAAAAAGTTTACCATTAAGAAAATTATCTATAAAAAATGGAAGGTAAGTAATTTTTTAATATATTTCACTTGTCATATATATGTTTTATGCATTCTCAAACGTATGAAAAATTGTTTCCCAAAATTTTTTGTGTTTTATATATATTCTTATTTATTTTGCGCAGAATTTCTGAAGTAATAATTATGTAAATAATTATAATATATATTTTAAATATTCCATGCATTTTATTTAAATATTCATGAGTAGTTTAATAATTTTGAGTAGGGAAGGTGGTCTACCTTCATACCAATTTTAAATATTTTCTCAAACTCTAACTTCTTGTCATATTTTCTATTTTATGAATACAGCACTTCCTATTACTATTGGTTACCCATCCCGTTTTTTTTCCAATACAAATTAGTAATTTTAAAAGTAAAAGATGATTTGCTGAAGCTATGTGAAGTGGTACAAAGTACTGGCAAGGTACAGTCTGTAACATGAGCCACAGTGTATTGTACCTTGAGCTATGATTGATGACAAACTACATAAAGGAAAGTTATTGTCGTAAAAATAATTTTTATTGGGCTTATTAAAGGAAGAAGACAAGTGAGTAGAAATGCTCGTTTCATTAAATTCCATATATGAGCAGGGGAGAACTTGTTTGTCTAATACATTTTCATAGTTATTGGAAATCTTATCAACAGTCATTCTGTTAAAAGCAGTCGATCTTGTTAAACTTGTGGTCGTATGTTTAAGCAGTGCTAAATCAGCCCTTTATTTGTTACAAAATCCTCTTAACTGATCTTTTCCAGTCTTCTTGTTTATATACCGTGAGGTGGAATACAATTTCTGTCAGTGTGATTCCATAATGAAGTTGAGTTACAGTTTTTAAATACTAAACTACTTTTATGCCCTCATGAAAACGCTACATCATTCAGGGTTAATATCCAATTTGGAAAACAAAAATTAAGGAGTTTTTAAAGACATATAATTTTTTTTTAAAGAATTTATAGATTACACATTCAGACTCTTTACTTTATTTTAACATTGTTTTCTAAAGAAAAATGTCTAGGTACCAGGAAAATTTATCAACGATTTTGTGCAGAGAATGGAAATGTTTCTTTACCAAATGCATCAAATCCATCTGTCGCATCAATATTGTCCTTGACACTTAATGTGTTTAGCAGCAGCTTTTACTGCCATCTCCTTTTTTAACATGTTTTGCTTCTGCTTTAACGTCTTTAACCTATAGGTCTTCCTTTTTACACCAGTTTTGCTGCAGGACAGTCTGATCCCTGCAATAGCACAAAAGTTATTTATCTTCAAGCTTATTTGTTATTATGTGAGTTAGTGAAATTATCCATAGTGTTCATTCTAATACATTTTTGGCTTGCATGGCATGCTGCTCTTTTTAAAGATTAAAATATGTCATACTATTTTTTCATTGATATCCATATAAAATATTATAATTTTCACAAATATTGTCAAACGTTTGGTAATTTTTACTGTAAATTTTTACTCTTCAATCCAATTTTAAACAGCATTTTGACTTCTAATGAATAAATGCAAACTACCTCTTTTTATTCCCAGAGTGATTAGAAATTAATTGAAGAGCATGGAAACTTTTCTTTGAATGTAGTTCTAATATTGCTTCATATGATAGAATGTATGTTGCTTGCTTTGTTAAATTTCAATAAATGTAAATTGAACATAACTCTGATCTTTTTTGGAGTGCTTGGATGCACTGTTGTGCCTTTGGCTTGCTCAAGGTACAACACATAGTATATCAGCCACCCACTCATCCTGTTGCTTGTACCCTAGGGTGAGTCAGGTGGCCTGGGTCTTCAACATGGTATATCAGAACAAAATTATGCTTTGAGCCAAGTTGATTTAAGATAGGCAACTATAAATTTGAGAATACCTTGATAAAAAAATACTAATTACTATGCTATAATTATGATACATTTTAAATTCAGTTAAAACAAACTAATATTAAGTATAAATTATGGGTTCACCGCAAAGACGGTTCAAGGTACACCACCTTCCCCTACTATATTTTAATTTACAGAGTGTTGTTTATATTCAATGCATTTTTACATATTTTAAATAGCTCTTTTGTGTTTTAATTCATTTGATAAATGTGGTTTAGCAATTGTATTGATATTTATAATTTATCTTTTATTTTTTAGAAGTTCAAAGCTGGTGGGAAGTCCCATCAGTGGCTCATTTCTGCTATGTATTTCGCTCGGCATTTAATCTTGTATATTTTGAGATTGCAGTAAGTCCTGTTTTATTTCTTATTAGTTCATATAATATAAATTTAGATGTTGCTCATGAATTGATTAGAATGTTATGTTGATACATGGGGTGGCACTGTTGCAGATCCAAAGAACAATGGCAATAATTTCTTTTAGTCTTTTGTTCACTTTTACTGAACTGGATATTTTGTTATCTGTTGCAGCTATCTCATAATCTCATAATAGTTTTATTTTGACTCTCTGGTCGGAACACTCTGGCCATAAGTAACCTGAACAAGTTTTTTATTTCATTTGTTTGGAATGTTTCAGAAATATTATGATCTGCTGAATTTTGTGCTTTATTGACCAAATGTCAAACTGTCAAGTTGTCGGATTTCAATTCTTTATGATTAAAAAAATGTTGCAAATTTTTATTTTACATAGTAGTATTATGGCTTAGTATAGTTTAAGAATAATGTAATTTAAAGTGTTTTTTACTTTTAAATGAAATTTTTTATTGTAAGTCTTTTTAAAAAGATCTTAAATTGACTTTAAAATTATGAAAATTGTTTTATTGTGTTACGGAATCTATCTCCTTATTATCCATGCGAATATTAGACTTGATTTATACAGCACCTACATTTGTTGAACCAATCTGCTCTGAAATCAAGGATTAGGTTATATACACATTTATAATAATGTATATATATATATAACCTTAGATTTTCCAATGACTTTATTTAATTTACTAAATAGTAAATTAAATATTTTAGAGTTAATAAGGCTTGCAAATCCATAGAGTAAATTAAATATTTTAGCTTTAATATGGCTTGCAAATCTTTTGTATGATGGCTTCTTATTTTGGTTCAACATTAATTGTAGTTCATTCATCAGTCCCTTGTATTTTGTGGTAGGATGTTATTGCCACCATAACAAAAGTTGAAGCATATAATAGCCGATTGAGAGTGAAGTAAAATTAGCGGAAGTATTCTGTGGAACTAAAAAAGGAATTGAAAATTTTGGCAAAATTTTTACTAAGGGTTTTACTAGTTCACTGATAAAAACTTTTTGATCATTGGATATGAATGTTTAATGAAACATCAAAAATTTATTTCCTTCAAATGTAGTCATTGAAAATCTAAGACCTGAACAATTGTTGCTAAATTAAAAATTTTTGGATCAAAATGACACAATGGACAGCTTTATATTAAGGGTGAGTTCTTAAATAACTGATTGATCAGATTATGTACTTCTCAAAACATTCTGAAGTATAATAGTTAGCAGTAATCAAAATTATACTTTTAATTGGTATGTGTATATGTCATCATGTTAGGTGTACTGTGTAAATGTACCATTTAGGGGCATGTAACTTTTAATCTCAAACATTTTTTTAAAATTTAAAATGTCCTAAGGTGCCCCACCCTCCCCTAGCTATATTTTTAGCTCAAAGTTGTGTTCACTGCTATATTGCATATACCTAGTTTTTAGCAATAATAACAAAAGAAAAGCAAGATTTTATATAGAAACTGTTATGTGGCAAGTGGATTCATTTTTAATGGAACTGTTATGTATTTTCATGTTCTTTTGCTCACTCTGCAAAGTTAGATAAATTTTCAAAAAAACTGGAATTGACATATACAAAACATGAAATGGAAATACACAGTGAATTTATCCTCTCCCGAATTTGATGCTGAATCTCTATCAATTATCCTCTAAACTTGATCAGTAGCTGATCCTGGAAAATAAATATGTTAAGGCAAATTTTTAATAGAAAAAATTTATGGCAAAATTGTCACCAATAAGAAAGTATCTTTTATTGCATACTGCTATTAAAATTTTGTTGCCAATAGTTATAAATCCTGAGGAACAAGAACAACAGTTTTTTTATTTAATGATGGCTGCCTATAAGGTGGGGCAAATAGCGTGGGAGGTCTTGGGTTTCAGAGGGGGCCTGAACAGCCAATATTTTCTTTTTGAGACTGGAGAGGATATGAAAAATTCACAGAAAAGAGACAATCAAATATAGAGGGGGCTTACAATTTCTATGAACAGCCCTGACTTAACATGAACTTTTGGCTAGATTTTTAGAAAATATTTCTTTGCTTACTCTGGTACAGCAAGAAAAAATAGTATTTGAAAATATTCTTTATAGCTTGCTGAAATTTTGTCTAACATGGTTTCTCCGACATGTGGTTTGATACTTTAAGCTAAACACCATCATAGCCATGTATTGGAATTACAGAGTTGTATCTGTAATCACAATTCTATACTGCATTACACCCATCCCATAGCAAATATAAAAATGAAGTTATTCTTTTTGACAAATGCATTGAAACCTTTTTTTAAAATTAAAACCATCGTATTGACCTGTAATTATAAACATTTTTAAAACTGCTTTTGTTGCATAGAAATTTACTAAACTATTTTGTGATGAAGGGCCTTTAAATTTACTAGAATTCCATCAAACCATAAAAGTTGTGTTGCTGATTTTCAGGGTTAGTTGCCAGGAAAAAAATGATTTCCACAGTAAAATCCATATTTCCTTTAGTACTTCCTAAATGCTCATATATTAAAAATAATTCCAATTGACAACATAGATGTTAGTTGGAAAATTGCATTATAAATCACATAATGATATACAAAAAAATGTAATGGAGGTTTGTGCTAATGGTGTTCTTCTGCTTTCCCAATTAAAGAGAAGATACAGGGTAATATATTTTTATCATCATCCTCTTTTTATGACAGGCTGTATTGAGGAAACAAAAGATTTGGATTTTATTTAGAAACATATGCACTGCAGATTTCTTACAAATATCTAATGTTTTCTTTATTTGGCAAAATATAGGTTAGTTAAATATGTTTTATTTTTATTTTCATTCATTTAAAACTAATTGAATAAAATTGTTTTCTTTTTAGGAACTTGAATCTGCCTTGCTTAATTTACAAGATCCTGATATGAGTGTATCATTAGATCAGCTGTTTATGCGTATTTTGCAAGGTTGTTATGATGATGATGAACCAATCACGTAAGTTTAGGAAATGTATTGCAAAGATTTGTATTCTTCAGTATGTGTCTGTCTAGGGTCACTCAATCTGAGTCAAACTGTTGAGTTTGCTGTTGGGTTTATATGGGTACTATTTGAAGGAACTGTAGAATGTAGATGCACATATGCATGAATTATGCACAGACAGTTTAACTAAGTTTGTGATTTTGCATGTACTTTTCTGATAAAGTCAAGGGGTCATTCCACGTGAAAACACCCATTTTAAGAAAAACTTGTTGCTCCATAGTCACAGATTTTTTAAAATTTTTACCATGGATACACATGGTAATAAAACCCCCAAATCTGAATTTATAATGTATATATCGCAATAATTGCCAAGATACAGGCATTTGAAAAATGGCCATTTTTGCCTAATGGCAGCCATCTTGGATTTTGCACCAATGTTTATAAAGTAATAGCTTGAGAACTAATGGTTCAAATTAAATAATTCTGGTACTAATTTGAAGCTATTAATATCAGGAATATAAGTGCTATATAAAAAAATGAAACTATATATATTTTAATATCGCTATTACATGAAAATTGCAAAAATAATCTTCGGATGGATAGTCAAGTTTAATGGACTATAAAAAAAATGGCCCCTAATATTTTTTTCTGAAACTTGGTACAAATATTAACTAATATGTGCGCTTTAAGTACAAAAAAAATTAGAAAGGTAATATTTCTTATTACAGAGATAAATAGCTATAAAACATATATACATTTTACATGTGATGCTTTAATCATTTAAAAAAATATATTTTTTAAAAATAAATAATGAGCAAAAGCAAAACATAGGAATTTTTCTACACACTAACTAGTATGTGTGCTTTAAGCACAAAAAAAAATTAGGATGGTAATATTTTATTTAATGACTAAAGAAATACTGTTATATGTGTAGGAAATTAATGTAAAATTTCTGCGGTGCTGAAACATTCTAATAAAAATCTTCCTAAAAACCATACAGTTATCCATTTTATATTTTATTTTCTTATTTCAAATTAAGAAAAGGTATTTTCTATATTCAGTAGAGCTGAAGATACCCAGTTTTTCCTAGTGGCCACTGGCTCCTAAACCAATTTCATCTAATAGCAAGTATCATAATCTTTGGCACACATCCAAAGGGCTTGGCCATATATATAATGCATTTGGGCCATAAGAATACATAAACATAACATATACAAACAAAACACACACTAATTTCTAATTCATTGGGATGCATTGGTACTCTAAGAATTTCTGGAGATGGACAGTTATCACACCAGCTCACTATACTTTTCTGATTCAGTGCAATAAACTTGTTTCTTTTAACAATGATGTAATATATTCTGATATGGACGGCATGGAGCATGAGTTTAATATTTTGATGGTATATACAAACACGTACAGAATGAATAACTTTGTTTCCAACAGTTACATATTCTGTTGGATGTAGTGTGCAAAATTTACATAGTATTTTTATTTCATTATGATTTTCTTTAAATGCAGCATATAATTCTTTTAAATTATGCAAAAGTAATCTCTTTTGTTTTAATATTTTCCCATTTTCACTTGGTATAGATATGCAATATTTTCTTCCTGGACACATACGACTGTTATAATAAAAACTAGTAACTTTTGTATAGTATCAAATTTTATTTAACACTTATATCTCACTAGGCATTAATAACATCCCTTCTGTTTCTTTTAATTTTTCTTTTTTTTTTTAACTAAATTCTCTGTAGTAATATAACATGTCTTTGTTGGACTATCCATGAATCTTGGACTAAAACTTGGTAAAAAAACAACTTTTACATTTTCGTGTTGTAAATCTGGAGGATGACCTGGTGCATTATCAATTAATAGAAGAGCCTTAAAAGGCAATCCCTTTTTAGTTAAATAATTTTTGACATCTGGAACAAAGAAGTTATGGAACCATTCATTGAAAGCTATGGTAGTGACGATTTTTGATATTTATTCCTTTGAATAATCGCGGTGATTTTGATTTGTTAAAATGTTTTGAAATTGTTAAAATGTTTGAATGTTTTGAATTGTTTGTTAAATGTTTTGAAAAATCAGGACAATTAATAATGTTGAATAAATAATCTTTTTAAACATAATCGTGCATAATAAAGGAAGCTGACTATTTGTGTGTGCAGTCTGTAGCGGGAAATTTAAGCATCATATGACCATGAAATTTGGTGTACAGTACTTCAGGACCCAAACTTGGATTCCTAAAATTGCAAAGTATTGGAAGTAATTCTGTACAGTTCTATCTTTATGTCTATACCAATATCAAACATATTTCCATACTTGGTTTTCGTAGTAACATTACCAAAATATCCAGTCTTGCATATATAGTAACAATAGTAATCACTCAAATCCAAAGTTAGAAATGAAGAGCAGAAAGTCAGGCATCAGTATCACCTAACTATTTTTCCTCACTTGTCAAAATTGTTCTATTTGGGTGTAATTTCGAAATTACTTGTTTGTTAACATTATGTGGCTCACAAAATAGTTTTTTTTATTAGTGTCTTGCCTTTGACTCTCTGTAGGGATGCATGCAATCCACAATGTACATTGGTTTGGTTGTTAGAAGGACGAATAAATGGTTGATCAGTCAGAATTTGTGTTATACATGGGTTATTCCATGTCAAATTAACACAACCTCCAACCGGACCTAAAACGATTTTTTTAAAACTTGGCTATTTTGTAGTCCATTCATATATATGACTCTGTGCAAAATTTTAGTCCCTAATTTTCATTATTTTTTTATTTATAAAAATTTGAGGTTTGGAAAATCTGGTAATTTTTCATGATTCTTAAACATCTGTATATTTTGACCTAATTTTGATTGCGCTGAAATAAAGCTCATTTTGCAGCTTAAGTACCTTTCTTGTAATATGTCATATAACCCTTCAAATGATATATTTCATTTCAAGGTCACTTGATTTGATCTTTGACCTTGAACTGCAAAAGAAGTGTATTTTTGATTTTTTTTAGAAAACTGTGTTGATACGCTATTTATTTCAAAATTTCAAGTTGGAAAAACCTCATAGTGAAAACATATTTTAAATATATATATGTTATATGAGTAACTATTAAAAAAATGTTGGAAATTATATAAAAGCATAATTGATTAAATAATTCTTAAATAAACATCATTATACTTAGGTAACTAAAAGTTATATACAAGGTGTTCAGAAAGTTCTGGAACGGCGCAATATATCGAGAAATACACTTTGGATAAAAAAATAAAGAAACACTTATTCAATATTTTTAGAAAAGCTATCCAATGGTACCAAAATTGACCCCCTCCCCCTAGGAGGGGGGAGGGGTCAATTTTGGGTCAAAGTTACCCCAACCCCCCTCCTGGGGAGAGAGGGGTTGGGGCAACTTTGAAATCTTCAATGGGAACCCCCATTTTTTATTGCAGATTTGGATTCTCCAGAAAAATTTGCATACATTTGATCTACGATTTTTGATTTTTGCTCCCACAAACGGTGCTATAATCAAGAAAAACTGAAGTGGGGCACAAACGTTTAAAAATGGGAATGTCTCGGGAAATATACTTCAGATAGAAAAATAAAAAATTACGTGTTCAATATTTTCTAAAAAGCTATCCAATGATGCTAAAATTGACCCCCTCCCACCCACTAATCATTCACTTCAGCGACAACTGTTGACTTCAGTTTAGAAACGGTTCAAAACTACTTTTAGCACTACCCAGGAACATCGATGTGGACCTAGTAGTTTTCTGTTCCCTTCGGGGTGCTTGATTAACATGTGTCCCCTTGCCTCTCATGATCAGGGTGCTTTTTTCTGTAACTCCTCTTCCCTCTCATGATCGGGGTGCTTGAATTAAAATCGTAGGTCAAATGTATGTAATTTTTTCTGGAGAATCCAAATCTGCAATAAAAAATGGGGGTTGCCATTGAAGATTTCAAAGTTGCCCCACCCCTCTCCCCCCCAGGAGGGGGAGGGGGGTTCAATTTTGGTATCATTGGATAGCTTTTCTAAAAATATTGAATATGTGTTTTTTTATTTTTTGATCCGAAGTGTATTTCTCAAGATATTGCGCCTTTCCGGAACTTTCTGGACACCCTGTAGACAATTACTAATGTGCATATATTTTTATAATTTTGTTCTTGCTCAATTTTAAAATTTAAAAGATGATGTAAATATTATTAATCATAATTATTTTTAAGTACACTCATGCATTGCTATTTTGTGTGTGTGTGTATATATATACACACACATATATATATATATAATATAAATATATCCTTATATTAAAAATAATGCATTTCAGTGATATATTATACTCTAGTTTAGTAGAATAAAGAATAAAATCTTTTAGTTTAAAAAGTTTCTTCTAAAAGTTTTAATTTGCACAGTTCCCTAATAGTGTCAAATCCAGACCACTCGACTCATCCTGAAGCATGAGCAGCAGTTTGAGTGGCCAGGAACGAGTCCCCTAATAGTGTGTATGATAATTGAATCCCACAAACATGATTTCCAGCTGTGTTTTCATGTTCTGAGTTCATAAATTATTTAGTCTAGTAGAGGTCTTGTGTTTCCATTGGATGGGCACCCCATGAAAACAGACATTTGGGGTGGGTGAAATGTACTAGCAATCTTAAAACAACTATATGCTCATAAAGGAAAAGATCAAATGAAGCTAAGTATACAAAGTGAAAATTACAAAGAATACAAAAATCTTTATGGAACAAAGTTTTGTTTGTTTTATCGCCTAGTGATATATCTGGGGGGAAAAGACAGTCTGCAATATTGTAACAACTACAACAAAAATTTTATGAAACTGAAAGCAGGTGCAAAAAAAATTCAAATATTAGCAATTTTGCCAAAGAATTGGAGTATAATAATTCTATTAGAATAGTCTGCTCTACCCAGATATCACTAACTAAATGCTTTTCAACTTTCTGAAGTGCCCAAAAGTGTCCTACCATCATTAAACAGGGTAAAGTGATAAGCATATAAATTGCTTCAGGGTATGGAATGGGAAAGGAGCGTTGCATATAATAATTACTTTGAAATTTTTTCTGCTAGATAAATTTCAGCTCATACAAAATTATGATTTTTTTCCTAGTATTTTTTCTTTAAATATTTTTTAAACAGCTATATTTATAAATATTTGAAATAATGCTCTTAAATGGGATGTCATTTGTGTGGATTGAAAAAAAAATATGAACTATATAGCAAAAGGTTATAAAAATTGGGATTCCCAGGATGCTAGTGCAAACTGTTCTGAAGCTAGTAGTAGTTTATTATTAATACATTCAAGGAGATTTTCATGCACATTATTAAAAATATCTTTAAATTCATCATTGAAAAAGATAAATTAAATAAAATAGTCAATGTGAATTCAATTTGTTTTTTTAGAAATTAATTTATTTTATAAAATCAGTTAAATAGATGGCAAACATATAAATTGAACATAGAACCCCTTTTCCTTAAGAAAGCGTATTGAATATGCTTTTGACTTACTAAGACCAAAGAATATACATTATGTGAAGGGGTGCCCTGAAATTCTTTCTGGATGTGCCAAAATCAAAAATGTAGTTATGTCATTAGTATCAACATATAGTTCTAGATTGCTGGTATATTTCACCCATGCCAAACACAGGTCTTTATTAGGTGCCCACCCACTCATCCAATGGAAACATAAGATCCTTACTTGACTAAACAATTTATGACTCCAGAACATGAGAACATCATAGCTGGAGGACATGTTTATGGAATTGGGAACTATGAAAATTAGCTTTTGTTTTTGTCAAACCATCCAGTAAATAAATTATATTTTTAAAGTAAAATTTACGGTCCATTTAAACATCACTGGACAGATACACAATACATACAAAATAGCAATGTTAGTAAGTGTACTTTAAAAAAACTATTTGCATTCATTTTCAGATCTTAAAATTCAGCAAAATAAAATGTATAAAATCATATGCATATTAGAAAATGTTTATAACTTTTAGTTAAGAATGATAATGTTTATTTCTTAAGAATTGTTTAATCAGTTATGCTTTTGTATGAGTTTCTAGCATATATTGAATAGCTGAATTATTTGCATTATTTGAATTATTTACATTCTCTTCCAAATCTTAAAATTAAGCAATATATATATATATATATATATATATATATATATATATATATATATATATATATATATATATGCACATCAGTAGATGTTTATAAATTTTAGGTAAGTATAATGACGTTTATTTAAGAGTTATTTAATCAATTATCCTTTTTTGTGGTTTCCAACATTTTTCAAATGGTTGCTCATATAACATTTATTTAGAATTTTTTTTCACTATGAGCCCATGGTTTTCCTAACTTGAAATTTTTGTATAGTAGAGATAAATAGCGTATCAGCAAAATATATATTTTTGAAAAAATTAAAGATACACTCTTTTTGCAATTCAAGGTCAAAGGTTAAATCAAGTGACCTTAAAATGAAAAATATCATTTACAATGTTATACGACATATTACAAGAAAGGTCATACCTTAAGCTACAAAATAAGCCTTATTTCAGCACAATCCGTTGATTAGGTGAAAATATACAAACGTTTGAATATGTCAAGAATCATGAAAAATTACCAGATTTTCTAAACTTCAAAATTTTATAAATAAAAATCTAATGAGAATTGGGGGCAAAAATTTTGCATAGTGTCTTATATATAAATTGACAACAAAATAGCCAGTTAAAAAAAAAAAAATGTCTGTCAGGTTGAAATTGTCACTTTTTTGTGTTGATTTCATATGGAATGACTAACATGCAAGAAAATGCCAAAAAGTTGGGCATAAAAAATGACTGGGTCTAAAATCTCAGTCTTCAAAATGAAGTTTATAGATACCACATGGATAGACATATATTTTAGTAGTAGAAATATTTGTCATTGTTTGAAACAAAAGTGAGGCAGTACAAAGCCACGTGTTTATATATTATATCTGTAATAATATTTACTGTATGCAGACAGAAACTTAGCTCCATTTAGTATTTCCAAGTGAAGATCAGCCCTTGAGAATGGCCATAGTCATGGGAATATGATTTTTTGGTTTTCCATATTTCATTTTCTTACTTTCACATTTTAGTGCATTTCTGTCTTAAGATACCACTTTTTTTTATTGTCATACTAAAAGACTTTACATCACATTTTAAGATTTCTACATGTAGTTGTTCCACTTTTTGCATTCTTTTGTCAAATCACACTGTGCTTTCTGCCTGGTGAAGGAGCTTTGAATATATAATTTGTAGTTAATAAATTTCTATTACACATCACTAAGTTTTATACCTTTACCTTTTTTGTCTCATACTGTTTAGTGTGCTAGTCTGAAAAGTCAGGACAAAGCATTAAAATATTTGTGACTATAGACTATTAATAAATCAATCAAAATTTTAACCATTTTATCAATCACCAAACTATTTTTGATTTTGATAGTGGATGAGTCACAAGTATTTGGGTGTCAAATTTTAACTTCATTTTTATCTCATTATCCCTTATCTTATCATTTTAAAATGTCTGGTAATTGTAATTCCTAGGTAATAATTCTATTCTTAGCCATTGTTTTTGTGATCGATCTTAGTTTTTCATATATTGAATAACTTATTGTTTTTGTGATCGTACGTAGCCTTTCATACGTTGAATATCTGAATTGTTGAACCATTAAATAAATGCATATTTATTGGAAGAATTTGAATTCTGTATTTACAGCAATGGTTGTATTATTCTTAGATTATATTAGTTCTGAAGTAAAATATTGTGTTTCATGTTGTATTGATGGATGTTAATTTGAATCAATTTATTCTGGAATAGTCAATGTGTATATGTATATTTTTCCACTATCTATCCTAGTTTTGCTTATTCCTAAGCATTTATTTAATCCGGGTCTTAATGTGTCTACACATTAGTTTATATATTTTCAAAGTGTTTTAGATGATCCATTAGTTTGAAAAATAATGGTACCTTTCTTATGTTGTAATTGTGTCTCCACCTTTGTAATTGAATTAAGGTGCATTCTTGGCTAAAGAGTCTCTTTTTTTAATGCAAGTGCCTTTATTTTGGGGAAATAAAGGTTACTATCATTCCCTATTACATGATGTCTTATTATAAAAAATTAGCGACTGGCAACTGGATGCTTTCTGACATCCAAGCTCGGTATTCGAGAACTTGTTGGGGTTCTCCTAGATCGTTATCCAGCTACCAACAATATCCTTTATCCTTTATGACTATTCCATCTTCATTCGGTACATTCAGCCAGTATTCTTTATTCACTTCATATAACTTTCAATCGTACAGCCATGCATCACTAAATAACACACTTAAATTTAAATCTTGTAATTCTAATAGATGTAAAACTTGTCCATTTGCTAATAGTAATCAGATCAATTGTAACAATAATCTTGTCTTCTGTAAAACATATAATTGTATCTACCAAATTGAATGTAAAAAATGTAATATGTCATATATAGGTCAAACCAGCAACCCTCTGCATCTCCGAATTAACGTACACAGGAATCACATAAAATTTTTTTCAAATAATGCAACTTCCTTTAATGAATCAAAATTTGAATACGAACATTTTTCTAAACATGGGTTCGACAACATTGAAATTAGTATTCTGTGTATTCAGAAAAATTACTATGACAGATTGTTTCTTGAAAATGAATTCATTTGTGCACACAAAACCATCTTTCCATATGGACTCAATCAAATATTTAACCATCATAATATAGTTAAAAAGTCCTTTAATTCTCCTAATGAAGACCATAATATTTATAATTCCTTCAACAATCATAAAAGTAAATCAAAAAGAACTAAAAGAGCAAGTAAATATAATAAAAAATTGCCATCATTATCTGAACTAAAAAATGCCATCTTTCAGCAACATGCAAATTTTAAAATTACTTTTGATTGGAAACAATGTAAAAACTGGATTTTCGCAATTAAAAAACAGCAATTAAATATGGTATATAATCTTTTTCTAAGTACTGCATTTGATAACGTTCATTTTAAACATTTATTCTATGATTTGCTCATTACCAGAAGTAAAAATCTTAATAGTTATTTTTATGTCACAGACTTAAACTTTAATGACGAATCAAAACAAAATACTAAAATAAATGAATATTGTACCTTGAATTTTACTAATTCTGTTTTAAATAATCTGAAGATAAATAATTTTTTAAAATCGGTTTCCAATTACTTTCCAGTCAAACATGTAAATCCTAAAATTGCATATAAATATGATAAACCGCTAGGACGTTATATTTTCAACTATAATCAAATTGCCAAATCAGTAGATATTAATCAAAACTATGAATTGGATAGAGTCATATTGCCACTGTCATTTAGAAAAATACAAAGACTTCGTAGATAAACACCATGGGCATGTTATAACGGGAAATCTAAATATTATTAATTATGATGCACTAAGATCACTGATGTTACTGGGTACTAAGTACCGTATACCTACTAAATTTAAACATAAATTAATATGTAAAGGTTTATTTCTTGACTTAAATAAATTTATTTATAAAATCAGTTATAAATATCAAATCCCTGTAGAAGCCTTTAAACCTTGGAGAGTCTTAATAGAGCAATACTTAAATCATTATATATATAATCAGAAAATTAATAATTCATATAAACTTAATTCAATTAAAAATGATATTAAAGAAATACAAAATGATTTTGTCATTACATATGTCGATAAGGCAAGTGGAAACTACTCAATTATATGTAAATATTATTATAAAAATACTCTTCAGTCACACTTACTTAATAATCATATCTATAATTTACATAAAACTAACCTTAAAATCTTATACAATAGAATATCAGCCAAATATAAGCAAATCCATCTAAAAAATAGTTGTAATAACATTCCATATATTGTTTTAGTACCCAAGTTTCATAAATCCCCTGTTGCTTTTCGAACCATTACCAGTGGGCATAATTCTTACATTACTAATGCTGGAAAATTATTATTAAAGATATTACATGAAGTATCCTCGTCAGATGAAATCTCAAATAATTGTCATATTGTAAAAAACAGTTTTGAAGTAGTTAAGAAATTGAAAACTCTTACTAATATTCGTAGTATTTATACCTTTGATTTCAAAGATTTGTTTAATAATATTAATATAGATGATCTGTATAGAATTATGTTAGGAATTTTTGAAAAATATAATATCAACCTAAAATATTCAAATTTTCTTTTTAAAAAATTACTTAACTTCACTCTTTATGAGAATTATATTCAACATGGTGGTACTATTTTTAAACAACAGGTTGGTATCCCACAAGGGGGGTGTGCCTCATCTTTGTTAGCTAATCTGTATTTATTCTTCTATGAAAAAAACATTAATCCAAGCTTGCATAATATGCACATGTTTAGATATATAGATGACATTTTATGTGTATCCCCAAATAATAATATCCCTATAGTATTAAACTTTTATCCAAATAATTTACAATTAAATGCAAGTAATAATGACACAAATGTTGCAAACTTTTTAGATTTAAATTTAAATTTACAAAATTGTAATATGGTTATAAACTTGTATGATAAAAGACAGGATTTTAAATTTAATACATCAAAAATTCAACATTTTGACTCTTGTCTGCATATATCTGTATTTAGAAATATTATAATAAACCAGGCTCTTAGAATCAATAAAATTTGTGATGAATATTATAAATTAGCGCACTTTATGGAATTATTGAGTACAGCGACTAATAATGCATATCCCCCCAATTTTGTTATTAAAATTATCAACTCAGTGTATCAAATTTCACTCGATAACATCCTAGAAAACATTCCCAATTATAGTGACTAACATACAGGAGAGAGAGAGAGAAAAAAAAAAAAAAAAAAAAAAAAAAAAAAAAAAAATATATATATATATATATATATATATATATATATATATATATATTTATGTATGTGTGTATATGTGTATATATATATATATATATATGTGTGTATGTGTGTATATATACAGGGTTCGTACGCCTCCTGGAAATCCTTGAAAACTCCTGGATTTAAGATTTTTCTTTTAAGGGCCCTTGAAAACTCCTTATTTTATTCATTTTAGCGCTAAACTCCTGAAAATCGGAAAATACTTCTGGAAAATCGACATTGCGATCTTTTATGTCATACTATGATCGATAGGTGGCGCCATCAAACTAATGATAATGCACAAATACTGATACTGGAAGTACAGAGATGCTAATCATTATGGTTTTTTAATAATTCTTATGGATTTTGGAGCAAAATTACGGACTGCGGAAAAGACCCGTAAAATTATGGAAAATATATTTTCTTCCCATTTATCCTGTAATTATTGCACATTAAATTGACAAACTTGCATATTTCTCTATGTTGGTTTATTATTCATGTAAATATTTTAATTATTTTGACACATTTAGTATGAATGTACAATTCGGGGAATTCTCGTGCAGTCCTGGGCGTCCACAAGTATCCTTTTCCATCCATCCCCATCCTCTAAATATTAGTCTTTAGATGAACTGAGTTAGCCTATTTTCACATTTTGGTTAATTATAAAGACTATTTTTTAAATTATTTTCTTATAAATAGAGGGATTGCGTAATTCAGATAGTATCGCGTACATTTCCGAGCGTTGACTAGTATCTTTTTCCATCCATTTCCATCCTGTAATTATTGCACATTAAATTAACAAAACTTGTTAATTTTTATGTTTTGGTTCATTATTCATGTTAATTTTATAATTATTTTGACATATTCAATATGATTACGCAATTCAGGGAATTCTCATGTAGTTCTGTGAGTCCTCAAGTATCTTTTTCTATCCATCTCCATCCCCTATATATTAATCATTAGATTGACAAAGCTAGCTTATTTTCACATTTTGGTTATTTATTAAAGTTAATGTTTTAATTATTTTTACATAAATAGTGTGATTGCACAATTCAATTTGCCCAGAAATATTTAACAGTTTATCCTAAAAGAATTTAATATTATCTGGTGATGAAAGCAATATTATTTGTTCCCCATAATAATGTTATGTCAAAATGTATATTCTGTATTGTTAGACAATATGGTTCTGATTTTAGACTAAATTTGAGTGCAGACACATTACATTTTTTTATTATTTAGAAAAATAAGGATCATGTCAAATGTTCTTTATTTTTCATGTTTTAGGAAGAAATTATTGAAGTCTGAGCAGGCTAAAAATAAATAAACAACTATATTTAGTTTAAGCTAAGCATATTCTGTTTTCTACTTATTTTTTAGTTTAAGCAAAGCATTAAACTACAATTAAGAATTTTGAAATTTCTTTTTTGTTTAGTAATGAAGATTAATATATATTCATATTTTGTTTGTTTAGTTTATTTAAACATTTCATATAAAAAAATATATAAAAAATTTGAAATGTTTGATTAAATATTTTTCTGATTATCATTGCAAACAATTTTTTATCGAAAATTTAACCACTCTAGTCATTACTGAAAATTTCCTCTCTAGATTACTGAAACTATATACAGCCATTATTCATATAAATATTGTGAAAATACAAAGCAACAATATGCAGCAATATAAAGCAAATGTGAGCATTGACATTGCTGAGGGAGGAGGATTTGGGGGTCATATCCCCCTCCCCAAGAACCCATTGAGTTTCAAAGAAATTATATATACAAAAATGGGAAACACAATATTTGGTTACCAACCAAGTTGATGTTGGATTCATTTAAAAAATTATAAAAGACTTGGTTAAGAAGAAATTTGCTAATAAACCTTGTTTTATTACTGATATTTAATAAATTATGGAGTGTAAATTGGTAAACTTTTCTTTTATTGGTGCATTATAATGTAATTCAAGACAAATTTTGGTATGGCCGGAATGGTGTAGTTGGTATAAAACCAAGTGACGTGGCTGAAAGAGAAACATCTATAGAATCTTGGTTTTGCTTCTACATTTAATGTTTAGAAAAACTCCTGGAAAAGTGCTCGAACCCTCCTGGAAAACTCCTGGAAATGGGTTCTTGCAAAAGAGTATGAACCCTGTATATATGTATGTTTGTATGTTATATATAATTATTTATTAATTATATAAATAAATAAAAATGAAAAATAATAAACTAAGTCAAAAACATTAGAAAAATCAAAAAATCGGAAAATAAGATGCATTAACATTAATGTTTTGAATTTTATTTTCGCAAAAAAAAATATAACTTTTGTCAGTATTGAAACTACGTTTTGTGCGCCCTTATAATGGTGTATAGTGGCATTCTCGATTATCCAGTTTTCCTATGAATTCTTGTTTAGTAGGAATTTTCATCTATGATTCATATTCATATTCAGTTCTGCATGTTTGGGAAGTTGTATTCTGAATTGCTTGTCCAGTCTTCAGCTTAGACTCACTGGACGGGTTTGGGAGTATTTCCGTGAACGTTCGTACTGCCTCCCTGGTAGAATTTCGACTTGTTCATTCCGGTGCTTCTAGATTAAGTTGTTGAGGATGATTGTGTATACACGTGGTAGAAGAGGAATGATTTATGCCGCATGGTAATACAATTTTCTTAATGTATCCTTTTTTCATTTTTTCATTTTTTGATGCCTGTAGTCTGAGTTTAAGCATTTATAGTAATGTACTATTGCTTAATCTGAAACAGGCATTTGTTTGGGTTAATTAGAATTAAATACTCAGACCTGAAGAGGAATTTTATTCTGATTAATCATCGAATTTGGGAAGGTTCTATTCTTTTCTCTTATCGGCATTATGGCCGTGAATTTGCTTCTATGGTGATGTTAATATTACTTTAATTGTATTTTTATTTTTTTTATTTTTACATAATTCTTATTATTACATTTCAAATATATATATATATATATATATATATAATTAAAATAATAAAAACGAAAGTGCAGGAGAGCAAATCAGTAAACACAGTATCAAACTGGTGGCAATATAATGTGTATTTAATAACAGAAAGTATAAAGTAACGAGGAAAGGCTGGAGAAGTAGAGCATAGAAAGGCCAGGACAAGGAAAATAAATCAATGAATAGTATATCTGCCAGAAACGTCTTCAGGGGCACATTCTAGACAGATATACTAAAATCTGTTGTTTCTATGATTGCATAAAAACACGTGGTTAAAATTTTATGCAATCTATGCCCAACAACGGAATGAACGAGATTAACAGAAAAAGATCAAAGAGGACAAAATTCAAGTTAAAAACATAAAATACCACATAATCATGAAAAATATAGCACACAAATGCACAAACATGCAAAGAAAGGACAACTCACAAGTCTGAAGGCTGCCAGCGTGAATAATCTTCATGAGTGTCCACCACGTGATCCAGCTTGAATGCTTACCACGCGAAATACTGCGTTGGAATGGACCAGACCAGAGAGAGTGGAAGTAGTTTTACATGATTTCGGTGAGACAAACCCAGGAGTTCAGCAACTAACTGAGAAGTGACCATTATGATCGAAAACATTTAAAGTATGGATAACACTGTTTTTTGGAGCCACAGCCTGTTTTTGTTTTATTTGTTTTTCAGATATCCGCTTTAACAGTGTTTTAAACTTTTTTCATATATATATAATTATCTTGTAATAATTCATTTAAAGTTTTAAAGTCAATAAATCTTGACCTTGATAAATATATTTATAAATTAGCTTCTAAATATGCTCTGCCTTTAGAGGCATTTAATATGTGGAAATTTACTTTATTAGAATTTATTAAAAATGCTATTAGTAGTATTGAATTGTCTAGATCTATATATAATATTGATAATATAAAACATTTCATTAATGAATTACAAAGATCTTTTGTTATTACTTATGTAGATAAAGCCTCTAATAATTAGGCTATTATAGGTAAAAAATTCTATATACAATTTCTGTTAGATTATTTAAAGAATAATAGACTATTTAAACTAGATTCACATTCTGTTAATAGTATCAAACTGAAAATTATCAATATGTATAGTGATTTAAATATCAACTATAAATTTCTTAAATTTCCATATATTGTGCTTATTCCTAAATTTCATAAAAATTCTATTAAATTTAGAACAGTTACTAGTGGTTATAATACTTACTCTACTACAGTGAGTACTACTAAATTATTTAAATCTAATAAATTATAGTTTATATTATTCTAGTAATAATTACCTTATTCTAAATAATAGTAAAGAATTAAAAAATAAATTAACATCACTAAGTAAACTAATAGGATTTCAAATTTTTGACTTTAAAGATCTTTTCAATAATATTAAGATCTCTGATATATATGTTGTAATTTTAGCTCTATATAATGCTTATATTACTAATCATTTTACTTAAAGAAATGTTATCAATTTTCCTAAACTTCTACACTTTGTTCTTTTCAACAATTATATTTTTCAAGGAAATAAATTATACCTACAAGTCTCAGGGGTTCTACAAGGTGGATGCAGTAGTAGTATAGTATGTTAGCTAATTTATACCTTCATTATTATGAACAGTCTTTTACTTCAATATATTATAAAATTTATAGATATGTTGATGATCTGATATGTTTAGTGTATACTGAAAATTATGTCATAGATATAGATTTCTATCATGACAATTTGGAATTAATTTCTAATGAAGATACTATTAGTAATAATATCAAGTTTTTGGATTTAAATATAATTATTGATACTACTAATGGTATAGTTACTAATTTATGTGATAAAAAAGACAATTTTAATTTCAACATTAATAAAATATTACCATTTAATTTCTCCAAATCGATTCAATTGTTTAGAAATATTATCCTTAATCATCTTTTTAGAATTTATAGATCATCAGTTAAAAAATTTCATGCTATGCATATAATTTAAAAATTACCAGCATATTTAGTTAATGGTATTGTTAAAAAGTTTGGATTACCTGAATTTTCATGAATTCTCTTCTTTGTATCTTATATTGGTTAGACATCAATATTATTTTGTTTTAACATTACATTTTTTAAATTACATCCCCTTTTATATTAGTCTCTCTGTTCTCATTTATATGCCTCATTATTTTGTAGCTCTTATTGTAGAATATAACCTTTTATTGCCTTTTCACATTACCGTTATTTGTTTCATACGATTGGCAATGGTGGATCTCTACTTTTCAATATTGTGATTGGCAACACTGGTCTCTTCATTTTCGGCTTCTATGGTTAGCATATTTTCAGTGTTTTATCATCCAGTTATTCTTGTTTCCTTTATAATTGTTCTATCTTTATCTGTGTTGTCCAAGTAGAAATAGTTTATGGATATAATCTATCTATTTCTTCAGAAACATACATATTTTGTGTTCATTTAGATTAAATACTTAGACCTTACGAAGAGTTTCTTTGAAATGAACAATTCAATTAATTAGGCCTAGTCCTTGTCCACATGTATAGCATTGGTGCTTGGAATTTATTTGTTTTTCTATTATTCATTCCATAACTTTGATGTTTGCTGATTATCTTTGGTTTTATGACTAAATTTGCACTTTTTCCATTTGCTTGGTGATTCGCTATTTAATACTTCTTTTTATTATGTAGGTTTTATTTAAAGTTTGGATTTTTGAGTTGCAGCTTCTCTCTATTCTATCATTGGAATTTCATCATCATTGGAATATATATATATATATATATATATATATAATCTAATTCGAGTTACATTTTATTTTAACTATCTACAATTAATTGCTAGTAAGAATGATTCTAAGGTTACTAACTTTTTAGATCTGAATTTAGACAAACGAAATAATAATCTAGCTATAAACTTATGACATAGCTGCTAACTTGCACGATTTGGCCGTACAATGTACGGATTTTAATTAAATTGTAAGATGTACGTATCGGCAGTGAGATAGTACGATTTTGCCCAAAAGTTACAATTTTTTTCTTCCCCCTCAAAAGATGGAAAAAGGTTTAAAAATAAATCTCATGTGTGTAACTTTTAGACATTGCATCATCTTGGTGTAAGCGTTTTCTATTTGTGCACCGCCACTGCCATGATTTTCCAGCGCTAGTCTGGCACCACCCGTAAATAATAATCTAGCTATAAACTTATGACATAGCTGCCGACTTGCACGATTTGGCCGTACAATGTACGGATTTTAACTAAATTGTAAGATGTACGTATCGGCAGTGAGATAGTACGATTTTGCTCAAAATTTACAATTTTTTTCTTCCCCCTCAAAAGATGGAAAAAGGTTTAAAAAAAAAATCTCATGTGTGTAACTTTTAGACATTGCATCATCTTGGTGTAAGCGTTTTCTATTCGTGCACCGCCACTGCCATGATTTTCCAGCGCTAGTCTGGCACCACCCGTCGCGATGACTACACAGTTCCTTTCATGCAATTGGCTGGTACCAGAAAATAGAGCATTTTTTCCCTAGGGTTGAAGCATCATCAACAAAAGAACATCAATGTTTTTAATATTAAATGTGAACAAAATTGATGTTGCTGATACTGTTGAAGGAAAATATCAATGTTAGAGAAAAATCTAATAGTTTTTTTGTTAGTAAGTATTCTTAAAACATCGTTGATTTGAAGCTAAGCAATGATGCTACTTATACTATCGAAGAATAAACATTGATATTTTCAAAACATCTATTTTCTATTTTCTTTGCTCCTTTGGCTTGTGATGGAGAGTTGAACGTGGCGAGAGAGTATCATTTATTGAAATAAGTAGTTCAAGCAAATGTTTTTGTTTAAACTTTTGGCAGTGTTGTTACTGTTATTATTAGAAGATGTAAAAAGCTAAACTCAAACATTATAACCACGTTTTTCTGGATTCTTATAAAAAAATTCCATGCATCACAAAATCTCGTAAAGGATCCAATTTTGCTTTCGACTCCGTTTGCAGTATTGACATAAAGATTGCTCATGGTGATATGAATGACATTCAAAAGTCTAAAAAACACGGTGACTTTGTAAAGAGCCAAGAAAAAACTTTGAAAATTTTGACTTTTTTCAATTCGGGAGATAATGAAAATGAAGTCATAAACGCTGAGTGTCTGTTTATTTCTTTCATTTTGGAACACAACTTGCCAATAGCAGTGTCAGACCATGTTGGACCACTCTTCAGAAAAATGTTTCCGAAATGTGACATTGCAAAAAGTAGTTCTGGTAGAACAAAAATGACTGCAATAATCGGAAAAATGACATCTGTAAAAAAGAATTCATTGATGAGTGTTGCAGAATACAATATTTTCTATTTTTACTGATGGCAGCAATGATTCGGATTCCCAGTTATATCCAGTTGTAACTTATTTCGATGCTCAGGAGGGAAAAATAGAGAACTCTGTACTGGCAGTACCTGTTTTGTCAGGAAATTCAACAGGGCAAAATATTGGCAACTTACTACTAAATACTTTGCAGTCAAAAAATATTGGAAAGAAAAACTTCATCGCCTTAAGTGCAGACAATGCACCTGCGATGGTAGGGGCCAAAAACGGTGTTGCAGCTGTTCTGAAAAGTGAAAATGAAGAACTGTTAGTGATGGGTTGTCTTTGTCACCTCATCCATTTGGCTGTTGAGAAAGGAGCCCACTCTCTGCCTGTAGCAGTTGATGAATTGATATCTTTTATTATTTACAGACAAGTGCTAAGAAGAAGGAGGAATTGAAAGAATTGCAGTCACTGTATGATGTTGAAGGTCACAAAATCTTGAACTATGTGTGCACTAGGTGGCTTTCATTAGGCAGAAGCCTAAAATGGTTGTTGGAGCAGTGGGGCTCACTTGTCAGCTTTTTAAAGAATCCGATTAAAACTGACAAGAGTGACAAATGTTCTTCACTTGAAACATATTGCATTTCACTAAAGACAGCAAAAAAAAGGTTGCAATGATGCACTTGGAAAATCCAGCCTTTGGAAAATGTAGGTGGTGCTACAAGAAAGAGATCTTGTGTATGTAGTGATGAGCTACCATCAAAGAGCATGAAGAAAGATTCAAGTAGGAATCAAGACAAGAAAGAATGTTTATGGTCTTGTCATCTGATGTTAGTAAAGCATATTGCTTATTTTTAGATTTTATTGTTTCAACTTTTGAAAACACAAATTTAATTTTGCAGTCTCAAGCCCCAAAAATTCATGTTAACACTTTATTATTGGATATGTATGAAGAATTACTTTCAAAATTTGTAAAGCGAAATGCTATTAAAAGTTGTTCCTTAACAGATGTGAAGTATGAGAATAAAGGTAATCAAAAAAATGCCTTAGTAATTGGTAGTGCTGCATTGAAAATTATTAAGTTGTTAAAAGAAGATAAAAAACTTTATTTTTATTCAGCTATCAGAAAGTATTATGTTACCAGTTGCAATTATATTAGACATAAGTTTCCAATAAACAGTGATGTATTGCTGCATGTAGAAGTTGCAGATCTTAAGAAATTTGCTAGCAAGTTTTTTTTGGATATGGATTACTTTTTAAATAAACTTCCCTTAATGCTTCCTCAGAAAGTAAATGAAACTAAAGAAGAAGCTAGGGATAAACTTGAGGCTGAATTTTGTTTATTGCAAACTGATGATTTGCCCGACGAAGTGGTTAAGGAAGAGAGGATGTATCGAAAGTGGTCTATTCTTGGTAAATGGACATCAGTAAATTGTATATTAAAATATAGCAGAGTTCCTAGCATTATGCTGTGTATTTTAACAATACCACGTAGCAATGCAGAATGTGAGCGAATATTCAGCAATGTATGAAAAACCCGAATTCAATTTTGCAGTTCTTTATCTGATGAAAACTTGGAAGATATTTTGATAATTAAAAATATGCAAAAAGGACTTTGCTACGAACAAAAATTTGATAAAGAATTTTAAAAAATAGTTAAATCAGCCATTTATGAACACTTAACGTGTAGTAAATGAACAGAATAATATTCAGTAGGTATTTTTTATATTTGTATATGCTTTGCTTTAAAAAAATTTATATTATACATTTCGTGAGTCGACATGCATCATGAGCCAGCAAAAATAATTGTACGATTTCCAAACTTGATGTGGGCAGGTATGTTATGATAAAGGAATTGATTTTAATTTTGATATTTCTGAAATTCAGCATTTTAAATAAAAAAAATTGTATATAATTGTATGTATATGCATTTAGAAGTATTATATTAAACTAGGCTCTTATAATAAATAAAATTTGTGGTGATAATTATAAATTAGCACATTTTATAGAATTATTAAATACTGCTACTAATAATGCATATCCTCCCAAATTAGTCATTAATGTTATTGACTTAGTGTATCAATTAACACTCGATATAATGCATGAAAAAATTCCCAATTATACTGGCTAATAATTATTTAATAACCTCCCCCTCATAAATTATTATTAGTTATGTGTATCTATAAAAATGAAAAATAACAAAAAATGTAAAATAGAAAAAAAATATGGTTCATAAGTACTTAATATTTTGAATGTTATTTTTTCTAAAAATATATAACTTTAGTCAGTTTATATAAAGGATTCGTACCCCGTCATTACGGTGTTTGTGACATGCTGTTTTATTTAATTCTCCTGTGCCTCTAATTTATTATTCTAAGGCTATTGTAGCCTTTGATTCCTGCTCATTCTAGTTACTCTAATTATTTCTATCACATATTCCATAAGCTTAAATTCATTGAAATCTGAGATGACAAGGTTCGAAACTATTTTTAAATTAGTTGATTTGGCATTGAGTGACCCTTCATTCTTCTGTTTGCCGATTGCTATGCACTGGATATTTTAACTGGCATCACAATCTGTATTCATTGCTGCGGGAAGCAGTGACATATTTATCGAGTGGATAATGAGTTAATGAAATTTTTTGAATGCATTTTTGATTCAAATTTAGGTTTGAACAATTTTAAATGTTGTATTAGTTACATTATCTAATAAGTAAATGTTAATGTTTTAATGTGAATATTTTTAAGTTTACTGATAGTATATAAATATAGTAAAGTGAATTTACTGATTTTAGTATAAATTAAAGAAGGCCATGTACCCAGATTATATGTGCTCTGCTTGTTTATTTAGGGTGTTTTATGTCTACACAGCAAATTATTATTTTTTTGTTGTAAGTGAACATATTGTAAAAGCAAATGTATTGTGGGTTTTCAAGAATTCTCTATATGTTCCGGTGTAATTTTAATCCAAGGTTTGCATCTTAATTCTTGGACAATGCTGGGTACATTTTCTAGGATAAAATAAAGTAATATCATGCTCATTTCTGCAAACTCTGGGTCATGTTTTGAACAATTGTTTAATTATCAGGGTTTAAACAATTATTTTTACAAAGAAATAATGATATTGATACAGTATTGATACATCACAGAGAAATATGCATTGATATGCTGTGTCGATGCATTATATAAACTTATATCGATACAACATACTACCTGGGGTAACACATGATCTTTTTTTTTAAAAGATGTAAATAAATACTGCATTTTAGTAATCATTAAAATTTTTAACTACTAATTTATACCATTTCAATGTTTATTTTATAAAAGACAAAAATTGAAGATTTCTATGTACATCTTATTCCTTTATATGTTAAAATTTTCAGAGAAGATAACTGGGAAGATAAATTAAAAGAGTTTTTTGAGGAAAACTGTGAAGATGATGAGAATCCTTTTGACAAATCTCTCTGCTTTCTACAGTTAACTCCAAGATCAAAGATGGAAGTTCTGTTTAAGCTTTGTGAACTAAGGTTGGAAGTTGAAGGTGCATTAGAGGCTATTAAGGTAATTGTTGCTGATGCTCTTGCTCAGGGGTTCCCAATCTTTATTTGTCTGAGTACTTCCTTACACTTTCCATTTCTTTGATTTGTATTCACTCTTGTTTTTTAATTAATAATTATTAATGAAGTATTGTAATATAATTACAATTTAATTGTAAAAAGTTAATTTTAAAATATCATAAATTTAGTTGATTTCAGTGAATGTTTATCTAGATTTTTACTTTGGTCTCAGAACAGACATATTTTGTGAATGTGTTTGTTCTGAGAAGATCTTTCTCAGAATAGTCACAAATGTAAAATAATAATAAAAAAAAAATTGATATAATATGCATACAGATATAGATAGATGATGTAAATACCTAAAAATGAAAATGTATTGTTAAAATTATCTCTGAAAATGTTAAAATTAATATTTAGCTGGTTTCTGTAGGGAAATATAAGAAGTTTTTGTCGAGAACGGTTGCTATAAAATTTTGAAGCATACTATCTATAGAAAAATCACGAATTTTACTATAAAATAATCATGAATTTTTACACTCTTTTAAATAAAAAATTATGCTGCTTTTTTTTCACAGGAATTTTACAGCTCATTCTAAAAAACTGTAAGCACACCTATTGTTGATCAATACCTATTGTTGACAGAGAGAGAATTTAATGCAAGTTAAGGATGTTTATTGACCTTTAAGTGCAATTCTTTAGCAGATTAGAATTTAGAATTATTGTTTTTGTTCATGCTTTTTGGTAGTAAAAAATGATAAATTATGGAAATAATAGTGAAATTTAGCTATGGTGATAAAATGTAAATATAAAATGGTGGTAAAATTTAATCTTGAGAACTACTTAATTTTAGCTTTTCAAAAACTATGTGAACCCTGATAAGAGAGCATAAATGTACTGATTATACTTTGAAAGATATGAAAACTTTTTGGCTGTGGTAGATGTTTTGACTTTTATTGTACATATACTTTAACTGACACTGAAACATGTTTTATGAAGTTAAAATTGACTGAAGGAATTTAATTTTATAATTATTTGGGATTATTTGTTGTATACTACTTTAAAAGTAAACCAAATTTGCACATGCATATGATTGTATTAGATATTCGAGTATGTATTCGTACATTGTTGCCATGTTGTTTATAACCTTAGCAGGCCAGTCATGATGGCTGTGGACCAGTGTTTTCTTGTATATATTGGTCCCTATTATTGTTAACTTCTAATGCTGGTTTTACTGTATGACTCTGTTTTTTTTTCTGTTTTAATCTTCTAACTTAAATTATTAATGCAAAATTTGTAAACTGAGTTGTAATTATATTAAAGAGATAAGATTTTATTTTTTAGAATCAGTCTAAAAAGCTGTATGTAACTAAGCCGTAAACTCAATTTTGAAATTTTTGAAAACTGTGCTTTTTTCTTGTAAACCATCATGTATTATGATTATATGAATATTACTTTACTAGAACATTAGTTTAGAACAAAAAACATTTTTGTACTATTCTTATATGGAGCCTCCATATTAGAACTAATACCAGTTCAGAATCAGAAATAATAAAAATCGTGTATCTGTAACTGCCATAGGTGTATGTGAGTAAGCTTTAGGGGTATGCAATTAAAAAAGTTTTGAGATCATTGCTGCAAAGGAGACCATTGAAAAAAAAAGAAGCTACATGTTTGTTTAAAATATTTGCTAATTGTTTAAAATATTTGCTGATTAAGTATTTTCTGTATGTTCAAATGGTTATAATTATTAATCATTTATCATTCTATATATTAGGATATACCCTCAAAAGATATGCAAGCCCAGTGTTTAGGAAAAGATTCTCAGAATTATTCATATTGGTATTTTTGCGATGAGCGTTTATATAAGGAGGCTGCTTCCAGTTCCAGTGGGTAAGTTAAAAAAGCCTGAGTTTTTTTCTGTGGGTAATTTAAGATTATTATTGTCTAAACTTAATTTTGATTCCAATTATTTTTTATCCACTTATTCTTAGTAAACTTAAGCTGCATCTTGTAATCACTGTATGTGCATGTCAAGGTTTATTTTCATCCTTAAAATCTTATGTTTGCTTTTTTGCACTATTATTAATATAAACGTTTTGTTTTGTCTCCAAATTTTCTAATTTGACAGAAAAGTGCATATTAAGACTTGAATCTATTTTAAACCCTTTCAGAAAGATGCATGCTTGCATTAGGGCATATGTATATATATGTGTATATCTGGAACTCGCGAAGACAACTAAAAAAGGAATGCTCTTGCCTTCATAAATTATTTTACATAGATATATATATATTATATACAGAACTAGAAAATTTATCCAGCATTGCCAATAGTTAAAGCAGGGTAGTTATATATAAAATAACAAAATAAATAAATATTATTTGTATAAAAGCAGTGAAAATTGTATGTAATGTACACGCACAACAACATATGAAAACCTCCACCCCAATCACCAAACTGAAATCATTACTTGCAGAGACTCTACACATTCTACGCTAAAATCTACTGACAGACTCACTTTATATTGCAATTTTAACAATTTATATATTGGCCATATCTTTTGCAATCAACATAATTTTTATATTTCCTATAAATAAGCATCCGTTACTTAAATAATACAGATAATAGCACTCAATTTCAAAATTGTCTGTATTAAGCTAAAATCATTCTTGCGACACAACATAAATAAATGAAAATACTTAATAAAAAAAAATTCCTTTTAAACCGAATAATTATTGCTATATCAACGAATTTTCATCCATTTTCAGTTAAATTTTAGCACAGTGCTCATGGTAATATGATACTAAATAAATAAAAAAAAAATAGGATGACATCTTTTGAATTCGCAAATTTAGAAAACCCAAAAATATAAATATATTTTGTGCAATCAGCTGTTTCTTTCTCCAGACTAAATGTCTGTCAAACTGCAAGATCATCTGCAAATCTGTGGCAATGAAGAAGAAATTGATTTAATTGGACAAAGTCATGAAAAATCGTAATTTTACATTTTAAAAATTCTTAATTTTTAAACTAATTTGAATATTAAAAGCTCTAAAAGAATTCATGCTGATACAATTAATATTTGAGTGTTATATTTTTCTATTGTACAATTTGATGAAAATTTCATCTTGGTAATTACTAAGAAAATTTGAAAAAAATATTGGCTTTTATTGATTTTACTGGTATAAAATAGTTTGTCTGAGCAGTTGTTTTATAAATAATAATCTGAAAATTCCAAATCTTCATTAGTAATAGCATAAACTAAATATATTTTTCCTCAATTGGCTTTAAAGGAATAAAAGAGCCTATTTCATGAGAATAAATGAGGCAAAGCATTCACTCTGGAAAAGTCTGGAAAATGTGATGTAAGACATTAGACCAGGGTTTTTCAACATCCTTGAGTTGAAGTAGGACAGTCGAAATCCAGCACTGTAAACCTTCCCCGTTCAGTCATGTCAACCTTTTTGAGATCTTAGCTACAACTAGGCATTAGACAGGCATTCTCCTATCTTTGCTGCAGTCACTGTCATATTTTATTTATCCTGAGTAATGAGGATTCTTTTCCCTTTGTTAAGGCACAGATTGCACTTGGACAACTCGAGTTCCAGTCCTGGCTCTGCCCAAACTGTCCTTGTGTTCATGTGGAGTATGGACATGTTAAATATATGGGTCTGTAAGTCCTTCCGAGAGGTTGGTGGTAGGGAAGGAGGGTACGAGCCCTGTGGATTATGGCCCCACTGGGTTCCGGTCTAAATTGGGTGCCATTGTCCTGGCTGTCCAAATAGATACCTAATACCTTCTAGTAGGTCCGACGATCTGGATTGAACAACAACCTTCTTGAGCACATGGCACCCTTTATGAACTCCATTGATGGAAATATTACATTAATTCTTTATTGGGTCCATATTAGAAAATGAAATCCAGCACTGTAAACCTTCTCCATTCAGTTATGTCAATTTTTTTGAGATCCTAGCTACAACTAGGCATTAGACAGACATTCTCCTATCTTTGCTGCAGTCACTGTCATATTTCATTTATCTTGAGTGACGAAGATTCTTTTCCCTTTGAAAATTGTTGATATACTCAAATATTTATCTTATGCTGCTATTAATATAGTTTAACTTTCAAAATATTTCTGTTGACTTTTAAATAATAAAATTATAATTTCAAACTCAGGCCAAATTTATAATTTCATTAATAATAGTTTCAGGTATTTTTAAAAAATATATATTCAAATTTTTATGTTTATTTTTTATCTCTGCATATAATGTTATTTTTTTTTTTTTTTTTTTTTTTGGCATATAGAATATGCATTTTTTTTCAAATTGTTTTGCAGAAGAATATTTTTAAACAATGAGCAAATACAATAAAATGGGAAAATGCTAGGACTTCATAAAGTGACTTTTCTTGTATGCTTCAAATTGTCAAGAGATGAAAATTCTTTGGAATGCGATAATTAATTATAAAAAATGAATTTTTCAATTTAAAAATGAAATCAAAATTTTGGTGATTGAAGTTTACAGTAGAATGTTAGATATTTTTTAATTTTTATGTAGGAAGAAATTAAAAATTCAGAAGAGTAAGGATATCAAGCAAACACCTAAAAGGTAAGGAATTTCCTGTTTTTCTGTCATATTATAATTTTTGTATTTGTATACAGTTAAGTTTCTGTTTGTAAGCAATTTGTATAACTATTCAAATAAATGTTCTATTTAGCGCAAGAACAGTTAAAACTCGAGAGAAACGAGCTAAGATCAATCCTAATATTGATACCTCATGGATGATTGCTTGTCACAATATGAGTGATTGGGAGAAATTGAAAAAGACCTACTCCAAAACCAAGAGTCTACATGAAAAAGAACTTGTTTTGGAAATAAACAGACTTCTTCCATTAGTACAAGAAAGAGTTGCTGAAAAAGTAAATGCATTAATTTTTAAGTAAATGAATACAGTTATATCTTGCTACCAGGGATGGTCTTAGACCGATTGGACCCAATAGGGCCTGCACTAAAAAAGGCCCATGTCTGATAGGTCGTAAAGATTTAAATGTTTACAATATCAATAAAATTGGTTTTATTTGATAATTTGAATGAAAGAATTGCACTGCTTTTGAAGTAAACACTATAAATTACTAAAGTATAATAAATCAAACATAAACTAAGGTCATAGTTATATTCATTTTCTCAATAACACGAATGGGTCTTTATTCGATTCGTTGGGACTTAGAGTGGGGTTACAAAAATAATTTTGGAATATTAATGAAAGAATTTGCATTGCTTGGTTTTTGCATTCATGTGGTTTTGTGTTATTCAATGTTCTTAGGTGTGCTTAATTGCCTTTTTGTACCCATGTACAATAATTTTAAGTAATTTGGTAATAATTTGAAAAGGACTTCAGATGGTCGAAATGTACATACACACCCAGATGAAAATTTACATTTTTAATTTTCCATCCATAACCCATTTCTATTTTATTTTTGGTTTCTAGTATTATTTTTTATCCATTCTTTTATGTATCGTCCAATGTTCATTAGTTTATTGTTGGTTTATAGCATATATAATTAATCAAACTACACAAAAAGTACAATTTATTCATAAAATGCGAATAAAAACAATCCTTGCAAATATAAAGCGGGGTATTACTGTACATTTTATTGTTAACTTCATGATTTATGTAAAATAAATTTATTAAATTCTTAATTTTTAGGATCGTCTTTTGAGAAAGCGTTTCTTAGAATTAGCCCCTAAAAGAGCATCTTCAAGAATTTCGAAGGTTCAGGAAAAGAGAAAAATAGAAGTATGTTATGTATTTTCTGACACATAAATGTTAAATTATAGTTATTGTAGTTTATCAGTAATTTATGTGTTTTGATGTCTGATGTTATGTGCATAGCCCAATTATGAAACATTCTATTATATACTACTGCAATAAATAAGTGCAAAGATTGCAGACACATCATTGAATCTGCAGATAAAAACGTCTTTGTACTTGTCTATTGCAATAGTAGATTGGCAAACTATAGTAAAACTACAACTTTTTTTATATATTGTTTTGAAATAAAAATTTGGAGAAGTAAACCATGTTGAATAATAAAAAAGTAAACAAATATTTTTAGAAATTATATCACATCTTTCTACCACAATAAAGTTACATATGATTTAGTTTTCTATTATTTTTATACATTATTTTGAATTTTCACATGTTTTGAAATTACAAATATCTTTATATATTATATTGAAATTAAAAAATAAAAATTGTGGGAAGTAAACCATGTTGAATAATAACATGTACATATATATGTACACTCAAATGAATTTGTGCGATTTTTTATTTGTGCGGTATATGAAAATTTCAATCAAATTGGAACATGACAGCAGATAAAATCTATGCAGGACTCCAATTTTGTCATAAATTAGAATGTCATTTTCTTGCAATCGATGCCAATTCTGAAAGAACTTCAAAATTCCAAAAGGAGCTTCAATCTTGTATATCTGGCTACCAAGACATATACAAGCGTCTAGTGAAAGAACAGTCGTCACAAAAACTGATCACCTACTACATGGTAACTGAAAAAAGTCAACTCTAAACGAGTGCGAGGTAGTATCTTCAAGTGACGAAAGCAATTTTGAACCAGTTTACCACAAGAAAGTTCACGTATTGCCAGACTACGAAAGATAATGGTTATAAGTTTTGAAAAGTTTTGTATGTGTAAAATAAGTACATATGTAAATAAAATATTTAAAAATGTTGGCATGTGTATTTTCTAAATCAGATTCCAAGTATCTGCCAAGCCTCGTGTCTTAATTTCGTTTAAAAAAGCAATTCCTAGTTATTTCATAAGGTTTTGTGTTATTTTCTATGTGAGACTTTTTTTATGCAGTCCCTATTCACCGTATAAGAAAAATACTTTTTAATTGTGTTGCAAAAACTAATTTTTATAGCTACTCGTGAAGTTTGGTGCAATTTTTTCTTTATGCGTTTTCTTTTATGCGGTCCCTATCCATCGCACAAAAATAGGTTTGAATGTACATTATTTTGCTCAAGGTACTAAATTTCATGTGCAAAAATTTGGAAAAGTGCACATTGATTTCATAAAGGAGATAGACAATTTTATTTACAGGTTGGCCATTAAATATAGTATACCAGTTGAAGTTCTTGCAGAATAGAGATTTGCAATCATTGCCAGTTTTGATTCCAACTATAAACCACATTATTTTTGTACCAAATCATATAATTACAATTTAAATAATCGTAATGTTGAAGATTTTCGAAAGCAATTTGTAATATCATATATGGATATGGTTAATTCCAACTTTGTTTTTACCTGTAGAATATTATATCAACAAATGATAGATCAGCATTATAACAATAATGCTATGTATCAAAAATTGAAATCGCCAAGAAGGGTTATAGAAAATAAAATTTATGCTTTATATAAAGGAATCAAAATAGAAATAGGGAATTAAATTCCCGTATATAGTTCTGATTTCTAAGATGCACAAAAAGCCAGTAAAATTTAGACCTGTTACTGTGGGATATGGCACATATTTGAAAATCGCTAATGACAAACTACCTAAAATTCTCAAACCCATCATGAAGAGAATTAACCATATGGGTTCATGTGTGATATCAAATAGTTATGAAGTCATCAAGATTTTACAACACCCTGATCATTTGTTTTTACATTGATTTTAAAGATCTTTTCAATAATGTTGACTTGGAAGTTCTTTATGGCTTTATGAAGTTGATCTTTGAAGAATTTGAGTTACAGGCTAATTTGGACTTCAGTTATTTTAAATCTTAAGCAAAAATGGTATTGTTTGAGAATATTCTGTATGATGAGATTGATTTTTATAGACAACTTAACGGCATTCCTGTGGGAGGAGGTAACTCGTCAATTTTGGCAGACCTATATTTGTACAAGTACGAATCAGTATCACATTTTAATAATGAACTCGTTTACCTACGTTACGTGGATGATTTATTGACAGGTGCTAGTGATCCTACATACCCAGTTTGATTTTAGTTTTTATCCTGTTAATTTGGAATTGATCGAAACATCTCAAAAACCGGATGGAAGTATTAACTTCCTGGATATTAACATTAAAAATAATGATTCAGGAGGAGGTATGATCTTTGACATTTACCTTAAAAGGAATACATTTGATGTAAAAGTAAATTATTTAATTAGTTGGGAATCCAACATTCACAAAAATATTTACTGCAATATCGTGATTAATTAATTTTTGAGGAATAAGACTTATCTCTAATGAACAAAAAAGAATTTTTAGCGATCGTAATTTTATTGGCAAGGCAATCAGAAAGGGTTATCCAAGGACTTTCTTGAAACGATACATCTCGGGAATTTATGGAATCGATGGAAGGTCAGTATTTGAGGATTTGCTGGGAAGTTGAGTTGGATATTTATTAGTGATTTGAATCTGGCAACATGTTGCAAATATTGAATTTTAGAATTTGAAGATTTGACGTTGTCAGTGTTGGCGTAATGAGTGACTAGGTGTGTATGTTTTGTGTTTGTAATTTTTATTACAATTTTACATTCATTTTGTATTTTAATTCTCTTAGGAGAAATTTTTTGAGATTCGAGTATTGATCTTTATTACTGGATGGCCGGTTGTGGTCGTTTCAGTTTCATGTTTGTAGTGCATCAGGGTCTGCTTCGAGGGCGTGCTTGCTGCCAGGAGTGCTTGTCATGGCCTAGCAGCATGCTGTAACCGGGGTTTAGAAGGGGTCACAACCTCCTTCGGCTATTTTTTGGCACTCCGCTCGTTAGCTTTCCTCTCGTTAGCTTTCCTTGTACGTCTTTTTTCCATTTTTCAATTTGAGATTATATATATATATATATACGGATGTTAGTATATATATATATATATATATACATATATATATATATATATATATATATATATATATATATATACGGATGTTAGTATATATATATATATATATATATATATACAGGGTGATCCAAAAGTCAGGAAAAACTTTAAAAATTAGTAATTCATGAGGTAATAAAGATAAATAGATGTCGTTTGCACAGAAAGAATGGAAATGAAGCCAGATTTTTTGTCAAGAAAAAAAAAATATTGTTAGTATAATTTACATTTCTACCAGCAGATGGTGCTGTATTAGGTACAGATATCAGATTATGCAAATTATCAAATGGTAGAAAAAGTGCAGCTGTAGCTAATAACGCCATTCTTGAAGCAGATAGTAGTGGTAGGCGATCTGTCCTATGTAATGTATTTTATCCTATGTAATGTAAACTAGTTACCTAATCCAGTGCCATCTGTTGGTAGAAATGTAAATTATACTAACAATAAATTTTTTTTTCCTTGACAAAAAATTCGGCTTCATTTCCATTCTTTCTGTGCAAACGGCATCTATTTATCTTTATTAGTTCATGAATTATTAATTTTTAAAGTTTTTCCTGACCTTTGGATCACCCTGTATATATGTATATGTATATATCATTTTTTGGAAAAACTGCTTCCAAACTGAACATTTTGCAAGCATTACATTTTTGTAACCTTAATTTAAAATGCACATTTTTTGAGTTGAAAGATAAAAATGTGTCTCAAATGGGACATACGGATGTTAGTATGAAAGTTGTTGGAAAAAAGAAAATATATTTTTAGGTAAGCGTAATTAAAATTTTTTGCAAAAGCTACACATTGTTACCTTTGACTGTCTGTGGATTTGAAAAGTAATTTCCAGGTACATAAAGTAGAGATTTGTCTTAAATTAAGAGAAGTATTGGCGTTATGATGAAATTAAATATTGAAATTTAAAAGAAATTGTAGATCTTTAAATATTTAATTTTGGAAGTGGAATTTTGAGCCACTTTTGTAATTTTTCCACTATCCGTTATATAATCAGAATTTATGGATGAAATCAGAGATCTCCACAAGGAATATTTTGAGGGACATTTTTCTATTATTTAGGAGGGCTTTTCTAAAATGTAAAGACTTCTTTTCCAAAATGGTGTAGAAAATTATCCCGCAGTTTCAATCTTTTAAAACCATTGTAAAAAATGAAGAACGATCTTGACCTGAATGGAATCTGCAGAATGATTGATTTTAAGTAAATATTTTTGCAAAGGATGTTTATGTGAAAATATGAGTTTTTTGTGTTTTATTTTTGTTTGATGTTTAAAAAAGCTGTAATTTGATTTTAAAATTATGGCATCCAGGAAAGTTTTCACTGTTTGATAAAGATATTTTAGAAGGATCAAAATTTATCATTTAGCTTTCTTTAAAAATATTTATCTGTCTTCAATAGGTATGATATGGCAATTAATAAGACATCATTATCATCATTATCAATGGTGCAACAACCCACTGTGGGCCTTGGTCTTCCTCAAAAGTTCCTTTTATATGACCCTTTTTGGGGCAGTGCTTAACACTTCAAAGTCCTTGTCCGCATAATTAACCCATCTCAACTTTGGTCTTCCTCTAGGTCATTTTCCCGATCAGTGTGGTCATTAAAATTTTACTATGGTTATGTTATTATCCAATCTTAGCAGATGTCCTACCCATTTCATTCTGTTAATTTTAGTGTATTTGTTTATATTAGCATCTTCACATAATTTGTACAGTTCAAAATTGTATCTTCTCCAAATATCATTTTCCCCGAATGCTACCAAAAATACTGCACAAAATTTTAAAGATTATTTCTTTCATCATGTCTTGTGAGAGTCCAGGTTTCTGAAGTATAAATTAAGGCGGGTCTTATGAGTTTTATATAGTTGTAATTTTGTTCTCCCATTCAGGTGTGATCTGAAAAAAAAATTTTATTCCAAGAAAACAACGTTTTGCAGCTGTCATTCATTTTGGGATATATAATTAATATTATTTCACACTTTATTTGAGATTCCATGTAGTTACAATGCTCGGCAAATTCAAATTTTGTTCAAACCAGCTATCAAACATGAAGGGGAGGGAGGAGACCCACTTCTGGTAAAAGCCATGCATTTAGTTTTGTCAAGGTTAACTATCAGGTGCATTTTTTCAACAGTACATTAATAAAAGACAGGGTGATCTAATTTCAAGGGATCTAATTTTCCTCTTCACTGTATTTAAGGATATTTGGTATATGCATATAATGCATTATATGCTTATACCAAAGTATATAATGCATTATACTTATTTTTCACAAGTTTCATTTTTTGAGAAAAAGTAAGGTCATTCTGCTTCTGTTAGACTCTTTTGACAGCTATTGAGGAAATTTGTATGTGTAAAAGCAAGTATTGTTAAGTGGTACTTCAGTTAAATTAGCAACATTGCAGGATTGCATGATCATCTGATTGCCAGTAACCATTCTCAAATGGCATCTGGTGGTTTTAATTCTCCCCCCTTTCATTTTATTTTTAAATAATTATGATAGTTATGAATTTCTGTATTCCTCTGCTCTTGTTAAAATCTATTTCTCCTCATTTAAAGAATTGCTTAAATTTAGTTGTATTGTGATTGATTTGTCTTTTTATAGGAGTTGAGAGCAGAAAAAGAGGTTGAAAGAAGACAAATTCAGGCTGAGAAAGAGAGAGCGAGAAAAGAAGCTGAAAAGATAAAATATGAAAAGCAAGGCAGACAAAGAAGGGCTGAAGAAAGACGGAAAGCTATTGATGGTGTGTTTTATTTAAATCGCATATTTTTTGAAGTATATGCTATTATCTTCTCAAAAGTAATTTTCATATTTTGTGAAATATATAGTTAAGGATTGATCAGGACTTGTGGTATATTGAAACAGTTCCGTAACCTTTTAAAAGCTGCAGGCTTAATAATCAAATCATGCCACATTGTGAACGCCTTTCCTTCTCCTATGCATGATAAATTTATCGAGTATATCATATAGTAAATCTTTGATTACTCTAAAACTATTTTATCCAAAATTTTGAATTACATGATCTCCCCTTTCCCCCTATATGTATTTTCTGTATCAGTAGAAGAAACGAAATCATAATGCACATTTCACTAATCTGTGCAATTATTTGAAATCATTCTGGCATATTCTGTATCGAGAGGATTCTGGAGTATTAAATGGGTGGATAATTTTCAAATTATGGGTTTTCATTTTTACCTTTTCTACAGACATAGTATAATGTATAGAGAAAGTATTATGATAGAGTAAAAAATTCGAATTTTCAGTGAAAGAGTATGTTTCAAGCATCCTTGAACTTGAATTGAATATTTTTGATTTGACATGCATGTCCATGAGTCTGTGGACAAGATGTCTCACAAAAGAATGAGGTGTTTAAAAAAAAAAAAATTGGTACAAATATTACAATCAGTGAATACTGGAACCCTACTGATTTTAAATGCAATCAGATGATCAAAAGAATCCCTATTTATCAAATGAAATTTTGAAAAAAAGTCATTAAAAATTAGGACATTTAATAATAATAAATAATCATTTCAGAATTCATAAATAATCATTTCAGAATTCTTCATTGGGAAATATAATACATGATTTAGAATATGCATTAAGAATATACAGTGGAATCTGGTAAAGTGACCCTCTTATTATACTGATCACCTGGCTAAAGTGATGATAGAGTATTTATGCACTGATTATCACCACTTTCATAGTGTCCGGTCTCCTCAGTCCCAAGAGTGGTCTCTTTAACTAGGTTTCAATGTATATTCTTAATTTGCTTTGGTGTATAGTTCTTTCTTTATTGCCCTGATAGACCCTCTCTAAGAAGGTAGGATCTTTTGTAACATTATATGCATACTTCCTGTACTCTAGATATATAAAGAAATATATTTTGGTCTTGCAAGGAAAAGGCACCAAGTCCAAAGAGTTGGTTTTGATATAAATGATTTAAAGTGTGACTGTTTCTAAAAAATCTAATTTTGCTTGAAATGTATTTTCTTTCTTGTATCCATCTATTAATTAATATTTGAAGAATTTGTTTATTTTACTCTGTGACTTTTAGCACAGCTAGGACCTAATTTTAAAAAAGACAACATCACTAGTTGTAAGCCACAGGTTATTTTATTTATGATGAAGAAATTATTAATAGTTTTTTCTTTGATTTTTTTTGTAGACAAAAGACAAAATTTTGAACTTATTACTGTGAATAACAAATAACTCATTTTTTTGCATTTTTGGCCTTAACTTTTCCTTGTAAGCCCACAAAAAAATTATATGCGAAGTCAGTTTCATACTTCTTATTTAATTTTAATTATAGAGCCCATTTAAGTGTTCTCAACTATCTGAATTTCTCATTTTCAAATTTTCTTCCATCTGACCTAATTTGGATAAACGAGGTTTTACTGTATATTATTTATTACTGTATTTTATTTATTTAAATTGAAGGGTAACATGCTATAGTTGTGTTCATTTGGACCCACAATATCAATTTTTCAAATTTTTTTTTGTGTAAAATAAAAAGAAATAAATTCTGGTATGAGAAAGTCGAGTTGAATCACACTCCAGTTAATTTATTTTCATGCTATTTATCTCAGTATATCATTATTTTAAGTATATCCTATTTTTCTAATTAATTGCTTCAAATAATTTTTCAAGTAATTCTTAATAATTTTTTATTAACTTTGATTTTATAAAGAAAAAATGATTTTTTATCTTGATAATATTTAAATCTGAACATATCAAAACTTGTGCAATTCTATCTTGTTTTATTTATATTTGAACAATTATTTTCTGTTTAAATTTTTAGAAAGAGCTGAACGTGTAAAGCTTCGTGAAATAGTACGAGTTACAGATAGTGATGATGATAATGACGATGATAATGAAGATGATGATGATGAAGAAGTAGTACCACGAAAAAAACAAAAGAGACAAGGTTCTAGTATTAAGCAAAGTACCAAAAATGAATCTGATGATGATAGTGAAGATGATGAAGATGATAGTGAAGATGAAAATGATAGTGAAAATGATGATGAAAGTTATCATGAAACTCCAAAATATCAGTATAAAACGAATAAAAGAACTAAAAATGTACAAAATGATTTAAAACAAACAGTACCTACTTATTCCAAAATTAGGACCAGTGAACTTTCTACAGATACTCAGACAAGAGTTAGTATAAATAATTCAAAATTGTCAAAATATCACTATACCGCTGATAAATCAGATATTAAACCGGAAGATTATGTTCTTGAAATAAGTAGCAAAAGAATAAGTCCAAGACGTCAGTCGAATCAACAAAATTCTAAAGAAATATCTAATAGATATAAATCCCACAATGATGACAGTGACAGTAATGTTTCTGAAGATGTATCTGATATTAGTGACAGTGATAATAGAGAGAATCACAGCAAAGTGAACAAAAATGGAAAGTCAATTTCTAAGGAAAACGCTTTAGCTCTTCCTAAAACTTATTCTAATGGGTCACATAATATTCTCTGCAAAAATCTGTCACCTAGAGTGTCGGTATGCAAAACTACTATTCTTCAAAATTCTTCTGACTTATCTAAGTGGAATTCAACATTGGACTCTAAAGGACAAAAATTGCATATTTTGCATGACTCTTATGACTTATCACCCAGAAAGTAAGTTTTGGGTTTTTCTTGTCTTTTAACAGAATATGTACTTTTTCACACTATTGTATTTAATAGACTTTGGGAAATCAGGAAAACTGTCCACAAAAACTGCTTTTGAGATTTTTTGCTCATCCTCTCAAGATGTTTTTCATTACACATGTTTCAAAACACAAATTTTTATTTTTATTGTTATAAGTCGAAAAATGACCCTTTATTGAATTCTCAGCAACATTCTGATTATCTAGGTTCTCATTCTTTTAGTCAGTTTTTCATATTTTAGGATCCTGATTTGAATGAAAATAAATAAGGTTACAGTACTCTTCATTTTTACGCATGCAATGATATACAATTTGTACACTTTGTTTTTTAATGTTTACCCCTGTCTGTAAATGAGATATGCTCAATAAAGGCTCGAACTATAAATACACAAAAACATTACCATGAAGGCTCCATATAATATGTTATAGGTGTTGACAATGTACGTTAGCTAAGTTTATACTTATGCACGTAGGGAACAAACTACTAGAAGCACCAATCAAATGTACTTTCAGGGAGTTTATAGTGGGGGAATTGGCATATCCACTATAATTTTATGATGACTGTTTGCTTTTTTTGCGAAGGATTTGCCAATCTTAAAGCTGGCCTAGAAGGCAGCAGCTTTAGAAAACTATCCTCTTTCACTAAATTTTAACTCAGCTAGAATGGATGATTTCCGGAAGCTGGGTATAAAGTATTGTTTTTCAAAAATTCATCATTGTCAATGTCTTGACAGCAAAGTATGAGCCTTAGCCTTCCTCAGAAATTTCTTCCAAACGGTCCCCTTTGGACTAATGTTTATCCAATTTTTTTATATTTAAAACTTTAAATTCCTTGTCAACATGATCTTAACTTCGGTTTTTCCCTAGATCTTTTCTCAAAAATTACATAACTAAAGGACGAGTGCACCTAGTACTATAAAATTTTGTGTGTGAATACATTATGTGAAAAACTCTCATGCTTTGAACTCGAATTATTTGAATTTTAGAATTTTTATAGCATTTTCTATGGAAAATATTGTAATATCACTGATTCTTAGGGACAAACATGTATCACAAGTTTTGGAAAATAATAATAATATTTTTATAAGAGTTTTTTTTTACAAGCTAAAATAATAATGTTTTAAGTTACACCCATTTATTTTCATTATTTTTTTTAACAGTATTTTAAAACAGAATATGATTTAAATGCAAGAAATAAGTATCCGTTTCATCAGTTTCTTTCTGGGGGGAGAGGGTATGATGTTTATATCCCTCTGGGCATGCTCTTACTGACCATTCTTCAAATTATAGTATTGCATTACAAATGTATGTAGTGAGTATCCTTATTCAACAAGCAAAATAGTTTATCCAGGGCTCGTTATAACTGGGTCTTACTGTATATAAATTTTGATAACTGTTTTTCAAATTTAGCATGTACATTTTTTTTAAAAATGGGAAGTCCCAGGAATAACAATATACTACAGAAACCTAATTGTTAAATAGAGAATATAATTATTTATTGACTCTCTCATTCCATATTCAAAAATAGTTGCAGAATTTCAATAATATTAAATTTGTAGCAACTAATAGCGGGTATAATCTGAGTGTTGATTATGGAATTGATTATTTTAAAAAATATTTTGTTAACAAACAAAATATACCTAAATGGTATTAGCTGGTTTCTAGAAGTAACATCTTTGCAAAACTATATTCCATCATTAAAGCAGGAAAAACAGCAATTAAACTAGTGCTGAAAAACGCTTTCAGACTGTTTTCAGTGCCTGCTGGCGTTATTGCTGTGTTCTTATCCTTATAAAAGAAGCTTATTTGGCTTTCAAATCTGGTTAATACTGTTATTGTTATATGCTGCTTTATTATAACAAAGTCTTTTTCCATGAGTAACTTTTATTAAAGCAATTAGAGTGAAGCTTTTGTTATGAAATTGATGTTATGCTTGCTAAAATGGAAATATTTTAGTAAATAGATAAAAGATTATTTCATATTTCAAAATGATTGCATCTGAAATCATGTGTTTGATGACTCGTTCTAATGTTATAGCTATATCAGTTGCATGCAAAACTGACGAGTATTCATTTTTTCAGGCCAAAATTGACACAAGTGAAAACATCCAGAACATCACCTTCAAGTAAGACATGAATATTATGAGTAAAATGTATTTTTGTGTTTTAATTTTAGTTTTGGTCAATTTTAGGTCATAGAGTATTAGAAAATGTATCCCTGTGTTACCCTGGAGTTAAAGTAAAGATAAATAAAATTGAAAAATGACCACACCCCCAAATAAAAAATTATCCTATTTCCACCATAAGAACACAATTTAAAATGGTTCCCATAAAGCTCCAGGCTGCACATTTTGCATAATGGAATCCTGCCTCAATTTCCAAATTGCATGGCTTTTACAAAAAATTTAAAAAAATGAATGATGAGGAGAGAAGGCAGACATGTACAATAAAATCCATCGGTAGAAAGGTTGAACCTTGTAATGCGGACACTTTCACAGAAGATATGTTTGTTGCTTTGCTATCACTTCAAAAGTCATCAGAATTAAGATCACTTATGAAGCAAAAAAAAAGGGACTGGGTCCGCATCTTATAAAAATATAATTTACCGAGCCACAGTCTCATGAAAGTTGAGAACCACTAGTTTAGAGTACACTCAAACCTTTTTTTATGCGGTGGATAGGGACCGCATAAAAGAAAACGCATAAAAAAAAATCACACCAAACTTCACGAGTAGCTATAAAATATAGTTTTCCCAACACAATTAAAAAGTATTTTTTTTATGCGGTGAATAGGGACCTCATAAAAAAAGTCTCGCGTAGAAAATAACTCAAAACCTTACGAAATAACTAGGAATTGCTTTTTTAAACGAAATCAAGACACGAGGCTTGGCAGCTACTTGGAATCTCGCCAAACCTTTTGGAATCTGATTTAGAAAATACACATGCGAATATTTTTAAATATTTTATTTACATATGTACTTATTTTACACATGCAAAACTTTTCAAAATGTATAACCATTATTCTTTGTAGTCTGTCAATACGCGAACTTTCTTGTGGTAAACTGGTTCAAAATCGCTTTCGTCACTTGAAGATACTACCACGCACTCGTTTAGAGTTGACTTTTTTTCAGTTACCATGTAGTCGGTGATCCGTTTTTGCGACGACTGTTGTTTCACTAGATGCTTGTATATGTCTCGGTAGCCAGATATACAAGATTGAAGCCCTTTTTGGAATTTTGAAGTTCTTTCAGAATTGGTATCGATTGCAAGAAAATGACATTCTAATTTATGGCAAAGTTGGAGTCCTGCATAGATTTTATCTGCTGTCATGTTCCAATTTGATTGAAATTTTCACATACCGCACAAAAGAAAATCGCACAAATAAAAAATCGCATAAAAAAAGACCGCACAACAACAGGTTTGAGTGTATTGTCATTGAAAGCTTCATTATGTTTGAGGTGGGATAGAAATCTCAAAAACTTTCATGCAAGCTTTGCAAACTGAACAGTTACAACCACAGGAAGTTCTTCTGCAAAACATTGGACATAATTCTGCTTTTATGTCTTAAAAGTATGATTATTTATAATTTTAATCTTTAAATTTGGATAAATATTTTTGATGCATTTCATTTGATTTTATCATTTTTATATTTTGTTTGTTATATTGTTTTGGTTCTTATAACAAAGAGTTCTTTTACAGACATCAAAACTTTATTGGCAAAGGAAAATCATGTTCGCAAACCCTTTCATCAGAATATAATTACTTATGGTGTAAGTTTCTTGTTTGAATTTATGTATTTCTAAATACTTTCACAGTAGTAAAATTTGTTTGGTACTTTTTTTTTCATTAGATTTTGAGTGACTGAATATTAAGTGTGTTTTATTTTCCTTTCAATGTATAGTATATGTATAGGGAAAATATTGTATGGGGTCAAATATTCAAATTAAAGTTTATTTACATGTTTTGGGTCTGCTTAAAAACTATTTTTAATATAACATATGTGTGTGTCTGCACAATGTTAAGATTTCTCCTATAAACTAACTGTTTTGAATAATCCGGGTTTTAAATAAATTAAAAAAAAAATCTTTTCATTCATTGCAGCTGCAGATGAATTTTTCATGTGTGTTCCAGACAGCTGTCACCACAGTAACCAGTGTTTAAAATGCAAAATTTAAATTTTGCAAATTTAAAATGTTTTGTTTTAATTTTTTTAATTTGGTATTACATTGCCATTATGAGTATTGTATTAAAAAATAGCAAAATTCTGCTGAAAACTCATTAGAATTTAATATTTTGAATTTTGCTTTTTGGGTAAAGTACTTTTTTTTTTTTTGGTATTATGAAGTCATGGTATTATGAAGAATCATAGTGCTGTTTTGTTTTCTCAATGTGAGGTGTTTTGAAATCAACTCAAAGTTTAATTCAAATTTTAATAATTTTGAATAGTAGACCTTAGTTTTAAAGATTATGCATTTTTAGTTTGAGCTAAGAAAGGCCTTATGTGGATAACATGTGCCCCACATACTTATGTAAGGTGTATTACACCTGTACAGCAAGTTATTTATTTTTCTTTTAAGTGGTCAAATCATAAGTGTTGTTTGGTTTTTGAGCATTCATTGTATGTTCTGATGCAGTTTTAATCAGAGGATCATCTTAGATCCAATGCACGGGTTGGAATTGGGATTGTAGGCATAGCAAGCTAAAAATTGTACTCTAGTTTTGATTGAAATATTTATATTTAGGTTTTCTGATGTCAATATTAAATGGTATTTAAATTGTCAAAATTGTTCATTTTGATGAGTTCAACATATCTGTTTAGAATAATCATTATTTCATATTGTGTGTTCAGTTGATGCGGTGTATAATTAATTTAGCATTTAATGTGGCGCATATTGCTTTTTGAATGTTTCAGCTAGATACATTTAAAATAATCATTGCACACAGAGTTTCTTTTTTTTTTCAAAATGCTTACAGGTATTTGGTCAATGTTGCTAAAATGGATCTTAATTTAAAGTGTTGCAGTGTTTTAAAAATAAAAATACTTCAACATTTTTTTAATGGAAGGATTTCTTTCATTTTTTACTTTCCCTACAATCATGGTAATGTATATAATAAGGAGGGTAATGTAATGGAAGTCGCGTTTTCAGTAGATCTACATGTTTCAGGCACACTAGAGCATGAATAAATTATTTTTAGCATTATGTCTGTGTAATATGTGTATATACTCTAGTTCATAAATTATCTGAGAAGGTTTTATATAATTTGGTAATTGACATTTATGGGTTAGGCTGGTAGAAAAAAGTAGAATTGCCATTTATTTTAAATGTCTCATAAAATTGTCAAAATCTGAAATAATTGACTATGTATGCTTAAATATATTGTTTTAATGCTTGTTTTATAAGTATATATATATATATTTTAATAACAAAATGAGTAAAACCAACCCCATAATTCTAGGATAAAGTACCTATGTCAGTTTCAGTTTTTTGAAATTTTTGTGAGCTGGCAAGATTTAAAAAAACATTGTCATCAAATGAAAAAGAAAATGTTTAAAAATTACAAATTGGATAAAATTTCAAGGAAGTATCTATTTTGTTAGTTTGTGCAATAAAACTTAAATCACTGCATTATGGAATACATGAAGAAAAGTCTGTAGAGAACATGTGCTGCTCACATCAGATTTTTTTTCTTTTCAAAGATACTATAAATTGTAAACCATATAGAGTTTATTTATTTAAACAGTCTGTAGGGGATAAAATTCAGTGAAACAATATTCTGAAAAAGATTTAGCTTTGATTACTGTTAATCAAATTAACTATTTTGAATATTAATGCATGATGGTGTAAAGTTACAAAATTTTGATATGTTATTTTTTCTAAAATAGAGGCATAGAGGTTTATCGATTTTGTTGCTAATTGTATCATTATTTAATAAATTGTCAGCTTGCTAGGGTTTAAATATTGTTTCTTTATTTTTTAGAAAACCATTCCTTCACCTGTTCGATTAAATGTCATGAAATCAACTGATAATCATCAAGTAACTAGTAAGTTTTTTAAATGCAATATTTCTGATTTATAGAAATAGTTGGTTCCATTTAATTACATACACTTTGTTCCACTTTATTGTATGTTATTAAGCGGATATACAAATTAATATTATTAATGTCCCCCTTGATTATATACTATAAAGATAATAAATATAAAATAATTATAACAATTAACAGAATAAATAGCAGTAATTTTTACTATAAACGTAATCCATTACTATCATTTATTATGTGAGCTTTTGAACTGCACAGGGAAGAACCGTAGGTTGCCAAGTTTAGTGATTTATTGCTTTTCCTCCCATGTCTTCCAATACTGTAATTGAAATTCAAGAGATTGGTGTCTCAAGTATTATAAAATTAACTGCAAATGTTATGCTATAAAACGGGTAACCGTATGGGGTATGCTTTTATTCCACAATATTTTATGCATAGAAGTGGGGTATGTGAATATCTGTTATCCAATTAAGTAGTGTTGATTGTATTACTTTTTATACGATTTATTACTATGTAGTTTCTTTCGAACTCCTCTAAAAGGCATATTTTTATCATTATGACCGTATCTTGCCCTTGCCAAATAATATCTTTTACTTTTTCAGTTTTTATTTCTTTGTTTCATGTAACCATCAAGGTAGAAGTCCACACTTCCTGATTCCACAGACAGATTCTTAACATTCCTTTTCCCCCTTTCTCTCAAAACACATTGATGTCCAGGGGTGTTCTTGTGATTAGGAAAAAATGCAAATTTTATGGTAACTGTATTGTATGAAGAATGTGGTAGGATGATGGATATTTCACCACTCAAATTGGTTTCCTAGTGGAATGCAAAGTGTGCGACTAATCATTGTTATGTCATGTTGCAAAGGAACACATTGTTGGGTGTTTCCTAAATGTCATTATGCCCTGAGGCAATGAACATAAAATTAGAGGTGTTGTAGATAGCAAATTAAATTTTTACTAAAAGCATTGGATGTTACATGTTTTACAGGCAGTAATATAATCATAGCTTAATTTTCATAATTTTTATAATTTTAGCATTCATTTTCATACTGACAAGCCATTCTGTGGTGCAGAAATGAATATGAACTAAGCAGTTAAAATCATTAAGCAGCAGACACATCAAAATATAATGCTTTTCAAAGGTTGAGTTGCTGTCTCTTTATATTGATGTATTCAGCTGAGGAAGGGTCCTAATTCACATTGTTGAATTTATGATTCAGAGCAGGGTTGGGCTTTTGACATGACATTGGTTTAATTCGTGTTTTAATCGAATAAACCCGTCAAAAATCCAAAATCTGCAAACAAAAGAGGAATTTGATTTAAAAACAATAAAACCACCATGTCAATCATTATAAGATTGATCACCCATATATATTTGAACATTATTATAAAAAAAAAATGTCAGTAATTTTAAAACATTATCCTTACAACAATACAAGTACATAAATACCTTTAAAATATTGCAATACTAGCAACAATTAAAAATAATTTTTCATTTATTTGAATTTAAATATCAAGGTATTCGGATTTTTTTTTGAATTAAAAACAATATTTATAACTTTTCTGAAGTTTTATTATTACATTTTAGAGATAGCACAATTTGTTTTTAATATTCGAGTTCATTACACCCACTTAGCATTTGATAACAGATAACGAGTTTAGAAGTTCTAAACGATTTCGCAGTTTTGAATGGATGATTTCAAAATTTGAAAATATTCTTTCTATAGAAGCCGAACTAGCAGGTTGGGATATCAGCATTATTGCTAGTTCAGCTAATTTAAATTGCGCTTGTACTGAAGTTGTAATTTTGCACTTGTACTGAAGTAAGATGTTGGGAATGGGCTTTCTTGGACTTCAAGTGTAATCAGAAGTGGTAAACAGCCTTCAATTTTTTCTGTAGTATATAAACAAACAGTTTCCATTTGGCTCTAAGTCTTTACCCATATATTTCGAATGCATGATGTAAGCGAGGAAATGGATTGGCATTAATGCCTGTTCTAGTCTTTTCTGAACAATTTTAATGTGTGGTTGCAGAGAATCTTCTTTCATAAGACATAGCCAAATGTGGCAAGCATCGGCCAGTGTTGCTGTATCTCTTTATAGTATATAGGCCTACATTTTAGGTGGTAAAAATATTTTTTCTTCCAAAACTTTACTTCCAAGGGGCTATCTATCCATTTTTTTTTACCAATATAATAAAAATAACAATAAATTTATTTAAATCAACTAAATATACAATTTACAAATAGAGTTGCTGACTTTCAATTATTATATATTGTTTTATTAATTCCCCCCTCTCCCCTTTAAAAATACAAGGGACCTGAAAGTAAAACTTTGTACAGGGTACATGAAAACTAGTTACGGTACTAATTGAGGGTGACAGGATTTTGATTGGCAATATTGCTTGTTTCGTTCTCACTTGACAGTTTTTGACATTCAGGTTTTTGACGTGATGGTTAAAACCATGGATTAAACCGGATAAAACCCTCCTGCATCAAAAAACCTGGCAACCCTGATTCAGAGTTGTAATAAAAACGTGATCACAAAATGCTGCTTAGATTGCACTGATGGATGTTCATCATGTGGTTCCATTTTACACTAAGCAGCTAAACAATCTTTCAGTAAGCAGCTTGCCATTAAGTTATATGGTAGTGGACTAACTTGAGCATGTCAATACTAGTGGTTGCAGCTAGAGTTGGATGGGTTGGATCAAATTCTGTTTTCCTCAGTAGGATATTTTAAATAATAATTGTTTTAAAAAATGCACTATTTTATACCCCCGTTAAGTTTTAAAAAATCCAGCTTATATAAAATCATGTCAGAAATAAAAAAAAAATCTAAGAGATTTTTTAAAAAGGACATAAAGTGGCTTAGAAACCAGAAATACCACAAAGTAATTAAAAACATTAACCACCACCTAAAATAACTATGGTTGATCATTGACTCCCCTTAATAACTAATTATCCTTTAAATTTAAAATTAAATTAGCCTTCATTTTGCTTTCTGTTATGAGCATTTTATTTTATTTTATTTTAGCAAGTACAGTGCATTTCCCCTCCACCCTGTGTTAAATTATAAAAAAAAGAATAAATGAAAGGGTACCAAATTACCAAAAGCAGCAAATTTACAAGCAACAGTAAAAAGTAACTGGGAATTGAACTCGAAATATTGACAGATATTCTAACCATTCTAGTGACAGATCACTCAAATGCAAGGAATGTTCTCTAAGGCATTCATCATGTATGTTCTCCTTATCTGTAAATGCACCATAATTGCCGAGTAAGTAATATACAAGAATCAGTTTCCAAAGCTGGAGCATGAAATATTCCAGCACTTCTACAGCTGTAATAAAACAAAATATTTATACGACATGGTATTACCTTTTATTGCCTGAGGTTGAAAATTAGAAGCAAAGTTGATCATTATTTTTATTTATCACTATAAAGAATTGAAAAGTATAAGGATAAACTTTTTGGATGCATGCTTGTTTGGTTTTTTTGCAAGTTCAATGTTTCCTTTTGGGAACAACTTTAAATATCTCTTTGCCACATACAGAAACTTATAAAATTCAGAAAAATTCCAAGATTTGCATAAGTTAGTATTTTTGACACATCAGATGTGAATATTGTTATTTTTGGCATGTTTTATAGCAAATATTATAATTCTTCCAAGAAACTTCTTAAAAAACCAAAAATTTGATATTTTTTTAATGATTAAATATTGATCAATAATAAAAAAAAAAAAATTAGAAAAATGCTACATACCTTATATTTAATATAAAAAATATAATTGTTAATAATCATTTACAGTATTAGTATATTTGTTTCAATCTTAATTTTATTTTTAGTGAGCACTGATTTAAAACAGAATTGAAGTATTTTACTTTAATTCTGTTAGTTTTAATTGTCAATCTGTGCTAATGAATTTGAGTGTGCATTTTTTTGGATTTACTATTGAGATGGCTTATGAAATATCCCTTCTTGGTTTTGGTTAAAAATGTGCTACTGTTTATTTAGTGACTTTTTGTCAGTTCTTTGAAAATCTAATTACTGGAACTTCAATAAAAATTTCATTTTATTGTTTATTTTAAATTCTCATTTCCTGTTACTTTAATTCCAATAGCTATTATTGTTTGAAGTCTCATAACTCATTAGACAAGGATGGACAAATCCTGTCTATTCCATGTTAAAATTTTGTTTTTCTACAAATTTTATATTGGTGAATCCATAAAATACATGTGAGTTTTAAATCTTTCACTTTGTCATGATCACAATCCAAAATTTATCACTTCATCACTTATACGCACAATATCTTGTTCCAAAAGAAACAAGGCATGTGGTCTGTGAAACTGAACAAAAGATAATTTCTCTTAATGGTTAGTCTCAGATCTATATGGCTATATATCTGATAATTCTCAATTTTGTGTCTGAGCTTTAAATAAATAATAAGAAATTGGATAGATTATTTTACAATATTTGTTTAGAATACATATTTTTCAGCAACAAAGTATTTTTTTAATAATATTTAAATGTACTATCCTTCATAAAAATGCAAATTTGTCATTTCTGTCACTGTCCCTCCAGTGATGAGTTGAGTTTTAATCTCCTAATTACATCAGTAAAAATCATAATGGATATAAATTGGTAACGCTTAAGAAATTAGGATATTAACTTGAAAAAACACATTTAAAAGAAACATTCATTGAAAACAGTTTGAAATAAAATTGAAGAAAGTTTTTGTTTTTAATGCCATGAGAATGTTCCTATAATCTAATACTAATAGTCCTATTTGTACTACCAATATAAGATGTTTAGTTGTTATCTTAGTTTAAAGTATTATATTTATATGTTAGCTGGGTTTAAAGTATTATATTTATATGTTAGCTGGGTTTAAAGTATTATATTTGCATTTATCAGTACAGATGCGACTGAAAATGCAAATAATAGTGGAATAAGTAGGTTTAAAATTAAATTCATGACAGAACTGAACCAAAGGGCAAAAAATGTTTAAAATATATGGATCAAAATCTTTTGAATTTTGGCACTTGAAATTATTTAGGCCATTATCTGTATTTTTATTTCCTGTATTGTGCAATATAAACATTTAAAGTTTTTTTAATCTGTACTTAGTTCAGACTTTCTTTAATATTGATTACTTAAAATTTAAAATAATTAATACTAAAATAGCCTACTTGGTTGCATTTTTAAAGTAAGCCCTGAAAAGGTATTCATACTTTCTTTTAATATTGATTATTTAAAATTTAAAACTTAAACTGCATATTTTAATTTTAGGTTGACCGTGAGTTCACTGATCAACATGTAAATATGCAAGATGGGAGCTCTTTGCATTTATGAAAATGTATTGATGTTAAAATACGGAACAAATTTGCTAACAAAGTTTTTTACACTATTTATTTTAGAATTTGGATAAAATTTTTTAAAAACATAAAAGTACTTAATTGTGAAAAATATTTCTGTTGTATTTATCAGGTCCTTACATTATGAGGTTCTTCGAGCTTATTATTATGTTGTAATATTATTGTTTTATTGGTACTTCGTTTTGTACAATATTAATTCATATATGTAATTGTTTTGAAATTTTATATTGAAATTTATGAATCATGTCTGTGATTAAGTTTAATTTAATTGAATTTGTTGTATATAAATACAAACATTGATTTTGATTAAATATCTATGGTATATTTCATAATTCATATATTTCATCTCTGATATAGTATTCAGTTTAAAAATGTTAGGTTAGGGCATAGGTTCCCAACCTTTTTTGGGTCAAAACCCACCTTTTCAAATAGTTATTTAATCAGTGCCCCCCTTACAAAAACAAAAGACAGATTTTTTTAATTTATTTATTATAAAAATTTAACGATACTGGTGTCTTGTTCAAAGTAGAATAAACAAAAACTATTATCAAAAATGCAACTATATAATACTATTAGTGAGAGGACTGAACTTGGTGTGATGACTCTAATTTATCAATATTTGGTGCCATTTTTGTCATCAGCAGTCTTAAGTCCCACTAATAAAAAACCTAAAAGAACATATCTACGTCAGATACTTGTAGGTGGCAAATAAAAAATCGATCGACATTTAACACAAAAATTAAAATAACCATGATTAATTAGGACTATTAATTAGAAATCAAACCCAGACCTTTGACAAAGTAAAACTCGATTGTTTATTGATCCACATAGATTCATTCGTACAATCATTCAAAGTGAACTTTGTGAGGTATTTTGTGGTGAAACTAAATTGAAACAAACATAAATATTAGTTTCGACAGAGAATTGAACCCAAGCCATAATATAAAGTATACAACATAAGTTATCCTTTTATTGTGATCTCTGTTTAGACACCGCAATGAACTTTAGTTTTACAATTTTTCTGAAGGAGTACCGAAACAAACTGGTATTGTTTAAAAAATGTTCACTCTATTTATACTAATGTTCAATGAACCCATCAGAATGTGCAATAGATTTGGTGCTTTGTATATGAGTTAATCTTGTTAGGACTTGCATGATTCAAAAATACATGACTTGCTCAAACTTGTAAAATGTCATTGTGTACAGGCTAGTACAAACATCTTTACCTAAGAAGTAGGTAAGCGTTGGTTCAAATATGCATTTAGGATTGATTAATAAGGCATTTCAGAATGTTCTTACGAGTATAGCCCAAGGGGGGGCAGTGGCTAGTCCTCAACGCGCCTCTATTATTTCTTGGATCAACAATGCTCCCTTAGATCTTCTCAGCACCCACCAATGGGTGGTATCGCCCCGTTGGGAACCACCGGGTTGGGTTAGAGAATAAAATTATTTTAAAAGTTTATCAATATAAATGAACAATGTACACATTCAATTATAATGGCTTTATTTGATTGAAAAATAATATATTAAAATGAATCAGCATATTATAAATAATATATTAAAATGCGTGTAATAATATAGTATTTGTATAACTATTTTTGAAATATTTATACATGGCCACCACCCTATTTGGATGATTGTTGATGATTGGCATAATTGGAAAAATAGGGTGTTAATTGAAGTAATGTAAATATGCGCTAACAAAAATAAAGGAAATAATATTCTAATAAAGGGTATCCCTTAAAAATTTATATGCACTGTGAATGATTATATATTCAGTATTTATTAAGGTATATCTGAGATTAAAACTTCAAATTAAAGAGGACAGATGTAGAATTTTTTTTTTAGTTATCACATGCACTCAAATTAATGACTGTTCTGGTCCAGGCACTGTTGATGATGTGGAACAATGGAATTGCAAACATGACAGATTATTTGGTATTTGAGCTCATTCTCTTTTAATGGCTGCTCTCAATTCATTTACCATTGTTGAGTTTTTGCAATATACTTTATCCTTGATGAGGCTGCATGAAAAATTTCATTGACATGAGGTCTGGGGGGGGGGGATGTTTCCTCTAATCTGTATGGCAAGTTTTCATCAAGATAGAGCCTCACATCATGATAGTAGTGAGGAGGTACACCATCTTGTAGGAAATAAAAGTCTTTATTCCTCCCGTCATGGCAAATTACTTCAAAGTATAAACATTTTTTTTTGATATCCTGTATTGTGTGTGTACAACCCCCCCCCCCCCCTCACTATTTTTTCCCAGTTTCTATGGTTGTAACAAAGTATTGTAAGTAAATTTCCTCTTAAAATAAGAAAAAATATCATAATTTTTTAGTTTTTGCATGAACATTTTTAATAACTTTCACAAGTATAATGAAATTCTAATGACATGAAAAAGCAAAGCATCGAAATTTAGATGAAGTATGCCTAATTGTAAAAAGGCTAATAAGCAGCAGTGAAAAGCAACAGGTGGTAAGCGAACCTTGGTATACATTATATTATGTTTGTACGGGAAAGAGAAATCTGTGAGATGTAGTTTGATGTAAAATTGTGCTTTTTATCTGATATGTGTTTTTAAATTTTGCTAAAACTCATTAATAATTAAAAGAAACATTATTTTACCCAGTAGTTCTAGGTTCCTGGTTTTGGTATAATATTTCTTATAGGAGAGGAAATAATATTGTTTATAACTCTTTAATAGTGAAACTGTATGCCACCTGTGTGGAAATAACACAGAAAATAGTGCTGGGACACTTGCGACCAGTTCAAGTATAAATTGATGTTTTTCTTTTTAAATGATAATGTTTTTTTCATATGATGGGATGAAGAATTTGATTCTGATAGAATATTTGTTAATATTGTTTTTGTCTTTCTAAGTGTATTAATGTACCCTGATTTGTTATAACTTATTTGTGCCCATGACTGTGATCTCTGTTTTATTGTCTGTAATTATAATTCTATTGCTTATATGTAATGGTGAACTTTATTAATAGAAATATAGTAATAGGACACAGGCCACCAACCTTATGCTCTCTGGCTACAAAGCATTTCTGGAATAGCTCCTAAGTGTTTACAGAAAAGCATTGTCAGAATGTTGGATAAAAAAATATTTATATTTATGCATTTTATATTTTATTTTGATTGAATATTATTGTATTAAATCTAAAAATAATATATATTTTGTTTGTTGCAAGCTGCCATTTGTTACACTATATGTTCCTTTTAAATTAGCCACAATTTCAGAATTGCCCTGCCTTGTTACAAGGTTGCCACTTGCCCCAAATTCCATAAAAAGGTCCCATATACTGGATAGAGAGCATCTGGGATGCAAAATGTTTCTAGATTTCCCCAAAATGTCCTAAATGTGTCTTTAGAATTTCTGTTGATAACTTTTGAAGGCAATATTTGGAGCAGTTTTTGAGTAATCAAATTGGTCTGGTTGATTGGTAACTGGTTAACCAAGCATTCCATGACCTTATTTTGAAAAATTGGAGAAATTTTAATAATAAAAGGTGTTTTGGATAGCAAACAAATGTTCTAGATTTCCCCAAAATATCCTGACTGTGCCTTTAAAATTGTTTTTGATAAATTTTGAAGATAATTTTTTGATTAGTTTTTGAGTAATCATATTCGGATGACCTGTAATCTAACTAGATCTGATTGATAGGTACTTTGTAAATTGGGCAATCAGTTGCTGTATTTTGAAAAAATTAGAAAAAGCTTTAATACTAAAAGCTTTTCAGAATGGGAAAGTGGAAAGAAGCATAGTAGTTCGTGTTAGTGTAGAATCAGAATTTATAAATTATTATTTCATCAAATTTAAAACCCCCCTTTTTTTAACATCTGTTTTGTAGCAAACCAACACTTACCTTTGCATCCAGTTAACCAGACAATTGGTTAACTGAATTTTTAAAATTTACAATTTTTATGTATTGGGCTGCCATGCACAGTCCTTAAAGTTACTGTGTATAGGTGTGTGTCTGTGTGTGCTGTACTACAACTTTGTGATTCATGGTTAGATAGTACTGCCATTGACACAATCAAGTGGCAGGCTTCAAAATGATTTATATTATAAAATTAATCTTCTTGAATTTTAATTTTAGTTAAGTGGCAACCCCACTTTATCAGTACTTTTTATAGTTGTATAGTTGTAACATTTAAGTTAATCATAAAAGATCTTGATTGCATATGATTGGAAAAGTTTAATGTGCTGTCTGAAATGAACAGAACATATCGTACAAGATTTCTACAGTCCTTAGAAAGTCTTTATTTTTCATTTTTAAGGGCACTTAAAAATTCTTATTTTTCATCAAAAGTCCTAAAAGTACTTATTTTTTCACATAAAGGTAATTTTTACCTTGTGATAAAATAACGATTTCGGCAAATATAGGAATACAACTCCTCCCATGGAAAAATAACATTTTCAGATAAAATAGGAATTTAAAACAAGGACAATTGCTAAAATAAAGCAAATGATTGACAACTACTGATTTGCCATGTGTATATCACTCTAACCTAATATTTCATATTTAGTTTTGTTGTATAAAATCTTGTTTGAACCATGTTAAAATATGCATGTATAAATGCATTTTGGGTCCTTAAAAATCCTTTTATTTAGTTAAGCTTTGAATGCAAAATTCCAATTCATGAAGCACTATTTGGTTCTTGTGATTGTTTCACTAATTCTTGAAATCATCTGCCATCATAAAAAGGTTGGTGACATTCTGTTACTAGGTATCAGTTCCTGCATTGATTTCATATGCCCAATGATAGGAATTTTTTAAAACCAGAAATATCACCTTACTTACCTCACTAAGCTCAGGAATAGTTTAGTTTTATTTTTCGTTTTGTATTATTAATTGCACTAGAATTCATAGCATGCAATTAAAACTGCACATAATATTGATTTCATTTCATTTATCTGTTTTTTGAATAGAATATTTTGCCATATTTTGGTTATAGTTTTTAGACTATGTATTCTATACATGAAATATTTTTTCTGCATTTTTAGTGATAACTTTAAAAAAAACATTCTACAAATAATAGTTCTTGCATATTTATTCAAATTTCTTAATTTTGTTGTAAATGTATTGAAGATGAAAATTAAGATGTGAGTTTTCAATAGACTTAGATCATTCATTAGATCAGAATCATTGAACAGTGAAAAAAAAAATTGTAAACAAATGTCAAGTTTCCACATACAGTTTGTAGCAAGTATTAAAATAGTGAAGGCTAGAGCTGCAGATTAGCACTCACCACACGCCAATTGGCAAATAACTTTTATAATATGGCTGGCAAAAAAATGCACAGCACTCAACAGAATTGGTGAGTATAATATTTTGTAAAGTATCTGGTGCAAGTTGATTTGTATTGGAGTCCCCATCCATTAGCAAACCTTGAAAATGGAACTCAAATATAAAAAGTCAACATTCAACAACAAAGTCGAAAAATGTTTGACTTCGTCCATTCGATTGTGGATAATTTTAAGAACATACTATTGCTGCATGTATGTGGAAACTTATAATATAATGGAATGAAGTTGGAATATTTTCAGTCTTGGCCAGGTGTCCTAACTTGCACCCATGTTTGTAACCAGTCAAGTATGATAGTAGGTAAAGCCAAATATATCACCTGCTTTAAATTGTTTGATTCTCCCCATTCACTGTGTTTTATAAAATTTGCGTATATGTGGATAAAATTCCTTTAACAAAGATGCCAATTACAGAAATGTTTCTTCTATGCCAGCATCCTAAAACTCAATATTCATTTTTTCTTTCTAGCACTTATGTACTTTGTCATAAAAATCCAATATTAATGTTTAATGCAAATATCAAATTTTTATTATTTGCTACTAAATTCCGTCTTGTATTAGTGATTGTTAATTTTATTCACTGAACATATTAATGGTGGAAAAGAGTTTGAATTGGAAGTTATCACAAACAATTTAAAATATTGCAGAGAACTTGTGTACTAAGCCTAATCAACATTCAAACCATAGATCTCCATCCGTAGATAGTAACCAATTTATTTATAGAGCAATGATGATAGACTTCACCTTATAGTGGTAATGAACAACACCCTACAGTATTTATTAAAAAACACACATATGAATATATAAATATGTATCTGCAAAATATTTTTTTTTTAAATGAAAATAGGCACTTTGCAGATTAAATAGATTCATTAAAAATGCAATCTTAAATCTGAAATTAAAGACTATCCCAAAACACAATTTTAATATGCTTTAACTAAAACACAACATAATCGAGTCAGTTTTAGAAGAAATCCATAATTGAAATGTAAGGACAGTACCCTTATTATATGTAAATGTTAAAAATAATTTTTTTTTTAGAAAAATCAGATAATTATGTACATGCAATAATAAATACTTTTTAAATATATGCCCACAAGTAAATAGTTTTTAATGTTTTAGTGAGTAGCATAATGTATGTACACATTATGCATTTCAATAAGTAACAGAAAAGGTTTAATTCATGGTGAAACATTTGACTAATGAAAATATCTTGACTGGTAACTTTTTGGGACTTAATTAATGGCTACTGGTCAGTAACCTTAATTTTTATCTGCAGCTTTAGTGAAGGCTATTTTACATGCATTTGTAAACCAACTTTTTTATCAAGAGGTTTTGAATTTTTCCATAAATTTATTTTCTGTAAACTTTTTTTTTTGCATTTATTTTGTTATATTGTTTTATTGAATGTTGTCATTTAAATTATCTGGAAAAATGTCTGTTGCAAGGTTATTATTTAATTTTTTGTCTTGTATGCATTTATAGCTATTTAAAGTTTCCTAACTGTTTGTTATGTTGAACTTTCTTTTATATTTTTAATCACACTTTAGAACTTGCAGTCTGTTTTCAAAAGTCAAAGTCTTCCCTTTATGTTATAAGGCTTTTGTTGTGTTTTTATTGTTTGATAAAAATAATAGTTTAACTGAATATATGTGTTTGTAAGAGAAACATTTATGTAAAAATGTAGTGTTAATGGTTTTGTGAAATTTGTAAAAGTCTCAAATTGTGAAAATTAACTTTGCTTATGGTGAAAAAATTTTCAGTGATTCCCAGCTCTTATGACCTCATTAGTGTCTGAAGGATTTGACGTCAAACTATTATACACCCAGGGCTCATGCTAAGCAGTATCACATCGCAATTTGACTCAATATTGTCTTTTTGCGAATTGATTAGGAAAATGTATAACAAAATTTCTATTTAAACAAAAAAATCTGCCCTCCCTCTCCCTCAATTTTCTTCCTTTTTTTTTGAAATATCAATTGAAAATCTTATTACTTCCATTGATACTTCCATTTATCTTCCCAAAAAGCTACGACTACAGTTAGTTTCAGATCTTGTTTATATAACTCTTTCACAGCATCCATGAGTTAGTTACTTACCAGAAATCCTATTCTGCTTCTGTGTATTGGCTGCTTCTCTGGAATGATGATTCTAATGCATTTTTGCACCTTTGAGAGCATATGTCTCCATAAGCACTAGGTTGCAAACCCAGACCACTCAACTGATCCAAAGGGTTTGTAGCAGCTGTTTGAATGGCTGGTGTAAGCACTAGATGTGAGACCTTTTAATTTACTGGAATATTGGTAACTTTGCCATTTTTTACTTTAAATAAGTCATAGAACATGTTTAACTAAAATAATGTTATGAAAATTAACTAGTTTATGGTAAGTATTTTTAATTAGTGTTTCCTTATAATTTTTTGTTAATTTGAAAGTTGCTATTTAGACCTTTATAATAGCTAATCAACTTTGTTTGATTAGCAGTTTTGCAAATCATTTTCAAATCATTATGGAGAACTCTGTACACACCTTACATCAAATTCATATTGTCTCAATTTTGTAAATTGAGGTTCTTTTCCTGAAATCATCCTTTGCTAAGAATTTTTTCCCCCTTCATAATAGGCATCTTGTTTTCTGTGGGTTTTAATGTTTTTATTTAAATAAGATAAATCTGTAATGTTTTAAGGAATACACATGTGCAGTCTATTTTCTCCTTTCAGCTTTTATATAAGATTGGCTGTAAATGTAATGAAACTAGAGAGGTCTTAAGAGCAGGGAAGTGAATATTAGAGTGTATTGTATATAAAGTGTATTAATAGAAATAATGAATTGAATTATGGCAAAAAAATTAGTTAGATACACTTGCAATTTTTAATTGGTGCTCTTATTAAAAGTAGAGGTAAGCCAAATGCCTTTTTTGTAGAATGTCCAATACCAAATATAGAATATTTTTAAATATTTGATCTGAAATACTTCCAAATGAAGAGATCCAAAATGAAATGTTTTGAAATAATTAATCAATTAATCATTTTAATTTGATTTGGTATAAATGAAATAAAAAATAAAATATAGTTATTAATCTATTTGAAATCAGCCATTTTATGAAATAAATAGAAATGCATTCTGAGAGTTATTTCTGCAAATTACTTATTAATAATTTTACTCCTGATTCAGTTGAATTTTCTTAATGCATATATATTTGGTTCTGTTGAATTATTCTGAAGATTAGAGTAGTTAAAAGATCTGACATATTTTCTTTGTAATTTTTACACTAGCTGTATGATATATGATAGTAACAATTAGTCTCAAATTTTAACATTTTTTTTTTGCAATATTTATATCAGATAACATATATACACAAATTTTTTATTTTGTTTTGAAAATTGAATACATTGAAATGAAACCCTGATTTATGTTTCATGTTGTTCAGTGGAAAATAAGAATATACATTAAAAATAAAAGCATATGCATGATTAAGTAAAGCATGTGAATTTGCCACGCAAACATTAATGAAGTGGTTCACAATGTAAAATGCAATAAAGATGAAAAAGCATAGCAAATAAAGATAGATAAGCATATGTAGATTTTGAAAATCATTTTGATTTTCTTCTTCAGTGTGACAAGTCTGGACCCGAATGCCCAATTAAGTGCAAAACTATGTCAAACTGAAAAGGAGTATATAAGAGATCTCAATATAGTAATGCTGCCTAGTGTGACGAAAGGTAAATAAAATTAGAAAAGACAGGGAAATATGAATATGAGATGCAAACAAGAAAAAATAAAATCTTGGGATTAATGAATGAAGTCTTGCTCTTATTTTGGCATTCAGGTTCATTCTTGTTGCACTGAAGAAATGCCAAGAGATCTTGATTGCCTGACCTGCATGTACCAGTTTAAACTCAAAGTCCGGACTTGTGATGACACTGCAGTGCAGCCTCAGCTGCATCACTTGTCATCTCACATTTTATTAACCCTGTGATTGCAGATTTAGATTATGGCTATGATGAGCCCCACGAACTTCACACTTGGAACCCAACTTCTTTTTAGAGAGCTTGCTTCCAGTAAATTTTTTCCTTCACTACAGTCTATCCCTTTTGTTTTGTCTCTCTCTGAATTTGTCATCAACCGTCTAGGGTATAGAATGACTACTTCTTAAGCCACTTGCATCTGCTTATCCATAACCAGCATCCAAACTCAAAGGAATGCTAAGATCCTAATTATTATTAAAAAATTTATGCACATTACCTACTATCTTCAATGTGGAGATATGTGAGTTTTTTCATAGGTGCCCCAAAAGGAAAATGCCTTGGACCGAAGAAAGAAATCTAAACGATTTCTGAAATGTACATATGTTTATCTTCATTTGCACTGTATTTTACATTGGGATATATGCATGATTGCTATGTGTTTTAAACATATTAAATAATGAACAAAAAATACAGTATCTTTAACTACATTATTGATGCTTAGTTTGTAAAAAAAATTCGGCTTCTTTCTATTTTTTGCAATTGGTTTGAATAAAGTGTTTTTAACAGAAAGGCTTTGTAAATGTTTTTGTAAGAAATTGTGATCAAAGAATACATTTTTACTAGTTTAAATCAGTTTATCTGCTATAAATGCTAACATAATTTTCAAAACTTTGTCATCATTAGTACCTTTTCCCAATAAACATTCCCATGTTATGAAACATTTGGATCTTTTATGCAGGACCATTTGCAACACTTGAAGCATACTTTTCAAAGTCAGTTGAAAACTATTAAAGTTATTTTTCTTGCTGATGTGGGAGGAGAAATAACCAACTTAAGTAGATTTTTTGTGATTGGAAACCGTGAAATATAGAAATCTGTTTTAGCACCAAAAATTTGATGTTTTGTGATGTTGAAAAAAAATTGAGATTGGTAAAAAGTATTAAATGAGAAAAACATTGTTATAAGGAGGACTCAAATACCGATGACCTAAAAATGTCTAAAAGTATGACTATTCAATGATAAAAAATGCCCTTAAAAGATGAAATTATGCCCATAAAAGAGATGAAGAAATGTCTTTGAAAAATATACAAATGCCCTTAAGATTTAAGGAAAAATCCCCCTTAAACAGTTTGTATTATGCTTCTTCAAAATTATAAATTAATAAATTTTTAATCTTAGACAATTTATAGACTAGAATTTTGTTTTTTCTTTATGAAAATAACTCTTAGAAAAGAAAAAAAAATAAATACCTGCTATAAATGAATTTTAAAAACCTGTACTCTAATTACTTTCCAGTACATCAGAATTTCATTGTGCAGTTAGATATTTTTTGGAATTTCATAGTTAGTTTTCTTAAATCGTAAGATTTTACAGGTTTACATTTGCCTACATTTTAAAATGACTCCACTTTTGACTTCCCTTTTACTCCCCTTTTCAAATAAAAAATGGTATTTTATCAGAAGTCCTGGGGTGTCCATGAGAAAGATTGCATCCTAAAAGGCAGAACCAGTTGTAACTTGTTCTCCCAGTGTAGTACTTAAAGGGTGTCAGCAGCAGTACAAGGTGATAAGAATCTCTGAATATGCATTCTGTTTTTCACTACCCTCCCCACAGCTTCTTCAAAAGTGGACAATGGGAATTTTCTTCCCCCAAAACTGGATGCCACTATCTTGTGAGTGCACAACACACATTGTTTTAAACCAAATTGCCACAAGAGCTTTTGAAGGTATTTTGTTTTGTTCATGTGGCAAGTTTCTTAGTTTGCAACTTAAAAATATAATTATTATGAAAATTTAATTTTCTATAAAAATATAGCTGAAAAATGACCTATAACAACAACAACAAAAAAAAATGCTTCCAAGATATTAAAAAATATGACCCCAAACCTAAATAACCCCCCTCTGAAAAATGCCTTATAAGAGAAAAGAAAAAAAAAGGCCTGAAAATACAAATCTCATCAAAATACAGAACCTAAGAAATTCAAAATCAGGGTTTCTCTGTATATCAAATCACTTACTATTAAATGATATTCACTCATCTCTAATTTAAAGTAAATAGGCACAGATGTTCATAACATGACTTTTTGTTTATTAAAGTGCAAGTAGTATGTAAAACGTCATTTTTTACTTAAACTGTACATTAAATGATATTTGTTTTTAAATGTGGAATATTCATTGTCTGGAGGAAAAGAAAAGTGATCTGTGGAATTATCCATATTGTGAACTATTCCCATTGTTGATCTGCAACTACAAAGTAAATGATGTTACATCATTGAGTGAGTAGAATTAAATATGTCACTTTATAAGTTGGTAGCTGTATCAGTTTACTGTGTAAATGTTTTTTGCACCTTGAGTATCAAATTTATGTATTTAATAATTTCCAATAAAATTGTAATGACTTAAGTGTTTGTATCATCTGAATTTAGTGTTACTTAACCCCTCTCTCTCTGTAATATATATGTATATATGTATGTATAATGCAATGGATAGAAAACAAAGAAATTGTAAAATCTTTAGGAGGTGTATACAATTCTTTGCCAAATAAGTTTCTTTCACTAAATAATCTAATTACATTGAAAGGAAAAGTTAATTTGCACTCCGAAGAACTTTGCCATAAATACGAAAATGAATAAATGAAAAAGATTTAACCAAAAGAATGATGAATGACCTAGACCTAATACCCATATTGTGCCTGTAACTGTAAGGGAAGCTATATTATCAATCTTTGTCATATATATATATATTAAGAAATGAATTACTAATAGTGAGCAATTAATGAATAAACACTATAATCAATGAGTTATCCTAAAATAGATATAACATGGCTATTACAGAATAAAATAATAGCATTAGGCCTAATATGATTCATGCCGTTAACAGTTTGTAAACTATAAGACTGTAACTTAGTTATGGTTCTCTGAAGTTATATTAACTTCCTACCATACTAATGTTTTACTAATGAATAGCAAGGTAAAGTGTGCCTAATTGATTAACACTTTTCTTTTACATCTTTTCCTTTCAAAGTCCTCATTTTGTTTTGGAGCCAAATTGAAGAGGGTTAATAGGAAAGTTGTTTTTAAGTATCTGAATAACTTTGTAAGGCCCAAGAATTACATATTAGATCTATTTATTAAAGTGATCATGCTCGATCGAATAAAAGTGATTGTAGCACCCCTAGTGAGGAATTGAAGTTAGGAACACAAACTGAGCAACAAAGTGATGGTCAACTCAAAAGAGTTAAAATTAGAGCAGTATTGATTAATAATTGGAAGATTTATTAAATTTGTTTTTTTAACACTTTACAACATAGTTGAAAAGTGTTTATGACTTTGTTCATTCATTCTGTCTGTCTGTCAGCACGATAACTGTCATAAAAATGACATTATCAAAATGAAATTGTATGTTGTTCAGACAGTCTGTGGGACCTATGGGAATATAAATGAATAATATCACCCAATTAGTTTTGGATTGAACCTGGGTTGAAAAAATGAAATACAAACCCTATGGGATCTAATTTTTCAAACATTTTTTAAGTGAATTTAAAATTCACAAATTGCTTCGAAAGTTTAAGGAAATATTCAAATTATTCCATAAATATATAAAAAATTTTTTAGAAAAATATATGCTGTAGTTTTTTAAATAAAAATTAAAATAATAATTACACCCATTATATGAAGAGATCACGTGACCGACTTCAAAATAAAATATGGCATCCATCTTGTGTCAAAATCGTGATTTTTAAAATTCTTTTTAATTTATATTTAGGGTTGTATTTGTCCTAAAACATCTTTATTTTTGCTTAATTTCTGTGCATATATATTGTAAAACAGCGCAATTACAGTATATTTGAGTTTAAATGATCAATGCTATCCATCTTGTGTCAAAATCGCGATTTTTAAAGTTCTTTTTAATGTATATTTAATGTTGTGTGCATCCTAAAACCGCTTTATTTTTGCTCAAATTTTGTGCATCAGTGTTCTGAAATAACGCAATTACAATATATTTGAGTTTAAATGATCATCCAACTTTGATTATTTCTACAACGAAGCCTAATTTTCACTTTACAACATAGTTGAAAAGTGTTTATTATGACTTTGTTCATTCTGTCTGTCTGTCTGTCTGTCTGTCCGTCCGTTAGCAAGATAACTGCCGTAAAAATGACTTTATCGAAATGAAACTTTAATATGTTGTTCAGACGGTCTGTGGGACCTATGCGAATATAAATGAATAATATCGCCCAATTAGTTTTGGATTGAACCCGGGTTGAAAAAATGAAATACATTTAAGCCTATGAGACCTAATTTTTCAAACATTTTTTTAAGCAAATTTAAAATTCACAATTTGCTTCGAAAGTTTTAGGAAATATTCAAATTATCACATAAAATATATAAAAAAATTTCAGAAAAATATATTCAGTGGCTTTTTAAATAAAAATTTAAATAATAATTACACCCATTTTATGAAGAGATTGCGTGAACATTATATGAAGAAATCAAGTGACCCACTTCAAAATAAATTATCGCATCCATCTTGTGTCAAAATCGTGATTTTTAAAGTTCGTTTTAATTTATACTTGGTGTTGTATCCGTCTTAAAACCTCTTTATTTTTGCTTACTTTCTGTATATCAATGTTCTGAAACAACGCAATTACAATATATTTGAGTTTAAATGATCATCCAACTTTGATTATTTCTACAACGAAGCCTAATTTTCACTTATGGAGATTGTAAACACATCAAGCTGTAAGATGAGTTGTATAAGAATTGCTGAATTTCTTTACCGCAAAATTATTTAGCGCTGAAGTCAGCAATATAGTTGATATGAATGAAACAGTCATTGATTTTACATAGAGAACAGACGATTTTATAGCAGACTTTTTCGCTGAAGTTTTAAGCACAAAGTTAAATTACTTTTATCTCCATGGTTTTAAGTTTTTAGGTAAAATAAATTATTGTAGTATTATGATGAATGAAAGGAATAGAATAAAAGTTTATGAATGAAATTTTTACTGTTTTTTTACAGAGAGCCAAGCGATTTATATTTCAATGACGTCATTTGAATAAAATTAACTTTTTTCGATGAAGTTTTCAAATATAATAAATTATTGTAGTATTGAAATTATTGTAGCCTTGAAATAGCCTCAATTAAAATTTAGTCCATGTTTCGAGTTTCTACGACTAGTGGTTCTCGAGATATTAGTGAAAAACGAAACTTTCGTTTGTCTCACCATCACGGGAGAACGGCTAAACCGAATTTAGTGAAAGTGTGTTGGTATCCTTGAAATAGCTCCTGCCCCCCCTAAATTTTATTCAAGTTTCTAAGACTAGGGGTTGTCGAGATATTAATGAAACATGAAACTCTTTCCTAGGAGTTCTACTCTCTTAACTCCCTGGTTCTTCCAAACGAAAAGGTTGGAAATCGTTTGTTTAAAATGTGAAAGTGAATTAAAACTTTATCTCGATTTTTGTGGTAATTAGTTACTTTCTGAAAACATGAATTATTTGAAACCATGAATGTTTAAAACATGAATTTAAATGAAAAATCTATCACCATGGTTTAATTTTCACAGGCTTTTAATCAACAATGAAAAGTATTAAGAAATCAAAATGGTTATTTAATTATTAGCATTTTATGAGGAAGATTCTATCTTATATCATGTTGCTCAGCAACGTAATTAAACTAAATGTGTTTGTTAATGTTTATTATTATTTTTTCGATTTGAATAATAAATAAATGGATATAAAAATATATCTTATAAATGAACGGTTTGATTTTTCTTTTAATTATATTAATTGCGGACTACGTACATAACCTTCATTTATTTTGGCAAATAGTTTTTAAGCTTATATATTGTGTTTAGCTAATAAACTCATATATTGTGTTTAGCCAATAAATTCATTCAGCCGATTGTTGAAACAGAAAAAGAGTGGAACCGGCATATCTTCTAATACAATTTTAGTGTTTTCATTTAGTATATACAAACGGGATTATGATGTTTTATTCAGATCTGCAAATTCAGAGCTAAGAATTTGACGGGATAACGCTAACTTGGCAACTTATTTTAAACGTTGCCAAATTGACGGAAATGTCGCCAAATTGATACAAATGACGTAAATCAATGAAATTTATGTTTTGTTAAGAGAGTACTGAAATGATGTTTCGTAAGCATTTGTCTGTCGGTCCAACCGTCCTTGGTAGCACATTTAGCGAATTTTTAAAATGTCACCAAATTGATAAAAATGTTTGTAAATCCATAAAAATATTTTGAAATTGATAAAATTGCGCTAAATAAATGAAATTAATTGTGTTTTGTTAGGCGATAGAATTGTGATGATGTTTCGTTAATTTGTCGCCAAGTGGGACTGTCAGCTCTACACTCCCATGTTGCGATAAATCTGCGATTTTTTAAAATGTCGCCAAACCTTCCATAGAGATAGCATTATTCCGACGATATGTTGTCCACCAATTTATTTGAAGCAAATGATATGTCGCTTAGCAACGGATTTAAATCCAACGTGTTTATGCGGCAGACAATTTTTATTAAATCTTTTCCGATTTGAATAATGAAGATATGGAAAAAATAAATTTCATTGCCATTGCATTTTTGACTGGATAATATCAATTACGGTCTTCGGGTTTAAACATTATTATTATTGATATTTTCGGGGATTATTGATTGATTCAGAGATTATTGATATTTTCAAGTTATGCCATTGTTTTATTGTGGCAAACATTGTTGAAACTCATATATTGTACGTTGTACGAGTAATCCACAAATGCACGGGTATATCTTCTAATCTACGAGAATATAAGTAGTACAGGTATATTGGCATATATTTTGACATATATTGGCATATATTGGAATCAAGTACGACCCTCTGGTATGAAGATTACGAGGATTATTGATATTTTCAATTTATTACGTCATCTGTTTTATTTTGGCAAATATTTTTGAGACTCATATTGTAATACGAATAATCTTCTACTAACACTCGGACATGTCTTCTAATATATGACATTATAAGTAGCACGGGTGATATTTTCAATTTATACATATAATCTACTAATGCAGGTTAATATTCGCGCATATAAGTAGTACGGGCTCCATACAATTTTAACGCTTTTATTTTGCATATATTGATTCAATTCCATATTTTTTGTAAATTTGTTTACAAAAGGGGCCAGGATGTTTTATTCTTCAGATCTGCCCGTGAAGATAATTTTGTATAATGAGAACAGAGATTCTTAAACTTTTTTTTAGGAGCAAATTAAATGCAAACTGAATACCCGTTGAAAATCAACTGTCTCGCAATAAGCAACCCCCTAAATAACGTAAATTTTTGAATAATTCGCGTTTCACATTTATTCGGCAAATCGAATATTTTGGTGTGCAAAACCCCCTAAAGAAGAAAATATTGGAAAATTTAAATTGCGCACTTCTTCCTTTCGAACTATCTACCCGTACACAAAATTAAAGTCTATCTCATCCCGAAGCATGCTATTTTATCATTTCCCCTTTCGCCCATTTTCTGTTAAGTACACCCATAAATGAACATTTTTGAAAAAAATCTGTAGGCCTTGGGTTTTTTATCAGATGATTGGCCCATATACCAAATATCAAGCTTCTATCACATTTAAAAGGAAGCGTTCCTCATTTATTTGGAAAATCGAACATATTAGTGTGCGGCACCCCTTAAAGTAGCAAATATTGGAAATCTGAAATTTCACACTTTCTTTCTTTCAAAATATCTACCCGTACATCCAATTTGAAGTCTCCAGCCTATCGCGAAACATGCTTTTTCTGTCATTTCACCTTTCGAACGTTTTTCTTTGTAGCACCCCCTTAATGAACATTTTTGTAAAACCGTATTCATCTTCGTTTTTTTTTTATCAAATGGTTAGCCCATATAATAAATTTCAAGCCTCTATCACATTGTAAAGAAGGCGTTTTTTGTTTGTTAGGCAAATCGAATATTTTAGTAATCGCCCCCCCCCCCTCCCTACAGTAGCAAATGTTGAAAAACTGAAATTGCGCATTTTCTTCCTTTCCAACTTTTTACCCGTACACCAAATTTGAAGTCTATCTCATCGCGAAGCATGCTTTTTTTTATCATTTCACCTTTCGAATGTTTTTTTGTGGAGTACCCACCCCCTTAAATATACATTTTTAAAAGTATACTACTTGTGTTTTCCATCAGATGTTTCGCCCATATACCAAATATCAAGCCTCTATCACGTTTTAAAAGGGGCGTTTCTTTTTTATTTCGAAAATCGAACATTTTGGTATGCGGCACCCCTTAAATTAGAAAATATTGCAAAACTAAAATTGTCCACGTTCTTCATTCCAAACTATCTATATTCCCCATTCGAACGTCTTTCTGTGGAGCACGGCCATAAATGGGAATTTAGGAAAAACTCTATTCGTCTTGGGTTTTTTATCAGATGATTGGCCAATATACCAAATATCAAGCATCTATCACATTTAAATGGAAGCGTGTATAACTTATTCGAAAAATCGAACATTTTGGTGTGCGGCACCCCCTAAAGTAGCAAATATTGGAAATTTGAAATTGCACACTTTCCTCCTTTCAAACTATCTACCCGTACACCAAATTTGAAATCTTTATCCTATCACAAACTATGCTTTTACTATCATTTTACCTTTCGAACGTTTTTCTGTGTAGTATCTCCTCAAATGCACATTTTTGAAAAACCGTATTCATCAAATGTATTTATCAAATGATTAGCCCATATACCAAATTCGAAGCCGCTATCACATTGTAATGGAGGCGTTTTTCATTTGTTCGTCAAATCGAATATTCTAGTGTGCTGCATTCCCTAAAATAGCAAATGTTGGAACACTGAAATTGCACACTTTCTTCCAATGCAACAATCTAGCCGTAAACCAAATTTGAAGTCTGTATCTCATCGCGAAGCATGCTTTTTCTATCATTTCACCTTTCGAATGTTTTTGTGTGGAGTACTCAGCCCCTTAAATGAGTATTTTTGAAAATCTCCATTATTTTTGGGTTTTGTATCAGATGATTCGCTCATATATGAAATATCAATCCTCTATCACGCTTTAAAAGGGGCGTTTATCCTTTATTCCGAAAATCGAACATTTTGGTGTGCGGCACCCCCTAAAGTAGATAATATTGAAAACTGAAATTGTACACTTTCTTCCTTCAAATTATCTACCCGTATACCAAATTTGAAATCTCTGTCATCCCGCAACATGTTTTTTATCATTTCATATTACGAGCGTTTTTCTCTGGAACACCCCCTTAACCGAACATTTCTGAGAAATTCTATTCTTGGGTGCTTTCATTATATACCAAATTTCAAGCTTTTATCAAAATTTAAAGGAGGAATTTCTCATTTATTCCGAAAATCGAACAGTTGGGTTTGCGACAGACACGTGTGCTTTACTTAGCATCTAATGTTACATAAAAGGGTTATGTTAATCATTTGATACAAAAGGAAAGTCTCCAACTCTATTCAATTCTAACTTTATAATTGATTTATAATCATAGAATTAAAAAAAATTGGATGAAAACGGGACCATATTAACAGACGAATTTTGTTCTTGAAAAACAAATTTCCCTAGTCATATATATTGAATTTTCAGAGTAGGATTTATAATTTTAATCTATTTCTTGTCGCGCAGTCAAAAGCAATACAATGAAACAGCTCTTTTATAAGGTTTCATGCAACTTCAAAATTAACACTTAAATAACGAACAATGCAACGTTATTTATTATATAAGTGACCCGTGCTCAGTGGAGAATTTTCATCTGCTTTTGTTGGATATGAAACTCTTGAAATGATTCGTTATCCATCCAGTTTCTTCTAAATAACACCATTTCTTCCCATTGAAATGTATAGTGTTGCAGAAAGATTGCTGGAAGTAATTGCTCCGTGTAATAGCACCAAGATACGTCCTGGAAAATCGTGGCCACCCTACTACCTGCGCACATGTGAAAGTAGACAAGAGATTTGGAACTATTTGTCAACATTGTTGTACTTTATTAGATAACATCATTCACACTTTAATCATCTCACTGCGTATTCACAACCTAGAGATTGTTGGTATGACCAAATACACAAACACTCCAGCGCACGCATATATTATATGAATGCGGCTTTAAAATACAGTCGGCAATGGATGCAGAATTTCATGCACTAGGGAAAACAAGAAATATTGCATAGGGTTATCTGTAAATGACTGCATGGTGGCTGATTTTTGTAGTTTTCGTTTCGAAAAATATAGTTAATTTTAATTATGTGTCATTCATATTTTGAAAGAGTCTGGTTAGTTTTCTTTTGTTCTTAAACCCTACGTCATGATGAAGGTATAGACATAACGATGATTTGACATTATTTGAGCTGTCCTAAATGATAAAAATGTTTGAAAGCAAGAACAAGTAAAATATATTATATTTGCACTACAAGGAAAAAAAAAACATACTGAAATCTAAAGTGAAATGAAGAGGACAGTAGAAAAATTAATGTGAGAAAGTTGACACAAAACAAAATAAGAGGCCATTTACAAGATATAGTTATTTAAATAATTCGAAAAAATTGAGCAACTCTTCAGTTGGGAAAGCGCATATTGCCGTGCAACAGCGTATATTGTTTTATTGCTGGTACAGCGTATGAGAAAGAAATAGCAAGATGTTAAATATCCAAGTAAATAGAATTAAGTATTTATGAATGAAATCAATAAGGAAATTGGGGGAAATTCTTGGGATCATTATGAATTCGACGTTATTAACCATGCATATTTTATATTTTACTTTTCCTAAAATTTAATGTCATACATGCCCTCTTTTTTCAAATTGTTTAATAACCTAGCGTGATAAATTTTCTGGGAGACATTTTACACTTTATATTTACACCTTCCTTTTCCAATCTTTCCTAGGGAGGCGCTATTCACATGTTAAGCAGGGGCACTCATACAAATCGTAGCCCCCTCTACAGGTATTTATCATATATATTTAATTTTATTCTCTTTGTATTTATTATATGTCTTTTCTTCCCTCAAAAATAAAAGGAATTAGGAGACTGGTCCCCCTGCTCGAATAGTATACGTTCCCCCTATGGGCATCCCTAGGCCAAGAAACATATTCCGGGTGCTTTTATACCCTTAGTCACTGTGTATATTTCAATTCTCTTTCCAGTCAGTTTGTAAGTGTGTTGTTTTGAAAAATTTGAGATTTTCAACACTTATGTGTGTTGTTTTGAAAAATTAGAGATTTTTAACACTTCAGTATGAAATAAATAAAGTCTTTGCAGTATGTAGGGAAAGTTATGTGCTGCCCACATCAAGTTCTTCTACTATATAAGATTTAGCCTTATGTGACAAACCTTAAGAGGCAGACATTTTGTTTACCTTTCTTATACATCGATCAGTAAATAAATTTTAATTGTGTTTTATAACTGACGGGATTTTTATGGATAGTTTCTATAATGTTAGAAGAGGAGTCACCGGGAAGACAGCCACTGTTTACGAATGCTCAAAATTGCAAATAAATATTAAACAAGAGCGGCAGAACTGCTATAATCACTGGGCGGCAAAATTGTTTAACGTACCCCTGTGTGAAAAGGCGATTTGTAATGTTGTTATTGGTTTTATTATGACCTCATTCTTATTCGTATTTGTGTTAAGATTGTAAGACAAAACTGGAATCTATCAAGAAATTAATATTGAGTTAAACTATGAGATATTCTTTGCTTTGCGTGTGCTAATTTTTCACAGATGAATATTTGACGGATCTTTTATTTCTGATCAAGCTGATGGCCTGAAAATCATGAGCGCCCATCGAGGAGGAAAGGCACACCGAGGAGCCTCCATCCACACCTAGAAGTTACAAGGTAGAAATTAAACTAGTACGTCTTGCCTTTGACTCCCCCCCCCCCCCACCTTCCAGAAAAGTTCTATGGGCGTCCATGCTCAAAACTGTACAGTTCTTATACTGAAGTTAATTATGGGGCGCGGTAGCCCAGTGGTTAGCGCGCGGGAATTGCACTCGGTAGGCCCGGGTTCGATTCCTGCCACTGCCAAAACTGCTGCCATGTTCATGCGGAGTACGATCTCGTTAAACATGTGGGTCCGTAAGTCCTTCCAAGAGGTTGGTGGGTATGGTCCCTGTGGATGTCTCCCCCACTGGGTTCCGATCTAAATTGTGTGGCACTTCCCGGTCGTCCAAACAGTTACCTTACACCTTTCTGGTAGGTCAGACGGTCTGGGTCTCAAAAACAACTGAAGTTAATTAAGTCTTGCTTTAAATTTTTAGTCGTGACTGAGATTACAAATATATGAAATAATTTGAGCAATCAATAAATGGTTACATTCTGTTAATTGAAATATTAGGTATTAATATTTTACGTTGTGATAGAAATTTAAATGTTTGTTATTGAGAATATATAATGGTTTCATAGCAAGCATTTTATTTCATTATAGGTCTTTATAAAGTAGTCATTTTTTATGAATATTGCCACAAAGCTTTGATTATAATTTTCAGAGTTTAATTGTGTTTAGTTTATATGTTGAGATTCTTATATTTTATTGTATATCGCCGTAGAATATAATTATATAATATCAACCGTGTATGCAGTCATTTACGAGTACTTAAAATTTTCAACAAAAAATTCAAGAATTAAATATTTCCAAATTTATGTTAAGAGCCATGCGTTTAAAAATCCAATTATTTAGATCTGTTTGTAATAGTTTCAGGCTTAGTTTCGTATTTTAATTGAACACACAAATATATACTTTAACATTATAAAGTAGGAATGGTATTTATAGTTATGAGATAACATTTTTAACATTTAAATATAAAGCGCAATACAACATATCAAGAAAATCAAATAAAAATTGAAATCTTTCATTGCAATATACAAGTATAAACACAACAGAATAAAACAAATTGAACATAGTTTTATCATTCAATTTTGAAACAATCTAATATAATTTAAATCTATAAACATAACAACAGAATAAATACGACATGATTTAAATATACATAAATAAATATATTGAACAATTTAAAATAACAATAGTTTGGAAGGAATAGTGAAACTTTCTTCACAACAAATTGTTTAGGATATTTCTTTATCATTTGATTTCTAACTAATTTATTATTGCAACAGTTCTAGTTTTTCTCATATTGGTTATAAACAAATCGAAGTTCTGTAAAAATTGCAGATGTGATAACATTAATATAGTTGCTGCAAACTGGAGCTTATCAAAAAGCTACAAAAAATAAATAAGAATTTAAATTAATAAAAAATGTTAATAAATAATTTGCAGTCTGGCTGAAACTTAATACTTTTTTTTCAACAATGATTAAGAATGCTCTTTGGAAAGTTTCACTATTAAAATTTTCTCAATATAAAGAATTCATACATTCGATATATAACATAACTGCCTCCATAAGTTCTTTGATTATTCAGTTTCCTATTTTAGTTGATGACTGTCAATATTGACCTCTACGAATGCTTGCACAATACATGTTATGCAGCATTTTTATGAAATTAACTTTTAAAACTACATGTGGAAAATTAGGATATGTCACAATTCTTAGACATTTGCTGCTTAATAATCTTTCTTTATCTTTTCTAAAAACACTTTTATTTCCTTTTAGCTATTTCAGTAAAAATTACCTTCGATTAATTAAGTAGTATCTAGATGTATTATTGCATTTGATGATAGAGTTTCAATGAATTAGTTGATTTCAGTATCGAAAAGAAAACCTTTGTTTCATCGCTAAGCATTCATACTTCTAGTTGCTACTAAAACATGTAATTAGTTCTTGATAACAGAAATGTCTTAGATGTGTTCATTTTGGAATAAAATCGTCTGCAGATTTAAATCATAATGTTTTGACTCGTGATATACATTAGCCAGAAAAAGCAAAATCATTGTTTTGATATCAATTGTATTTCTTTTTAAAGACTGAGCGTCTTTAATAGTTTCTGAACTGGTTTTTCTTTATTCACATTTTAATATCTTTCAAGCGACTATTAAAACATTTTATAGATATATACAAAATATATAATTTATAAAATCGTGGTATGAAATTATTTTAAGAATTTTAACTGCGACTGAATCTGACAGACAGAATAATCCATTCGAACACATCTTCAACAATCATTGTTGCCATGAATAAGACTTTTAGTAAAGATTAGCAGAAATATTTTTTTCATTGTAAAAGAATTAAAATATTCTAATGGGTGCTAAATGACATGTTTTGAACGTTTTGAAACAAAGAAGTTATGTTCTATATATCAAATACGAATAAAAAGGGATTCGAGTATAAAATTCATTTAAATTGAAATTTCTGCGAACCTCTGCTAGCAGCCATTTCGTAGATAATCTGTGAATTGATTTCTAATTCTACTATACCCCGCGAGAAATGCGTGAATTTTTCAGAATATCAGAGAAATTGAAAAGTATAACTAACCAGAAATTTCCTACACAGCCATGAAACTATTTTTTTTTACACAAGTTTTCTCTATTGATTATATTGATAATTTCTCGTTTCTGAAAAACTTTCCATTTTTACTCACAAGGTTCAGTCTTTAATAACGCGAGGGTCAACATTAGGTCAACGACTTTTTTTGAACAGTAAAGTAGCATTCGATGAAATTGTGGAACTACTGATTTCATATATCTCCATGCGATGAACTTCCTCATGCAAGCAAATGTCCTTATGATGATATTTACAGGTGAAATAGTTTATTACATATTTTCGAGACTGCTCGAAAATATCCACAGCAATATGGTACTTCAGTTAAAGGCTCATATGTGAAAGGCTAGATCTACTCTTTGTTGTAATAAATATAATCATCTACGAATATTTGAAATCAAAAGAGTGCAGTGTCATCTTTGAGGATGTAAAGTAGATAACCGGAACCTATTGAAAGCATAAAACGCTGTTCACGCGCTATAAATGTGACCTTTGGAATTCTGCTCATGCCGAAGACGGTTCACGCTATTTTTGAAAATTTAAATTCGCTAATTAGCAGACGGATATTTGCTGGAATCGACAGCGGTTTTCATTCAAATCAACTACTAATAGAACGTTGGCAGAAAGCCAAGAGGTCACTATTTCATGGGTGAACTGTATTGAATTTTATCTGATACTAACGTGCAGCTACATACCAAATAGTTTATGGATCCAGGATAAGCAAGGATTCCCGACTGGAGAAGGTATCTTTAGCTATAGTTTTACTAAATATAATTTCAACGATAAGCAAACGGAAAGGATTGAAGGATTTCTTTTGAAAATAAGATATTAAAATAAAATTTAAAAATTAGATAATAAATATATGTTTTAATAAATACATATCATATATGCATTTAATACAGCGTGTTTGCTGTTATATATCTAAATACGAAAGCGAAATTAAAGACTGTCCATTTAGATTGAAATTAAAAAAGACGCTCAATTTTAGTCTGTTGCTTTTAAATCTTTAGAACATTTTAGTAACCCGTTTTGACGTATTTTAAGATTAAGAAGTTAGTTTGCTACTTTGATAAATGATTTGTCTTGCATTTTAAAGCAATGCCTGTCATGCATCTTTTTAAAGTTGCTATACAGGTTTTGATTTTACTTTAATATTTTCGAAGATTATTTTATATAATTTGTTAATTTTTGAAATATATGTACAACTTTATACAGGTATTTGTCTATCTGAAGGAAAATATCTCAGTAAATCAAACAATTTTATATCTCACAGTAAATATGTAAGCTGAATTTTTCGCCTTTTATAATTTATATAATTATTCTGTTTGGCAGTGATTTTCGCTTAAACTCATTGCAATAAATTAGATAAAGTACAGTCAAACCTCGTTATAGCATTACCTGTTTACACTGTCACTTTGTGCAATACGTCGTTTTTTAACGGCCCGGGCTGATTTACATACGTATCTGTACTAAAACACTTTTGTTCAATTCCCTGGTCGAGAATGTTAAAGCCATGACTGTTACTGGGATCGAGTGTTTCGTAAGTGCCAAAGCCATCGGTTTAAAGTTAATTATAAAAATAACAATGTTAAAAATATCTCAAATCTATCTCCCTTTTTGTCAAAATAATACGCTATTAACTAGAAATAAGCGAATACTGAAGTTACTCAAACACTAGAAAGTATTGAGTAACTTCTCAAAACTGAAGTACTAGAAAGTATTTGAGTTTTGAGATTTCGAATGTAACGTCTGTAGAATAAATTCGGATGTGCCAAGTATCGCGCCAGGGTTAACTGCTGGTTCTGTAATAAAAAGTTAGAATACTCCATAAAAAGAAATTAGAAAACAGTACCAAAAGCAGTCTGTATCCTCGTTTGAAGGAATTACTCTAAAGTATTTAATCACGCCAATGTAAAAAAATTTCCTTTCAGCACCTCTGGTTTTATTTGGTTATTCGCCCACCTCTTCTATTAATATAACTAACAACTCGCTACGGTGGTTCTATTAAACGTTTTACCGAATTAACTTAGCTTACTCCTAGGCGTAGCCAGAACTTGAGGTATGGACTTCGTAACATAACTTAAAAATGGGTCAGCGATTGAATGAATGGGCGTTACATTTCTAACAGTGGTGGCTGGTGCAGCATGGCTGGTATGGCGCTGCCAGACCAAATTCACTACAAAGGTCCTGCCCTAGTTACAATATAACAAAGTAGTAGTGACATATAACACAGTAGTATATAACACAGTAGTAGTGACATTAATTGTTATTACTACTATTGCCGTTAAACCCCTTGAGTATTGTGGTGTAATTGATAACGCGGGGGTGGAATGTAAAATGCATTTTCGATTGATCTGCTTTCTAAACCAAATTTCACCACTGTGCTAGATATCGGTTATCCAATGCAGACAAAATGGAAAACTTATGTAATTGTTAGCCAATAGGGTGTGTGTGTATGACCGGCTAGACCCTCGGCTACGACACTGACTCCGATTACTATAACACGAGATTTTCACTCAACAGGGTGACGTTATAATGAGGGTTCGTACATTTGGATTAAGCGATAGTTTATAAATTTCGAATTAAAATACCATCAGGTATTTCTGAATTTATATGAAATATGATAGATTTGACTTTAGATTGCTTTATAGTTATTAACAATGACATATAAGTTATTGTTTCAAACATACTATTTAATAAGCGATTATATTTGCATGGAATGAAAGATACAGATTTCTCAAATTCAAAAATGTAATGCTACAGAATATTTCCTATAAAGTATAGTATATTATTCGTTCTGCATGATAGCAAGAAAATTATTACTTTAGAATATCAGTTAAAACTTAGAAATATATAAACATAGCGAATAAAATACAATCTAGTTCATGTTATGCTCATGGGTATTAAATAAATGAGGTATGTAGAGGCTGTAGATTTGTGCTGTGTTAATGCGAAATTCAAAACAGTACATTGTTATGCAAATCATTTTTTGGGTTAACGCCATTAAGTCAATGCTGATGACATAGCATTAAGTATATTTTTCACTTGATAACTAATTGCTCCATAAAATTATAATTGCTCTGGCAATAGCATAGGGAACGAAGTGTTATAAATTGAGATACAAAATAAAATATCTATATGTATATAATTTCAAATGCAAATCAAAGTTTTAAAGTTAATAAAATAGTAAATATGTATAATAAGTAAAGATATGCGAAATAAATGATAAATTTTTGCTGTCGTAAGCAGTGATGATAAATAAAAATGAAAGAATTCCTCTCAGTTTGATACATATTTTCCCGTTTTCCACAAAAAATTCCCTCAGCGAATTGCCAATACTAAAAGAAATACGCTCTTGACGATACACATCACAATTAACTTAATTCGGGGCCAGTTCTCATAAAAATATTTGTAAAAATCATTTGTAATTTAAATTCCATAATTGATGATTTGATTAATAAATTTTAGTCAATCCATTTTTGATTAATATCCATCATCTTTGGGTTTGAATTTGTTCCAATTTTTTGTCTTTAGAATCCTATTTTTGTTCAATTTTTGTGAGAAGTTCATTAGATTTACCATTTTACCATCACTGGTGGTAGGTATAAAACTATTTCATTTGAGATATATATATATACAGGGTGTCCCAAAAGCATTGACCTCGGCCTTTATTCCTTAAATATTGATCTTAGACACATATAATAAATTACAAAGTTGCGTAAAAAAAAGGCACAGAATTTTATGAAATCGACTAAAATTTTCAAGGGAATTAAATTTTTAGAAATACAAAATTTAAATTTTTATACGGTCTCCGTACGAAAACATTTCCAATGAGTAAAATGTGCCCCATACACTAATAAGGTCATGTACAAAATTTCAGTATTTTATCATAAAAAGTCCCAGAGATATGAAAAGACAAAAATGCTGACTTAAACCACTTTTCGATGCATCGACATGGGTTCTCAGAGGGAAAAAATTCTGTTGGTAGATCGCGTTCCAAGGGTCATACACAAATTACGAAAAAAAACAATGATTACATAAATAAATAATAATTTTGCTTTTTATTGGTACAAAAGTATCTACACTGTGTAGAAATAATAACTTTACACAAAGCTTACAAAGCTTGTTCAAAATGTTTTCCATCCATGCTAAAGATCCATTAAAGATGAGAGGCAGATATTATTTGCCTCTATATATTGATGCATCTCTGCGTTGCGTCATTTGCACTCTTGCTGTAAAGATTTAAATTTTAATTTGTGATTAATCCCTCACCAACTTTGTTTAAACATATCTCTGGGACTTTTATGATAAAATGCTGAAATTTTGTTCATCACCTTATTAGTGTATGGAGCACATTTTACTCATTGGAAATGTTTTTGTACGGAGACTGTATAAAATTTAGATTTTGTATTTCTTCAAGTTATTTGTACCTGAAAATTTTTATCGATTTCATAAAATTCTGTACCTTTTTTTACGCAACTTTGTAATTTATAAACATAATAATAAATATATATGCCTAAGATCAATATTTAAGGAATAAAAGCCGAGGTCAATGTTGTAGGGACACCCTGTATATATATATATATATATTAAAAAAATAATAATATGGTACTGCTTTTAATCTGCAGCTTAACGTTTAGAACAAATATTTTCCCAGAAGCAAGTTATTGATTTCAGAAGTTATGCAACATCAGTTAAATTTCAGATTTTACATGCAAAGAAAATGACACATTAAAAATGCCTCTTATTGTATGGTTTATAAACACCGTTTTAAAAATTGAATAAAACGCTCTTGCTGAAAATTAAAAAAAATGTTTTAAAATGCATAAATATTAAAATAATGAACAGAATCGAACTTTAATAAATTAATATTTGCATATGTATTACACTAAGTTGTAGTGAACTCGGAGGTATGAAGGCTGTTTGTAAGGTTGATCCAAGGGTTTGAATCTGGCAATGCGTAATAACATCAGCTGGTAACATTAAAACATTTGTTGGATGCAAATAGCAATTAATATGTTTAAATAGGATAAAGGGAAACATAATTTTATACAGCGGTTCCCAAACTTTTCTGTGTCACGCACCCATATCATTCGGTGAAGATACCGTTTCCTACTAATTATAAGAAGTATAGAGATAAATTATACATACATACTTTGAAACTTTTAACATTGCTTAAATTTTCTAAAATTTAAAGTATTCTGATCGCAGAATTTTCAAAGAGCTAAATACAAGATTTCAAGGAAAGTCTTTAAGCTTCCCCAACAGTGCCGGAATGGAAAATCTCTGATAATACACATTAGGTTATTTTATAAAGTAGCGACCATGCCCTATTGAAAGTGGTTGCAGTTTCCTTAGCGGAGAATTATAAAAAAGTTTGAAACGCGAAATTGGCAGCAAAGCGAGACAAAAGAAAAAATCTCAATTACAAGTTGTAGACCTCTTGCGTGAAAAAGGAGATAAAACTCATACGGATGAAACGTTTGAAAATGCTATAGTGCTTTGAGAATTATATCTAGGTGTCGCTAGTGCTAGTAAAGTAGTCGCTATTGTTAATTGATACAACAAAAGGCATAGTATTTTGTATATATATTTTGATTAGTTTGAAATGAAAGGTTCCCTAATTATGAGCATAATTAATCAGTTTTTTTTAATAGTTGTAGGATAGAGTACAGAATATAGAGATAATAAATTGAAAGGTAAAAATAATTTTATATATTAATTATATAATACGTAGGAATATTCTTTATTGCTTCAGTTCTAATTTGCATAATTTATTTTTACAAAATTTACAGTTTAATAAAATTGAAGGTCTTTTGCCATAGAAATACATACAATGCAGGACTACTTATCTAACCCAACCCCACCTGAATGATTGTCTCAAACGATACTGGCGTTTACTGAATATGGTGTTTTAACTCCCTACTTTCACCTCCATGTGTAGATCGTCGCTTAATGAGTAGGAATCGTCATCAGAAATTCACGAAGGTAAAAAATATCTGTCATATTTCGTCGGTTGATAGGGCCTGAAGTACGGTGACACTTGTGACGCTTGTCAAGTACGTGGTAATATTCTTTTTCGAATTCAAATATTCGTTGTCTTGGACGGAGGACATTTTAAACAGGCTCCACGTCAGATTCATGCATGTGTAAGTGTTGTTGATCGCGCCATTCCTGAATGGAACAGCCATTCGTCTATAACCATATCTTGCAAAAATAAACACTTTCTGTACTTTATTTTGCGTAGATTACTACTCATTAGAGAATGCGCTACAATTTTGTAATTGATATTTATTTTCTGTCTCGCTCTGTTGCCGAGTTTGGGTTCCTAATTTTAGTTTTTCACAAAAGAATGATATTTATTTTCTGTCTCGCTCTGTTGCTGAGTACGGGCTCCTAATTTCAGTTTATCACAAAAGAATGACATTTATTTTCTGTCTCGTTCTGTTGCTAAGTTTGTATTCCTAATTTTAGTGTTTTTACAAAAGAATGATATTTATTTTCTGTCTCGCTGTGTTGCTGAGTTTGTGTTCCTAATTTTAGTTTTTGTTTTACAAAAGAATGATATTTATTTTCTGTTTCGCTCTGTTGCCGAGTTCGTGTTCCTAATTTCAGTTGTGTCTCGCGCTGTTGTCGAGTTCGTGTTCCTAATTTCAGTTTTTCAGAAAATAATGATGTTTATTTTCTGTCTTACTTTGTTGCCGAGTTCATATTTCTAATTTCAATTCTTTACTAAAGGAGCTGCAACCACTTTTATTTGATTGGACATGATCTCTTTACTAGTGATAGACCTAACGTGGATTCTTTGCTTTTGAAGTTATTGGAATGTTTCTGGAAACCTGTACAAATTCAATAAATTTGTTGCGAATGATAATTTTTCTTGCAACAAGTGCAGAAAAGGACCATTCATTGCTGATAGGCATTATTAGTTCTTATTATTTTCTCATACTATAGAATAAAGTATTGTTTTATTATGGATTTATAGATTTTGATGCTAATGTTTAGGACCTTTTGAACACCCGTTTTGACTATTTTTAGAGTGATGTCCGTTTGTCTGTCTGTGCTCGATCTCTTGTGTACATGATAGCTTCTATAAATATTATTGGATTTTCACGAAACTTTATATCCATCTTTGGTATCAAAAGCATCTAGAACTAGATAGAATGTTTTGAAATTCGAGTTAAGACTTCGAAATTTATTCGAAATTTTATATTTTCTTAAAATGGCAACATAGGGCCCACTTTGGTGTAATGATGCAAAAAAGGAGTTATTTATGACGCAATGATCACGAAACTTGACAGTTTCAATCATTGCAGTGAAAAATATCCACGATGCAATTTTCGTGTTCCTGACGTCATTAGCTCTACTCCGAGGGGCAAGTTACCGTCCCACCCGAGGGGGTGGGTACATTGTAAAACTTGGTATCAATCGAAATATTTTTTGAAAGCCCTTTCAAATGAAAATGCGATCATTGCGGATTGTGTTCATATGGACTAACGATACAGATTTTTCAAAATTTTTCTTGCAAAATTTGAAAAAAAATAAAAATAAAAATAAAAGTCACAAGTTACTTAAAGAGAAAGTTGAGTCACTGTCTAGTTAATTTTTATCATACAACTTGTGCACTATTGTATCAACACTATTGCATCTCTTAATATTTTATACAGCTATTTTCTATTGTAGGATTATGGTAAAAATTTCGAGAAGGCTATGCTTCACCACTGATCTGTAGTAGTAGAAACAATTAAAATTATAATATCCGAATACTTAAACAACACTGAATATCAGAATATGCATTCTCAAACATCGAATGTTAGAATATTAACCATGTACTAATTTTTGATAATATACGAAAGTACTTTTTTCTACGCCATATTTGTACAACATTATTTTAGTGTCTTTTTCTTGGATCACCTTTATGGGTTGGTACCCGGGCTAAAACATGCAACGCGACGTGGGTAAGCCTCAAGGTTGACAAAGCACAGCGGAAAAGCCAAGCAACAATCTATATTCTAACCGCGTAACATTTACAAAACTTTGGGAATAAAATAACGACACGTAATTATCTATACTAGCATAGATTAATGGATTTATCACATGTGTTGAAAGTAACGACACTTTAACAAAGAACTGCGCAAGTCTGGGGTCAGAAAAACAACTTTGAACAGCGAACGGTAATAGGGAATATACAGGCAAACCTTGTGTTCAATAAATCGACATAGTCATTTCGTAGATTAAAATATATGACACTTAACAGTTTTGTCTAATCCGCTGACAAGTCATTTCTTAAATTGCTCGAATGAAGATAGGTCTTGCTCGTATATCACACCAATCATTTATTATTAATGTGCTTTAATTCAATTGTGCAAAATACGAAGATTAAAATTCTTTTACTTAACTGTTATTTTTAGAAAACGTATTTGCTTGATCTATCTGATTTAAATAAAGGAAGAGAAAATGAAATAATTGAAATATAAAATATTCTAAAATGTCAGTATACTTTCGTTTTCGTTAAAAGATTTACATTATTTCCATACAAAACTTCTGTTATTCAAGAAATGGCTGTTCAGCGGCGAGAGACCATATTTCGGTTGTGATATAGAATTTGAGCCAAAAGAGTGGCGATTTCTTATTGTATTAGCACGTACATATGCATGCATGTGTATTATTAACATGTATCAGCATATGTAAGAACAGAGCCTTCCGACCTTTATACAACACATTAAAAATTTCTAATTGAAGCAGTCTTGTATCAGACCTAAGTATTATCTTCAAGTACCTCTTGAAGATCTGAATTAAGAATCAGGGTCTGATAGATGTGAGATTCACTATAAAGTAGAGATATCATATTCTTTCCCCCGCGCAACTTCAAGAAAACTTTGAAGAAGACTCTCTCCATATGTATACATAAATTGATAACTTATGCCGAATCATATAGAATCAGAAACACCCTGCACTTCTTCCAACTCTCGGAAGCGTAGTGCAGGTCCAAAGTCTTCTCAAAAACTCCAGCAACGGCCTAAATTGATAAACTTCAACTCTGAAGGTACCAGAGTTATGCTGAACTCTCATGATGTTTCAAAGAAGAAACAAAGAAAACTGGAATATTTAATAATATCTCTTCTAGATTTCATCATCGTTGTTAGAATAGATGGTTTTCGGTCGCCATCAGAGCTTATCTTTGGACGAGTTCTTGAGGTCATAGCTCATCCTGCGTCCATTGAGCAGGGGTCTGATATCATCAGGTGCAGGCCGTCCTCTGTGGGAGGTGGTTACCATTTTAGCCTCACGTTCGAAAATGTCAGCTGTGGCGTCCTGGTCGGACTTGCACCGTGACATAGCGCTGGCTGCCGCGCTGCTGGCTGTCATTGAAGCCACAGCCATGTCGTCGTTAGCCACCTGATGGCGGGATGGCGTAGGCGACATACTTTCGGATCCGCAGGAAGAGCTCTCGCTCAACTCGCCTGTCGGCCTGCGGCTTATACGAGGCGAGTGATTCGGACGGCGACCCAGTATCTGGGCTTGAATATGCTCACAGATGCGCTTGAACCGGCGGATGGGCCCTGAAAGTAAAATGAAATATGGAAACATTAAATAATAAGAGGAAACTATGTTTTGCTTTTCGAAGAATTATGTGAATCATATAAAATAAATTTAGTTCATGTCTTACATCTTACACCTCGCCTTGCAGATTACCCAGTTTATGGACTACATAGATTTCGCCCAGTTTGTGAGGTGAGCAATAATACTGCTAAACGTATGAACTGGCTTTGTGTTACCCAAATAGTAAACTGGGTAACTTCTTTGGCCACTACAAAAGTTGACCCTATTCGTTGTCGTGATTTTACACTTTAAAAATGCCTGGTTTGTGAATTTGGCAATTTCTAGATTGAGGAGTAACATTCGTACGATACTTACCAGAGATGAGGGTAAAGGAAATGCAGTAAACGGCGGGCTTGTCAGTGCTGCTACGACGGTCGACAGCGCTGAGGGGTCCGTCGTGAGTACCCGCGCTGACCAGCGCAATGTCTGCGTGGAAGCGTACGTTTCGCTGGAACATAGTCGGCCCGCCAGCCCGCTTGTACTCCACTCGAAACGACATCGGCGATATTACGCTGTGGCACAGGTCCGCTATCTACAGGAAGACAAGAGTCATAGAATGTATGAAACAAGAACATTTTAAGAATGTTATCTTGATTAGCACATAGAAATTAACGAAATAAATAATTTCTGAAGAATTAGGTGATTTTAACGAGTTTTAATAAAGAATTCGTAAAAGAACCAGTAGCTGTTTGTCCGTTGGGAATGTAGTAGTGCTTCTAATGAATAAGCTAAACTAGATTTTTAAAACAACTTCTCTGCTACGAAGTCTTTTTACTGGATGATGCTTGAGCATTTGGCGACCTAGTACATGCCGGTACTAGGCGGCATTACTTTTGATGGCATTTTTCAGTGTAGTTGATAATAGCAGCAAGATAATTACAAAAATCTGATGTGGGCAACATATGACTTTCCTTATATAATGCAACGAATTTACTATTTTTACAATAAAAAAATAGGTTTTCTTATAGTAGATATTTATATTCTTTCAAGATATTGAATTTTCGCCAATTAGTCGTGATTTTCATTGATTTAGTGTCATTTTTATCCATTTGGCGAGATTTTCGTTAATTTGGCAACATTTAAAAAAGTCGCCAAATTGGCGACATTCCGCCAAATTAGTCGTCAAAATATCGCCAAGCATTATGGACGAAGAAATAAGTTATTCTTATAGCAGATAAATAACTATTGGTGTTCAAATACAAAAGTATTACTCAAAGTATCTTTTGTCATGAATGGAACGAGCTAGATCCACGAGAATGATGTCACCCAATTTATCGCATGATATTACATATGAAAAGTGGACATGTTCCTCAACAGTTAATATATATTTTTTAATTTATGGGATTTTTTGATAAATTTATATAAAAAATGTGCAATATCTCGAGAACGGTTGATGCTAGCGTTCTAAAGTTTATGTTAATCGTTTTCTAAGGAAAAATTACATAAGAAGTGGCTATTTGCGTAACTTTATTAAAGGTTTTGATTTTTTGATGATTTTTTCAAAATTTCACTCGAAAATGTAGGGGGGTTCTGAACATCCGATTACGTTTAAAACAATAGGCTTCCAGTATTCACGGATTGTGATTTTTGTACCAAATTTCATTCCAATCGCTCTATTTGTTCGTGAGATATCGTCTCCACAGACTCACTAACACACACACACACACACACAGACATCACCTCAAAAATGCTCGATTCGTGATCAGGGATGCTTGAAACGTGCTCTCCCGTCGAAAACTCGAATTTGAATTTTCGACCCCGTCATAATACTTTCCTTATACATTATGTATATAAGGAAAGTAAAAATACAATGCTATGTAAATACAATATACTCATCGTTTAATTCTTTACCAAATAAACAGACGTTGAATAGTAATTCATTCCCATGGAAACAGAATAGCACGTGTAATACGAAAAAAATATTTTTCTATAAGCTGGATCTGCATCCTTTGCAGCAAGGTTCTTTAATATAAGGTTGAGCACTCAGCCCAGAAACCAATGAAAAAATTGTCAGCTTGACGTAATGGGATTTAAGATTCGTCATTCGTGATGTCATAGTCCAGACTAAACTTTGAGAGGAGTTTCCAAAACACACGCATCATTACTGTTAAAAATAGTAATTTTGAAGTGGTAATATCCAGGCGTAAACAACTTGCGGAAAGATTTTAAATTGCGCTGTGCACACAGAATCCAGTGACGTCCAAGGAAATTTATTGACGTCGCTGGAGTAAGATGACAGTCGCAGTTAACAAATTCGGCCCTTCTTGAGAGCCCGAGAACAAAATGCGCGCGTTCTTAATTCCGTCATATGCGCAGAGCTAGGTAGTAATAATTAAGTCAATGCCTGGACTAGCAGCACCTCCTGCTTTGCAGTACCCCGCGGTCATAACAGCGCTTCGTCCATCTCGCCTTTACACATCATTCTCAGTATGCGCGCACTGAGAGTGAAATAGCTGCATGTTTTGAAGCCGAAAAGTTTCCTTTCCCTCATAGTACTTTGAGGACACGCATAAGAAAATCGACATTACCACTTGCTTAATTTATTTTTGAACATTCCGGTCAGTGCAGGTTCAGTGAGGAAAAATAGTTCAAATGCAAGGAACAAGTAAAAATATATTTTTAGGTCGGGGGTTGCTGCAAGCTATTAGAAATATCTACATATTTCTCCACTCTTTGAAGTGTCCACGAAAATGACGCCAAATTAATGAATTAATTATTAAAATATTTTAATATATGGACTATATTGCTTATTACGAATGCTATCATTCATTATTGATAATTGTCAATTTAGAGTTGCGTGAAATATAAATTAATTGGATACTTCGAAATAGTTTTACATGTGGTCATCCGGAAAAGCGCCTAATGTACAATTCAACATTAAAAAGCATTATGCCATAGAACTTACACATCATTTTTTCAGTGAGAAAGAAGTAAATTCACTGCATTATAATGGGACAGTCATGTGCTGCCTACATCAGATTTTTAAAAATGTGAATAAGTTTTAAAATATTAGGATTCGGAGACGGCAATGCGGTATATAAATTGTGTAAATAAAACTAATTAAATTGAACATTTTAATCTTTATTCACCAGTCTCCATCGATTCATACTCTGGGAATGAAATTATTGGCTTAGAAAACTAAAATAAGATATAAATATTTTCAATTATAAACTGTCTAAACAGCAAGCAAATACAACATCGATTGCAGTGCCCGACCTGGTGGTGGATTTAATCCTGTCAGTATTTAATTTCAAATTGAATTTTTTTCTCGAAGAATGTGACCAGTGGTTGTTCCTCTGAACCAAAATTAATGTTGAAATCACCATTGAGAATCATTGGTAATGTGTCCAGATTTCTTCTCAACCATTTTGCACCCTCAATGGCAGCAAGACTTCGTAAATAAATCCAATGATCTCGTCAACATTTTTGTTCTGTGATATGTAGATGACGGCCATGAGAATCGTTTGTTTATTTTCCAGTCGACATTTGGCTGCACAAAGATCGTCAATCCCTGTGGAAGGGACACCAAGAGGTTATGTTGCTCAACGATTTTCAATGCCGTTCAATGCCGTTTGCGACACGCAAACGGCATTCACGCCTTCAATGCCGTTTTCCTGACTCAATTCTCCCTATTTCTTTTCAGTCTACTTTTTGGAGAGTTTTTGGTGGTTTATTAGCTTTTTGTCGTTCTGGAGTAGCTAGGACACGTTCGCTGCTGTTTGCTTTTTGGTTGGTAAGACGTTTAGTTTGCCGTATTAAAACTCACAAAATTTCACTATTGTCAACGAGCACTTGCCACTACGCTTCATAAATACAATGTATACGCATTAAAACTTATAAAATTATACAGTTTTCAACGAACAATTGTCAACACATAAAAGATAACGTTCACTGTAGTGCACAACGAAAGCTTTCAGCCTACATTACGTATAGTACTCACGATGCAAGTATGTGACATGCATGACGTAGAGAGAGTATGAACGTTTTCCCTTCCCTTGATTCTCGGCTTTTTGCTTGAGGGAAGCGTTTCACTTTTCGTCTCCTCCGAGCAAACTTACACTGCCGAGGCTGTAGAAGTTTCACTTAAAAACTCTCCGAGATTTTTAAAATTTGCTAACAAAATTCCAAGATTTTAGATTTTTCTTAGTACTTATAGGTCAAGTCCCATGTGCATGCAAAGTTTTAAGTTTCTATTTTTAACATTTTGGACTGTATAATTTATCTCTTAGTCAGTTAATCTCCCTCAGCTGAGAAAATTTTATTTTGATATGTGTATTCGTTAAGTTATCGAAACCACATCACACACGTACGTACAGGGAAATAATTCGAAATTTTTCCGAAATATGTTCACCAAGTAGTGTTCACAAGATAGTGTTCGCGAGGTATTAATATACGTGTTTGTGGAAAAAAGTTTGGGAAAAATGTCATTTTCGAGAAAACAATGCTTTTCTGTACCATAAAATGGGAAAGTAAAAATGTCTTGATTTACAACAACCAGTACAATGGAAAGGAAACTCAAGCGTGTAGAAGAAATCTAATACTCACTGAAAGAAAGGCATGAATGAGATCGGCTTTGACCGAGCTGAGAGGTCGGTCTTTCACCAATATCACGTGCGTCTCATCCCTTTCGTTAGTCATGAGGCTTCCAAACCACGAACGCTTTGTGAGCCTGAAAAAGAAGAGCAAGACGTCAGACAAAAAAAATTGCAAGGTAAGATGCCAAGAATTCAATCGATTTGTCTGGCTTCACTTACTCTGGTGAGGAATCTGGTGTTAAACTCACTTCATCGGAGGCAGATGGAGCTAAAATAGAGAATTATGTAATGAATAATTGAAATTAAGACAATAAAATCAACTTTGTTTCGTTATATATGTTTACTTTATTAACAAGTTATAATTTATCTCGATACGATTGAAATTTGAGTCAATTCGTTTATAATATTCAAATTCATATGTTTATGATAACTTTTCGTTTAAAATAATCTTTAAAATCGGAATCGGAAACGAACTACTTTAAAGTAATTCAATAAGTATTAACTTTATTTCAGCCACAGAAACATTTTATTTTGATTTGATGAAAATAAAAAAAATATATATACTGATAAGTTTATCATGTAAATCGACATTTTAAGTTTTCTCTGAGAAAAAGCAGGTAAATCAGTAAGAAACAGAAATAAACACATTTAGTTTTCAATTCTTTTCTATTTCTTATCCTTGTCCATCATGCAATAAGTATATCTCGACTTTTACCAGAGAGCCTTGTTAAATTCTAATATTTACCAGCGTCGACTAGTATAAGCCCAAAATGAAAAGGATTTTAAAAATTTTCCGGACTTTTATTTTACCTGATCAGCTTGGGGGGTTGCTTGGTAAATCTTAGGATTTGTTAGTAAACCCTAGGATTTACCGTAGTTCGGGATATATACTATATAATATATATAAAAGATAGTCCACGTTCATCCCATGGCTTCATTTTAGTGAAGAATTAAGGTGGAGAGCGATTGGTAAGATCGTGACTGGACAAGTTTCAGGTTGCTCAATTATTAACCCCTTCAAGCCCAGAATGTTCTGCAACGACGCGCTCCCACCAGCCCGCGCTCTTCGCAGACGAGATGTTTCCCCCGGCCCGGAGAGTTTTTGATGTTAAGCCTAATTCAGCAAATAAATCGTAAAAATTCAATCAAATTAAAAATTTTAATTCAAAACGTGGAAAATAAGAATATTATGATGGTAGCTTAATTACATATCAATAACATTTATAAAATATTAAAAAAATATGAATAAAATACTTTTAACTTTTTAAATAAAAATAATAACACAAATACTCTAACTACAAAAGAATAGAAGTACGAATATAGAACTATACACAAATATAAAAATATATACTAAATGCAATGCTTTCAACACTATAGGAAATTTAAAACTTAAAAACCAGGTTATTTTAAAAGTTTTGCAGAGTATGATACTTCTCAAAGCACTCTTCTACGCATAGCCCGACTCCACAAATTTTGCATTCATAATACGTTCTCTGAAACCGGCGTTCTTTCACACGCGTTCTTGTGCATACAACACATCGCTTTCGTGATTTTACACCTTTATCATTTATGTACAAACTAGGAAAATGCCTACCTGTCAATCTGAGAGGATTAGGCACGGGAGATTTTGAAGATAACTTTGTCATTTTGGGTTCAATATATTTTTCAACTATTTGATATATTACGCGCGACTTGAATTTTAAATTTGATAACTTTTTTCCTGTTGATTTCATAAATAAAACATTGGCATTATATAAAGCCATATCCATGAATCCGAAAAATAATTTTCGATACCATTTTACGGTTTTTCTAAAGGCAGGATAATGATACATTACAGAATCTCCCGTGTCTACTCCTCCCATATATTTGTTGTATTCAACAACACAATGCGGTTTTAGAATTTCTTCTTTTGTTTGCCTATCTTTTTTTCCTGTAGGCACTTTCTGGTTATTGTGAATTGACGTTATAATAACAACATCTTTTTTTTTGTCTTTAAATCCAAATACATTTACAGAATTCTTTTGAAATGCCAAGAATTTATCTTTTTGAAATTTTCGGGGCAAGCTTTTAGGCATTCCCGAACGATTTTTTGAAACAGTTCCACAAATGTTTGTTTTCACGGAGTTCAAGTAAAATGCCAAATTTGGAGAAGCAAAAAATCTGTCTAAATACAGGTTGTACCCTTTATTCTCAAGAGTTGAGAGCAAAGTCTTCACAACTCTTTCTCCGTAAAGGCCGCTTGTATTGATGAGTTCGGTGTCCTTTCCTGTGTAGATGAGGAAATTCCAAATATAACCCGTTTGGGACTCGCAAAGTTTGTAAATTTTTATCCCATACCGCGCACGTTTGGATGGGATATACTGACGAAAGCCAATGCGGCCCTTCCATCCAAACAAACTTTCATCTATACATATTTCCCTATCAGGTGTGTATAATTCCTTGAAGTTTTTTGAGAGGATTTCGAGAACAGGTTGGATTTTATATAACCTGGGACCACTGCTATCTGATGTGAAATGCAAAAATCGCAGTACATCGCAAAAGCGATTTCTTGACATTGCCGAATTGAAAAACGGCGTTGCAAACATCGTATCAGTTGTAAAATACATATGGATTGTAGGTTTTTTTATAATGCTCATCAGCATCACTAACGCCAGAAAAACCCTTATTTCCTTGTCCGTTACCGGTACAAAATTCGATGGAGCATCTGACGGGCCTGGATCACTGATATTTGCCGTAAAAAATGCACTTGCAAATTCATTAGTCTCTCTTGTAATTAATTCGATGAGTTCCTCGTTAAAAAATAAACTGAAAAAGTCCAATTCCTTTTCAGGAAGCTCTTCAGGCTCTAAATTCAACCCACTCTTAGATAAAAATGTCAAAAGAGGAAGATCTTTCATATCTTGACTCCATCCGTCATTAGATGCTCTAATTGCATCACTAATAACACTATCATCGTCATCATCATCTTCACACACATCTGATTCTTCACTCACATAAATATCTGTTTCACTATCACTCGAATCACTCTCCTCATTCATCATACGCGCAATTTCACTTTCCGTAAGATATTTCACTCTTTTCGCCATGGCTGCATAAACGAAACTAATAAAAAATAAACCCTCATGCACCCTCTGTACTACCGATAAACAAAAAAACCAACCCATTCTCTATCCCCCTATTCGTCCTAAAATCCAGTGTCACAATAAAAAACAAAAACATTAAACTCCCCACAAAACACGCCTTTGAGATCAGCTCTTTAACTTTACTGCTACTCCACAAAGCAATCACGTGTGTTTGTTTATGTTAACTCCTGAGTCATTCCCAGCTGTAGGAATTCCGATAACAGAAACACAGGCTGAAAGTTCAGACCTCATATGACCTCCACAATTCAAAATTACGGTATAGTATTGCCATCTAGTGTCATTAAAAAATTCTAAAAAAACGTTCCAAAGTTTGGTTCCTTATACGGAACGATGGGCAGAAACAAGCGTTCGCAACGAGTTCCCAATACGGAACGATGGGCCGGTGAGAGCATAATTTTCCCGTACCGTATAGGGTACGATGGGCGCGAAGGGGTTAAATGCGATTGATGATTGAGAAACCTCAAAATTGTAGCTGTAAATACTTTCAAATAAGCCTAAATGTTTCTAGAAAGTCTGCTCTAGAATGTCCTAAATCAGTGTTTTTCAAGCTTTCTTGTTCGCAGAATCCTTTTGAACATAGCGAAACCCTAAAATGGAAAAAAAAAGTTCTATGTGATCCAAATTATGCATTCAAAATTTTACGCGTTTTTTATTTTTAAGAAAACGTACACGGAATTATCACGTTGTGGAAACCCGGGGTTCGTTCGAAACACACTTTGAAAAACGTTGTTCTAGATTAATATTAGCTAGATATGGCCTCTATGTCACAACAAATTGCCATATACGCCACTCAACATGCTTTAGTTTTGACTGTATCTAAAGAATCTCATGCATTCTAGCAAATAAAATCTACATGATGATCACCCTTTATATGTAAAATTACCAGAAGTTTTCCGCCTATTTGATCTGTCCTAAAGAGGAGTCGATTGAATTGGACTCGTTAATATGCAATTAACTTCTATACCCAGGGACTGTCCACCGATGAGTTTAGATCTACTCTTTAAAGCGATTATCGATGGCTAACGTTAAAAGTCTGCACTAGACGAGAAAGTCTGGGTTTACCTGGGCTCATTGACATTAAAGCCAATTGAAAGTTCATGAATTCAATTCAATTTGGCTTTCCAGTGGGAGAAAGTAAACAGAATATGAACAAATTGTCTCCACGTAGTCACCTGGTTACTGTTTGACGGGATCCCTGGATTGAATCCAGCCTAAAATCCATGTCATGCTAAAATCCTGCCATGGCATGAAGATTCTATGAAGCTTTGCATTTGGGCAAAGATTAAGGCTATCTCTAGCCAATTTTGATGTAGGAAGTCCTGGAAAAGGCCTTTTACAGACGGTTTGGATTGTTTTCAAGGGATTTCAAACATAGATTAGACCGCTAGATTACGTTGTTTATCTATCAGGCAATGTCAAACTGATGTTGTACCGTCTAGAGCCTCCTTATAGCTATCTACTTCAATTCTTCAAATGATTTTTTTGAGCAATAGCTGAAGGTTGGCTATCTACGTTTTCATACAACCATACTCTTACAATAAATACTATAGGAAAAAAATACGTATTTAATGTACTGAGTTGATTTGAACATGGGAATGTGTTTATGTAAGCTTTGAAATCAGCATAATCTTTTATAAGAGCTTGCAAAATGCTTGCAGGTGACAATGACAAGTCAGGTTACTGACATATGCTGCTTTATTCATGGAAGTTTTGAGTTTTTATCTCACAGGCAGCAGCTTTATTTATTGTAATAATCTTTATATAAATTATCCTACTTTTGTTCATTTTGTTTAACGCCGCAATTAACTATGCCTATTTTATAATTCGTTACTTTCATTTTGAATTCTACTAAGATTGTTGATAGTTGTTTGAGGATCACTTGTATTGACTATTTGTGTAAGCGGTGGTGTATCCTCTATCGAGCACCCTGGTTATTTCACCCCACCTTATTATTCAACAATAAATATACATTTCTTTTCTGTTATTTAACGACTTCAAAATTTTGCTGCTGAAATTGGCACTTTACTAGGGGCTATAAGCGGGGCAAAATAGCTCTTGAATAAAGGATAAGCCAATGTGTGCGAGTCAGGGGCATTTATGGTACAACCCTCCCTGGCCATCTCATTGGATTCAACATTTAACCTACTAAGGAGGCCTTATTTCTCAGATGAATGAGAACAATTTGTAAGTTTTAATAAAAAACCACGCATGGAGGGCATGGAAGAAACCGAAACAGACCATAATGTCTTTTGATGTGATTGGTTGGGATGTGCATCGCTATCCCTTGGACTTCCTTCATCTTTTAAATGTTTTCAAATGTTTTCCATGTTTGATAAAGTTAAATTGAAATAATATTATGTTGAAAGCTTTTTATTTTAATAAAAATTATGAAATGGGCTGAACTGCCTTCTTAAACAAGTGGTTCTCAGTGTCGTCTTAACACTTGCTGTGACTCCTAGGCCAAAAAAAAAGATTATAAACTTTTATAGTAAAGATAAAGGTACATTGAGCATGAAAGATGAGACCCCTGGGTTTCGCGGGTTTTCAGCATTTGCCTAATTTGCTTATGGTCGAAAATGGCTCTGGTGCTTTTTTTATCATATTTTACGAATGCTCAGTTGCTTGAAGAAAGTTCTCTACTAAAAACAAAGCATCCCTTCATTATCAGTATCTTCACATCTGGATCTTATACACACACACATCTGGATTCACATCTGGATCTCTGGACAATATATCCCCTGTTAAACAAGGACATTTATCGTCTTTGCTATTTAAGTTCATCCTTACTAGCTCTGATTACCACCGGTGTAGTTGAGAAGCAACTTACTTTGCATTTTTCTCCTATGGAACCTAGGACTGCCTAGGAAGCTGCTCTTGATCGTGTTGAGTCTAGACTTCCAGTACGGCTGGTTCATACCTGGAGAACCCGGTGGGGTATTGAGTGGGCTCTCTTCGGGTGTGCCTCGAGGTGTGGGCTTAGGTGAACTGAGAGGAGAAACAGCTGGGCTTGTGACGTGAAGGCTACTCGACATGCTACTCCTGCGACTCCGACTAAAGAACAAACAATTGTGACGATCATGGCATTGGTTAAAATATCTTTCCAAAAGCAACAAATCATAAAATATACACAATAAAAATTGAAAATATAGGAAAGGGTAGCACGGGGCTCTACTAAATTGAGTTTAGTGGAGACTTTTAGTTGTCAAGTAGTATTATTCAGCAATGAATATTTTTCCAGAATTAATAAAGGTGTTGTCAAGAAAAAAAGCTGTTGTCAAGAAGGTGTTATGAAAAGAAAATTTGAGTAAGACTTCAGCACAAAATCTAATTAACTGCCTAATTCTTTTTGATCTTGGAAAAGCTTTTACGCGGGTAAGAGCAATCTAAGCACATTCCCTTTAAAGTAAACCTTTCAGTGCGAATTAATTGGAAAAAAAGGCTTAATCAGCGATTTATTTTTTATCAGAATCATATGATTTTTGGATATATTAATGTCATTATAATGCTAAATACTTATATTTTATTTCAAATTTCAAACAAATAAGTCAAAATTTGGGAAATTTAGAATTTTCAATTTATTCTGCTAGTTCCTTAATAAAAACAGCTGCGTTCCGAGAATGTAGAGATACCCCCCCCCCCCCCCCATACATAGCATATTTTCTGAGTAATTTTGCTAAAAATATTTAATTCGAAGCTAAAGGGGTAAGTCTTGTGAAATTGCTTAGTATAATAGTGCAGATATAATTACTTTTTCTTTCCCTGGTATAGGGAAGTATTGGAATCATGCCGAAAATTGCAACTCGAGTTTTCGACGGATCTACACGTTTTGGGACCTCTAGAACGTGAAAAAACTATTTTTAGCGTGACGTCTGTGTGTTTGTGCAATGTATATGTCCACTCTAACTCAAAAACTAATGCACCAAATTTCATAAAATTTTGTAAGTCACTTGTGTGTGACTCTGGTGCTGATTAGTTTTTGGTACGATTCGGGGTTAAAAAAACCCGCCTTTTTTAACGAAATGGCCCCTTAAAATTGCCTATATCCCCTCTAGCTGAAAAACTAATAGATCAAATTGTACAAAATTTGATAGACAAATCACCTGTGGGTTATCCTGGTGCTGATTAGATTTTGGTATGATTCGAAAAAAAAAATAACCTACCTTTTCCTACGAAATAGCCCGCAAAAATCGTCAAAATCTAAAATTAAAAACTTCGTATGCTCAAATATAACCATTAAATGCTTGTTTTATACGTAATGTTTAACGATAAAAAGAATAAGATCAACCCCATTACACTATGACTAGCCGTTCTCGAAATATTTTAGTTTTTTCGCATTTTCGCTACGCCACCTTTGCAAATATGTCCAGTTAACAAATGACAACGAAAATTAAATTAAAAGTGAGAATTCAGTGTCATTTAAAATAAGTATAGCTGTTATTTTGTGCAATTAAACTCAATTTAATGAATCATTGAAGAAATAAAGAGAACGTGAATATGAATCTGCAGGGAAAGTCATGTGCTGCCCACATCAGATTTGCTGTTTCTGGAATGTTTACCGTAGCCTATGGTACAATGAATATGTTTCAAATAATATTCAATATAAGTTAAAATTCCATTTTATTCTATTGAATTCCTCTCAAGTTTTTCAACATACATTACTCGCATAAAAAAACCGTGATCGCCTAGAGTGCTTGTATGCATGAAATTCATACAACATATATGTACAGTGAGAGAGCAAAAAGTCTCAATTTCAAACTAACTAATTTTTACAAATAATTGAATAGCGAAAGAAATTTAATATAAACATTTAGACTGATTATCTCTATATATAAAGAGCATTAATCTGGAGGTCTACGTTGTGTATGATATCAGATACTGAAAACGAAGCTGGATATTGAATTCATTTTTAATTTATTTACATTAATGGATATTGTAATATCTGTTTTTGTATTGTTGCTACGCAGACAGTGATTGAGTGTTGTCTTTTATTATTAGTAGAAATATCCTATGAATAAACCGGTTTTTTAAATTACTTATGGGCAAAATGCCGGCGGGCTTCACTGGTTGTTATATATTATATTAATGTAATAAATATATTATGTAATGATAGAGCGATTTCTTCATTGGAAGCTACTTCTATAGGCGGGTTTTGTTGGTTTGAACTGGGAGTTATAGCCTCGTGTAGCTTGGATTCAATCTTTAAGAAATTTGATGTCTACTGTATGGTAAGACAGTATTTATCTGACTCCGGAGAGGCTCATAAGGTTGCGCAGTATAGAAGTTTTCTGGCTGTCTAGGTTTCGTCTATTCCATGCTGACGAGTGCATAAAAAGCGCGAAACAGGTCCATAGATTGTGTTATCTGGAAAGCTTGATCTTAACAAGTTTGGTGAGTTTGTTAGATGAAACTTACCCGTAAGGATATCTCCTCGGAGTGAGAGGAGAGCCGTCGCTTAGCATATCGAAGCTATACCTGCAACAGAGAATGAAAGACATGTAGCATATTTCTAAAAGTAGCAGAGTATTGAGTATGGAGTTAGAAAGAGATAAAGCTTCTATAGATGAAACTCTTGAAAATGGCATGGTTCTTTGAGAATTATATCTAGATGTCGCCAGCGTTGGTAAAGTAGTCGTTATTGTTGGTTGACATAACAGAAAGGCGTAGTATTTAGTATATGTATTTCTGATTATTTTTAAATTAAGGTTTCCATAATTATGAGTATAATTAACCAGTATTTCATAGATCTACGATATAGTACAGAATATATGGAGATATAAATGAATTGAAAGATAAAATAATTTTCAATACGTTGAAATATGCTTTATTGTTTTAGTTCTACTTTGCATTGCGCTAATAATTTATTTTTACAAAATTGACAGTTTAAAATAAACATTTTAGGCCTTTCGCAATTGAAATGCATATAATGCAGGACTACATATCTTATCCTAGCGCCATCTGAATTATTGTCTTAAGCGATATTGGCGTTTTCTTAATATGAAGTTTTAACTCTTTACTTTCACCTCCATGGAGTAAAGAGTTGTAAAATACACAGATAGAACGAAAATCTGCATCCAGCCACTTTAAGTATTGCAGGATGCATCCATTTATTCACTTTTTAATATTTTATATGGCAATATCTTGATTACTGATTTATCATTCAAAATTACTACTGAAAGTGCTAGCTATTAGCTAGCACTTTCAGGACTCAATAAAGTTTAAGTTCTTTACTTCAATTATCAATTCTTTTCAGTGCTAGTGTTGTTATTTTGTCCAGTAATTTGTTGTTGGTTGCTTCAGCTGTCAGTGATAAATCATCCGCATTTGCCTGAATTGTTGAGTGCCCCTGTAGTTAAATTTTAAGTAATTTATCCGTCAATATGTTTTACATGTTTGGGCTCGAGTTATATTCTTGGGGGAAGCCTGTATTATATTGTTTTATACAGATCTTTGGTGATTGTATTGCGATCTCTCTCTCTGATAAGAAGGTACTTATAGTTTTGAGAATATATTTTGGTGTTCCTTTTAATTTAAGCGTTTTATTTAAGACTTTATACCCACCACATATTGAGTTATTGAAGACAATTTTCACGGCTACTGCCATATGCTACTTCCTAACATTATTGGTTTTTATTAACACTTTACAACAAAGTTGAAAAGTGTTTATGACTTTGTTCATTCTGTCTGTCTGTCTGTCTGTCTGTCTGTCTGTCTGTCCGTTAGCACGATAACTGCCGTAAAAATGACTTAATCAAAATGAAATTTTAGTATGTTGTTCAGACGGTCTATAGGACCTATGGGAATATAAATGAATAATATCACCCAATTAGTTTTGGATTGAACCCGGGTTGAAAAAATGGAATACATTGAGCCCTATGGGACCTAATTTTTCAAGCATTTTTTAAGCGGATTTAAAATTCACAAATTGCTTCGAAAATTTTAGGCAATATTTAAATTGTTCCATAAAATATATAAAAAAAAATTCAGCGAAATATATTCAGTTGTTTTTTAAATAAAAATTAAAATAATAATAACACCTCTTATATGAAGCGATCACATGTCCATGATATGAAACGATCACATGACCCACTTCAAAATGATATATGGCATCCATCTTGTGTCAAAATCGTGATTTTTAAAGTTCTTTTTAATTCATATTGAGTGTTGTATCCGTCCTAAAACTATTTTATTTTTGCCTAAATTCTGTGCATCTACATACTGACACAACGCAATGACAATATATTTCAGTTTAAATGCTCTTCCAAATTTGATTATTTCTACTATTAAGCCTATTTTTCACCTATGTAAAATGTAAACAGCAAAATATGTAGAATGAGTTGTATTAGAATCGCTGTAATTCTTTAACACAAAATCATTTAGTCCATGGAGTCTGCTTAGCTGATGTGAATGAAATATTCATTGATTTTAGAAAGAGACGGACGATATTTTTCGATGAAGTTTTACGCATAGAGTTTACTTGCTTGTAGCTCAATGGTCTTAATTTTTAAATAAAATAAATTATTATAGTATTGTGATGAATGACATGAATGGGGGAATTATTTATGAATGAAATGTTGCTTTTATAGAGAGAGTCAGGCGTGTTATTTTTTTATGACGTCATTTGAATGAATTTTAGTTGTTTTCGATGAAGTTTTCAAATATAATAAATTATCGTAGTATTATGATAATTCTAAAATTATTACCGAGGAATGTATCACATTTTAGAGATGTTTAAACCAGGCAATTTTTACTTTAATGCCGTCATTTGAATGAAGTTATTTTTTTCGATGAAGGTTTAAGGTTTCAAATATAATAAATTAATGTAGTATTGTGATAAGTTTTAAAATATTACCGAGGAATGTATTGCATTTTAGACATGTTTAAATAAAATTGCATTGAAGTTGGAAAGTGTTTCATAATCAATGCTTTAAGCATGATTGGTCTTTCTTGTTTTGTTTATGATGCTTCTTAATGCGTCTTCTGTCCCTATGCCTAGAGTGAATCCAAATGAATTTTTATTCATTTTGTCGTTTGAAATTAAATGAAAGTGTAGTTTATTCGTGATCATCATGTCTAGTAATTTGACCCATGATGGCAATATAGTATCAGCTCCACATTCTTTCACAATCTGGAGAATTTTCGAAAAAATTTGAAGAAAATAGATTTAATATCAACAAATATAGTACAAGGAAACTTGAGCAATGTATATAAGCACAAATAAAACATTTGCTGCATTATTGTGTTATTTGTTCAGAGCTACTTAAGTTATTACATTAAGTTTTCCTTATTGATTTTTATTTTGTGTAGCTCAAGGCATTTTATCAGAATTTACTTCAAATACATTTCCCTCGCCTTACAATCACCTCTCGGGCTTTCCAATGAGAGATCCAGCTGAGTATGAGTTACGTTACTGCGGTGAATAAAAAATCTTTAATTTTGAATAACAGAGGAGTGCTTTTGTTACCTGGGACCCGATCTTCCGTTGATTTGACATGTGTCGATCCTCTTTCTTGGAGGATCCACTTGAACAGGACAAGGAAGGGAAGTGGAAAACGCTGAAAAAGAAAATATAATAATAACTTTATTCTTTGCATTATTGAATAAGTTTGGAATGCTTATTTTTGACAAATATTCCTTTTCATACAGAATTTATATATGATCGAACTTTTTTAACGTGAGTTACGTTTATTATGAATCGTTTTGCATCCTACGTTAAGGTGACCAGACGTCCCCGAATCAATGGGGAGTTCTCGAATTTCACCCCTTGTCTCCTATGCCAACGGCACTACCGTGCTGATAACACCGGTTCTCATTAGATCACCGAAGTTAAGCAGCATCGGGCGCGGTTAGTACTTGGGTGAGTGACCATCTGGGAACACCGCGTGCTGTTGGCACATTTCGGGTGCGGTAGCCCGGTGGTTTGCGCGCTGAATTTGCACGCTGCCACAACTGCCGCCGTGCTCATGCGGAGTACGATCACGTTAAACATGTGGGTCCGTAAGTTCTTCCGAGAGGTTGGTGGTAGGGGAAGGAGGGTACGGTTCTTGTGGATGTCTTCCCCACTGGGTACCGGTCTAAATTGGGTGGCACTTCCCGGCCGTCCAAACAGTTACCTTACACCTTTCTGGTAGGTCGGACTGTCTGGATCTCAACAACAACAACAACCCCTTGTCTTCTAAAATATGAAACTATTTAGGTACACAAAATGTCAAATGTCTCCAGATTTGAATGAATGTCTCCAAATTCTGTTTCAGTTATTTCATGCTGATAAAAAGTACGAATTATAAAAATCAATAAATACCCCAGTAACTCAGAATTTGCATTGATTTGGACAAAGTCAAACATATTTATTTACTTTTTATGCTCATTTTCTGTAATAGAAGGTATGTATATTAAAAATCATTAATATTTATCTACAATCTATAAAAAATAATTTATTTTTTCTTCATTGAAATATATCTTGTTGCATCGAAATCTTGATTGCAATTGAAAATTTAGTGTATCATTTGATAATGTTACATTGTTGGTTTATTATAGTTTATTACATTGCTGGCTTATTACTCATGAACATATGCCTTTCGCTGTCAAATGGACATTAAAATATGGAATATGAATGTATGAGGGAAACGAGTGGTGGATCAAACTCTTAAGATTTCAATATGTTTTTTTGAATGAATATATGAAAATTTCTTCTTCGATATAAAGATATATTATTAATTTAGAAATGAGCTCACCGGATTCTGATCGGTTCCTAATGATGACTTCTGTCTCGTCTTCATACGCAGGTTTCCGCCGCTTTCTGTCGAGCAACAAGAAATAAACTACTTTTTCCGTGTTATGTCTGAAAAAGAAGGTGTTTGTTATCCATTAGAGATGCACCGATTAGTGAAGATTTTGCCAAATGCCGAATATTAGGCCCTCTGTCAAAGGCCGAATACCGGATATTCAGCGGCTGAAACGTCAATATTTTCAAATAGTCATGCAAACTTTTCGTCATGTAAATTGGCACATAGGAATGGTGATATGTCGAGAATTTCGAAATGTACCCTTTAAAACAGTCTCACTCAATAGCAGTGGCATGTTAGAAAAATTAAAATTAGCATCGACATTTTTGGAATTCTGTAGGTAAAGGCAAATATTAGTGAAAATGTGTAAAATTTGATTAGTGCTTTATAGTAACTGATATTGGAAAGTTGCTTGTAATTGAAGTTTCAATAATTGGGATACTTATAGCACCCAGTTTAGGACAAATAATATATCATATATAGAGATTTTTTAAGTCTTTGTGCATTCCTTTAATTTTCGTGTGACGAGTTTTAGAGTTACAGGAACAAGGTAAATTAATAGGAAATCGACTGTGCGTCAATTGAGGAAGTTTGCAGCGCCTCTAGTGGCGAATATAAGAAGTTAGAGTTTCTACCTTGGACACAAAGCAAGATGGACGAAAATTTACAAAGTTCTAAAGCTGTGGTTCTCAACAAGTGGTACGCGTACCACTGGTGGTACGCGAGAAGATAACTGGTGATACATGGAAATTTCGGAAAATGTGTTGTATAATATTCTGCTATGCAAAAGTAGTGTTTATTTTCAACAATATTTATTTTTAATGATGGTGTTTGTATTCGAAACCTCTTATAAAACAGATTTAGAACGAAACTCAACTTGGAGATAAATTTATGTTTAAAATAAAGTAAAGTAGAACTAGATATAAATAAACTAATTTCTGTCAAACAAGCACAAGTGTCATATTAAATCATTTTATTAATCATATTGTTAATCAATAATTATGGTGTTTGTCAATCATGCTGTTAATTGCATTAGCTAATATTTTTTTTATTTTTGTTCCATATTTTATAAGAAACGAAATAAAAGTATGGAGCAATAACTTAATTAAGTGTATAGTAATAACTTCTTATTCGTACGGTTATTATATATTCCGTTCCCTGTACGTAATATATAATATAAAGCAATTTAAAATTCACAATTATGTGTAAATTCCTATAGTATTCTAAATGACTTATAAGTGAATTATAAGTATATTATAAGTGAAGTATAAGTATATTCTAAATGACTTATATATTATTGGAAACATTCTATTAAAATATTTAATTTAATTCTCCTCAAAAGAAGTATAAGAATCTCTATTCTCGCTATACAAATTTATCTTCACAGGCAAGTCTGAGGAATAAAACGCCCAGGTTCCGTTTCTTGTAAACAAATTTACAAAAAATATGAAATTGGATAAATATATGCCAAAATGAAAGCGCAATGAAATAGGATCGACATATAACGAAATGAAAGCGCTAAGGTAATATTAGAAGATATACACGTACTATCTTTAATTCGTTACAATAATTCGCTAAATACAATATGAGTTTGAAAAATATTTGCCAAAATAAAACAGATTTGCCGACCACAATTGAAAATATCAATTGTGGTCGAAACTTTTTAATCAGAAAGCCGTAATTGATGTAATTCAGTCGTAAATGTAATTCGGACAAACTGTATTTTTATATGCATTTCTTAATTATTTAAATCGGATTTAATAAAAATCGTCTGCCGTATAATCTCATTGGATGTAATTCAGTCACAAATGTAATTTGGATAAAATTAATTTTTTTATGCATTTCTTAATTATTTAAATCGGAAAGGATTTAATAAAAATCGTCTGCTGTATAATCTCATTGGATGTAATTTCTTTGCTTAACAACATGATATCATTTTCTGCAAATACATTTGCTGCAAAAATAAAAATAAAGAAAAAATTCTCATAAAATATTATTGATCTTATAATTTATTTTCTCATAGTGTCACGTTATGTTTTATTCAATATTTGAATTTTTAACTTAAATATCATTTTTGCAATAGTAATTTTGATTCAGTAGAGCAAGTGGCTTGAAGCTCTTTATTTTCAAAACAAGAAAACGAAGTAACTAAAATTTATGCATTTTTACTTTCCCTACAATACATGGTAATGTATAGGAGAAGTATTGGAATTGTGCTGAAAATCGGAACTCCAATTTTCGACTGATCTACACGTTTTAAGACCTCTAGACTACGAAAATACTATCTTCAGCGTAACGTCTCTGTGTGTGTGTCTGCGCAATGTATGTATCCACTCTAGTAAAAAATATTCGACGAATATATTACTCTGGTATTGATTAGATTTTGATATGATGCGGAAAATAAGAATCTGCTTTTTTGGGGGAAATAGCCATAAAAATTGTCAAAATCTAAAATAAAAAACTACATATGCTTAAATGTATTAATTAAATGCTTGTTTTATAAGTAATTTTTGACGACCTTTAAAAATATGTCCAGTCGCCAAAATTGAATTCAGTCGCAAAAATTGAATTTAAACAGCAAATTCAGTGTAATTTCAAATAATTATGCGTATAACTTTGTGCAATTAAACTAAATTTAATGAATTATAAAAGACAGAAAGAGAAAATGAATTTGATATGCTGTCCAAATCAGATTTTTTTAGCTTTTAGAAAATGTCGTAATTTAATTCGTCTAACTCTTCTATAAATATTACATATTAAAAAATCTGATGTGGGCAGCACTTGACTTTCCCTGTAGACTTATATCCACGTTCTCATTATTTTATTTAAATTTAATTCACTTTTAATTCAATTTTCGTTCGTTCTCATTTGGTAACTGAACTTATTTTCAAAGGTGGCGTAGAGAAAATATGAAAAAGCTAAAATATCTCGAGAACGGCTAGTCCTAGTGTAATGGAGTTGGTCTTATTCTTTTTTCGTTAAAAATTACCAAGTATTTAATGGATATATTTGAGCATACGTAGTTTTTTTATTTTAGATTTTGGCGATTTTTGCGGGCCATTTCGTAAAAAATGGCAGGTTGTTATTTTCCGAATCGTATCAAAATCTAATCAGCACCAGATCATCCTACAAGTAACTTATCTACCAAATTTTGTAAAATTTGGTCAATTAATATTTTAGCTAGAGTGGATACATGAAATTTTTACTGGCCATTTCGCAAAAAAAGGCGGGTTCTGTTTTTACGAATCCTACCAAAAACTAATCAACACCAGGGTCTCACCCACGTAACTTACATACCAAATTTTATGAAATTCGTCTATTAGTTTTTTAGTTAGAGTGGATACATACATTGCACAGACAGACAGACAGACAGACAGACAGACACACACACAGACGTCACGCTAAACATAGTTTTTTCGTATTCTAGAGGTCTCGAAACGTGTAGATCTGTCGAAAACTCGAGTTGTGATTTTCGGCATGATTCCAATACTTTCCCTATATATTACCATATATTGCAGGGAAAGTAAAAATCTGATGTGTTCAGCACATGACTTTCCCTGCAGACTCAAATTCATATGTTCTTTATTTCTTTAATAATTCATTAGATTGAGTTTACTTGAATCAAATAACACTAAATTTGCATTTTTAATTCAATTTTTGTTTTTATTTGGTAATTGGATATTTTTCCAAAAGTGGCATAACTAAATGCGAAAAATCTCAAATATCTTGAGAACGATTAGTCCTAGAGTTATTCTTATTCTTTTCCTCATCAAAAATTACGTATAAAACAAGCATTTAATAGATATATTTGAACATACGTAGCTTTTTTTTAGATTTTGGCGATTTTTGGGCCATTTCGTAAGAAAAGGCAGGTTGTTCTTTTCCGAATAATACCAAAATCTAATCAGCACCCGAGTATCTCACAAGTAACTTATCTACCAAATTTTGTGAAATTTGGTCAATTAGTATTTTAGCTAGAGTGGATGCATGAAATTTTTACGGGCCATTTCGCAAAAAAAGGCAGGTTCTGTTTTCACGAATCGTACCAAAAACTAATCAGCACCAGGCTCCTACCCAAGTGACTTACCTACCAAATTTTTTGAAATTCGGTCCATAAGTTTTTGAGTTAGAGTGGATACATACATTGCACAGACACACGGACACACAGACAGACAGACAGATACACACACAGACAGACACACACACACACACAGACGTCACGCTGAAAATAGTTTTTTCGTATTCTAGAGGTCTCGAAACGTGTAGATCCGTCGAAAACTCGAGTTGCGATTTTCGACATGATTCTAATACTTTCCCTATACATTACCATGTATTGCAGGGAAAGCAAAAATTGGTAAAGTGCTTCTATATTTCAACAAAAGAGCTTTATGTGATGCTTTTTGTTTTGCATAGTTTAGCTAATTCTATCTGATGCATAGTTTTATTCTATTTTGTATTTCGATAATGCTGTTGAAATGTGTGGCACATGTAATGTATGTGGGCAATACATATATTACACAGCGTTTAAAGAGCGATAATTTAGTCAACTATTAATCAAAAATGGTATTTATATAGCAATTTCTATAAAGTATTCTATAATTATTTGCATTTTATATGAGCACGCATTATATGCATTTGAACAGAATTTGCATTTTAAGTGAAGTGAACAAACACATCCCATTTTATGCGATCACTTACATCGTATTTAGTAATTCTTGAACTAATTTTTCTTTGTCTTTAAAGCAGCCCAAGGACGTCATACTGGCGAGCACATCTGGATCCAAATCTTCAACCGTTGGAATGATATGAGTCTGGAAGAATAATTAAAAAAAAAAATTAGGCTAAAAAATTGCAGCTTATATTGAAGGCGGTAACGTGTAAATTAATCAGTGTTTATACGTTACTGCCTTCAAAGCTTATATTGAAGAACATTTTATTTTTAGAGGTTTGATAAATACAGTGGCTCCCAAAAGTGTTCGTACACTTCCGAATTTCAATGAAATACTGCTCTATCCATTAATAAAAATTAATATTTCAGAATAGGAATTTTTTAATAATATCTATAACTTATTCTTAACAAAACTACATAAAATATTTTAAAAATATAGTAAAAATTTTTTTTTGAGAAATTAATAATAAAAAAAATAACCAAAATGTTACGTCACAAAAGTCTTCATGCAATTAAAAAAAAATCTCTACATGCAGTAAATATTGTAATATTTCGGTAAATTAGTACTAAGTAGGATATCCTGTAGCATCCAAAACAGATTTTAAACGTCTGTAAATAGTTTACTAGTTTTTATGTAATTTCTGCATCAATGTTCCTCCATTCTTCGATCATTACTGTTTTTAGTTTGCTTTTCACTTTAATGTCGTGTCTTCGTACTCTAACCCCCAGTTCTCTCCAAATGTGTTCTATTGGGTTTAAATCCGGCGACTGAGGTGGTGTTTTCAAAACTTGTGGACAATTATGGAGACACCAGAGGCGAACATTGAGAGCAGTGTGCTTTCGATCGTTATCTTGATAAAAAAACAAAGTTGTTTCCAATACCCGAATTTTGGACTGATAATTTTAAATTGTCTTTTAAAATATTTAAATAAAGAGCATGATTCATTATGCCATCAATAAATACCAAATTACCTAGTCCTGATGCTGACATGCACCCCCACACCAAGGACACCTCCACTGTCATGCTTTACTGATCCAAGTCCTTGGGATTAAGTTCTTCATTTTTTCTCCTCCATACAATTATACGCTCATCGGAACCAAAAATGTTAAATTTGTTTTCATCTGCAAATAAGTCATGATTCCAATACGTTTCGGGCTTATTTATCATTCATTTTGCGAAGGTCTACGCTTTCGGTTTAAGGCAGTCTAAGCTTTCTGTTTTTCGAACTTACAAAAAATTTTCTTGTGGTAGAACGCCCATGTAATCCAGCTGATCTGAGCTCTCGTCGAACAGTTTCAGGTGAAATTGAAGTAGAAAATTTTTCAGTAAATTCTGTAGAAATTTGTACAACACTCAAACGTGGATTTTTTTTACAAATTTTCTAACTACAAATCTCTGATCACGTTGAGTTAACTTTGCCGGATGACCTTTTATTACCTTGTTTTCGATGCAATTGTCTCCTTTAAAGCGTTTTATCACATACTGCATCGTAGGACGGGTTAAATTTACTAATTTAGCTATATTGCGAACTGATTTACCACAACTATGATGAAAAATAATCAATTTTCGAATGCTGTTCGTTGTTTCCTTCCGACTACAAGCCATTTTTAACACTTTACAGCAAAGTTGAAAAGTGTTTATGATTTTGTTCATTCTGTCTGTCTGTCTGTTAGCACGATAACTGCCGTAAAAATGACTTTATCAAAATGAAATTTTAGTATGTTGTTCAGACGGTCTGTGGGACCTATGGGTATATAAATGAATAATATCACCCAATTAGTTTTGGATTAAACCAGGGTTGAAAACATGAAATACATTGAACCCTATGGGACCTAATTTTTCAAACATTTTTTAAGCGAATTTAAAATTCACAAATTGCTTCGAAACGTTTAGGAAATATTCAAATTATCTCATAAAATATATAAAAAAAATTTCAGCAAAATATATTCAGTAGTTTTTAAATTAAAAATTAAAATAATAATTACACCTATTATATGAAGCGATCACGTGACTATTATATAAAGAGATCACGTGACCCACTTCAAAATGAAATATGGCATCCATTTTGTCTCAAAATCGTGATTTTTAAAAGTTCTTTTTAATTCATATTGAGTGTTGTATCCCTCCTAAAGCCGCTTTATTTTTGCCTAAATTCTGTGCATCTACATACTGAAACAATGCAATTAAAATATATTTGAGTTTAAACGATCATCCAAATTTGATTATTCCTACAACGAAGCCTATTTTTCACTTATGTAAAATGTAAACAGAAAAATATGTGTAATGAGTTGTATAAGAATTGCTGTATTTCTTTAACGCAAAATTATTTAGCTCATGGAGTCTGCACAGCTGATATGAATGAAATATTAATTGATTTTACAGAGAGAAGGACGATTTTTTTCGATAAAGTTTTAAGCATAGAGTTTAATTACTTGTACCTTCATGGTCTTTTAAATAAAACAAAGATTTTAAATGAAATAAATTATTATAGTATTGTGATGAATGAAATGAATGGGAAAATGTTTATGAATGAATGCTGATTTTATAGAGAGAACCAGGCGTTTTATATTTCGATGGCGTCATTTGAATAAATTGCAGTTGTTTTTGATGAAGATTTGAAATATAATAAATTATTGTAGTATTATGATAATGTTAAAAACATTACCGAGGAGCCAGGCGATTTATATTTAATTGACGTCATTTGAACGAAGTTCATTTTTTTCGATGAACTTTTAAGTTTTAAAATATAATAAATTAATGTAGTATTGTGATAATTTTTAAAATATTACCAAGGAATGTATCGAATTTTAGAGATGTTTAATGAAATTGCATTGAAGTTGGAAAGTGTTTCATAATTAATGCTGAATGCATGATTGATCTTTCTTGTTTTATTTTGAAGTGGGTAATGTGATATCTTCATATAATGGTCACCTGATCGCTGCATATAAAGGGTGTAATTATTATTTTAATTTTTATTTAAAAAACTACTGAATATATTTTGCTGAAATTTTTTTTATATATTTTATGGAATAATTTGAATATTTCTTAAAACTTTCGAAGGAATTTGTGAATTTTAAATTCGCTTAAAACATGTTTGAAAAATGACGTCCCATATGGTTCAATGTATTTCAATTTTCAACCCGGGTTCAATCCAAAACTAATTGGATGATATTATTCATTTATATTCCCATAGGTCCTACAGACTGTCTGCACACCAAACTAAAATTTCATGTTGATAAAGTCATTTTTACAGCAGTTATCGTGCTAACGGACAGACAAACAGACAGACAGACAGACAGAATGAACAATGCCATAAACACTTTTCAATTATATTGTAAAGTGTTAAAAAAAGCGGCAGTCAATAATTTTATTTATGAATTTATCCGAAAATGTTTCGATGTACGATCACTTTTGTGACGTGTTCTTTCTCTGCCTCCTTGCATTTTCATTTCTATAACAAGAAAGATCAATCATGCTTAAAGCATTGATTATGAAACACTTTCCATCTTCAATGCAATTTTATTTAAACATGTCTAAAATGCAATACATTCCTCGGTAATATTTTAAAACTTATCACAATACTACACTAATTCATTATATTTGAAAACTTTATTCATTATATTTGAAAACTTAAACCTTCATCGAAAAAAATGAACTTCATTCAAATGACGGCATTGAAATATAAATTACCTGGTTTAAACATCTCTAAAATGCGATACATTCCTCGGTAATAATTTAGAATTATCATAATACTACGATAATTTATAATATTTGAAAACTTCATCGAAAACAACTGAAATTCATTCAAATGACGTTATAGAAAAAATAACATGCCTTTCTCTCTCCATAAAAGCAGCATTTCATTCATAAGCAATTTCCCATTCATTTCATTCATCATAATACTGTAATAATTTATTTTATTTAAAAATTAAGACCATGGAGCTACAAGTAATTAAACTCTATGCGTAAAGCTTCATCGAAAAAAATCGTCCTTCTCATTGTAAAATCAATGAATATTTCATTCATATCAGCTATGCAGACTCCAAGAGCTAAATAATTTTGTGTTAAAGAAATACAGCAATTCTAATACAACTCATTCTACATATTTTTCTGTTTACATTTTACATAAGTGAAAAATAGGCTTTGTTGTAGAAATAATCAAATTTGGACGATCATTTAAACTCAAATACATTGTAATTGCGTTGTTTCAGTATGTAGATGCACAGAATTTAAGCAAAAATAAAGTGGTTTTAAGACGGATACAACACTCAATATGAATTAAAAAGAACTTTAAAAATCACGATTTTGAGACAAGATGGATGCCATATATCATTTTGAAGTGGGTCACGTGATCTTTTCATATTATGGTCACGTAATCGCTTCATATAAGAGGAGTAGTTATTATTTTAATTTTTTTAAAAAAACTACAGAACATATTTCGCTGAATTTTTTTTTATATATTTTATGGAACAATTTGACTATTACCTAAAATTTTCGAAGCAATTTGTGAATTTTAAATCCGCTTAAAAAATGTTTGAAAAATTAGGTCCCATAAGGCTCAATGCATTTCATTTTTTCAACCCGGGTTCAATCCAAAACTAATTGTGTGATATTATTCATTTATATTTCCGTAGGTCCTACAGACCGTCTGAACAACATACTAAAATTTCATTTTGATTAAGTCATTTTTACGGCAGTTATCGTGCTAACGGACAGACAGACAGACAGAATGAACAAAGTCATAAACACTTTTCAACTTTGTTGTAAAGTGTTAAAAATGAGCAAATATTTAAAAAAAAAATGTTAGATTTTATTCAGAATCACATGGAAGTGATATGAAAAAATATTGAACTTTATATTCGAATTCAGTTCCAGGCGACAGCGCTTTTTCTACAAATTTTTAAAGTATTCGAACACTTTTTCGCGCAAATTTAAATATCTTCGAACCCAAAAGAGTTAAACACTTGAAATAAAAACTATTTTATTGATGCTAAGTTAGTCTACATTTAATGTTATTATACAATAATGTATACAATAATGTATAAGGAAAGTATTGTGACGGGGTCAAAAATTCGAATTCGAGTTTTCGACGGGAGAGCACGTTTCAAGCATACTTGATCACGAACCGAACATTTTTGAAGTGATGTTTGTGTGTGTGTGTGAAAGTGTGTGTGTGTGTGTGTGTGTGTGTGTGTGTGTGTGTGTGTGTGTGTGTGTGTGTGAAAGTATGTGTATGTGTGTGTGTGTGTGAAAGTATGTGTATGTGTGTGTGTGTGTCACTGAGACTGTGGAGACGATAACTGACAAACGAATAGACCGATTCTAACGAAATTTGGTGCAAAAACCACAATCCGTAAACACTGGAAACCTATTATTTTTATACGCAATCGAATGTTCAGAACCCCCTAAATTTTTGAGTGAAATTTTGAAAAAATCGTCAGAAAATCAAAACCTCTAATAAAGCTGCGCAAATAGACATTTCTTATGTAATTAAGAAAGAAATAGAAAGACGAAGAAAGAGAAAGAAAACGAATTACTTACTTAGAAAACGATTGAGAACGCTAACATGAACCATTCTCGAGATATTGTACATTTTTCAAAAAAATTATCAAAAAGCTATATAAAATTAAAAAAAAATATTTTCTATTGAGGAACATGTTCACTTTTCATATGTAATACCATGCGATAAATTTGATGACATCATTCCTAGCTCGTTCCATTCATGAAAAAGGATACTTTGAGTAATATTTTTATATTTGAACGCCAATAATCATTTATTTGCTGTAAGAATAACTTACTTCTCCGTCCATAACGCTGGGCGAGATTTTGGCGACAAATTTGGTGGAATATCGCCAACTTGGCGACTTTTTTAAATGTTGCTAAATTAACGATAAACTCGCCAACTGGATAAAAATGACGCTAAATCAATGAAAATGACGACTCATTGACGAAAATTCAATATCTTGGAAAGAATATAAATATCTACTAAATAATTTTTTTTTTACTGTGAAAGTAGTAAATTCATTGCATTATATAAGGAAATCATGTGCTGCCCACATCAGATTTTTTTTGACTCTCTGCGAGTCAAGGCGTTAGATGTTAGATGATTTTCTATATTCTTTTCAATTTTGTCGGCATTCATGTTGGTTATTAAACTCTATTTTTTATTGTAATATGCATTTTTATGACTATTTATTTTATCACGTTGTTTTTTAAAAGATTAAAAATATATAAATTAATGTATGTAATTTTGTATGTAGTGGATATATGCAAATTTTGCCTGGCGGGTATGACCTATATTTAGACACTTGTTCGCACTTTATTTTACTTTTATCATTCTTACTTTAATGCCACTGATGTAGGGCATGATAAAGTCCGAAAGTACTTTAGCTATGTGATTGGGTATGTCATAATAAGGCGATTTTAGTAAATGACTTTTTAACCACTTATTTGGTTGCTTTGATTTTATAGTTAATTGAAATTATATAAATTTTGCAAGAAACATCTTATATTTTTATAACTTTTGACTAAAACACACTATTCATTTGTACTACTTTAAAATGCATATATACCTTTGATAGAAGTGTGACCTTTATGGCATATCTTGATGATGATGCAGGATTGATTTCTGTAACTTTTGACTGAAACACACTGCTATTTATTTGTACTACTTTTTAGAGGTCAATTTAAAAATTTTTACTCATTCTGCCCCCAAAATATTAAGATTTGATCTCCATTCGAGCTCGATAATTTTCAAAATAATTCACTCTAGCCCAATCCGGATCGAAAACACTCAAAGTCCGGCTCGATTGTTTTAAATATACATCGAAGCCTGACTAAAGTTAGCACACCATAAGTTGCCATCATAACCATAAGTTGCCATTTAAGGAATGAAACACAAATTATATTACAGTGATTCAAATTAGCAGGTGAAGATTCCGAAGTGCAATGTTTTATTTTGACTTCGCAATATTTTCAAATAAATAAGTTTTCAATCTCCAATCTGAAATTCTCATTTTCTGCATCTGGTTTTAATTATTTTATCTACGTTCTCCGTACAGAGCAAACTTATATTACTTGGGACAGGGACTTCATTCATTTATTAAGAATTTTGTTTCATACGTAATATCAAATTGTTCTGTGACGTCACGAGCCCGGCCCCGGCCCGGTCTGGAATAAGCCCAAGGATCAAGCTTAGATCCGTGCAGGCCTCTACTACTTTTTATTGAAAACATAACACTTTCATCAAATAAACTGATCATATCAGAAATATTCATCTCACGAAAACACTTTGATGTCACATTTTTGAGACTCGATGTAACTTTGCTGTCGTCTATGAACAATAGTGGTCTCGGGCTCAAATAGTTGAAAAGTATAGTACGTTGTTGTTAGTAGTCAAAAATCAGAATTGTATATCAGAGAGTATCAGAATTGTATTTCAACTTATCTAGGTAACAGTAGCATCTGCGGATAGCTGATTTTTGCCTTCTACAAACGGTTAAAACGTTATAATTTGTTGGTGTTTTTGACGATGGTACTTTATCGCTATTTTTAAAACAGTTTGTGCGATTTACTTTAAATTTTTGCAATATTAAAAATCTCGGAATATTTAATTATATACAGGTTTCTAGAAATATTCAAAATTGTCCCATTCCACAAAACAGAAAATTTTATTATTTTAGTTTACGCTATCGAATGTTCAGCATAAAAAACAAAGAGATAATTCGATGTAATACTATTTCATAATGCGAAAATATTTTTTAGTAAAATGAATGGCATTTGCTTGGAAATTTTTAATGCTATTATAATAAACGAGATATTTCATTAAACTATATTCTACTAAGTGGGATTGTATTAAAAAAGATTTATTATTTTTACCTGAACGGCTTCTTTCATTGGAAGTTCCAGTTCTAGTTCTGACTTACTCCCTCTGAAACATACAGAAAGAAAATACATTCAAACTCAACTATGAGTTCATATAATACTCAAAAAGAACAGTTAAAATATATTTGGAATACTTACGCTATCACCCATGGATGCCTTGTAACTTCGGCGAGCTGAAAAAAAAAATCTATGATTACTTTTGGAATTATATTTATTTCAAGTTTTATATCTATCTATCTATCTATCTATATATATATATATATATATATATATATATATATATATATTAAAATGCTGGACTATATTGCTTAGCTGACGTTAACAATGCTTCTTATAGTTGTTACCCGAATGTTATACGAATTCCACTCAGTCGCTTTATGGAATCAAAAATGCAGGAACAGACATAACCATCTGAATTTCATAGTGGAAAATAGTTTTAAGTAAATTTTAAAATTTTGTGATTAGATTGTTTGTAGGCTGCTCCTAAAGCTTACAGCGATTCACGTATAGAGCTAAAATGAGAAAGCTAACTTATTTCTTTTAAAAATAAACTTTGAGGTTACATTTATGCATATGGTAATTCTGAGCTACTGTTGAAGTACGCTAAATAAATGAATTATTTTATATTCAGTTAGCATTCTTATTATAGTTTATGCAGTTCATTACGTTACTCTTGCTTGCTGTTGTGCAATACCTACAAGGAACATAACGCCTCAAAATTTTACGTTGAAATCGACTTCATTAGATGTGTGTGTGTGTGTGAATAAATCGATCAAAGTAATCTATTGGAGGATAAACGTTTTACACAAGCCCAAGAGATCTCTAATATGTTGTTTGCAAGAGAGTTAAATAGAAAACTGACGCTGATGCTTAATGATAGTTGTTTAAATTGTTGATCGTTGTTGATCAATAAAATAACTGTTTTTGTAGTCAGCGTTAAGAAATTATTCTATAAAAACAAAAAATAACAGCAGCAGTATAAAATCACTTACATACAATTTCTGCGTTAGTGTGTTCCTTTTGTATAATATTGTGTAGTTTTGTACAAATACACAATACATTTAATTTTGCATGTGACTGTAATTAAGCAGCGGCCACTGTAATACGTAATCACATGACAAAAATGTACCCATGTCTACAAGTTATTTAATTATTAACAGTGGTATGTGCATTGTGGAGGAATACTGACGTACCGTCATTCTCTTCTCTGGGCAGACCTCGATCATCCCTCGAAGAAGGTCCTGGCACTCTGGAGGAACGAAATGTGGAATGTGGAACACCCCCCTCTTCACTTTCTCCAGCAGTTGCCGGAGGTTGTCGTCGTCGAAGGGAAGAGCACCCTGAAATAATACGCATAATGATAAGACGGTATCATAAAACTGAGTAAGTCAATCAAAGGACATAAGTTTTAGTAAAAGATAGCTCAAACTGATATCTTAAGTAACCTGGAAATAAAATCACTTCATTAATAACACATATAATGGTAAAACAGAATCATACAATGGAACAGGCCAATCAAAGAACGCGAGTTTTAATAAAAGATAGCTCAAGCTGCTGTCTTAAATGCTCTGGAAATAAAATTACTTCCTTAATAATACGCATAATGGTAAGACTGAATCATAAAATGGAATAGACCAATCAAAGAACATAAGTTTTAACGAAATATAACTCAAACTGTCGTCTTAAATACTCTGGAAATGAAATTGCTGCGTTAATATTACACATAATGGTAAGATAGGATCATAAAATGAAAAAGGCCAATCAAAGAACATAAGTTTTAATAAAATATAACTTAAACTGATATCTTAAATAATCCGGAAATAAAATTATTTCCTTAATAATACACATAATGGTAGGATAGGATCAGAGAATGAAAAAGGCCAATCAAAGAACACAAGTTTTAATAAAATATAACTTAAACTGATATCTTAAATAACCCGGAAATAAAATTATTTCCTTAATAATACACATAATGGTAAGATAGGATCAGAAAATGAAATAGGCCAATCAAAGAACACAAGTTTTAATAAAATATAACTTAAACTGATATCTTAAATAACCTGGAAATAAAATGACTTCCTTAATAATACACATAATGATAAGACAGAATCATAAAATGGAATAGACTAAATTTCTAAAATCATAAAACTGTAGATATTTTAGTCAGCGTCGTATATTGTTACTAGTTTATAGTAAATATAAATTAAATATGGGCAACTTATTACATAATGGAAGGTTAATTAACTCCTTCAGTTCAATGATGTATGAAGCATAATGTTCATAGAAAAACTATAGTTTTTACATTACGGGTCCATTATTGAGCAATATGAGTTCCAAGTTTAGAGAAATTATTATTACTGTACCATTCATATTCAATCCACATTTAGACAGTAAATGGAAATTTAAGTTTCTAGCTTCCAAAGTTAAAACTTACCACTAAAAGAGCATAAAGAATAACTCCGCAACTCCAAACATCAGCACGCCTTCCATCGTACTTTTCACCCTGAAAATATAAATGTTTAGTTATAATAGAATACTGAGAAAGTATTAAATATAACTAATAAGTGAATGATTAGCACTGAAATGAAACTTTACCACGTAGGGAATCAATCAAACGCACGCATCTCGATCGTAACTGAGTATTTTACCAGTTAACCAACCCTACATTGACTGGTATCTGCTTTAAACTTTTCTTCACGTCTCTCGATCATCAAATGACTACTATTCTACATATACGTCGTATTGTCTCAAAACTTTTCTTCATGTCTATTGATTGTCAAATGAGTACTTTACCGGATATTCTACGAATACGTAGGATTGTATCTTCTCTAAACGATTTTTGATGTCTATCGATCGGATGTGATCGATTTGATGTCTATGTTATCGGATAATCTATGTAGACTTGTATCTTACCTAAACTTTTCTTCACGTTTTTATTGCCAAATGAGTATTTTATAGGACAACTAGCAGCGATTATCAGGCGTTGCTCGGGATTTACGATGCAAAACTCTTATAAAAATTACACCGAAACATATAGGGCCCGTGAATCTTATACATTGTTTTTTACTGTGAAAGAAGTAAATTCATTGCATTATGTAAGAAAAAAATGGATCTGATTGGCCACTCTTTGGCCAATCAGATCCATTGGATCATACATACATACTTTTCTTCTTTATATATATATATATATATAGATAGATATATATTTTTATATTCATTTATTTATTATTCAAATTAATAAAATTTGTTGAGTAAGTCTGTGAAAAATAAACCATGGCGATAGAGTTTCCATTTAAATTCATATTTCAAACCTGCGATTTTCAAAAGTGACGAATACGTTCAATAAACTCCCACAAAACTTTAGAGATTTAATTGAGTTTCAAGTTTTAAACCAACGATTTCCAACCTTTTTCGTTGGGAATCATGAAGTTAGAGAGTAGAACTCCTAAGAAAAAGTTTCGTTTTCCATTAATATTGCGACAACTTCTGGTCTTAGAAACTCGAAACTTGGACTAAATTTATGGGGAGCTATTTCAAAGCTACCTACAAAATTTCATTAAATTCGGTGAAGCTGTTCTCCCGTGATGATGAGACAAACGAAAGTTTCATTTTTCATTAATATCGTAACAACCCCTGGTGTTAGAAACTCGAAACATGGACTAAATTTTAAGTGGGGCTGTTTCAAGACTACCCACCAAATTTCATCAAATTCGGTTTAGCCGTTCTCCCGTGATGTTGGATCATACATACATAATTTTCTTCTTTATATATATAGATTTACGTAGACGTGTATCTTCCCTAAACTTGTCTTCACATCTCTGGATTGTCAAATGATTACTTTACCAGATAATCTACGTAGACCTGTATCTTCTTTTGACTATTCTTTACGCCTTTTGATAACCAAATAAATATTTTACCGGATAATCTTGTATCTTTCCTAAACTCTTCTTCACATCTCTGGATCGTCAAATGATTGTTTTAACAGATAATTTACGTTAGACGTGTATCTTCTTTAAACTCATCTTCACGTCTCTTGATCGAAAAATGAGTATTTTGCTGGACAATACTCGTATATACGTGGACACTTATATTCTTTAAACTTTTCTACTAATTAAGACCTGGCCACTGTTCAAACAGTTTGAATCGTTGATTATTACTTAGTGTATTTAAAAGAAACGCACAAGGGAAATAATTGTGATAGGGTTAAATATCCGATTATCAAATTTCACATTTCAAGGACAATTTTTTACGTGAATCTAGACGTTTTGAATATCTTTACGAACCAACCACAGTTTTAATGATGCCCCTGTATCTGGTTATTTGTAAACACGATATCTCTCAAACAAATCGGTAAAATCGAATGAAGTTTTGTATAAATATTTCAATCAGTGACTAAAATGAGCTTATCGATTTTTGGGATGGACGGACTGGTACAAGTTTCCAATATTTCGGACATTTATTTTCAAAAATCGAAAACGTTATAAAAACATAAAAATGTACAAAAATGTCATAGATATAGATATTTAAAATGTGAATTTTTATTTAAAAAATAATGCCATCATTTGTATAATTGACGTTTTGGAGATATTTTATGTTTTTGTTATACAGCGAGGAAAAAATCATCTAACACAATAAAACAAAAATGTTTGTGTGTGTCAGCCTCTCTGTGTTTTCTGTAGCTGGAAATCTATGCGTCGTACGATCATGACATTTGGTACACAGGTACTTCATCGGCGAGATTTAAAAAAAAAAATTGAATTAGTTTTCAGTTGTTTTATATTTTAGCCCGTTTCGAAACGATCTGGTGCGATTTTCACATAAAACGGTTCCTTAGCGACCAAATATGTTATCATAGAATTTCTATTCAGACGCCATCGGAAAGATCGAAGAACGTTCTCTCCAACGATGTTTAGATCGAATCCGTAGGACATTCTCTCTCTCTATTTTTTAAATACATGGGAAATTACATTTTTAGGTTATCTGATACTTATTCATCGCATTCAAAAAGTAAGATTAATTTTATAGTTAGGCAAAAATTTGAGTATCCTACCAATGTTTTTTAACTAATACGTTACTTTAATTTTGGTGATTTTTTGAGCGAACGCATAAAAGCAATAAACGTATTTTCTGCGGATGACTGCGGCTTTTAGTCGCACTCCAAAAAAATCCACAGATCCTGTGGAATTTTTTGCACATGCCTTGGTAGGTTTAAACCACGCCTTCTTTCCTGTACAAATGATCGTTTTATTTATTTATTTATTTATTCATTTTCCGCTTTCTACGTTTGCGGAGAGCGTTCTTGGGGATTTAGTTTGAAACTAGATAATTAATTTTAGGATTTCTGCGGTTTGAAGAGACGATTTAAAAATTGAGTGGTGTTATCTGTAAATGTATTATTTAAGTAGCGGTCGTTTATTTAGGAATCGGGGAATGCTGGATAATTCGTTGTAGTAAAAAATAAAATAAACTCCCTGTTATCAAATAAGTAAATGCCTTGTAAATATTTTTCACTCGAAATAAATTGACACCATTATTTAAAAAATATTACGATCCGTTTTCGAGATATTAGATGCTTAATACTTTTCCGAATGGAGCACTATATTTTTCGAACAAATTAAGCAGTCTGAAGAACATTTTAACGATTTTTTAATTAATGAACGTCAGAAGCTTATTGATTTTTATGGAGATCAATCTAATGAAATTCCATCAATGTTTCGAACATTTTTTGGTCAGAAACCGAAATTTTTTTAAAAACATAATTATGTTAAAATTCGTTACCAAAGTAGCCATTTCATTTGTGATATTTTATTTAGAAGCGTATGGAATATACCCTTTGTTGCAAAAAATATATGCAATTATAAGAAATTGAGCTACAGTTGCGAAACTCAGCATGTATGTGTCGTTTGAGGAGATATGCAAATGATTAGAATTTGGGAGCAGAAAAACGTTTTATTAATAAATGGTGGCAACAAGAAGATGACATTTTTGTAAGTGGTAAACTCCTTTCTGGCAGCTATACCAGCCAATATTCGATGTGGCATATAGTCAATTAAGTTGCTTATGTGGAAGATTCTGCCACAAATGTTACAACTGGTCCGTTAATTCATTATTAGTATTCTGATAAGGCTGCAATTTATGGACAGCCAGAGGGTACTTCGGCGAATAAAGGTTACCACTGTTTTGAATTATCGTGGGTAAAATTTTGAAATATTGTAGATTTATAAAAGTGACAGAATTTGAACTGTGAAAATCTGGAAGGTAAAGATCAAGATGAAATATGAGAAACGAGAAAAGGATTCACCCTTATGACTTCTGGACATGCGTAGTGGGGCGATCCGCAGGAGGTCTCTAGCATCGAGCCATCCATTTGAAGCGAGGCCATTCCAAAATCTGCTATCCGAATGTTGTTCTTTTCGTCCAGCAGAAGATTCTCTGGCTTCAAATCCCGATGGCTGAAACAGAATAAAAAGGGTTTATGATTGCAATCAGTACAGCTTATGAAGCTAATGTCAAAATGGAGCCTTCAAGTGGGTGCCTCTTTTAGCGGTCAAATGGATGGATGTCTATGGGTGTGCTAGATACACGAATGGAGGACAAACGATTTAAAAAGGCTATTTTTATGAGGGGGAGCTTTGAAATGAGAAAATGCAGTTAATGAGATTAATCTGTTACTATACGAGGTGTGCATAATGTCCTGTTACCATTTTAATCGATCATTACGTTGCAACCATACGAGATAAAGCAGCACGGTCTTTTGATAAGTGTTTCGCCCCTTTGAAAGTTTCTTTTATCCATTGTACTACCTCAACGCTTGCCTCTTAGTTGTTTTCATTATATCAAGTCGACAATCATTTTTTTATTCATGTACGGGCTAGCATATTGGCATTGAAAGTTTGGATGGCTTATCCTTATGAAGGTTAGCTATGTCATTAACCTGTGTTCTATATATACAATCCTCGACGTATTCCTACAGGAGAACGTTCAAAGGTGTAAGGTCATGTCTTTATCCTACAGGAAAACGTCCAAAGGTCCACCAGGGGAGCGTGGGGACCATGGAAGTGGTCCGTCATGGTCTATCTATATCCTACCAAATTTTCTATTCAGAAAATCTCAAACAGAGTATAGCAGAGCAGAGTGCAGAACACGTTGCATAAATCCGCACTGCTCTATGTTGTATGGTCGCAACGTAATGATTTATTGAAATGGTAAAAGGACTTTATGGACATCGTGTACAATGTTTAATTGAAGCGAGGGGGCAAATTGATTAAGTTTCTTACTTTTGACTTGGGAGCGATGTGTTTTGATTATCTGATTGCTATGTTGCTATGTCCGTCTATAACGCTTTTAAACCATAACCATGTTTTAAAGCCTGCATATGTGGTGTAGATTAATGATTTACAGACCAGAATTGTTAGTGAGCATGGTCGGATAGACACTGAGTAGCCAAAATATAATGACCATTTGGTTATCTTATACAAAGTAACTCTCCTGCAGATATTGATGAAGTCATATCATTGGATCAGTATAAGGAGGAAAATCTGAAGGCATGCAGAGACTGACCTAATACTATTTCTCTTCAAATTGCAGAAATAATGGGCTAAAGACGTGATCTGATGGACTTTGAACGTGAAATTATGGGGGGGGGGGGTGCACTGATTTGTTAGCTTCTAAATGAAAGCGAAGTGGCCGTGAATTGCTCGAGGTTATCACAGTCATTAACGTTTATAGAGAGTGACAAAAAAACCCAGGTCTGAGTGTAAGACGTGTTGCCTTCAACGGATGTCTTAGTTGACAGAAAAATTGGTATACTTGTTCAATCCAAACGTTCATCAAAGATATATTCATCAAATATGGTACATATAATCTGAATCAGGCATCCATTCAAGAAATTCGTCATCGTACATTTTGGCATCGTGTGTGTTTCAGTACTAACCAGTTGGTCATAGCAATTGGCCTCTCAGTGTACTTGTTAATGTCAAGAACATTGTATTCTCTAATGTATCTAAAGAGTGTTCTGTATACCAGATGGAATGGCTGTGGCAGAAGTCCAGTGCCGATATGATCTGCCTGAAGAACCTTCGTGCTTCCTTGGGTGTCAGCCGGCCTTTCTTCACCAGGTAGTCGAACAGTTCACCTCCCGAAACATGCTCTAGTATCAGGTACCTGAAGAAAACAAAATAGTAAATACAGGCTGTTTTTGTACTATATGAGTGTGACATACAATATACGTGAAAAGACAATACCTCTGTTACATTCGGAGATAAATTTGGCGACTTTTGGAAATTGCCACTCATAATTAAATGTATCTGGAAATTAAATTTAATAAACATTATATAATCCAAATCGCTTCGTAGTAATTATTAATTTAATGTTCACGATTGAAAATGTACCGAAAATCATTATTCGTGGGTTTTCCAAGTGTGACGAATATTTGGATGTTGTCACTTGAACATGGGCATTTATAACAGTTCCAAGCTCAAAGGTCGCATGTAAAAATATTCATGTAAGCATGATCGTACAATGCTTAAATTTTGTAGTCAAAGTTTAAGCATGGCACATTCATGTTACGCAAAATCTAGCTATTTCTAGAAACTCAGATAATTTTTATTCATTTTCAGGACTTTTATTGTGTTTAATAAAGAATTTATGAAAGTTTTGAATATTTGAACAATATGGGCTACTTTTCAGATCTTTAATTCCAATTTAATACAAATACTAATTTCTCGGGTAAAGTAATCACAGAGAAGATCTCAGAATAAACAAAAGAAATGACAATATTCCTGTCTGTTACTCTTGGCGACAAATTGGGCTCAATGTCGCTAAGCTGTAGACCATTCAGTACATCTGAAAAATTAAATTTCATTTCAATGATAATTCCTGTCGCTTTATGAGAATTATTAATTGAAAGTTCTTAATTGAAAATATAATGAGTTTTCATATTTGCAAGACAGGCACGTTTTATTAAGGGAGATTTAGCTACCTAGGCCATTTTATTAACGCCGCAGCATTCCGCCCCGCCAAATCGCCATGTTTGAATCTGTAGCTGCCACGTGTATATTATATTTAACGTGTTAACACTGATTTTCACATGTCTGTAGTCCAGCTCCAAGAAAGATAAAGAATGGGTTCTTTGATCGCAAAGTTGAGAAAAGGAAACAAAAATACAATTGATGCGGTAATACCGGAAATATTTTTTAGCATAACACTATTTATGATAGTCATTCCGGTCTTTATATTTTAGTGTTGACGGATTCTACAGCCTTAGCAAGTGAACAGATTTTAATAGATGATGACTCATTGTGTGTTATGGTGGAAGGTACATATACTTTTCATGTAAAACTTGGCTTAGGATTGTAACAAGAAAGATCAATCATGCATAAAACATTGATTATGAAACACTTTCCAACTGCAATGACATTTTATTTAAATAACACTAAAATGCTATATATTCAGCGCTGATATATTTTAAATTATAACAGTACTAGAGTAATTTATTATATTTGAAAACTTAAAACTTCACCGAAAAAAAAAAAACTTGATGCAATAAACTTAAGCAAATGACGTCATCGAAATATAAATCGTCTGGCTCTCTATGTAAAAGCGGTGAACATTTCATTCATATCACTTTTATTCCAGACTCCAGAGTTTAATAATTTTGCATGAAAAAAATTCAGCAATTCTTATACAACTCATCTTACAATTACTTGTTTACATCCTGCATCCATTAAAATTAGTCTTCGTTGTTGAAATAATCAAAGTTTGATGATCCTTTAAACTAAAAAATATTGTAATTGCTTTGGAATAGAATATAGATGCACAGAAAATATGCAAAAATAAAGCGGTTTTAGGATGGATGCAGAAATAAATATAAATTTAAAAGAACTTTAAAAATCACGATTTTTGTACTGAAAAAAAAAGATGAATGCCATATTTTATTTTGAAGTGGATCATGTTAACTCTTCATATTATATGGGTGTAATTATTATTTTAATTCTTATTTAAAAAAAATACCAAACATATTTTGCTAAAATTTTTTTTATATATTAAAATATATAAAAAGTAATGTATGGGATAAGTTGAATATTTCCAAAACTTTTGGAAGCAATTTGTGAATTTCAACTTCGCTTAAAAAATGTTTGAAACATTAGATTCTATAGGGTTCAACGTATTTCACTTTTTCAACCCGGGTTTAATCCAAAACTAATTGGATGATATTATTTATTTAAATTACCATATGTCCCACAGACCGTCTGAACAACATACTAACATTTCATTTTTATGAAGTAATTTTTACGGCAGTTATCGTGCGAACGGACAGATAAACAGACGGACAGACAGAATGAATAAAGTCATAAACACTTTTCTATGACTATGTTGGAAAGTGTTAAAAATTGAAAAAGATGATAATTTGACCATTTTCTTCAGTGTCATCGGAATTACAGTCTGAACTACTGAACCTATTTTAATCAATGATGGTTCATTTTGATTTCTAGCGAGAGGTATACATTTTTCTTTTAAAACTTTAAATTTGATTTAGAATTTAAAAAACTGAAAATAAATTGAGTAAATAGTTCTCGGAAGTAAAGTGCTATTGCAATGCCAGCTATATGTCATTGTTACATAATCATGTTGATGAATAGTTCTATAAAAAGTATTGAAACCTCACTTCGTGGTAAAAGACTGCCAACTAGGTACAAGAAACAAGAACCTCTTTCCAAAAAAGTCCTTCAACCTTTCCTTAGAGCTAAAAGCAAAGTTCGGTCCAGTGGGGACTTGGCGAAAACCATTTTGAGATTTCATAACATTTTTGAAAAGAGGTTCTTATTTCATGTACCTTTTTGGCGTGGAATTTTTTTTTTACCACGAATTGGTGTTTTTTGTGACATAAATACACTACGTCACAGTGAAAATGAGACACCAAGAAGGAGTGGGCAGAAAGTGATGAAAATCGGCAAACAGAGAGAGACAGCAACGAACAATAGATGATATTTATTGCAACATGATACACCTATATAATGAGCGGTAACACTGTCTGATCAGTAGGCTGTAGGACCACCGCGGGCGGCGATACAGATAGCAACACGTCTAGGTACAGAGTCAATGAGCGTGAAAATTGTGTTCTGAGGGATGGCTGCCTATTCCCTGTGAACCATTTGCCAGAGTTCGTCCTCTAAACGCGGCGGTGGCAGCGCACGCAAGCGACGTCCAATTACGTCCCAGATGTGTTCAATTGGTGAGAGATCAGGGGAGACTGGCCAGGGAAGCACCTGGGTGTCTTGCAGGACATGTTGGTTGATGCGTGCCGTATGTGATCGAGCGTTATCTTGCTGGTAAATGGCACTGGTCACCCCCTGAAGGAAAAGTAGTGTCATCGGCCGCAGCACGTCATCCACGTATCGTTGGGCCGTTATAGTGCCCTCAATACGGTGACCTGCTATCGTAGGCGATGACGCCCTAAACCATGATGCAGCGTTCCACAGATGCGGTCGGATTGGACATGTCACCACTTCGACGCCAGTCACGGCGAACAGAAGCGTGACTCGTCTGAGAACACGACCCTGTGCCATTCTGCCGTCCACGTGGGTCTATCTCGACACCATTGCAAACGGAGACGTCTGTGCTGTTGAGTCAATGGCAGTCTTCTTAATGGGCACCATGAGTGCAGGTTGCTTGCAACCAATAGGCGGATAATGGTCCTGGTCGATATGGGAGCATCAAAGGTGTCCTGCACATGCTGCAAAAGGGCGACGAAAGTAGCCTGCGGGGCCACCAACGCTTGCCGGCGGATGTGTCGGTCCACGCGTGATGACGTCGCTCTGGCTGTTCCGGTACCCCTCAAACGTGCCCACATTCCCTTATTCCAACCATCTTCGCTACAGTCGGTGCACCGTGGATGCGTGTAGGTGGCTGTCCGCTGAGATTTGACGTATTGACTAACCTGCTCTTCTGAGTCCGATCACCATACCTCTCTTGAAATCGTCTGTCTGCTGGAATTGCCTCGGTTGGCGTCGACCTGGTATTCTCTGCTAATACACGTTTCCTCTGAGACAAAAAAAATTGAGAAATGATTTCCCTAGAAGATAGAGCGGCGCGACTATTCCCGATTCTGCAGGTTCCCTCCCTTATATCTAACTTAATGCGCGCGGGACAGCTGCGTATTTCGCATCCTTTACATAACTCGGTGAGCTGCGTCTACCCTGTCATTTGCATATTTTTCTGCCCACTCCTTCTTAGTGTCTCATTTTCACTGTCATGTAGTGTATATGCATAGATATAACTTACAAAACTTCCTTGAAGAAAGCAGGAACGTGTTAGATTTTTAAACTGCTCTTTGATGCAAACCCAGAGCCCAAATGCTAGAAGCGTTGCAGAGAATTCTTTCTGTAACTGATAGGGGCTAGGTCTATAGTAACGGAGCATTAATCTCCATCGTGAGGATGCAAGCCTTTTTGCATTTACTATTTGCTTAATGATTCTTCTTTTCTGGCCATCCAGAGGCGGAAACCATGCCTACCTGTTGTTACTCCGAGAGATTTTAAGGTATTTTGTATCGTGATGTTATTATTATTGGTTTTAAAAATGAGATTGCAGCGAATAGCCTTTGCTTTTAAGAAAGAAGGGTTGTTATTTTAGAAACACCTGACAGACAGTTTCAGATTCAGTCGGAATCTCCACGGCAACCTGGGGGATGTATGCCGTCTATGGTTTATGCCAGATAGGGGTGGAGGACCAAGGGGGTTATATCCGCAATCAGGCGGAACCGCTACCAGGGGATCGAAGCCAGCAGGTCCATTCATCAGGCGGGAATCGAAAGGTGGACTAGACTGCAGTCACTTACGGATCTGGGGATATGGTCATAAAGGCTAGTCTCTCCTTGCAACCTGTAAAAAGCCTGTTTCGTGGGAACACTCAATAGATTTATGTACCTCCCAGGAAAGGAGGACCAGACCTACAAGGAGCTAGGATCCTTAACCACTCTCTTGGTGTGCCCCCCAGGGGGAACCTGCTTTCTCTCAAGCAAATTTCGTGAGTTATTTTTGTGCAGGCAGCAGCTATCAGTTTTATTTATTGCAACTAGGGGGCTGCACCTCCTGCTCGCTGACGCTCACCAACTCCTTTATTCGTTTCGCGAGTTGGGAATCTTCAAGGAGTTCGCTTCGTGAACTCTTTCTTGCAACCTGCTACGCAGGCGCTATACGCCTGTTGGGGCTGTCTTTTGATTGTTGACTTTTACCAACCCCCGCAGCGCTTCGCTAGTCCTTTCAACCCGGCAGGCGTACACGACCGCCTTTGTGTTCCCTATTCGCTATTGCTCGCCAACTCCCAGGCTCAGGGTTACCATCCTCTGTTGTCGCTCATTAATCGCCGAAGCTTGCTTTACAAGCTCTTCCATTACGTTTGCGAAGCAGCCTTACAAACAATCAGAGCATTTCGCAAGCACTGTTATCATGAACAATTACGATTTATTGTTTAAAACGTTGTTGCCATTTCAAAAGAAGTAATATTTAAACGAATCTCTGAATAATTAATGTATTTTTAACTGTTTAAATCTAAAATTTAAATATTACTTTTTAAAATAGCAACAGTGTTTCTAACAATAAAAGTAAAATAATCTAAATGTTACTTCTTTTGCGATAAAGGATTAGATTTTGAAGATAAATGACAGGAAATTAAAATTTTCATACAAAAGTTGTGTAAAAGTATTTTTGTTTCAAATTTGTATAAAAAATAGAAATTTCAATTCGTTTGTAATCAAAATAGAAGACAACACATGGAAATATATTTTAAATCATCAAGTTCAATTTCAAATCATTCGATGCCATAGGTCCGGTGGATCCTTGACTGAAAATTTATGTTAAAAGTATTTGGTCAGCGGTGGCTGTCGCACCTAGTTTCTTTTAATATAGAGGGATATATAAATATGGTTTAATAGTAAGATTAGAGGTTTTAATAGTAAGAGGTTTTAATAGTAAGATTAGAAATGGAAAATAATGAAGAAAATTTAAATAAATATAACCTTTCAAACTTGAGTATAAGTTTAATAGATTTATTTTAACACAAAAAGTTCGCCCATTTGACATAAACACTGAAACATAATCGATGTTCACTTGATAGTTAATTTATATGTTTTCAGAGGTTTTGTATAGTTAAACGCACATCCAACGAACATTAACGAGGCTTTCCTATCGCTGTGCTCCCTTGACTTCTTAACATCAACTAAAGCTGACAGACATATTCTTAAGAAAGGAGGCGAAGCAGTCGCTATATATATCTCCCGGGAGTGCCCAGAAGAAAATCGTTAGTAATGTTTATTTTCTCTTAAACGACAGTTATGGAGAAATAAAGATGACATTTTCGTATGGGCAAAAACACCGGGGCGAGTCAGAGCATTATGGGGGAAAATTGCTTTCAGAAAATTAGAAAAGTAGTTCTGATACAGCGATCGTATTTTGGTATGAGTGATATTTGTGACATATATTCTTTGAATGGTGTATTGGTTACGACTAGTCCATTCATGGAGGTAAAAGTAAGAAGTTAAAACTTAAAAAAAAAACCGCTAAAAAAAACCTGTTAAAAAAAACCGCTAAAAAAAAAACTGTTAAAAAACCGCCAATATCATTTGAGACAATCATTCAGGTGGCGCTGGGATAATATAAGTGGCCCTGCATTGTATGCATTTCTATGACGAAAGTCCTAAAATATTTGTCAATTTTGTAAAAATAAATTATTAACTCAATGTAAAGTAGAACTGAAATAATAAAGAATATTTCAAAGTATTCAAAATAATTTTAATTTTCAATTTAATTTTTTCTCCCTATATTCTGTACTCTACCCTATAACTATGAAAAAGTACTTGTTAATTATACTCATAATTAGGGAACTCTTAATTTAAAAATAATAAAAAATACATATACTAAATATTACGCCTTTCTATTGTGTCAACTAATAGTAGCAGCTACTTTACTAACACTAGCGACGCCTAGACATAATTCTCAAAGCATTATGGCATTTTCAAACGTTTCATCCATAGGAGTTTTATCTCCTTTCTAACTTGAATTCACTATTTACAAAAATAAAACTCTGAAGTGGGTAGAACTTAAGGTTCTCTACCAAATGAAGTTATTTCTTTCTTTATTTGGTAATATTCATTGAATTCACTTCAATTCATGACACACGATCTTGCTTCAAATTGCATCGACTTTCTGCCTTTCAATAAAAAATTATTTTACTTTTGAGACTTGGCACGTTCTTAAATGACACCCACTCACCAAAGCTCTAAAAGACGAAAATTGAGAATAATTTATTCTTGCACGGTGGTAGTAGTTTTATTCATTTTGTTATAAAATTTCTGTATGAAACAAACATTTATTTTATATAGTTAAGCATATTTAAAGCGTATAGCTTCATTACATCGATTTAAATCTGATTGTGTTGTTGTTGAAACCCAGACCGTCCGACCTACCAGAAAGGTGTAAGGTAACTGTTTGGACGGTCGGGAAGTGCCACCCAATTTAGACCGGAACCCAGTGGGGGAGGCATCCACAGGGACCGTACCCTCCTTCCCCTACCACCAACCTCTCGGGAGGACTTTCGGACCCACATGTTTAACGTGATCGTACTCCGCATGAACACGGCGGTAGTATTGGCAGTGGCTGGAATCGAACCCGGGCCTACCGAGTGCAACTCCAGCGCGCTAACCAATGGGTTACCGCGCCCCAAAAAAAAAATCTGATTGTGTGTGAAAGTTTCATTTTACGAAGTAAAACTCAAACGATTCGAATAACATTTTGTATATAGCTTGAACTAATTAAATTTTAGGTCATGACAAAGTCCGAATTTTAAATTTCGATCCATGTACTAAGATGTATGAGGCCAAAGGTCAGACAATGTTAAGTCTATGGAGAAAAATTTATATAAAAATTCACAATGCAGTATTAAATGTTATGAGTTGAAGACGCCTTTAGCTCAAGGCTTTAATGCTTATCTACCATGTTACGACCGTGATATTTCTACGACTTATCCTCTAAAATTATAGGTGTTTTTATTCTCAGGTTACAAGAATAAGTCCGGATTCTGGACAACTAACGCTTTATTCAAATCAGCATTAAGCGTAATAGGGAACAATATACGTCTAAAAACTCTGCAGATATCTAGCAAAATCACAAAATAGTCATCAGAAGCAATAACATCGCAATTAAATTCACAACCAATTCACAAAACCAACAATTATATTCTCAAATTATTGATTTATTCATAAGTTACTTTTACTCGTTTGATGTACATTTGCTTTCTGATAAATGAGAAGCCTTATAAAACCTCTATGTAATGTTCCCTTAAAAACCCTTATAAAACCTGTATGTAATGTTCCCTTAAAAACCATTATAAAACCACTATGTAATGCTCCCGAAAAACTTTCGTAAATCGTAAAAACCTTAACCAATTCGCAATTGTCGAGAAGTGAGTTTTCGAGAAAAATTTGACGCTGTCACCCAATTTCTCAACAAGATCAAGTGACTCGGACATGAATTAAAAGCATTGGCTGCCTGTAAAACTCGTTTTCCAGCATGGGTATATTTAACACAGGGAAAGCAATATAAATCATTTGTAACAGAATCAAATACAAGTTTATCTTTTGTATTCTCTCTTCAGTATTTTGATATGTATGTCAGGCATCAACATAGAGGGCTGTTGAGTGTAAAGAATTTTGGAAGATCAACCAGGTTTATACATATAAAAAAAAATCGACGGCGGCTCTAGTCCGATGGAGCCGAAATGATTTTTTGGTGAATACATTTTGTAAAATAAAATTCAACTTTTATAATATTAAAAAGCAAAACAAAAGAAAAAATCGATACAAAATGTAATTATATACATGCATAGGGGTTTGAAAGAGATACAAATTCTTGCTTATTGTTTATAGTCATCAAGTTCAGTTTTTAATATATAAGTTTACAAACTTACACGTAAAATTTTCATTCAAATTTTTAACTTGACAAGACAATTACTTGAAAACTGAGCTTTTTTAGAAATATAGATTTTGATACTAAATGTTCTACTATACAGTTTTGTTGTTTGATATTTATATCTATTTTTTATAGTTTATTATTATTCAATCGAGTGTAAGTTAGTAAATGAAAAAAAAAAGCACTCGCTCGGAAAGCTACATTTTAAAGTTTTTTCGAATTTTTTTTTGTATATATTCATAATCTGGACCCAATATCCGACAAAACAAGATATTATTTGCATTTTTATCTATTTGGTTCGGGGTATAAGCGTCGAAATTGTTTATATTTTTCGCAACACTCCGTTTTTCGCCAAAGAAACCGCAACCATAGATGTTATTCACATCAAAAAGTTTACGAGCATCAGAAATTTATAGATAGTATATATGTTTTAGTTATATGTCTATTTACTAAAGTAGGCACTTTAGTAAATAGTCTATGACTGTGTCAAATTTGTCCTTTTAATTATTAGAAATGGCGTATCTAGAATATTTAAGGACATATTGATGACAGAATTTAGCTAAATAATCTTGGAATATAATTTAGGGAAAGAACTATTGTCCCAATTATCCGTCAGATTGACATTGGTAAACATTAAATGATGATCTAGGTTTAAAAGTGACATATAAAAAAATGGCATATTGCAAAATCAAATTTATGTGCAGAATCAGCCTTGTTTCAGGATAAATTGTAATGTTTGTAACAATAATATGCGATATCTTCAATATTCTAACGTCGGATAAATACTAATGGGGGTTTTCGAGACCATTCCAAATGATATATTCTAGAAATTCTCTTTTAAAGTCCATATTATACGTAGCACTGTTTTCTGCAATACTTTTTGCTACCTCAGCTATTAATTATTCACATACCATTTTCACTTGACAATAAATGTTTCTGCCATTGAATTAATGGTTTTGAAAAGTCCAGAAGTCCAAAAATAATCATTTTGAGCAAATAATAAAAGAAATTTTAACTCGAGACCGTTTTATGAATTATCCGAGTCATGTAAATTGCTAATCCTTATCAAATGGTTCGATTGTGTTCATAAATGTTAAATTAGTTTTTTATATTGGAGGAGTTAGGCCTAATGAAAATGTCCATAACTTACGCCCTTTTCAAAATCGAACATGAAATTATTTTTAACACTTTCCAACATAGTTGAAAAGCGTTCATGACTTTGGTCATTCTGTCTATCTGTCTGTTTGTCCATTCGCACGATAACTGCCGTAAAAATCACTTTATCAAAATGAAATATTAGTATGTTAATTGAGACAGTCTATGGGACATATGGGAATGCAAATGAATAATATCACCCAATTAGTTTTGGATTGAAACCAGGTTGAAAAAGTGAAATACATTGAACACTATGGGACCTAATTTTGCAAACATTTTTAAGCGAATTTAAATTTCGCAAATTGCTTCAAAAATTTTAGGAAATATTCAAATTATTCCATAAAATATATATATAAAAAAATTCAGTAAGATATGTTTGACAGTTTTTTAAATAAAAATTAAAATAATAATCACACCCATATTATATGAAGAGATCACGTGATTCACTTCAAAATAAAATATGGCATCCATCTTCTTTTTCCAGTGTAAAAATTGTGATTAAGTTCTTTTAAATTTATATTTAGTGTTGCTTTCGTGCTAAAATCGCTTTATTTTTTAGTATTTTCTGTGCATCTATATTCTACTCCAACGCAATTACAATATTTTTGAGTTTAAATGATCAAACTTTGATTATTTCTACAACGAAGCCTAATTTTAATGGATGCAGAATATCAACAATCGATTATAAGATGAGTTGTATAAGAATTGCTGAATTTTGTTTCACGAAAAATTATTTAGCCCTGGAATGAAACATTCATTGCTTTTACATAGAGAGGCAGACGATTTATATTTCGATGACGTCATTTAAATAAAGTTCATTTTTTTATGAAGTTTTAAGTTTTCAAGTAAAACAAATTATTGTGGTATTGTGATAATTAGAAATATATCACCTCTGAATATATTGCATTTTAGCAGTGTATCAATAAATTTGTATTTCAGTTGGAAAGAGTTTCATAAACAATGTTTTATACATGATTGATCTTTTTTGTTAACACTTTACAACATAGTTGAAAAGTGATTATGACTTTGTTCATTCTGTCTGTCTGTCTGTCTTTCTGTTTGTCTGTGTGTCTGTCTGTCCGTTAGCACGATAACTGCAGTAAAAATGACTTTATCAAAATGAAATTTTAGTATGTTTTTCAGACGGTCTATGGGACCTATGGGAATATAAATAAATAATATCACCCAATAAGTTTTTTATTGAACCCGGGTTGAAAAAATGAAATACATTGAACCCTATGGGACCTAATTTTTCAAACATTTTTTAAGTAAATTTAAAATTCACGAATTGGTTCGAAATTTTTAGGAAATATTCACATTATCCCATAAAATATATAAAAAAAATTCAGTAAAATATGTTAAGTAGTTTTTTAATTAAAAATTATTTAATATAGGGAAAAAAACAAATTCAATTAAGTTCTGACTTTTGGGATATCCTCCAGAAAAAAAAGAGATATATTATATAATAAATATCTTTCCAAGAGTTTAATCATTTTATATATGAGAGAGGCTTCACATTTTAAAATAAATTTGGTAGATAACAATTTTTCAATTTTTTTAAAATTTTATATTACTCTTAATGATATACATATTTGATGGCATTTTTAATGCACTTTCCTACGTCCTAGAGAGTTAAAATTTGGTACACAGCTTAAATTTGTTGAAAATTTTATTCTACAAAAATTTGGTGGATCTTTAAATATAGTTCATACATTTTTTTCGAAATGGCCTGCAAATAATCCCCGTTCACTTCTATAAATCATTGTTGCAATATTGTTAAAAATTCTGATGTGGGCAGCACATGTCTTTCCCTACAGACTCATATTCACGTTCTCTTTATTTCTTCAATAATAATTTGAGTTTATCTGCACAAAATAACAGCCATAAGTATTTTAAATGACATTGAATTTGCACGTTAAACTTGAATTTGGTTCTCATTTGATAGCTGGACTTATTGTCAAAGGTGACGTAGCGAAAACGCGAAAAAACTAGAATATCTCAAGAACGGCTAGTCCTAGAGTAATGGTGTTAGTCTCATTATTTTTGTTGTCAAAAATGACGTATAAAATAGGAATTTAATTGATATAATTGAGCCCACGTAGTCTTTTATTTTTATATTTAACGATTTTTGCGGGCCATTTCGCAAAAATAGCCCTTTCCTTTTTCCCGAATCGTACTAGAATAACCTATAAATGATTTATATACCAAATTTTGTTAAATTTGGTATATAAATCACTTGTAGGTTATTGAAATATTATACAATATATATTTTGTTAAATTTGTTCCATTGGTTTTTAGCTAGAGTGGATAAAGGCAATTTCTGCCGGTCATTTCATAAAGAAGGCATATTCTTATGAATGCATACGAAGGCATGCATACGAAGGTATGCATACGAATCGTACTATAATCTAATGAACATCAATGTTTCCCACAAAAAACATACCTACCAAATTTTATGAAATTCGGTCCATCAGTTTTTCAGTTAGAGTGGATGCAATATCCTCACAGACACACAGAAACACACACAGATACACCCTTACACACACAGACGTCTTCCTAAAAATAGATTTTCGTATTCTAGAAGTCCCAAAACGTGTAGATCCTTCGAAAATTCGAGTTCCGATCTTCGGCACGATTCCAATACTTTGAATACATACACACACATATATTATCTATGTATATGTGTATTATCTGTGTATCTAAATTCCGTGCTTACGCAATTACAATAGTTGTGATTTTAAATGATCCCTAAACTTTTATTATTTCTTCAACGAAGCCTAATTTTAACTTATGCAGAATGCAAATATCTCAAGCGATTGTAAGGTGGGTTACATAAGAATTACTGAATTTTTTTCACATAAAATTATTTAGCTGTGGAGTCTGAAATACAAGTTATATGAATGAAATATTCATTAATTTTGCATAGAGAATCAGGTTATTTATATTTCGATATAGTTTTAAATATTTAAGTATAATAAATTACTGTAGTACTGTGATAATGTAAAAGATATCACCACTGAATGTATCACAATTTAGAAATTTTTAAATGAAATTGCATTACAGTTGGAAAGTTTTTCATAATCAATGCTTATGCATGATTGATCTTTCTTGTTTATTATATGCTAATATTTTTTTATAAAAAAAGGTAACAAGAAAAGTAAAATGTTCCTTGAGGTTTCAAATAAAGAAAAAAATGCAATAAACATGAAAAATATTTATATTATAGAACAAATCGCATGCTTTAATGTAATGTCCCTTATTGTCGTCGGAGTCTGAATCGGCAGTTGTAATTTTCCCATGCTCGATACTCCTTGGAAAATGGTCGACGTTTTTTCGGGATGTATTTGCAAGACCGTATGAATATCTGCAATGTTTTTCTCCTTGGTCGGTACTTGATATTTATAAAGATTTAGTACATATCAAGCAGATAGAATAACAGACTCACTGTCTTCCTATCACTATTAAATAGAGCTCTTTTTATACAATAAAACTGCATTAGCAGCTTAAAATAACAAAAAATAAGACATTCGTCCTTTTCAATATCAGCTATTCAATTATTAACCTGTTCTCTCTAACAGCAAAAGTTGTGGTTAGTGCTGCACAAAAATTTTATTAGCGAAAATGGGGTTATCAAGTTTCTGGGACTGGAGAACCTAAACTGAAACCTAATTAATTATCCTTACACGGTAGGAATTAAAAGCCTTATAAACATTAATACCCTGGTTTAATAGTCAATAAAGATGAAATTTCTTTCGTTTTGAATAATAAATACAGGAATGAATTGAAAATACAGTTTCAAATAAAAATAAGTTGGATTAATTCTGAAAAAAAAAATCTGATGTGAGAAGTAATGTTTAGCAAATTCTGATTTCCGTCATATGACAGGCATACTTTCTAGTATATCTTTTCTCCATTTGTCTGTAACACTTGGTGATGCATTTTGGTGAACTTGGCGAATAATCTAGCAAAGTATCGCCAACTTGGCGATATTTCGCCCCAGATTGACGAAAATATCGTCAAAATTGCAAAAATGACACTAAATTAATGAAAATGACGCCTAACTGATGAATTAATTATTAACATGTTTTAATATACGGACTATATCGCTTATTGAGGATGATATCAATATTGATAATTGTTTATTTAGAGTTGCGCGAAATATAAGCTAATTGGGTGCTTTGAAATAGTTTTAGATGTTGTCATCCAGAAAATTGCCAAATGTACAATTCAACGATAAAAACCCAGTACCGTAGATCTTATATATTATTGTTTTACTGTAAAAGGAGTAAATTCATTGCATTATATAAGGAAAGTCATGTGCTGCCCGCATTAGATTTTATAGATAGTATTATTAAAGTATTAAGCTATTAAAGATTTTGCAACGGCATCGGCAATGTAGGAGTCACTTTGATTCAACTGAAAAATATATCTATAATTTAGAGCACGTAACGAAATCCCTAACAGAGCGAGAAAGATCCAAATATGTCGACATTGAGATGTTTGAAGCGTTCATTTGGAACAGAAAAATTTTCTAAAGTAGATCGCGTGTGCCGATGGACTTTTGATTGTTGATATGCCGTATATGTACTAGCTCATATTTAACAATATTTTTTAATGTTTTACCAGATGAAATGTTGAGTGATCATTTTGGTAGTGGCTGTGATTCCGAGGTGCGAGAGATCGTGTTGTGACGCAAAATTCATGAGGAATGTATGGATGAATGCATCCAGTTGATAGTTGTTTTGATGAGTAAGGTAAGTGAAGCTTTACTACCCTTAGACTCTTGTTTTGTAGCAGTGCAGGAAGTTCATCTTGCTGAGATGTGTGAGAACGTTGTAATCAGTTGGGGTAGGAGTTTCAATAGCATCACTACGTGACAAGATATCAGCTATTGTATTATATCTGATACCAGTCGTGAACTGTGCTATGTAATTCAACTGTCCAGATTGTCGTGACAATGCTTTATCTATATTTTGTTGAAAGATATAAGTTAAGGGTTGTGAGCGTAGTAACTGTAAGTAATTCTTTTTTTGCTGCCAGATCTTGGCAAAAAGTTATCGTTGCAGCAATAAGTAATTAGCTTGTCAGGTGTTTCATAAACTGTAAAAATGAATATTAAAACATTGCAAGAGGAATAGCTACAGTCACAAGGATTTAAATCAGGCGATCGTGGAGGTTGCCTAGGGTTACTTCAAATCGAAGATTTATTCACCACATTGTCAGATTTAAAAGACGACATTAAGCAATATGTTAGAAACATATTAGTTGAGCACTCATTTTGACCGCATAACTACTTTGACCGCTGCCGTCGTTCTAGGAAGGTCGTTGGTTCTCTTATTATAAAACCTAGAATAATTTTCTTCTGTGTTTTCAATAACTTTAAGAAAATAAGAAAAGTCATAAAATTTCAATGGGCTGGGATTAGCCGTTTTGGAAAAATCGTTTCTCAAAGTAGTTATGCGGTCAAAATGACCGCTTCCGTCGTTCTAGTGTTAAAACAATCATCTATGCTTTGGATAGATAATCTCGGGTTATTTTGGATGCTTAATCCCTGTTTTTTTTATAACTCCCTAAACTTACAAACTAATTGATCTGTATCTAATTGAATATCATTTACAAAAACAAACTTTTTCAGAATAAAAATCAACAGAACCCGAGATCATTCATCCAAACTCCGAATGAACCGACAATAGAAGTATTTTATCTCTCGGTTATTTTATCATATTTTATCACGTGTATATTATAAGTATTACGTTATAAGTGTAATATACACGTATTATATACACGTATAATATATACGTATAATATATACGTATACTATATGCAAATATACGTATATAATATATACATTATACGTATACGTTATATATTATACGTATTTTATCTCTCGTGTTAAACATTAGTAAAGAAACAGGTGAACATCTACACCTTATAAAATGTCAATTGGATCTGACTCGTAAAAAGTTGGATTTGCTAGCCGTAAATCATCAAAGGCTGTAAACAGACATTCTAAAAAAAAAATCGCAGCCTATAAGGTGCGTATGCCATGAAAAATTCGGACGAATAGAAAGAAGACACTTGAAATAGCCTTGATGCATAGTTGAAAAATAACGAGACAAAAAGTTGTAACTTTTACGCATCGCAAAAACTTCACCGAAAGTTAAACAAATTTAATTTGTTAATTTCATGTGGTTTTAACAAAATATGAATAAATTAAATATAGTATTGTTTGGTTATTATGTCTGCAATCCCATTCGATTTGCGTATTTTCTTATTTCATGCCCCTGCTGGGACTTTTCTATGTTATAAGTACATGAAAAATAAGAATTTTGCATTGTTTGTATTATAGTAATTGCATTATAGAAGGTTAAGCTCTTCAGATAGTTTATGGCTACCGTCGCAAATGAAAATTCCTTATGTTGAATATTTCGATATTTTTTTTATTTTCTTTCTTTTATGTCAGCAAAATTAAACAATTTGCTCATCTATTCTGATATTAAAAAAAATTAGGAAAAATGTTTCTCTTGTACGTTTGTGAGAAACAAATGTATTTTTGAATTCAGAGTAAAAAATCTGATGTGGGCAACACATGACTTTCCTTATATAATGCGATGAATTTACTACTTTTACAGTTAAAAAAATGTTATTCGTATGGTAGATACTTATCTTCTTTCTAATATATTGAATTTTCTTCAATTAGTCGTTATTTTCATTGATTTAGCGTCATTTTAATCCATTTGGCGAGATTTTTGTCAATTTAGTAACAATTAAAAATGTCGCCAAGTTGGCGACATTCCGCCAAATTTGTCGCCAAAATCTCGCCAAGCGTTATAGACGGAGAAATAAGTTTTACTTATAGCAGATAAATGACTATTGGCGTTCAAATACAAAAGTATTACTCAAAGTATCTTTTTTTATGAATGGAACGAACATGAATCCACGAGAATGATGTCTCCCAATTTATCGCATGGTATTACCTATAAAAAGTGAACATGTTTCTCAATAGGAAATATTTTTTTTTATTTTATATGACTTTTTTGATAATTTTTTTGAAAAATGTGCAATATCTCGAGAACGATTTATGCTAGCGTTCTAAAATTTATACCAATCGTTTTCTAATAAAAAATGACATAAGAAATGTCTATATACTTTATTAGCGGTTTTGATTTTTTGACGATTTTTTCTAAATTTTACTCGAAAATTTAGGGGGTTCTGAACATTCGATTGCGTATAAAAACAATAGGCTTCCAGTGTTTACGGATTGTGATTTTTGTACCAAATTTCGTTCGAATCGGTCCATTCGTTCTTCAGTTATCGTCTCCACAGACTCATACACACACACACACACACACACACACACACACACAAATACTTTCACACACACCACTTCAAAAACGTTCGATTTTTGATCAGGGATGCTTGAAACGTGCTCTCCCGTCGAAAACTCGAATTCGAATTTTCGACCCCGTCACAATACTTTCCTTATACATTATGTATATAAGGAAAGCAATAAGTAGAACTTGTTACAATGAAAACGGGTAACAATATGTTAATAAAGTTCCTTTTTCCAATGAATTGTATATATCTCAGTAAACATACGCAATTTTCTCCTAATAATAAAATACAATATTAAAAACTAAACGCTATAAAAATATTACACTATATATTAAAATGATACGGCGTTTCTATTTCATTCAAGGACAAACTGATGGCAAAGTTATCACAAATCATCTCGGGCTATCAATTTGGGGATATATAGAATATCCATTTTCTCCCACCGCTTTGAGTGCGAACGCCATTTATGGATGTTGTATTAAGGTCTTGACTTACGGCGACATCCATAACTGCGGGGATGTTTCCAACTAAGAGTCATATGAAGTATCTTTCAAGGTGAACTATCTTTGCAGATATTGCTACGTGAAAAGTTATGGACAGTAGTAATCACCAGCATTTACTCTATGTAGATATATAAATGGGGACGGTGTGTAAGTTTAAAAAAAAAAAACTGTCTTTCATTTGGAATGTTCTAGTATTGGAAATAGATAAAATAAATCATGGTTTTATTAAATTTTACTTTTCATACAATAAATGGTAATGTATGGGGAAAGTATTGTACGGGATCTAAAATTGGAACTCAATCTACACTTCTAGAATACGAATGCACTAGCTTGGCGAGAGTTTCAGTTTGCATGTTGTGGCAATCGCGGGTATTATTTTAATTCGCTTTACGTCACAGGATGACACGTTTTGAAATTTAGCATTGGAATATATAAGGAATTTTTTTAAATATATAATACATTATTTTACACATTTAACATTTGCTTACGGGTGGGACAGCGTCCATCCCAAACAAAGAACCTCCCAAAAAGACAGGTATTTGACATACCCTATCCCAAACAGTTCGATCCCCCTTTGCAGGCATTGGCGTCCATGGAAATCGCCGGCGATTTCCTGTTGGCGATTTCCATGGACGCCAATGCCTGAAAAGGGGGATCGAACTGTTTGGGATAGGATATGTCAAATACCTGTCTTTTTGGGAGGTTCTTTGTTTGAGATGGACGCTGTCCCACCCGTAAGCAAAAGGTTGAATGCATTTTTTTTCGAAACGGAATTTTCAAAGGTTTTACATTTTTAAAATGCTCCATGCGTCTTAATTTTTGTCTGAGATGCATGAAATTTGGCAAGAAGATACCTCTCATACTTTTTAATGAAACTGGGTATGTATTTTATAATTGGACTTCATTAAGGTAATTAAAAGTGAATAAGAACCTAATTAAATGACGAAAATTAAGTTTTAATGCAGAAAAATATTTTTAAAAAATTAACTTTCTAAGGGATTTAAAAATGAATACCCAAATTTGTTCATAATGTGTTGAGTGATCATCATGTAAAATGAATCAAAAATGTGAACAAACGGCACGCAAGGAGCATTTTCAAATTTTCGTTAAAAAAAAATTAAATTAAAAAAAAAAATACAAAATTATAACAAAATTGAAAAAAAAAATTAATGGTGTATACTAATGTCAAGAGGAATATTTATACAAATTTTCACGTTTCTAAGTCAATAAATAAATAAAAAAATTTCAACGTCCACTGTATCCTTAATACGGAATCTATTTTCGCAAGTCTTACTTTCAAAGAAAAATTTAGCCCTCTCCCATCCTCGCGGCTGCCACGACTCGGAACTGGACAGGACCTAAATGAATCCATCCACCTTTTCAATAAGATAAAAAATGTATTCTCGGACATAAAAATTGATAAAAATTATCGAACTAACTAAATTTCTGAAACTTAATATTCGAAGGATCAGCAGTCCCATGGATATCCTTTCATTGATCCTCAGTGTCATACAGACGTATTTTTATTAATGAAAGTACCCACGTATAGTTCTTGACCCTTTCTTATTATCTTGGGTCTATTTTTATTACCACATCTACCCTTTCGATCGTTGATCCCCCTTTTTTGGTTCTCATTGTATTTACAATTAAATGCACTCGTCCTTTGTCATACCATTCCTGCGCATGTTTTAATCGGTGGTTGCTAAATATAGTAATTGGAACATCTCGAAGGTACAGTCCTTTTAAGACTGGACGTCCTAAAAACAGTGTTTGCGCTCACAACGGATGGATGCGCGTTTCACCTTCAAGCGTACTTTCAGAGCAAAAATAATATACTAACTTTATATTGTAACTTAATGGGAATCAATAAGTGATACTTTAAGAGGTCATCATAACCTACTTGTTATGATTTTCCTCATTTACGTTAAATTATGATTTTTCTGTGAACAAACACCCTTTCAGATCTTTGGATTTAGTAACGAATCACAGAACGCCAACTTGAAAAACCTGTGGATTCCATTTGGGATTAGAATCACGTTTTTGGCAAATCGCGTTCTGGAAGCGACGTGTCCCAACGACGTGTTTTTGCGCGGAAGTTTATGACAAAGTTTTCTTGGATGGATCCTCAGCTGCCTATTCACGGACGGTTGTTGGTATGACAATATTGCACACGGTTCGTGTGGATCTTAAGTATTTGGCTTGGAGGTAATACTATGTTTTGTCTTGGGTTTTGCGCGGGTTGAAATACGTAGTAAGAAAGGTTAGGATTGTAATTCCATTTGTATGCAAATGTGTTTTCTATGTAATTTCGATTATTTGTCTTATGGTGCAAGCTGATCTGCATTACATTTTTTGCAAAAATGGGCTAGGAGTCTACTTTTGGTGTGTGTATGAATTACATCGAGACACATTACGTGATGGTGATCCTAAACAGACTTACCCTACACATTAAAATAGCCTAGGAACCGACTTATGGAGTAATATAATATGTGTACTGTAAAAATTGTCTAAAGATTTGAAAGATATATATGCTACGTCTTATTACAAGTTTATAATTAGCTTGCTCTGTTACATTCAAATGTGTATAGATTTTTTAGGATCCATTTTTAATGCAATTCTCGATGTGTTGTTGTTTCTTATGACCTCCTGTTTTCGGCGGAGCCGATACAGGACCAGTGACGCAGGGCAGACCGAAGAAAGACGCAAGAGAAGAGAACAAAGTTTATTACAAACAAGCATCACTGACGAAGGTCGGAGGGGATGCATCTTCTCATTTAGACGAGGACCCAGAAGGCGGAAGACTGACTTTATCCTCAATAAACATCCATGCCTTACTCGGGATACGAACCCGAGCCTACAACACAGCAGCGAAAGACGCTATCCACTTCACCGCCGGGGCGGCAATTCTCGATGTTCAAATCGACTTGAAACTTTGCATACTTACGTATTCCCAATGACAATACAATATTCTATGAAATTCGAATTGACCTTCCCCATCTCTCCTTACCCACTATCTTCCGAATTTTTGTTCCATAAGTCAAATGTTTCGACATTGCTTCTAAGTACCGTCGTGACAAACTTTGTCACGAGTTTATAAAAGTTGGGCATGCACGTTATTGGCCCAAATTCCTTGGGACTAGTAGGTGATTTGGTCTTAGAAAGCAGGCGATCCTGGTGTCCCTGGTTCTAATTACTTTCCTTATATACATAATGTATAAGGAAAGTATTGTGACGGGGTCGACAATTCGAATTCGAGTTTTCGACGGAAGAGCACGTTTCAAGCATCCCTGATCACGAATCAAACAGTTTTGAAGTGATGTCTGTGTGTGTGTGTGTGTGTGTGTGTGTGTGTGTCAGTGGGTCTGTGGAGACGATAACTGACGAACGAATGGACCGATTTGAACCCAATTTGGAACAAAAATCACAATCCGTAAACACTGGAAGCCTATTGATTTTATACGCAATTGAATGTTCAGAACCCCCCTAAATTTTCGAATGAAATTTTGAAAAAATCGTCAAAAAATCAAAACCACTAATAAAGTTACGCAAATAGACATTTCTTATGTAATTTTTCATTAGAAAACGATTGACATAAATTTTAGAACGCTAACACGAACCGTTCTCGAGATATTGTACATTTAAAAAAAAATCAAAAAGTCATATAAAATAAAAATAAAAAATTCCTACTGATAAACATGTTCACTTTTCATATGTAATACCATGCGATAAATTGGATGACATCATTCTCGTGGATCTAGCTCTTTCCACTCATGAAAAAAGATACTCTGAGTAATACTTTTGTATTTGAACGCCAATAGTCATTTATCTGCTGTAAGAATAACTTATTTCTTAGTGCATAACACTTGGCGATATTTTGGCGAAGAATTTGGCGGAATGTCGCCAATTTGGCGACTTTTTGAAATGTTGCCAAATTAACGGAAATCTCGCCAAATGGATAAAAAATGACGCTAAATCAATGAAAATGACGACTAATTGTCGAAAATTCAATGTCTTGGAAAGAATATTAGTATCTACTATAAGAAAAACTCATTTTTTTACTGTAAAAGTAGTAAATTCATTACATTATATAAGGAAAGTCATGTGTTGCCTACATCAGATTTTTTTTTTCTTATGATCCTCTTTATTTCTTTCGCTATAAAGAGTAGCATAAGAAAACTATAAAAATTATTCGCTATAAAGAGTATATTCGCTATAAAAATTATTCGCTATAAAGAGTATATTCGCTATAAAAATTATTCGCTATAAAGAGTACCGTATATTGCTTAATGATGAAATTGTACACTCTGTCAATTCCTACCGCTTTCCAGTTGGACAGGTTACTGACCAATTCTACTATTTCTGTTTCCATCAGCGCTAGTTCACGATCCTCTGGTCTTCAAAGACTTTAAAGTAAAAATAAAAATATATTAAAAAACAAACAAAAAAAGAAAATACGCTCATTTATTTCAAAATACATTTAAAAGTAGAAAATAAATCTTTTTCTAGTTCTCAAAAATTTTCATACACATGTGACAAAAAAAAAGTGAGCGCTTTTCACCCATTCCTTAACTACTAAAATACTAACTTACAAAGCATCGTTGGCTTCCAATAATTATAGAAGTTCTGAAAATTTTTTATGAATGAATTCTTTGTCACAGTAATGAATATTCCATGATTAGTTTAAAAAAATACACAGCTGTACTTGAGACATACAGATAAAATATTTAGGAGAATATTCGAAACAATGTGTAAATGCAGTGTGTAATTTAACAAAGAGGGTTGTTGCTACACAAGTTATAACATTATATTCCCACTAATCATTTCCTCTTTTACACAACATTACAGCAATGTATTTCCCTTCTGCAAAAAACATTTACAATAACAATGTTTTCGACAAGGTAGGAAATAACAATAATAAAATTTAATTAAAACAAGAGGCCACGCTTTTATTTTTAGTCACGTGTGTATGAAATTTTTTTGGGTACTGAAGAAAACTGTATTTTCCACTTTTTAGTGTATTTTATGAAATAAAAGTGTGTTTTTTAAGAAGATTTTTAAATATATTTTTATTTTTAAATGTTCTATTATCAAAATGCAGAATGCTGTCTTGAATAAATATAAATCTGTCTCATTCTTGTATATTGAGACTACATCCACGATTTTAGAGAATACGTTGTAACAATACTTTATGCAATAGTATGAAGTATATCTATACATATAATGATAGTTTTATTTTTATATGTATAGATATACTTCAAAAGATAGATATACTTAAAGTATTTATTATAGATATACTTAAAGTATTTGATATTTTTATTCTCTTTTGTATACTTATTTTGTACAGTCAAACAAATTTTTTGAGAAACCGGGCAGTAACATCTCCAGAACCGAAAATGGAAATTATTAGTGAACCTACTTATCCTCTCTGGGATTCTATGGTCAATCCATATCAGTCATTATTCAAGTTCTATCTATAGCAAATATAAATAAATAGATGTTTCAGAGACTTTATTTTTAACCGGAAGTGGAAATCTTTAGTGAACCTACCTCGTCGAATTGTAATAGTATGAAAACGCGGCGGTGTCTCTAGTCCGATGCAGCCGAAATGGTTTTGAGTGAATAACGTCTTGTAAAGTCAAACTCCAATGAAGTTCAAAAAGTTTATTTGTTGTTTTCAGACTCACTTGCTTCGTTCGCAGCAGATAATGGGGTCCTAGGGTAACTAAAGCAAGATACACAATGGAAACAACTTACTCTTCCAAAGTGGAGCGAATAAATCGAGCGAAGGTCTATACAAATTTGACAGCGAGAAGTACATTTTACATGATCTGATGCAGGTTTTAAGTTTTCAGTGGTCGTTGTCACCACCTTTAATAGTTAGATCAGAACTTTCTAGATCACCAAAATAGAGCATGGATTCCAATATCCAATCGATCTTGTGTTTTCTGCCAAACATAAAGTGTAAAGAGGGTATACCATACGAGTCAAAGCGCTAATTGGACTCTTACGCGGCATTTACACTTTGAGCAGCTAGCTGAGAAGGAAGATTATTAAGGCAGACTTTATCAACAAGTTTCAAAGGTGAATTTTCTTTGAAGGGGATAAATATTGCTCTTACAAACCCACTGGTCATTGCACCAATTTAACATCAACAGCGTATCGGTTTTAACGCATAGTAATGAGGAATCCCTTCTCTGTAACCTAGAAAGATAAATACACAAGGAAGACACTCCCATTGCAGATAACAGTATCCATAGACCGGTTTCGTGCTTAATATACGCTCATCATCATGGAATAACCGTTAACTGCTGACAGCAAAGAAAAACTATTTTGATACCATTTTGCGATTTGCTACAATTCAGCGAACTTTTATTATGGGAATTGACAATTTCAGTCGTTCCACGTAACCGGCATAATATTCGTATACAATTTAGTTCGGGCTACACGAAGCTGCAAATGTCAAGTTCAAAATTAAAAGAACCCGCAAAAAAAGGTCGACCCCCTCCCCAAAAAAAAAAGTATATTTCTATAAATACATAAGCTCAGTAATGAGCAAAAATAATATAGTTCAATAGAGCTTTTGAATAGGACGTGTTGCTACAAGTTGATCATCATCAGCATAAAGAAAATGTAAAGTTATTAAACTTTACATTTTCTTGATGTCTTCCGTAAAATCTAAAACTTATAGGATGAGTAAATTCGGATCTCTGAAGTTCTTCGCTATTTTAACTCAAATATTTTGAGAACTAAGAACCTGATCTGAAATCCAATTACATATCCTTATGAGCCTCTCAAAAGGCTACATATTTGTTGCTTTTGCATGAAATATGTAGCCTTTACAAAAGTGCACAGCTGGCTTTTGCAAAAGTGCATAACGAGCCTTTGCAAAAGTGAATAGCTAGCCTTTGCAAAAGTGAATAGCTAGCCTTTGCAAAAGTGCATACTTTGCTAAAACTGCATAGCACTCGAGATATAAGTATCCCAAAATTTATAAACGAAAAATTTTCAATCTTCCCCAATTTGGCCAGAAGATTAATTAAAAAAAAAATAAAATAAATAAGAGTTTTGTAGGTACAAATTATTGATCTAGAGACTGCATTTCTATCTGAGCATTTTTGTCGCTTACTTTATGTAAAAACAAAATTCAAAATATGTAAATATGGAAATTATTTTTGTGTATTCATAAATAGCATCTTACGACAAACAAGCAAAAATTGCATATAGTTTCATGTATTAGGTTTGGGATATAAGCGTTCAAACTGTTTACATTTTTCGTGACGTTTCTCTTGCAGTCGGATGCCCCGATCATAGATTTATTTGTTCACGTCAAAAATAACAAGAAAGATCGATTATGCATAAATCACCGATTATGAAATACTTTCAAATTTTATTTATACATCTCTAAAATGCGATAAATTCAGCGGTGATATATTTTTAATTATCACAGTACTACAATAATTTATTTTACTTAAAAACTTAAAATCATTGAGGTAAAAGTACTTTCTAACTCCAGTACAAAAGTACTTCTAATATTCCCGACTCCAGAGTTAAATAATTTTGCGTTAAAAAATTCAGCAATTCTTATACAACTCATCTTACAGCTTGATGTGCTTACATTCTGCATACGTTAAAATTAGGCTTCGTTGTAGAAATAATCAATGTTTGATGATCATTTAAACTAAAAAATATTGTAATAGCGTTGAAGCTGAATATATATGCACAGAAAATACGCAAAACTAAAGCGGTTTCAGGACGGGATGCAACACTAAATATACATTTAAAAGAACTTTAAAAATCACGATTTTGACACTGGGAAAAGATGGACGCCATATTTTATTTTGAGGTGAGTCACGTGATCTCTTCATATAATATGGGTGTAATTATTATTTTTATTTTTATTTAAAAAAAACTACTGAGCATATTTTGCTCAAATATTTTTTATATATTTTATGGGATAATTTGAATATTTCTTAAAAGTTTCGAAGCAATTTGCAAATTTTAACTTCGCTTAAAAAATGTTTGAAAAATTAGGTCCCATGGGGTTCAATGTATTTCACTTTTTCAACCCGGGTTCAATCCAAAAGTAATTGGGTGATATTATTCATTTACATTCCCATATGTCCCACAGACCCGTCTCAACAACATACTAAACTTTCATTTTGATAAAGTCATTTTTATGGCAGTTATCGTGCGAACAGACAGATAGATAAACAGGCAGATAGAATGACCAAGGTCATAAATACTTTCAACTATGTTGGAAAGTGTTAAAAATGATTTATCATTTTGCAATTGCGGAAGATTTATATTAAGTGATCTAAATGACTTCAACATAAACAGATAAATAATGCTTTCTTCCTCATCAGATTTTGTCTAAATTTCTTAAAATTTACTTCAACTGTATGCATCCACCTTCTCCTCTTTGTATTTCCTTACTCCGTTTATTAGAAACAATTAGGCGTAACAACCAAAATCTTCAATCCAGTCAAATCCATTTGTAGGACTTTGTAGAGGTTGTTGTGCTGCTATCCATTCCCTCGACATCATTAGCTGAGTGGGAAAGCATTGACACCTAATTAGGGTGACGTTAAACTTTCCCATTCCCAATTAAGATGCTCTCTCTCGCCGAATATCGCGCTTCCTAAGTCAATTTAAGTGGGCATCGATTTTTCGAACTTCTAGCCTCATTATTCGAATCATAGAAGAGTGATACACTTGCTTTACTGAGAGTTTCCGTTCAGTGTATATTTTCTTTCGTTTTGTTTACTGGAAGCTCTTGCTCGTTGCGCTCGCCAACCGCGTCCTGGGCAGATCTTCATGCCATTTAAGGAATCTATTGAATTAACAATTATTTTATTATATAGGCTGTCCAGCTCATCCAGAGGGTGTTAGAGCAGTTGAAACAAACGCTTGAGAAAACACAGAACTAACAATGTAATAACAATTAACAATTTAAAGAAAACATATCAAAGCATTTAACAAAACATTTAGAATTATTTAAGGAACAGTACACCAAATAATTAAATACAAACAGGAACTTTAGTCAAGCCTGAAGTAAATCACACGAGGACCTAAACAAATAGGAATTTAAAACAATTTTGAAGGGATTTAAAAGGATTGAAAATAAAAATTTCTTAAAAATTGGGAATAGCATTAATTATATAAAGAGAAAGAAAAACGGCACAAAATCAACAATTTACAGGTAAAAACAGGAATTAATAATTAGGGTTATCTAATTTTTTCTTATAACACCTCATTAAAGACAGTGTTTCCAATTTTGTTAACTTTTTGATGCGCGCTCATTACGTTTATTGGTGCTTTAAACAAAGTTATCCAAAAATAGGATTCATTCTTTCATTCTTTTAATTTAAGAATAAACCATGGGGATAAAGGAGTTAAGACTTCATGTTGGGGGAACGCCAAAATTATTTGAGTCAATTGAGGTGGTCCTAGGGTAAGACAAGTACCACAGTATTGTATGCATTTCTATGGTAAAAGACGCGTATTGAATTCAATATTCTTCACTTTAATTGTTAATTTTGCAGAAAAAAAATCTATCTGTGCGATGCGAATTAGAACTCAAACAAAATAGATTATTACTACGTATTCATATTTATTTTACCTTTCAATTTATTGTTCTCCCCATACATTCTGTAACCTGTTCTACAACTAAGAAAAAAAATCTGATGTGGACAACACATGACTTTCCTTATACAATGCAATGAATTTACTACTTTTACAGTAATAAAATAGGCTTTTCTTATAGTAGTTACTTATATTCTTTCCAAGATATTTAATTTTCGTCAATTAGTCGTCATTTTCATTAATTTAGCGTCATTTTTATCCATTTGGCGAGATTTTCGTTAATTTGGCAACATTAAAAAAAGTCGCCAAGTTGGCGACATTGAGATAAATTCGTCGTCAAAATTCGGCCAAGCGTTATGGACAGAGAAATAAGTTATTCTTATAGCAGATAAATATCAATTGGCGTTCAAATACAAAAGTATTACTCAAAGTATCTTTTCTCATGAATGGAACGAGCTAGATCCAGGAGAATGATGTCACAAAATTTATCGCATGATATTACATATGAAAAGTGAACATGTTTCTCAACAGTTATTATATTTTTTTTAATTTATGGAATTTTTTGATAAATTTATTTAAAAAATCTGCAATATCTCGAGAACGGTTCATGCTAGCGTTCTAAAGTTTATGTCAATCGTTTTCTAAGGAAAAATTAGATAAGAAATATCTAATTGCGTAACTCTATTAAAGGTTTTAATTTTTTGAGGATTTTTTTCAGAATTTCACTCGAAAATTTAGGGGGGTTCTGAATATTCGATTCCATTTAAAAACAATAGGCTTCCAGTATTTACGGATTGTAATTTTTGTACCAATTACATTCGAATCGCTCCATTCGTTCGTGAGATATCGTCTCCGCAGACTCACTGACACACACACACACACACACAGACATCACCTCAAAAATGTTCGATTCGTGATCAGGGATGCTTGAAACGTGCTCTCTCGTCGAAAACTCGAATTCGAATTTTTGACCCCGTCACAATACTTTCCTTATACGTTATGTATATAAGGAAAGTAATAATTGTTACTTTTACTCACAATTAGGGAACTATAATTTAAAGTATTCAAAAATTTATATGCTACATATTACGCCTTTCTGTTGTGTAAAATGAAAAGATGTGACTTTATTAACACGATCGACACCTAGATATAATGGGCAATTCCGATTTTTTTTTAAAAGCTCTTAAAACCAATTGATATTTATAGAGAATTTTTTTCTGATTTCAAATATCCAATCGAAAATCTCTTAAAATAATTATTTATTTAAATATCAAGCAATGAAAAACAGCAAAATCTACTCAAATACGAAACGGCCCGTGATTGGCTGTGACGTCACATGGCCTGGTCGAATGTGATGCAACATTCTATCCCGTTTTGTCTTGAGATATTTGCAGGGTAGTATGGGTTTAATTTTGTGTACAATTGAAATTTTACTTTTGTGCTTGGTCTGTTTGAATGTAGATCATTTGCTGATTATTTTATTTTATTGAAAACATGGATCCTGGTTTTGGTCCTAGTTTTTGGAGGGGAATCAGATAATTTGCCTAAGATCGATTTTACTGTGATGGCGCTCTATTTCAGAAATAATAAATATTTTGTGACAGCTGAAACTCGAGGTGTAAACTTGATACCCTTTTCTTGAAGGTTTATTATTATTATAATAATTATTATTATTATTATTATTATGTGAATTACATCTACGTTTAGGGTATCTGTGGTGGAAATCGGGGCATTACGAAAAATACAAACACTGTACGCCAATTTCTCCGAACCTGATAGATAAAAATGTACATATTTTTTTCTTGTTCTGTTGGTCCAGATTATGAATATATAAAATAATTTTAATACTTTGGAACTTTTTTAGAAAACACTTAAAGCATCTATTCGAGGGAGTGACTTTTTAATTTTTCTTACTTTCATTCAAACTTCAAAAGATAGATATAAATAGTAAGCGACAAAAATATGTATTAACAAATTTAGTTTTTGAATCTAATTTTTGAAAAAAATAAAAGCTATTTTATTAAACTTTACTGACTTAGTTTTCGAGTAATCGTCTTGTCAAGTTGAAGAAGATTAAAAATTTTTCTTCGTTTTACAAGTTTGTAATGCTTATAAAAACTAAAAGTGCTAGCTATGAACAATAAGCAATAGTTTGTAGCTCTTTTAAAGTCTTGCAAGTGTATATAATTGGGTTTTGGATCGAGTGGTTACTTATTCCTTTACTTACTCTTTGGTGAAATATGGGTGCACAAGAACGATATATTTTATTTTGTTTAAAGAAATTATAAGGTTAAATAAACTTGGGGATTCTAAAGATGTTTAATGATTGGTGAGGTTTGAGCATAATACAGAGAAATATACAGTATCAAGTACGTCATTATGTGCCGCCAGACAAGTTTATAAACTTGAATGTAAAATCTCGTCAGATATATTATTAAGTTTAATATATATAGACCACAAAGCAAGTTAATAAAAACATTTCATATTTTTGAGAAAATTGCATATCTAGAGTCGGAGTATCCAGATGAAATCGTGACTAAAAGTAAAAGTGTTAGCTAGCTATAAACAGTTAACAAGTAATTTGTGGCACTTTGAAAGCCTGTAAACAAAACAAATGAGTCTGAAAAAAAATCGAACAAATTGAATCTTACTGAAGTTTTATTGTACAAAATATTATTTACGCAAAACCATTTCGGACCATAGGACTGGACGGCGTACATCTGAGGTTTTTTTTTTTTTTTTTTTTTTTGTAATGTGCTCCGTAATCTTTTGAGTGCAAATAGCCTTTTATACTTAAGTTTGTTATACAGTAAATTTAAACTGAATGTTTAGATTGAGTGGTGTATTTTTTCTGGGAATTAAAAATAATATTTATGTTTATATGTATATATATTTTTATGCATATATTTTTTATTATATTTATATGATTTGTAAGGATTCTAAATATAATATATAAATCTAATAATTTATTACTTTCCTTATATACATAATGTATAAGGAAAGTATTGTGACGGGATCGAAAATTCGAATTCGAGTTTTCGACGGGAGAGCACGTTTCAAGCATCCCTGATCACGATTGAAACATTTTTGAAGTGATGTCTGTGTGTGTGTGTGTGTGTGTCAGTGAGTCTGTGGAGACGATAACTGACGAACGAATGGACCGATTCGAACCAAATTTGGTACAAAAATTACAATCCGTAAACACTGGAAGCCTATTGTTTTTATATGCAATCGAATGTTCAGAACCCCCCTAAATTTTCGAATGAAATTTTGAAAAAATCGTCAAAAAATCAAAACCACTAATAAAATTACGCAAATAGACATTTCTTATGTAATTTTTCATTAGAAAACGATTAACATAAATTTTAGAACGCTAACATGAGCCGTTTTCGAAATATTGTACATTTTTTAAAAAAATTATCAAAAAGTCATATAAAATAAAAAAAAATATTTCCTATTGAGAAACATGTTCACTTTTCACATGTAATACCATACGATAAATTGGGTGACATCATTCTCGTGGATCTAGCTCGTTCCATTCATGAAAAAAGATACTTTGAGTACTACTTTTGTATTTGAACGCCAATAGTCATTTATCTGCTGTAAGAATAACTTATTTCTTAGTGCATAACGCTTGGCGAGATTTTGGCGACGAATTTGGCGGAATGTCGCCAACTTGGCGACTTTTTGAAATGTTGCTAAATTAACGAACATCTCGCCAAATGGATAAAATAGACGCCAAATCAATGAAAATGACGACTAATTGTCGAAAATTCAATATCATGGAAAGAATATTAGTATCTACTATAAGAAAAACCTATTTTTTTACTGTAAATGCAGTAAATTCATTACATTATATAAGGAAAGTCATGTGTTGGCCACATCAGATTTTTTTAAAATTAAAAGCAGTTTTAAATTGTTTCTTATATTATTATATTTTAAAACCTATAATAAACTGTAAATCATTTATGATTCTGAATAGGTGAAGGAATTTTAAATTATTTTCCATTTAATTTCTAATCCTTTTGTGCAATGTTTCAAATTTGTGATTTATTTTTTTAGATAAAATATATTTAATAACTTTTCAAAAGCACATGTACTTAATGAAAATACTAAATTGCAACAGCTCACTGCAGTATACTGGTATAAAAAATGTTTATGTACGGAATTTTTTATATTCTCTAAATTAACTGCGAACAACATACACTAAACCAGGTACAAAGTCAATAATCCACTTTGAATCTGGCTTTAAATTCATCCGTAATAGCAAAACTGAAAATAGAGTGCCGAACCAGTAGTGGACACTCATAAGAATTTTCAAAATTTATTAAATCATAAAGAAATAACTTCTCATAAAAAGGCTTTGAAAATTGGATTATACAGTCACTGATTTATTTTTATAACATACGTAATGAACACTCTTTAATGACAGTGGTGAATTTTATTTATAATGTAGCTACCTGCGCTTCACACAGTTTTTTACGAAAAACATCATTTTTTGGCACAGATATAAATATTTTATCTAATGATGTAAAACTAGTAGTCGGTCACATTGGAGCGATACAATACTTATAACTATTCGGCAGTTTGGGACGGAAGAAACAATTATAATTATCGGAACTTTCCGAATGTAACCAAACTTATGCACCAATTCTCGAAGACGCGAGCCGCAGACGAAACTTGTGACGTCACATTCCGTGCGCTCCAAAATGGCTCATTTTCCCGCCACAGTCAGAAAGGCGAACTTCGACTGCTAATAAAACATGAAATATAGTTCGGAGAATAAACATTTTTATACTTTTGTCCGTTTTGCAACATTTCGAATTGAATAAAAAAAATAGAAAAAGAGGCCGGAATTGTCCATTCTCAAAGCATCAGGTCAATTTCAAGCTTTTCACCCACAGAAATTTTATTTCCTTCTCTCTAATTCCATGGCCGTTACAATAACTTTATACAATAGCATGACAAATTGAATAATATTGAACAGTTTGTAATTGTGGATACTTATATCAAACGATTTAAAGTATTTCAACAAAAATAGATAATCCAGGTATTCTTTCTTTTCAGACGTTTAAATTTCTCAAAACTGTCTTCAACTGTTAGATACCTTATTTTCCCCTTCTCCGTTCAATAGAAATAAGTACACCTGAGGAAGCAGCTTTGCGTCACTCACTGCTACGAATGACATCCCAGATTATTCCCTCGGCCCAAAAGAATTCTTTTAGGCCTGATGGCATAGCGAAGGATCAGCAATCTAAGGGTTCCGAGTTCGAATCTATCCCCTCCACCATCCGGGATCTGCAGTCTCAACACAATGAAATAACGTCACCCCTGATTACTTTATTTGATTGTAATACGTCATTGACGACATTTTGGCATGACAACCAACATCTTCAATGTAGTCAAATCCGTTTGTAGGACTTGATAAAGGTCTTGTTGTTCCGATCCATTCCCCGCGACATCATGTACTGAGTGGAAAAGTATTGACACATAATTAGAGGTGACGACATTTTGGCATGACAACCAACATCTTCAATGTAGTCAAATCCGTTTGTAGGACTTGATAAAGGTCTTGTTGTTCCGATCCATTCCCCGCGACATCATGTACTGAGTGGAAAAGTATTGACACATAATTAGAGGTGACGACATTTTGGCATGACAACCAACATCTTCAATGTAGTCAAATCCGTTTGTAGGACTTGATAAAGGTCTTGTTGTTCCGATCCATTCCCCGCGACATCATGTACTGAGTGGAAAAGTATTGACACATAATTAGAGGTGACGACATTTTGGCATGACAACCAACATCTTCAATGTAGTCAAATCCGTTTGTAGGACTTGATAAAGGTCTTGTTGTTCCGATCCATTCCCCGCGACATCATGTACTGAGTGGAAAAGTATTGACATATAATTAGGGGTGACGTCAAACTTTCCCAATTAAGATGCTATCGCACAGAATATTGCGATTTCTAAGGCCAATATAAGTTGCCATCGATTTTTCTAAACTTCCAGACTCATTATTAGAATCTGTGGAACAGTGATACACTGGCCCTATTGAGAAAGTTTCCGTTCATTGTATGTTTTATTTTGTTTTGTTTATTGCTTAGAATTATAAAAATCGATATCATTGATTTCTAAGAAATCTAATTACTTTCTCATACTACTGTAGCATAGTGAAAGTAATTTCTACCCGAAAACTTTCATTTTCATGATTTTAGCTTTCATTTTTAAGAATTGGATAGCTCGTTTTGAAAAGGGCATAAATAGTGACGTCACTTGTATTAAGCATGGTTATGTTCGACATGCAGAACTATTTTGAAGTATTTAACTTATATTTCGAGCAACTCTAAATTGATAATTATCAATTTTGATAGCATCCGCAATGAGCCATATAGTTCATATATTAAAATATTTTAATAATGAATCCAATTCATCCATTTGTCATCATTTTCGTTAACTTGTGTAATTTTTGTAATTTTGATGATATTTTCGTCAATCTGGGGAGAAATATCGACAAGGTGGCGATAGTTCGCCAAAATAGTCACCTAGTTAACCAAATTCTTCGCCAAGTGTTACACACAGACAAAGAGAAGAGTCTTTCTTATATATACATAACTATTGGCTAATTGAGAGGCGTCAAATTAGAAAACAATTACCCAAAGTATATTTTCTCGTGAATGGAATGCACTAGATCTATGAGAACGATGTTAACAAAATTATCGCATAATATTGGATATGAAAAGTGAACCTGCTTCCTAATAGTTAATACTTTTTCATTTTATGTGATTTTTTGTTAAATTTATTTGAAAAATGTGCCATATTCCGAGAACGTTTTATGCTAGCGTTCTAAAGTTTATGCCATTCGTTTTGTAATTAAAAATGATATAAAATTTTTTTCGAAATTTCACTCGAAAATTTGAAGGGGAGAGGGGAGTGCTTCCGAATATTCGATTGCGTTTAAAATCAATAGGAGTCCAGTATTCACTAACTGTAATACTTCAAAGTCCATTTGAAAAGCTCCATTCGATCGTGAGATATCGCATTCACATAAACACATTCACACACACATATATATATATATATATATTATATATATATATATATATATATATATATATATATATATATATATATATATATATATATATATATATATATATATATATATATATATATGCAGGGTGTATCTGAATTTATCATCAATATTTGGTGTGGGGGGGGGGTAGGGAATAGGAAAAGAAGACTATTTCACATAGGAAAGCATGGGCACAGACGTCATGTAGTAGGGCAACATGAGTCCGGTTAAATGTTGGAAAGAAAACATAACAAGAAAGTTGTAAGAAAAAAAAAATTATTTGTGCATCGTTTGTACAGACTTACAAGAGATGCTCGAAATGCCGACCATTTGCTAGAGCACATGCCTCACAACGATGTTGCATGGACAACCGGACTTTCTGGAATCTGCCCGGCATTTCCCGGATGTTTGCGACGGCAACCGATATGCGTGCTACCAGGTCCATAGCACTGGCAACAGGAGTCTCGTACACCATGTTTTTCATCGCACCTCATAGAAGTCGATTGGAGATAAATCCGGTGTCGGGTGACCGTGGTGGCCAGCAAACCTGTCCACCGCGACCAATCCATTGAGCTCCAAATTTTCTGGTCAGGTAACCATGCACATCATTTGCGAAATGTACTGGAGCGCCGTCATGCTGGAACCACATTTGCCGGAGAATATCAGCAGGAACCTCGTTCGTAAGACCCGGTAACACAGTCTGAAGAAATGTGAGGTAGTTTGCGCCTATGCTTTCATATGTGAAATACTCTTCTTATCCTATTTCCTACCTCCCCACCAAATATTGATGATGAATTCAGATACACCCTGTATATATGTATATATATATATATATATATATATATATATATACAGGGTGTGTATATATATACATATATATGTATGTATGTATGGGTGTGTATATATATATATACATATACATATATATATATATATATATATATATATATATATATAAATATACACACACACATATATATATGTATATATATATATATATATATATGTACACACACATATATATATATATGTGTATATGTATGTATATATATATACACACGCATACGTACACACACACATACACCCATAGACATCACCTCAAAAATGTTCGATTTGAGTTTAGGGATGCTTGAAACGCGCTTTTCCGTCGAAAACTCGGATTCGAATTTTCGACCCCTATATATTACTCTATGTATAAGGGAAGTAATAAGGAAATTAATCTAAAACTCAAGCTAAATTTTAATCCCTCATCAAAGCATCTTAAAAAGCATTACTTTGTTAACTCTCCCTTTCAGGAAAATATGACTTAAGCACTTTCTGAAAAGACGAGGTTTTATTAGGCAGTTAGAAGCAGACGATTTTCCCCAGGTAGCTATCAAACTTAAAGGTTAGAGGTGATAGAAAAATATATATAACAGTGGCGACGAGAAATAATCTCCTCTCCTATACCTTTGTTGCTGCTCCTCCCCGCCAGGAAACAGAAAATTGATTATTATGCGGTCGCAGAAGAGAAAGTCCAGCAAGAAAAATCTTCGAAACTATTAATATGAAAAATTTGAATGTAACTAAAAATGGATTATGCAGTGGAGGTCGTGGATATACTGTGCACGTTAAAGTAATTCAGGTAATTTCTTACACATCCCGAGTGGTGGAGTTAAAGTGCCGGATTGTAAGAATTTAGAAGCCTCTGGGTCACTAATATTTGTGCAGTATAAATAACTCACCATTTTTAAACTAACATATTTATAGGGCACGTGATGCAAAAAGTAAAACAAGGAATGTATAAAAAAGTCTTCATACAATGTCAGATAGTGTATACGTTTTATTTTTAACGGAAGTATTTGATATTTTTATTCTCTTTTGTATACTTATTTTGTACAGTTAGACTAATTTTTTGAAATACCGGGCAGTGACATCTCTAGATCCGGAAATGGAAATTCTTAGTGAACTCACTTATCTGCTTTGGAATTCTATACTGAATCCTGTTCTGAATTTTATACTGAAGTTTATTTATAGCCAATTCAAATATATAGATGTTTTAAAAATTTTTTGAGCCGGAAGTGAAAATCTTTAGTGAACTTACTTCCTCTAGAATTTAATGCTGAATTTATATCAGTTATTATCTGAGTTCTATCTAAAGTCAATCTGACAAATGGATGTTTCAAGTAAAATAATTTTTGAAATGGAAGTGAATACACCTATTTCCTCTGGAATTTGATGAGGAATCCATAAATCTATATCAGTCATCATCTAAGTTTATTATAACAAATCCTGAGAAATAGATGTTTCAAAAACTTTTTTTGAACCGGAAGTGGAAATCTTTAGTAAACTTACTTCCTCTAGAATTTAATGCTGAATTCATATCAGTCATTATCTGGGCTCTATCTAAAGTCAATCTGATAAATGGATGTTTCAAGTAAAATAATTTTTGAAACGGAAGTGAATTACCCTATTTCCTTTGGAATTTGATGCTGAATTCATATCAGCCATCATCTAAGTTTATTATAACAAATCTTGAGAGAGAAATAAATGTTGCAAAAACATATTTTGAATCGGAAGTGGACATCTTTAGGGAATCTACTTCCTCTAGAATTTAATGCAGAATTCCTATCAGTCATAATCTAGGTTTTATATAAGCCAATCCTGGTAAATCAATGTTTCAAATAATTTTTGAAACGGAAGTGAACCCTCCTATTTCTTCCGGAATTTGTTGCGGAATTCATATCGGACATCATTAGAGCCAGTGGTCTCCAAAGTGTGATACGCGTACCCCAGGGAGTACGCGAGTCGATACTTAGGGGTACGCCAAGAAAAATTTACTATTTTCTTTTGTATTTTACTTTTTTTGGAACAAATTTTATATTGATATAAAAAAAAAAGAAAATGAATTAAAGAATATCAAATATTAACTTGTATTTTTAGATTACACGATCGAGAACTCAATAATATGAGCATATAAATACTTTTAGAACAAAAAACATTCTTTCGTTATTCTTACGGAGCTATTGTATTAGAACCAACGCGTGTAGTTCTAAAAATAAAAAATATAATGTGGACAGCACATACCTTTAAATTAATCTTCTCTCTCTTTCTTTCATAATTCATTAATTAAGTTTAATTATACAGACACACCCGAAAATGAATGGTTTATTTATTTGAAATTTTACAGAGTTTACAGTTTTAATTCAGTTTTCGTTTTCATTTGGCGACTGGACATATTTTTAAAGGCAACGTTGCAAAAACTGGAAAAGAAAAATTAAAATACTATTTGGAAAACGATTTATCCTAGAGTCATTGAGTTTGTCTTATACTTTTCGTCGTCAAAATTACGTATAAAACAATTTAATTGGTACATCTGAGCATATGTAGTCTTTTATTTTAAATTTCGACGATTTTTGAGGGCCATTTCGCAAAAAAAGACAGATTCTTTGTCATTAGCCCCCTCGAGGGAACAAGTTACACCTCCGAGAGGTACACTGCCAAACTTGGTACCAATTGAACGATTATTTTTTCAATCCTTTAAAACGAAGGGTAACATCCTATAATTGTGATCACTTGATCCAACAATACAGATTTTTTAAATTTTTTCTTGCAAAATATGCAAGAATATCGTTGTTCGGCGATAAGTGAGCCAAAAGAGGTGCATTTCACTCAGGTAAGCAAGGAGATTTTGGCGGTCCGTAGTGCTGGTTCTTACTCCTTGTCACCAATAATTCTCTTACTTTGATTCAACATGTGGGCCATAGGTCAGCCCGTGTTATATGAGCTTTAGGTCGGAGTGTTACAAAAAATCTATGAATGCTTTGAATGCTTATAGCTCCAAACCTAATAGATGAAAATATAAACAATTTAAACCTGCTTTTATTTTCGAAAATGGGGTACCATTTATGAATATAAAAACAATAACTAGAATGTTCAATAAGAAATCCAGTTTTTAGATTAGTAATTTGTTTTTACAAAGTTCTCATATTCTTTTGAGGAATCATCTTGTGAATTTGTGGAAGATTAAAAATTTTCAGTTTTAAATGTTTGTAATGCTCATATTTCAAAAATAAACGGGCTATAAATAGCAAGCAGATAAATTGTGGCATTTTAAAAGCCATATAAATTTATATAATTGAATTCTGGATCGGATTCCTAGTTTCCGAAACATAGTGGTTATAATTTCTATATTTTAATATATTGAACTGTTTTGAGAAGGTTTTGAGAAGACGGCAAACCACCCATAAAGAATAATTTTTCTGTGCGAAACCATTTCGGCTCCATTGAACCGGAGCCACTGCAAAGGAAAACCACAGGAAAAACATGAAAAAGTTGATATGAATTTAGAATTTCCTTAAAAGATGCAGTTTTATTGGGTAGTTATTTCAGACGATTTTTTTCCAATGTAGCTATCAAAAATCGAAATGTCAGGGGTGATAAATATAATGGAGATGAAGTGAAATAATCTGCACTTCCATACCTTTTTTGCAGCTCGATCACCAGGAAGCAGAGGAAATTGATGGCCACGCTTCTATACAAGAGTGAACTTTGGAAAGAATTTGCGGAACTATAAATATGAAATCTTTGGATATAAGAAAAAAAAATCGATTATGCATTGACTCTTTCGTGGAACTTATTTAGAAAAAAAAATATAGCATATAAATTTATGAAATTTGTTACATTTGTAAATGAATGCAAGGGGAATATGCTGTAATAAAACTTTTGTTGATTTAAAATCTAGTTTAAGAGATGTTTAATGTCCAGATTAAGAGTATTTCAGCTGTGAGTTCGCGTCCTGGAATGGATAGCAGTAGCAAGACCACAAATTTTTGCTGGCTAGAAGTATGCCTGGACCGAAATTTCAGTTTTTCACTTAATCCGAGCTCTCAAAGAATTAGTTATTATCTTCCCAGTTATTCTATTTTTTTATACATCTCTGAAGTGAAATAGAAGTATAATAGAAGTAATTTCTTTAGTAAAGGTAATTTTCTTAAGTAGAAGTAATTGGTTGAGCTAATTGTGAGAACGAGGACTATTATATATGCTTACCAGCTCGTAAAGCGATCTACGGAGGTTAGGAAGTGCTAGCGAATAAGCGGCGAATCCCCATATTATTAAACCTGCGTAACAGGCGGCACGAAAGAGCTCACAAATTAAGTTCATGGAGTTCCAGCAAGTCACGGAAGCTAGCGATCGCAGCGAGCAGGGACGAAATCCTTTAGTTACATACAAAAATACCTTTTTTTGTAATATTTTTCAACACAATTCTCTTTTTGTAACGTTTTTATGATTTGCAAAATCAACATGCTTAAACAAATTTTGCGCTGTTTTGTTTACTCCGAAAAAAATAAGCAGCATCTGACGCCTATTGATTGAAATAATCCTACTAAATTTCAATCGATTTACTTAATTTGTTCGAGAGATATAATGTTCCGTATGAAAAGAATTACCAGTATCTCGAGAATGGCTCATGATATTTTTTAACAATAATGACCCTTCATGGCAGGTTAAACGTATCTAGGAAAAGTTCGTGCATTTATTTTGTAAAAATGATATAATAAAATATTCATGTTTTTTAACGTATTAAATTAAAACGTGAAATAGCTCGAAAAATACTTATGTTGGCGTGCTGTAAATGATATAACTCGCTTTTACACCTAAAACTTCTTTTAAAAAAGCTACTTGTGTGAGGTTTTAAATCAATCATTATGTTTGTATGATGTTTTTCAGATTAAAAAAAAATCGAAACATTGAGGGGTTTTCCTTGGTCTTTTCACACTGAAAACCAATAGGCCTCTAAAGTACATCGATTAAAATAATTTTATCAAATTTCATCTAATTTATAATGTTATAATAATTTTAATTTATAGTAATTTACAATAATTCATCTAATTTATAATAATTTTATCAAATTTCATCTTATTTACGAGAAATATCGTACGCATACACACACAGACATCAATAAAGAAAAAATGGTTGATGCGTATTCAGGGAGAGTCAAATCGTATAAATCCATCAAAATGCGTGAGTCGGAGTTTTAACACCATCCCAGTATTTTCCCTTCACATATAATTATGTATTATACGGAAAGTAAACAGTACACGCATCGCAGTATCTGGAAATACTCATATGCTGCAAGCATCAAATTTTCACTTTGATGAATACTGAAATCTTTGTAGACTCGAAATCTTTGTTGAGCCAGACTGTGGAGTGTAAAATGTTAAATAGCGCCAAATGGGCAATATAGGTCCAAAGTATAAAATTTGAAACGTCTTTCACAGACAGGCTACTCCGCGATTAGGATCCCCCCCCCCCTCTCCATAAAAATGGGACATTTACTGCCTACGCTTTTACGAGGTATTTTCAAATTGCCACTTCTCCCCTGTATATAGCGTCAATTACTTCTATTTGCGAGAGTTTCCAATTTATGGAATGATAACAATCGATATATCCCTTAGCTGGGATTCCGATGATCAATTTGATGAGGTCCCTTGAAATGGAGTACGGTATGATATCCTTAATGGCTATCAAAGGTTTTATAATGTTTGATTTGAGTTTGTTAAAATGAAAAAGACGCCATTATAGAATTTTCAGTAATTTGTCACTTATATTGATCCACAGGAGAGCATGGGGTGAATTTAAGGGACATTTTTAAGCACCCCAATAACTTTGTAAGGAAAAGCGAATGAATGCACACGCTGGGTCTAACTATAATAAAGTGACCACTCACGGTCGAATAATAGAAGAGATTGTAGCGCCTCTAGCGGATAATTTAAAAAGCTAGAATAACTAACTCTGCAACAAAGAGAGATAGGCTAAAAAAGATAATTAGAAAGTTCTAGAACATTGTTTAATGAGTAGAAATGAACTCAATGAACAAACCAAATGTGAATATAGAAGACTATAAATATTTGTTAAATAATAGTGACATTAGGGCTTGTAACACGGTTACACCTGCAATGGTGGTATTATATTCTTTCTAGATTTCGAATGTATATTTTTGCTGACGGAGGGCATTTTAAACAGGTTCTTGATTAGGTTCCTGTGCATGTAGTAAGTGTTGTAGTAAGGTGTGTATGTAGTAAGTGTTGTAGTAATGTGTGCATGTAGTAAGTGTTGCAATAATGTGCGCATGTAGTAAGTGTCCTGTGGAAGCGCTGTTTAATTTATCATTCCTGAATTAGAAATTCGACAATTACCCTATTGTGACAAATAAATGTCTTCTGAAATACTTCAATTGTCGATTTCTACTCATTAGACATTGCCCTACAACTCTGTAATTGCTTTTTGCGTTTATCTCGCTTTGTTGCCGAGTTCGTTTTCCTAACTTTTTAAATTCTATGGAAAGGTGCTGTAATCACTGTTATTCTCTCGGGAATGCGCAATTGAATTCGAGGAAGAATAGGACCGAGTACTTTGACAATCATTGCAGGCATCACCGTCTTGCAGTCCTTGATGATACGACTTTTTGACAAGTACTTATGTTCTTCTATATGCGCTCTGCGCGTGTTACCGATGTCGATTCCTACTAAATAGATAATCTTCTACAACTTTGTTATTGACATTTTTTTTATCTCAATTCATTGCTGAGTTCTTAATGCAACTTCTAAATTCTCCGCTTGGGGCGCTGCAATACCTTTTATTCGACCGGGCATGGTCACTTTACTATAAATAGACCTGACGTGTACACTCGTGGACCTTTCCTTACAAAGTCATTAGGGTGCAATGCGTTGTGCAGTTTTTCTAAATTAAATAAATATTTAAATTAGTAACAATGAGAATTATTATTTCATCGTCTGTCCCAGATAGCAACAGATTAACGATATTTTGCGGTATGTATTAATCCCATACTATATTTACTTTATCATGAGATGAAACATTAAACAAGACCGTAGAAGCATTTTTAATAATCTCAGCCTCTAGACATAGGTAAATGTTTCCGATGAAGTCTCCGGAATATCCCGAAATTATCCCGTTTTCTCATGTAAATTGGGTCTTCAGGAGATTTACTCAGAATCGATAATTGTCCGGAAAATGTTAGTGCTCAATTGGTTACGGTTCCTAAAGTTCAATATTGCCCAACGTATCGCTCATTTCCTGAGAGAAATCGATCAAATCATTCATTATATTCGTGGGTGAACAAATGGACGCAATTATAAGGAAGACATGGCGAAGAAATGGTTTGACGATGTTAAGAGTGATGGATATTAAAATTCCATTAATGTGTCTATAGATGAATCGGAAGAAGCTTTACTGGCGATTATATCTGCACGAATTAATTTCTTACAGATAGTAAAAGTAAAATAGTATACTTAACACTAAACGTACCGACACTCAATATACAGGGTGTCCCTAAAACATTGACCTCGGCTTTTATTCCTTAAATATTGATCTTAGACACATATAATAAATTATAGAGTTGCGTAAAAAAGGGTTTTTTATACGGCCCCCGTACAAAAACATTTCCAATGAGTAAAATGTGCCCCATCTACTAATAAGGTGATGTACAAAATGCCAGTATTTTATCATAAAAAGTCCCAGAGATATGAAAAGACAGAAATGCTGACTTAAACCACTTTTCGAATCATCGACATGGGTTCTCAGATGGGAAAAACCATGTCGATAGATCGCTTTTCAGGGGTCATACACAGATTACGAAAGAAAACAATGATTACATAAATAAGTAATAATTTTGCAATTTATTGGTTCAAAAGTATTTACACTGTAGAAATAATAACTTTACACAAAGATTACAAAACTTGTTCAAAATGTTTTTCATCCATTCCAAAGATCCATTAAAGATAAGAGGCAGATATTATTATTTGCCTAAGATGCATTTATGCGTTGCGTCATTTACACTCTTGCTGTAAAAATTAGATTTTAATCTGTGATTAATCCCTCACCAACTTTGTTTAAACATATCTCTGAGACTTTTTATGATAAAGTGCTGAAATTTTGTACATCACCTTATTAGTGTATGGGGCACATTTTACTCATTGGAAATGTTTTTGTACGGGGATCGTATAAAAATTTAAATTTTGTATTTCTTCAAGTTTAATTCCCTGAAAATTTTTATCGATTTCATAAAATCCTGTACCTTTTTTTACTCAGCTTTGTAGTTTATTATATATGTCTAAGATCAATAAAGGAATAAAAGCCGAGGTTAATGTTTTTGGGACACTCTATATACCTATTAGTAGTGTAACCGGTCAAACGATCGGTTTTTAGATAAAAACTTTATTTTTTCTGAATGAATGCAGGTAGTATTGATTTTATTAAGGCAATATTAAACAAAGTAACTTTAAGGTAATAGACTCCATTCGGTTCCTAAAACTCGATTTGCTTCTTCTATTGCGCATGTTCTTATATGTTTCATAATACGGTGGTCAATTATCAACGAAATGCCATCTTCACTTTACCCTTTATAATATTACGTTTTGCATATCCCGTTGGACCTAATCTTCCCTGAAAATGTTATGAAGTGCTGCTCTCCCAGATGTAGTACCTATTTGCATTTCTTCCCAAACAGTGCCATCCATCGAAATAGACTGCTCATTTTTTCATTCTCATCTTCAGAACTTGAGAACAATCTCATTCATTTTCGTCCCCTACGTATAATATTCACAATATTTTCCACTTCATTGTCGGTATCTGTATGCTCACACTCAGTGTCTAATAGATCATTATCATTTTCAAATAATATATCTTCACTTTCAGAAAGTTCACCTTCATCCATTTTCGTAAACTCTTCGCCTATGATATTTATTTCTTCCAAGAACTCAGTGTGTCTTGAATGTTTCGACCTTTTTTCAGGGTGAAGATTAGGAACGGAGTCGTTCTGTAAAAACAAAATATAAACTAACTAGTAATACTTTTTAGTTTTTGTCACCTTTTTCTGCAAACTTGAAATTTTACGCAGTTTAACGAATTTTAATATACAATTATTACTTTCCTTATATACATAATGTATAAGGAAAGTATTATGATGGGGTCGAAAATTCGAATTCGAGTTTTTGACGGGAGAGCACGTTTCAAGCATTCCTGATAACGAATCGAACATTTTTGAGGTGATGTCTGTGTGTGCGTGTTGTTGTTGTTGAGACTCAGACCGTCCGACCTACCAGAAAGGTGTTGAAGATCCAGACCACACGACCAACCCAAGGGTTTACGGTAGCAAGATGTGTGGCCGGCTACCAGAAAGGTGTAAGGTAACTGTTTGGATGGCCGGGAAATGCCACACAATTTAGACCGGAACCCAGTGGGGGAGGCATCCACAGGGACAGTACCCCCCTTTCCCTACCACCAACCTCTCGGAAGGACTTACGGACCCACATGTTTAACGTGATCGTACTCCGCATGAACACGGCGGCAGTTGTGGCAGCGTGCAAATTCAGCGCGTAAACCACAGGGCTACCGCGCATGAAATGTGCCAACAGCACGCGGTGTTCCCAGGTGGTCACCCACCTAAGTACTAACCGTGTCCGATGCTGCCTGACTTCGGTGCTGTGTGTGTGTGTGTGTGAAAGTATGTGTGTGTATGTGTGTCAGTGAGTCTGTGGAGACGATATCTCACGAACGAATGGAGCGATTCGAATGAAATTTGGTACAAAAATCACAATCGATGAATACTGGAAGCCTAGTGTTTTAAAACACAATCGAATGTTCAGATCCCACTAAATTTTCGAGTGAAATTTTGAAAAAATCATCAAAAATTCAAAACCGCTATTAAAGTTACACAAATAGACATTTCTTATGTAATTTTTTCTTAGAAAACGATTGACATAAACTTTAGAACGCTAGCATGAACCGTTCTCGAGATATTGCACATTTTTCAAATACATTTATCAAAAAAATCCCATAAATCAAAAAAAAAAAAAAAAAAAAAAAGAATCTGATGTGGGCAGTATATGACTTTCCTTATCTAATGCAATGAATGTACTACTTTTACAGTAAAAAGAATATCGCAAAATTTGTCGTTAAAATCTCGCCAAGCGTTATGAAGGAAGAAATAAGTTATTCTTATAGCAGATAAATGACTATTGGCGTTCAAATACAAAAGTATTACTCAAAGTATCTTTTCTCATGAACGGAAGGAGCTAGAGCCACGAGAATGATGTCACCCAATTTATCGCATGATATTACATATGAAAAGTGAACATGTTTCTCAACAGTTAATATTTTGTTTTAATTTATGGGAGATTTTGTTAAATTTATTTGAAAAATGTGCAATACCTCGAGAACGGTTCATGCTAGCATTCAAAATTTATGTCAATCGTTTTCTAAGGCAAAATTACACAAGAAATGTCTATTTGCTTAACTTTCTTAAAGTTTTTGATTTTTTGATGATTTTTTCAAAATGTCATTCGAAAATATAGGAGGATTCTGAACATTCGATTATGGTTAAAAACAATATGCTTCCAGTATTCACGGATTGTAATTTTTGAACCCAATTTCATTCGAATCGCGTAATTCGTTCGTGAGATATCATTTCGACAGACTCACTGACAAACACACACACACACACACATACACACACACACGCGTCGGAAACTCGAATTCGAATTTTCGACCCCGTCACAATACTTTCCTTATACATTATACTATGTATATAAGGAAAGTAATATATGTTTGTGTGGATCTTAAAAACTTTTTTTTGATTGATTGAACTTCCCCCCCCCCCCCGAAAAAAAAAGAAACATGTATTTTTCTATGGCGGGCCCTAGACGGGGAGACTGGTAAAGTTCAAAATCCTTTGGATTAAAATACACCATCAAAGGCAACAATATGCCTAATCTGAGTTTTTGAGCTGCTCACCGTCACCATCTGATGTAACCAGCAACAGCCAATTTAAAGCAATGAGCAGAGTCCCCAAGAATCAAGGCTCATTGGAGGAAAATAAGGAGAGCAATGAATTACCTGGAATGCAATTTACATACAATAGTTGACACAACACTATATTGCACACACACCACAAACGCAGGGGGCAATTCATATATGAAAGTACATCAAATAGTGAAAGTCAAAGTGTAAAACCTCAGACAAACTCCAAAAATTATATAACTGTTGCAATGAAACAGATAAATTCTGAAAACTATGGAATCTGGTAAAGAATGAAGTACTTGCACAAATCAGTGAAACAAACAGACAAAAGGCAATGGATGCGCACTCTAAAAGTTATAAAGACTGTTAAACAATGAAGTGAGTGTATAGTCAATCAAAAAACTATAAGAGGTGCAATTCAATAAAACAATATAAAAATATATTGCACTCTTATTCCAAAATACCTTTCAAAATATCCTCTTTTTTATTATTACCATTATATATACTTATGATTTAAAATTGTTATATAAATAGAGATTAGATAATGACTGGTATGGAATAACTATAGAATTCAGGAGAGGGTCATGAGGTTCACTAAGAAATTTTACTTTTAGTTCTGAAGATGCCGCTTCCGGTTTTCCCGAAAATTCGTATAACTGTGCGAAATAAGTGTGCAAAAGACTATAAAAATGCTTAATACTTCGGTCCAAAATGACGCGTATACACCATTTTCACCATATGAAAGCTTCTTCATGAATTTGTTATCATTAAAAGACGACTAGGATCCAGGTTCCCTAAATTCTACTTTGGATATAACTGCCATTTTCAATCATAAGCTGCTGATGGTTGCCGTGTGCTGTCGTGCGTTATCTTGCTGGAAAACAGCATTTTACAACCGCTGAAGATAGGTCTGTGCAACCGGCTGCAGTACCTCATTCACATATTGTCGTGCCGTCATTGTGCCTCTGATACGAACCAGATATGACCGGCTATCAAAGCTGATGGAACCCCAACCCATGATGCCGCGTTGTCGAGCAGTGTGACGTTCAACAGTCGCAGCAGGATTGGATCTGGTTCCACGTTACCTCCAGACTCTCACATGGTGACTGTCATTCGACAAACAGAACCAAGACTGATCGCTGAACACTATCCTGTTCCATTCAGTCGTCCAAAAGTTCGGATCCAACACCATTGCTATATCTCACGTCGGTGTCTTGTCGTCAATGGCAGTCTTCGTAAAGGACGACTTGAGTGCAAACTGCTTTCGACCAATCGTCGAGAAACTGTTCTCGCTGGTATTGTAATTGTGGTATACATTTGAAAATATACATTTGGTTGGATTAAACTCCTTTATAAATATTAAATATTTCTTTGGATTGGATTATCATTCTAAATTATTATGGATCGTGAATCGTATATTTGTACATTACATCGTTGTTGCATTATAACCCACCATTAATTCTTTGTACGATTTCCTAAAATATAATTATTAATTATCATACTACACAATTGAATTCCACAATTTTAAGTTTTTAAATAAATATTATTTATTACACATATTATAATTATGATTAACTTACATTGATTATACACACTGTTAAGGAGGAGAACCTTCACGTTGTGAGACCAAGATTTTTATATTTGCTCAAATTAAATATCTGACCTAATATTTAATGCAGATTTGCACATACCTCTGTTTGTCGTCTTTTACTGGTATACAACACTTGGACATGCCTAGTCTCCAATTGACTTCGCAAGCATTCTCTTGGACGGTCATTTTTAATTGACTGACTGTCAATTCACGAAAAACCATCTTCTTGGCCGGGCGTCGCCTCTCGATCTCTTGCACAACATTCTTCGACTGTCATTCTTAATAGACTTTTGTAAAGCACAACACTCTTAGCCGGTCATTCTGAATTGACTGAATATATATTGTTGAACTTTCTCTGCTTGTTGCCACATCATTTTGCCTGAGGTCCAAATACGCCTTCCGTATCTTATTGGTTGATCCTCAGAGCGATGCAGAAACACTTCTTCATTGGTCACCTTACTATCCAATCTGCTTGGTTTCAGCCTTGGCCTCAAGGATATTTTTGACCCAACCACACCTGCAATTTATGTGCACTGAATTTATTGCGATTATGATCTCTAGGTTTCGATCCAAGACTGTCGTAAAAATGGTGCCTACGAGTTTGTGCTTTGTTTTGTTTGGTATATATCGCAAATCTCCGTAATATTAAAACAGCATAAATGTCTTCGGGGACAATGTGAGACCAAGAGACATTTATGCAGTATTAGACACATATACATGTTACCATCTTTCGTTTAAAAATAAAATCACAGAAATCGGCGAAGAAGTGAAAAGCGTATAAGAACAAACTCATTGGGGACAGCTATAAATTTAAATTCAATCAATGTTCATAAGTAAAGCTGTAATTAAATTTTGTAATGCATAAGATTACAAGTCGATATTATTTCTTTAAAAACAAATTATGAAAATTCCGGTAGCATTTGAAAACTAGAAACCTTAACGAAACTAAAATATATGCATACATACATACATACACGGCATTTAACATGGCATTTAACCAATATATACATATATATATCCGTAAATAAAAATACCATAAAATAAATAAAGTCCACTGATTCTTACCGCTACTTTCGATAACAGGATAAAATTTGTATTACTTTATTTTAAACAAAATGAATAAGTTTAAAAATAAAAATGTTTCTATCTGCTATCTGGGGTATAAAGTAACAGCATATTTAAAACCTTTTAACCATACCTGGATCAATAATATATCTGTCAAACTTTAAAAATGAAGTCAATTATCTAGAGTATTAAATTTGCTAACGTATTTAAGAGCCTAAATCGATTAGCTTTAGTATTATATTTCTTTGTGCTCTTACTGTTGTAAAACTGTTTGGCTTGAAAATATTGATAATATTGAAACTTTTGGTGTGTTGTCAAAATTTTGAGTTATTAATACAGTATGAATTGTGCCTCTTTCAAAAACAGCAAGTTGTTTTTGGAAAATGTTTGTGGAAAGGTATTAATGATGTAGATTTGTAAATGTCATTCAATTAATTATTTAAATACTTGGAATCGATTTTAAATAGTATTAATGTTTGTTTTTAACTTATGATAATTACGAAAGTTTAGATGATTTTAAAAGAAAATGAAGAATTACAGATGGGATTATCGGAATGAATAATATCGCTAAAACTTTGTTAAATATATAAGTAAAACTAAAGAGATAAGTTGGTGATTAATAAATGCGTTTCGGGATTTGCATTAAATTGAATAGTTTTAGATATTATCGTAGAAATTATGCTTTTTATTTCAAAACATGTTTAATCCTGTATGTAAAACATAAATTATTAATCACCGCCACTTTGCAGATGTTTGAAAAATGCTTAACGTAAAAGAAATAAAAACCAATGAGTGCGGAATTAAAATAGAACAGAAAAATGAATGAAACAACCAGTTTCGGAAGCCGTATGAGCAAATGTATCAGCTATATCATCAATATATATAAGTATAACATGCTTAACGTAGTTTTATCTTTCCATACCCTCCATAAAGCCCCAGGTGACAAAGAAACTTTATCTTTGCATGTTTATACTATCCACTACGGTACAGAACCTAACTGAGCAGGATTTTCGATTTACTCACTTCGGAGACGAAGAAAGTGTGTGTGTGTGTGTGTGTGTGTGTGTGTGTGTGTGTGTTGGCGTATGGTGGGAAGTGGGGACATTCATATGTTTACACACCTTCCAAGTGGGGACGCACCGGCAAGTGGGGACGTCCTCGCTTTGGATTTTTGCAGAAATGTGCTATTTAATGACAGATAATATTCTGAAAAAAGTTTGGTTGACTTTTGGCATAGGTCCCCAGTTAGGTGGTATATGTATATAGTCTGTGTATAACTGTGTATAGCTCGCGAATATCTGTGTGTGTCTTGCAAAAAAACACGTCCGCGGTTTATCAGAATTGCAACATATTGTGTGTATGCGGAACTGGTTTTCAGAGGGAAGGCGTTAACTGCCCTCTAGCTAAATCTGCGAAACACCCGTGTTGGTCTTTGAGGGAAACCGAGGACAACTCATAGAACTATTAAATTGAGGTATTAGCTTCTTGGGATCCCCTAGAACCACTAGAGCCCCCCCCCCCCCAAAGAGATATGCATACATTTTTTTAGCAGACACAATCCCCTCCGCAAATTGTTGTAATTTTTATTTGGAAATATATTTCTAACTCGCCAGAAGAGAAAAATATTGCACTTCTGAAACTAATGTATTTTTTTTTCTTTTGAGGTTCCATTTATGGTTTGGGAGCCAATGTTATAAGAAACAGATTCTAGCCAGACTGTCTTTTATTATTTCCTATATGTCAAGAAGTATTCCCGTCCAAGAAGCTAAAAGTGTTTAGAAATTAAGTATATAAAACCATCTTCCCAGCATAATTTTGCATAGAATTTATAGAAATACAGTGCGATTCAGTTTTTGAAGTGTTGTGTGTAATTGTAAAATACAGTCTTTCTCTCTGTATGTATATTCTGTATCTGTGTAAGCATTTGCCTGGTAATAAATGGAGCACAGGTTCGGAATTCAAAACACGGATAAACTCAAACCGCGAAGCGCAATTTTTTTTTAATTAAATTAAAACTTATATTTCAAATACTTTTTTTTTATTTTCTTTTAATCCTTAGACTCTTAACACTGCATTTTCCCTTCAGTGAGTTAGAAAAACTTCTCTCCTGAGATGGTTCAACAGTTTATTTGTTGCTGCTAATGCGAGTTTTAAAAAGACTTCAAAAAATCGGGAAAATGGATGTACTTTATTTTAAATGTAAGCAGTCTGAGAGCAAAAATTTTGTTCTGACTTTAATATATACACCTTTAAACTTGCTTATACACTTTTAAACCACGGACCATGCATATACACCTTTAAAACGCGGACCATGCGAATACACCTTTAAAACGTGGACGATGCATATACACCATTAAAATGTGGGCCATGCGTATACACTTTTAAAACGCGGACAATGCATATACACCGTTAAAACGCGGACTATGCGTATACACCTTTAAAACGCGGACGATGCATATACACCGTTAAAACGCGGACGATGCATATATACCGTTAAAACGCGGACCATGCGTATACACCGTTAAAACGCGGACCATGCATATACACTTTTAAAACGCGGACCATACGTTTACACCTTTTAAATGTGAATTATTTTTCAAAAAAAGATAAAAAAAATATCTTAAGTGGGGCGCATATTATCATCTTGTGTTTTTATATTATTTAGTTGATTTTCTAAAATAAATATTCAGAACTTGATTGCTTTCTACTTGGTTCCTTTCCTCCGAAAATTAATAGGACTCTGAGTGATGTTCATTGATTGAAAAATGCTCACCAAACTTTATTCGATTTATCCAATTTGTTCGAAAGATATGGCACTACATTGAAAAATATATAGATGAATATATGTTTCAATATCTCGAGAGCAGATCGGGATAATTTCTAAATAATGATGTCCATTCATTTCGGATTTAAGCTGTTTGTTTATAAAGCATTCACTCATTTGATAATAGGGAATTTATATTTTTTTTCCGAATTGTTCCATTTTTGACCAAAAACATAAACTATCTCAAGAACAGTGCGTATAAACCTCATGTAAATGATGACATTCGTGTTAAGAAGCTGACATTATAAATACATAAATATTTCTCTAACATTTTCATATGTTTAAGTTTACTTATTTTCCCGAATTTGAAAAGCATGATAAAGAAATAAGATCTATTCTTTGATCCGTTTATCCCAACAGGTAATAGGCTTCTAACATTTACCGATTGAAATAATCGTACCAAATTTTTTTCTGTATTATCAACTTATTCGATACTATTGTACCCACAAAGAAATAGACAGATTGTTAAAATTGGTTAATTCGTATTCAGGGATGCTCCAAAACGCGTATAACCTATAACCATCAAAATAAATAAAAGAATTTGATTTTTGACTCATCAAAATTGTTTTTACATATAGTCGAATACTATGTGCTGAAAGGGAAAAAAATAGTCATATGGGATTAATTGATTTTAAGGAAGTAAAGGGTAGATATGGACATACTAATAAGGGAAAAATTACTTAATAAGAGAATATTCACCACGTTCATGCTCCATACTAATAAAACCACAGAAACCCAATGGGCACAGTCTTTTAATGCCATCTGAGTTGAGCCCCTTTCCACAATTTTGCATATCCATTTAATTCGAAAAGTATCTATGTTTTAACAATGGAAGCCAAAATATAGAACACTGAACGCGGACGATGCATATACAAAAACGCGGACTATGCGTATACACCTTTAAAACGCGGACGATGCATATACACCGTTAAAACGCGGACCATGCATATACACTTTTAAAACGCGGACCATACGTTTACACCTTTTAAATGTGAATTATTTTTCAAAAAAAGATTAAAAAAAATATCTTAAGTGGGGCGCATATTATCATCTTGTGTTTTTATATTATTTAGTTGATTTTCTAAAATAAATATTCAGAACTTGATTGCTTTCTACTTGGTTCCTTTCCTCCTAAATTAATAGGCCTCTGAGTGATGTTCATTGATTGAAAAATGCTCACCAAACTTTATTCGATTTATCCAATTTGTTCGAAAGATATGGCACTACATTAAAAAAATATATAGATGAATATATGTTTCAATATCTCGAGAGCAGATCGGGATAATTTCTAAATAATGATGTCCATTCATTTCGGATTCAAGCTGTTTGTTTATAAAGCATTCACTCATTTGATAATAGGGAATTTATATTTTTTTTCCGAATTGTTCCATTTTTGACCAAAAACATAAACTATCTCAAGAACAGTGCGTATAAACCTCATGTAAATGATGACATTCGTGTTAAAAAGCTGACATTATAAATACATAAATATTTCTCTAACATTTTCATATGTTTAAGTTTACTTATTTTCCCGAATTTGAAAAGCATGATAAAAAAATAAGATCTATTCTTTCATCCGTTTATCCCAACAGGTAATAGGCTTCTAACATTTACCGATTTAAATAATCGTACCAAATTTTTTTCTGTATTATCAACTTATTCGATACTATTGTACCCACAAAGAAATAGACAGATTGTTAAAATTGGTTAATTCGTATTCAGAGATGCTCCAAAACGCGTATAACCTATAACCATCACAATAAATAAAAGAATTTGATTTTTGACTCATCAAAATTGTTTTTACATATAGTCGTATACTATGTGCTGAAAGGAAAAAAAATAGTCATATGGGATTAATTGATTTTAATGAAAGAAAGGGTAGATGTGGACATATTAATAAGGGAAAAATTACTTAATAAGAGAATATTCACCACGTTCATGCTCAATACTAATAAAACCACTGAAACCCAATGGGCAAAGTCTTTTAATGCCATCTGAGTTGAGCCCCTTTCCACAATTTTGCATATCCATTTAATTCGAAAAGTATCTATGTTTTAACAATGGAAGCCAAAATATGGAACGCTAAACGCAAAATACATATGTTTTAATATGCGGAAAAAGTACAAATATTGGTAAATTCCCCTGTATAGATTTTTAATGACACCATATGTACAAATTTGTTATGGCAATTAGACTATGGCAATAGAACAGAATATAGAAATACGTATATAGAGCAAATAGCTGAGGTTTGAGAAGTTAGTCGGTATTGGAACTGCCTATTGCACAATAATTTATATGAGTATTCTACCAACTAACCAAAAAACTACTTTCTGACAAGTGAATAAGATAAAACTGCATACATTTGACACAAGCACATTGTCCTGATGGTTTAGAGTGCTTGTCTCGAAATCGGGGGGTTAGCTAGGGTTCTAAATCTTTATAGTCGGTACAAGACTTCATACAGACTCATGTTCGGTATTGTCGACTCTGGTATATTAAATGAATATAAGTGCAAGTATGTGATAATTTTTAAAAAATTAATTCATTTGTTAAGGCTAAGAAGTATTTTCATCGAATTAGTAGGAATATATTCTGAAGTGTTCGTTATGCGGTCAGGATAGCATAGGCAGAGGCATATATGAAAAATATTTTTAAAAAGACTGAGTCACATGTACGTGACCTCAATTTTTGCATAATCTATCCAAATAAAACATGCTTTTCTGGAAAAGTTTGTTTCCTACTGTAAACATATAGCATATATATATGATCATTGTATAGGAGTGGAGAAAATTTTAGTCTCAAGTTCCAAACAAATATATCGATTGACTGGAGTAGCAAAATGTACCCCAATTTAATTTCCAGTTAAAATTGAGACAGGAATGTTCTAATCTCAATTCATTTTTGGTTCGAAGTACTTAAAAAGCATCGACTTATTTTATAATACCGAAAGTATTTAAAAAAAACATCCATTTATTTTGTAATACTGAGCATTTGATTATATGATCTTCTCATTTTAGAACAAAAAACGTGCAATCTTTTAAAAACGGAACATCTTTACATCCTAAATGATATTCACTTATAAATGAATAATTTTATATAAAATGACTAATTGCAAAAAGCTTTCAATACAATTATTTTTATAATGTTATTTTAATTATCGAAACAAAACATGTTTGAAAGATTGAGTATACCCCTTGTCTAATCTCTTTGAATGTCAACAGTATAAATGTATCCATATCTGTTATAGATTATATTTTTATTCAATTTATGAAAATTATAGTTAAATAGAAATATTTGATCTTGTTTACCTGATACTGGAACAAAAGATTTCACGAAAATTTTGTGAAACTAGGGTAAAATAACTTTTTCTTCCAATTTTTTTATATAAAAAGAAAAAGAAAAGTGCAAAATCATAAAAGATACAAATTATTGTGTAAAATTATTTGATCAGTAAAATAAATAGGCCACTAAGTTTACTGATTAAAATAAAAGTGCGAAACTTCGTTTGGAGCACATAATTTGCTCGAGAGATATCGTGTCTACAGGGAGACATCGTTTAAAAATGATTGATTTGTATTCAGGAAGACTCAAAATGTTTAAATTCATCCAAATCGAAGAGTCGAATTATTTACCAGTACGTTATGTATAGTAGGATATGTGAAAACAAAGAAAATCTTGATAGATTCTGTGGAGAATCACTATACCATGAATTTTCATACATAAGCGAGAATTACTTCTCTATTCAAGAAATGCTGTGTAGCCTCGATTGTACAAGTAAAACTATTTGATTCATGAAAATGCTAAATATCATTTTCATTTAAGTGACGCAAATCAATGAAATTAAATTAGTTTTTTTAGAAGACAGTACTGAAATGATGTTTCGGTAGCATTTGTGGGTCAGTCTATCCATCCTACTTAGTAACACATTTATCGAATTTTTAAAATATCACCAAATTGATAAAAATGTTTGTAAATCTATAAAAATGTCATGAAATTGATAAAATTGCGCTTAATAAATGAAATTAATTGTGTTTTGTTAGGGGATAATATTATGATGATGTTTCGTCAATTTGTCGCAAAATGAGACTATCAGTTTTACAGTCCCACTTGGCGATAAATTTGGCGATCTTTTAAGTTATCGCTAAATTGAAGAAAATATCGCCAAACCTTTCATGGAGATAGCATTATTCAGACGATATGATTTCCATCAATTTATTTGAAGCAACTGATATCATGTCATTTAGCAATGGATGTAAATCCAATGTGTTATATGGCATACGATTTTAATTAAATCTTTTCCGATTTGAATAATAAAGATATGTATATAAAATAAATTTCATTGGCATTGCATTTTTGACTGGATAATATCGATTACGGTCTTCAGGTTACGCATTATTATTATTGATATTTTCGGGGATTATTGATTCAGGGATTATTGATATTTTCGAATTATTATACCATTGTTTTATAATGACAAAAATTGTTGAAACTCACATATTGTACGTTGTGCGAGTAATCTTCTATAAATGCACGTGTTATCTTCTAATCTACGAGAATATAAGTAGTACAGGTTTATAGGCATATATTTTGATATATATTGGCATATATTGGAATCAATTACGACCTTCTGGTATAAAGATTACGGGGCTAATTGAAATTTTCAATTTATAATGTCATCTGTTTTATTTCGGCAAAGATTTTTTAGACTCATATTGTAATAAGGGTAATCTTCTACTAACATACAGGCATATTTTCTAATCTGCGACAATATAAGTAGTATGGGGATATATATATATATATATATATATATATTCCCATATAATTTTAGTGCTTTCATTCTGGCATATATTGGAATCAATTACGGGTTTATTGATATTTTCAATTTATACATGTAATCTACTAATACAGGTTATATCTTCTAATATTCGCGTATATAAGTAGTACGGGTCCTATACAATTTTAATACTTTCATTTTGCATATATTGATTCAATTCTTTTTTTTTGTAAATTTGCTTTCGAAAGGGGCCAGGATGTTTTATTCTTTAGATCTGCCCGTGACGATAATTTTGCATGATGAGAGCAGATATTCATAAACTTCTCTTTAGGAGCAATACATTTAATATTTTAACATAATTTGCATATGATTCTGAATTATAAGTTTCTTTATATTTTATACTCCGTACGAAGAACGGGTATGCTGCTAGTAATTAATAAAAAAAAAAACTGGATTATTCTATGTAACACGTGAATATTAACTTTATGCTTATTTTTATGTAAAAAAAGAATGTATTAGACGATTTTTGAATGCTAGAATTATCTGCTTTTAAGCTGTTATATTATCGGACACTTTTATCGGACACTGCTGTTATATTATCGGACGTTATGAATTGAGTAACCCTTTTTATTGTAAAAATTCCCCAATATGTTTATTTCATAACAATTAAATAAATTCTTTATCCTTTTGAAGGAATTTGAGTTTTCTTAATATTTCGACGTTTATGAATTTAAAAAATATAACTTGTATCGCTGAACGCATATGACATTTTACTAATTTACTCGAATTTTACCGAGCAACAAAATAGGAGAGGGGGGAGGGGGAATAAACCAATTTTGTCTGCGTATGCAGGCAAGTTGAAAATCGATCGAATTTAATTTTGAATTGCTGAAATTTCTCTGAGCAAGAAACTGTCGAACACCAAAACTTGAAAAAAAAAAAAAAAAAATTGTGAAATTCTTACGATCTATATATAGCTTCAAGATGAATAGAAAGTATGGCTGGGCAGAATATTAGCCTTTAAACGCGCTATTTTTACCACCATCCTTCATATTTACCGTATGGTTGTTTATGGACAGTACATAGTAGGATAAAGTAGAACAACAATACTTCGTCACAATATCAGCAATTTGGCTCGGAAAAGTCCCCCCCCCCCTCCATTCCCAAGGTTGATGTCCTTCATTTGCTTTCTGCTCCGTCAGCTGCAGCGTATATTCAAAACTAAGGTGCCTTATTTAAATACAGGAGTCTTATAACGAAACTATTGCATATAGATTAATTTTTTTTTAATTTATCGTAATGCAAAATACGTTACAATGAATATTTAACCAATAAATAAATTTACAAGCTAAAACTAACGGGTATGAGTTTCGCGCAATATTTTAATTTTGATACACAATTTTAATTCCGATTACACATCCGTTTTCGGAAACCCTTTAAAATTTGAGGCAATTGTATAAACGATGAAAACCCTTAGTACAGCGTGTGAAGTTCAGTAGGGCGCTGGTGGGGGTCAAAGGATAGAATTGCCACCTCCGCGCCAGGTCATGTATCAAAACACATTCTATATATCTAAGGCGTCAGACGTCTATAAAATACAAAACGGATATATTAGACAAAATATCTACGGATAGAATATCTAAAGAGTTTGGCCGGTCATTTCGTTAATCGCTAGTTTTTCAAATTGAATCGCCGACGTGGGAATTTACGACGTGGGAATACCTTGGAGCAGGAATAAGAAGTATGTCTTCGTATCTCTCCTCTAAGGGGAATACCTGGCCTGGGAAGAATGAATGCTCAACCCCAGGCACGGGAACTATGAAAACCCTTTATGATAACGGAGTGTGTCGCCTATCTTGAGTGGTCATGCTTAGAGGGTTATGATTTCACCCTGGGGGCTGTAGGAAGCCGACAAAGGGCCGTAGTTCACTCACCACTCTTTGGTTGTAAATATTGCTGAACTTTGCGTGGCTTTCAGCGATCGATTGGTATCCTTACAATTCTTTCTCCCAGATACTTCTGCAAACATTCTATTGTAAGTCTTAAAAGTGCTGATCATCTTTTAAGATGTTTACAGAAAAAAAAATTGACTAAACGACAAATGTGGCGTCCACTTTAGCCGGTTCACATCAAAACTAAATATCAATTATTCCTATATTTAGCTCGTGAAAATGTACTTTAAGCATAATTTTATGCAAAAAAAAAATAAATGTGTCGATTATTAGAATGCCAGAACTGTCTATTTTGTAGGAATTCTACACTTATAGACATTTAGAAAAATAGTTAATGTGACGGGATCCTTCAAAAGCAAAATTCGGCAACTATTAATTCATTTCTGCAGTGCATATGCTTCTCAAAATATGATAGTTTGAACTGCCCTGTTAAAAATTCGTTAAAAATCCATTTAAAAATTTTTTAAAAAAATCGTTTAAAAACAATCATAGTTAAAAAATTTTTATAAAAATATTAATTTGTAAAACTAATATATTGATTATGACTAAAACTCGAATTCTATGAAATTTCATATTTGTATATGCAATTGCATATATGGACACTTATAGAGCATGTAAATGCATAAAATGCCTTTAAATGCATATTTCAAGTACTTTATTTTCTTTTAGCTTGCATTTTTTTTTATTTTAACTATCTTTTTATCTTCTCTAACACTTTACAACAAAGCTGAAAAGTGTTTATGCCTTTGTTCATTCTGTCTGTCTGTCTGTCTGTCCGTTAGCACGATAACTGCCGAAAAAATGAATTTATCAAAATGAAATTTTTAACACTTTGCAACAAAGTTGAAAAGTGTTTATGACTTTGTTCATTCTGTCTGTCTGTCTGTCTGTCCGTTAGCACGATAACTGCCGAAAAAATGAATTTATCAAAATGAAATTTTAATATGTTGTTCAGACAGTCTATAGGACCTATGGGAATATAAATGAATAATGTCACCCAATTAGTTTTGGATATAACCGGGTTGAAATAATGAAATACATAGAACCCTATGAGGCCTAATTCTTCAAACAATTTTTAGCGCATTTCAAATTCACAAATTGCTTCGAAAGTTTTATGAAATATTCAAATTGTCCCATAAAATAAATAATAAAAATTTCAGAAAAATATATTCTGTAGTTTTTTAAATAAAAATTTGAATAATGATTACACCTTTTATATGAAGCGATCACGTAACCATTATATGAAGAGATCACATGACCCACTTCAAAATAAACTATGGCATCCATCTTGTGCCAAAATTGCGATTTTTAATGTTCTTTGTAATTCATATTTAGTGTTTAATCCGTCGTAAAACCGCTTTATTGTTGCTTAAATTCTGTGCATCTACATCCTGAAACACTGCAATTACAATATATTTGAGTTTAAATGATCATCCAACTTTGACTATTTCTACAACGAAGCCTACTTTTCACTAATGCAAAATGTAAACACCAAAATGTGTAAAATGAGTTGTATAAGAATTGTTGCATTTCTTAACGCAGAATTATTTAGCTCATGGAGTCTGCAATATAGCTGATATGAATGAAATATTCATTGATTTTAGAGAGTAGGACGATTTTTTCGATGAAGTTTAAAACATAGAGTCTAATTACTTGTACCTCCATGGTCTTAAGTTTGAAATAAAATAAATTATTATAGTATTGTGATGAATGGAAAAATGTTTATGAATGAAATGCTGATTTTATAGAGAGAGCCATGTGTGTTATATTTCGATGGCGTTATTTGAATACATTTTATTTGTTTTTGATGAAGTTTTCAAATGTAATAAATTATTGTAGTATTATAATAATTTTAAAAATATTATATAGAAATGTATCGCATTTTATAGATGTTTAATCCAGGCAATTTATATTTCAATCCCGTCATTTGAATGAAGTTCATTTTTTTCGATGAAGTTTTAAGTTTTCAAATTAATGTAGTATTGTGATAATTTTTAAAATATTACCGAGGAATGTATCGAATTTTAGAGATGTTTAAATAAAATTGCATTGAAGTTGGAAAGTGTTTCATAATCAATGCCTTAAGCATGATTCATCTTTCTTTTTAAATAGCTAGATAAGTTAACATTGGACGAAGCTAAACATATTTCTCATTCAACACCCAAATTCCGTGAGCTACTAAGGCCATGCATTTATCATAAGAAATGGTGAAATCTTTTCAGGGTAAAATATCAAGAGACATGTCTGGTAAAAGAGATGGAAAGTCACGTTATAGGAATATCTGAAGTTTTGCATACGTCCTTTCAAAGAGCTGTTCTGTAAAATTTTCTGTATAAGCATTGTGAGTATAAAAATGCCTAAAATTAAATCTAGTAAATCAATCCGAATAAAATCATGTATTTATAATCATAGAAAAATCTGAATACAGATGGTGTTTTTATATTATGTAATATGCGAGAAAAAATTATTCAGAAAAATATCAGATCAACATGTAAAAACTGCTATTCACATTTCAGAGAGAAAAAAGAAAAAAAAAAAAAAGAAGAGTAAACACGCAGTTATAACTAAGCCGTTTTCAGCATGGAATACCCAAGAACTAAATATCACTTTCAGTTCAAAAGATAGCAAGTACTGTCCAATAATATCAGTTGGTATTAAAAGAACATTTTTAGCATTAAAATGTTTTTAGATGATAAACGACAAAGTCTGCGTGTCAAGAACTTAGAAAAGCACATTAGTTAGTTACAGCAATAAAATTTACTCACTATATGAAAATTTTGACTATATTTGAACAATGATATAAAAACTTTTGATTTGCAATAATAGTTTGCTTGAGTTTGCTTGAAATTCCCCGTTTTTAAATGCTTTCAGATGCATTAATGATATTCGAACAAAATATATAAATACATGTATTTTATGTTATAAGTAATTAATTATTAAATTTTAGGTGCATATTTGCATGCATATTTTGACAAATTTTAATGCATATATTAGTTATGATATTAATGTAGTATCAAATGAGACATATCGTGCGTCTGCAGTTACGTAGGAAACGTCATAAGCATTCATTGATAATGATTATGTTAGTTCTCCATATATAATTGCATTATAATCTTCACAGAGTATTGGTGTATTAAATCCGACACTGTGAACAACCACATTTGATCTTCGACCTCCCTTCCTTGTTCGAGATCCTGACGACACCTATATACCAATCTTGAGACTTTTTAAAAAATAAAAAAATTGTTGATTTTCATAAATTTCATTGTAATGTCGGCAAAAAGAAATCAATATTTTCCCTCAAAAGGCTCTCTCTCTCCCAAGAATGCCTTATCAGCAAGCACTATTGAGAGGAAAATTATACACCCTTATTAAACATCGAGTTTTTGCAATAAATTAATTTTTAGCATTTGGCAACAGAAGTTTGAATCCTTTAATTTCTATTCTTAAATTATTACAAGATATTTTGAGCTATCTATCTATCTATATATATTAATTGTCAAGTGTCCGTCTGTTCGTCTGTCTGTCACGTTTTTTTAGGCACTCCCCGGATAAATAGAGACTTGCAATTTGGTGCACAGGTCGATCGTTCGATAAAAACCCCTGGAAAAATCGAATTTTTCGAAAATGTTCCGTCGAGGGTATGCTCCACACCAAAACATTCGAAAAGTGAAATGATAGGAAAGTATACTTTGCGATGAGATAGAGATTTCAAATTTAGAGTATGTAAACCATTCTAAAGGAAGAAAGTGTGTAATTTTAGATTTTAATATTTGCTACTTTAGTGGGTGCCGCGCACCGAAATGTTCGATTTTCCGAACAAATGCTCTTCCGTTCGATTTTCCGTACGCTTGCTTTAAATTTGATAGAGGCTTGAAATTTGGTATACGGGTTATTCATTTGATGAAAACACTCAAGACAACATTGTTTTTCAAAAATGTTCGTTTAAAGAGGTTGCTCCAAAAACGAAATGATGAAAATTCATGTTTCGAGATGCAATAGACTACAAATTTGGTGTGCGAGTAGATAGTTCGAAAGGAAAAGCACGTACAATTTCAGTTTTCCGATATTTTCTACTTTATGGGGGTACCGCAAACCCAAATACTCGATTTTCCGAAATAAATGAGAAATGCCTCCTTTCAAAATGTAATAGAGGTTTGATATTTGGTATTTGGGACAATCATCTGATAAAAAACACAAGAATAGAGTTTTTGAAAGTAAGACACAGTTTTTTGAAAGTAAATGCAGTTGAGGCACAAGACATTTTGCGCCCCTCCTTCAACCCATAGCTTTAACAAAATATAATGTAATATACTTTATATAAATTTTATTAGAATATTTATAAAAATCTTGCAAATAATTCTAACAACAGTCTTTTTAGTAGCTTAGGATACGAGACAGAAGTTAAATTTACTTCGATTTTGATTGAACACGGAAATGGATTTTATTTTCAGAAAATTGGAAATACAAGAATGAACTATTTTATAAATTTTCGACTTTTTGTCATAATTCATTATACTGAGGTACAACTTTTCAATGATTACTATGCTACTGTCGAGTTTATTCTATATACTATTATATATTATTTCCTCGATCTCAGTGAATTCAACTTATGAGAAAAATGTGATAGAAACAAGAAAGATTAATCTTGCAAAAAGCAATGATTATGAAACACTTTTCAACTAAAATGCAATGTTATTTAAACATCTCTAAAATGCGATACATTCAGCGGTGATGCTTTTTTAAATTATCATAGTACAATAATTTTTTTACTTAGAAACTTAAAACTTCAATAAAAAAGGCAATGCTATAAAATCCTTTGCTTCTCTATTTAAGGAAAACCAATAAATGTTGCATTCATATCACATATATTCCAGACTCCAGAGCTAAATAATTTTGCTTTGAAAAATTCAGCAATTCTTATACAATTCATCTTACAATCGCTTGTCTTGTTTACACTTTGCGTACGTTAAAATTAGGCTTTGTTGTAGAAATAATCAAATGTTAGTGTTCATTTAAAATTAAAAATATTGTAATTGCGTAGGCACAGAATTTAGAAACACAGATAATATACAAAATTAAAGCGGTTTTAGGACGGATGCAGCACTAAATATAACCACAAGAAAGATCAATCATGCATAAAAAATTGATTATAAAACAATTTTCAACTGTAATTTTATTTAAACACCTCTAAAATATGATACATTCAGAGGCGATATTTTTAACACTTTACAAAGTTAAAACGTGTTTATGACTTTGTTCATTCTGTCTGTCTATCTGTCTGTTCATTTGCAAGATAACTGCCGTAGATATGATTTCATCAAAATGAAATTTTAGTATGTTGTTCAGACGGTCTATAGGACATATGGGAATGTAAATGAATAATATCACCCGATTAGTTTTGAATTGAAACTGGGTTGAAAAAATCAAATATATTGAACCCTATGGGACCTAATTTTTCAAACATTTTTAAGCGAATTTAAAATTCACAAATTGCTTCGAAAGTTCTAGGAAATATTTAAATTATTCCATAAAATGTATAAAACAATTTAAGCAAAATTTATTCGGTAGTTTTTTAACTAAAAATTAAAATAATAATTAGACCCATATTACATGAAGTGATCACGTGACACACTTCAAAATAAAATATGGCATCCATCTTGGGTCAAAATCGTGACTTTTAAAATTATTTTTAATTTATATTTAGTGTAAGAAAACCGCTTTATTTTTGCGTTTTTCTGTGGCATCTGTATTCTGCGCCAACGCAATTACAATATTTTTTAGCTTAAATGATCATCAAATTTTGATTATTTCCACAACGAAACCTAATTTTAACCTATGCAGAATGTAAACACATAAAGCTGTAAGATGAGTTGTTTAAGAATTGCTGAATTTTTTTAACGCAAAATTGAGTTCTGAAGATTGGAATAAAGCTGGTATGAATGAAATATGCATTGATTTTACATGGAGATGCAGACAATTCTTAAGTATTGCTTTATTTGAAAAATTTTAAGCATAAGTTTCAAGCATAAAATTAGAAAGTACTTTTACTTCCAGGATTTTATGTTTTCAAGTAAAATATATTAGTCTGATATTGTGATGATTGAGAAGAATGGAATAAAAGTGTTTGAATAAAATATTCACTCCATTTACTTAGATAGCCAAGCGACTTATATTTCAGTGACGTCATTTATATAAAGTTCATTTCTTCGATGAATTCTTAAGTTCTCAAATATAATAAATGATTGTAGTATTGTGATAATGTAAAAAATATTACAGCTGAATTATCGCATTTTAGATATGTTTAAATAAAATTGCATTGTAGTTGGAAAGTGTTTCATAATCAATGCTTTATGTATGATTGATCTTTCTCGTTTAATTATCACAGAACTACAATAATTTATTTAATTGGAAGATTAAACCATGGAGGTTAAATTTTTTTCTAACTCCATGCTGAAAATGTCATTGAAATTTTATTCAAACGACGTCATCGAAATATAAATAGTCTAGCTCTCTATGTAAAAATGGCGAATATTTCATTCATACTCTTTTATTCCAGATAGCAGAGTTAAATAATTTTGCTTGAGAAAAATTCAGCAATTCCTATACAACTCATCTTACTTGTTTGCATTTTACATTCATTAAAGTTAGGCCTCGTTATAAAAATAATCAAAGTTTGATGATCATTTAAGATAAAACATATTGTAATTGCGTTGACTCAGAATATAGATGCACAGAAAGAACGCAAAAATAAAGCGGTTTTAGGACAGATGCAACACTAAATATAAATTAAAAAGAGCTTAAAAATTACGATTTTGGCACAAGATGGATGCCATATTTTATATTGAAGTGAGTCATGTGATCTGTTCATATAATGGTCACGTGATCTCTTCATATAAAGGGTGTAATTATTATTTTAATTTTTATTTAAAAAGCTACCGAATATATTTTGCTGAATTTTATTTTATACCTTTTATGGAAAAATTTGAATATTTCCTAAAATTTTCGAAGCAATTTGTGAATTTTTATTTTGCTTAAAAAATGTTTGAAAATTTAGGTCCCATGGGGTTCAGTGTCTTTTATTTTTTCAATCCGGGTTCACACCAAAACTAATTGGGGGATATAATTTATTTACATTCCCATATATCCCACAGATCGTATGAACAGCATACTAAAATTTCACTTTGATAAAGTCATTTCTACGGCAGTTATCGTGCGAACGGACATATAGACAGAATGAACAAAGTCATAAATACTTTTCAACAATGTTGTAAAGTGTTTATAAAAAGCCTTTCATCATCTGAATGTTGGATACTATTTTACGTGTATATCTACTTATAGTGTGAATGTAAAAGAAACTAGTGCAATAGAATTTTGCAGTATAGACCAGCAATTGTAGATGGTAGTTTCATTTTAAGAAGGATGCATGGGTTGAAACTTTCTGTTGTCGCAGAGCGAGCAAGCGGGTTTCAGATTCCTTTGAAGTATGGGGTACAGGTGATTGCTCTGAGCTTCGAGAGCCAGATACTAGATATATTATCAGCAGTATTGTTCAAGCAGACGTTTTCTACTAAGGGGACTATGGCCTGAAGGCATGCTCTACCTGATGGCAGGGCTGCAGGAGTAATGGTTTAGATCTTAGCACATTCTCCCTTGAAACCGGAAATGTTTGTGAATAACGTCACGACATTGCATGAAGAAAATTGACATTCATAGGATTTAATGGAAAGTTTACATTTCAAACTAAAAATAAGCTGATGAAGAACACCGTAAATGAAAATCAAACATTTGTAACGAGAGCTCAGATTGAATTTTATTGTTTGAGCAATATAACTTGTGTTTACTTGACACAAAACAATATTTTTAATTGTTTCTTTTGAAACTTTTTCAAAAAATTTTTCAATCTGGTTGTTACAGTTAGAAATCAAGTTACAATCAAAAAATATCTAGAATGTGGAGATATATTGATGCAGGTAAAGAAAAACATATATATTTCAAATTTTGTATACAAGTTATTCTTCTAAAATATAATGTAGAAATGCTTTAAAAGTTATGTTTTTTTAATTAGAAACAGCTTAATCACGTCGATAAATGTACGTTTATTTGTGTAATACATGAACATATACGACATATATATTTAATATAATTTTGGAAATAAAAATTATATTCCAAACAAAATATTGCTATAAAATCTTAAAGCCCTAAAAGGTTGAGTTCTTATTAGAAAAGTTAAAAAAGCATTGTATCAGATTCCACATAATAATTTGATATTAGTAGGTGCATTCCTTATTAGCGTGTTCTCATATGACACATTCTATAGCATTCGAGGTGGGCTAAAAGTTTTGAAACCTGCTTATTTGTTAATATCTCGAATTCGAATAATTTTGAGGGAAAGAAATTAATTTTACTCAATTAGTATGAGAAAAAATATGTTATTTAAAAGAAAAATTATTTCAAATGGAAGATTCGTTCCATTTTTTAAATATAAAGGATATGGAGTTTAAGTGTCCACTGGACTTTTTTATAAATTCGTAATATCGCTTTGGTTAAGTCTACTTCTGTCGCAATCGTCATCAGAAAACAAAAATATATTTTATTTGCACATACTATTGTATAGAATAGGTATTGTTTTCTTGAGAATTTTCGAATTCGAAATTTTGATCATTGACGGAAGACAGTTATTGAATTTGATAATTTGAATACATAATTTTTGAAAATAAATAATATATTAATACTAATCGAATTGTTTCTGGGCAAAAATATAATTTTGAAAAATATATAAAAGAAAAGAGGGCAAAATAAAATATTCTTTATATAAAAATCCAGAAAAAATCAATGTTTTAATGACATATATTAAACTAGTTTTATTATTTTTTATGCTGTTCTGTAAAAGAAACCGAAAATATACAATTGTTTAAAGAATGCGATAGCTCATATGGATGAAGCAGAGGCTATGGTATTTAAATGACGGATGTTATAATGATTTGGAATATAAATGGAATACAGTCCCTGATTACATACGCAAGTATCTAATTTTATCTGTTGCTATATTAGCTCAAATATTCACTGGGACGATCTGTTTTGACGTCAGGGATAGTGCCATCCAATTTAAACCATAATTCAGTGGGGGCGACATCCACAGGGACCGCGTCCTCCTTCCTCTAACATCAACTTATCGGAAGAACTTTCAAATACACATATTAAATATATTCCGCGTGAACAGAGGGTCAGTTTAGGCAGAGCTAGGAATTGAACTCGGGTCCTCCGAGTGCAATCTTCGTGCCTTAACCACTGGACTATCCCACCCCGAAGTTCATCAATCTGTCCTTCAGACCGTATGCAATACAGCAAAATCCACCGGGTTCATGAATACTAATACATATATAGAGCATTTAGCGAAAATTTTGTCGTACCAAAATAACATTTTTTAAATAAGTAAAAAATTTTTAAAACATTTTTATATAGAAGACACTTCTCATTGCAGATACTATCTTCCATGGACGGGTTTCACTCTTATTCTGCTCTCGTCAGCAGGGAACAGCAGAAATCTGTAATGATAGTAAAAGGCATGTCACAATTTTTTGCGAGTTTCTATGGGAAGTGATAATTTCGGTCCTTCCACGTGGTTGGCATAACATTTACATACAATTTAATTCAGGCCACACGGAGTTGCAAAGGCAAATTTCATAAAACACAAATCCGCCTATAAGGGACGCTCCCAAAAATATGAAATACACCCCAGCCAGAATTTTTAATCAATTTTTTCAATCACTATGGAAGGATTGAAATTATCATGTTCCATAAAAGCTTGTGAAAATTGTGGATTTCAGCAAGTTTTGTACTGCCTTTGCAGTTAACGAGCTGTGTCTTCCATATTGACAACCGCATAATAAATGCGAAACAGGTTCATGGATATTAGTATCTGCAATGGGAGAGCCATCCTTATTTTGGTGGGCGCCCGTTATAAGTCGGTTTTGTGTATAATACACTTTTATATGTTTAATCTTTTTTTCTCAATTTTGCATGCATTCAGTTATGTGTTAGGGCATGTGTTACAGAATGTATAATTTCTTATGTTTCTTCTCTTCTAACTACGAATGCATATTTTTTAAAAGTAATTTTAGTTAATTTTTTAACTAGTTTCGAATGAAAGAAGTTTCAGCACATCTAGCGTACATATATAAATATTACACAGTTATCAGTTTTAAATACAATGTCCTCAGTAAAAATGTGTATTCAAGATCCTTAGTTAATAAATATACGTACCCTCGTTTTCTTAGTTATTAGATATACGTACGTTTACTCTCGGTAAGAACATATATATCTAATGCCAAGCTATGACCTCATTCTAACGGTGTATACGCATGGGCCTCAGTCTAACGGTGTATATGCATCGTCCGCATTCTAACGGTGTATAGGCATTGTCCTCAGTCTAACGGTGTATATGCATGGTCCGCATTCTGACGGTGTATATGCATGGTCCGCATTCTAACGGTGTATAAACATGGTCCTCGTTTACCTTGCAAAAATACATACTTGAAATAAAACTATTTTTAAAATTTTCTTGCCACATATGCCATTAACTTCCTTCCAGGATGCCTAAAATGTGAAAACTATATCAGAAAAATCATTAATTTCTGGAGGTCCTCAGTTTGGTGGGTTCCCCGCAGCGTCCTCGTTTTCCACCAAAAACCAACCTGTGTGTGTGTGTGTGTGTGTGTGTGTATGTATGTATGTATGTATGTATGTATGTATGTGGGGGGGGTGTCGAAAAGTCTTTTCAGACTTTTTAGAAACCCCTATGATGACCTAGAATGCTTAATCTTTGCACATTCACAGTGCCGATAATCAGACAGATAAGGAGCAATTCTTTTCGATGCCAGTGGTGGAGGAAATTGGTTTATTTTTTAAAGTGTATTCAGACCTTTCAGAAGCCCCCCTTCCCCCCTCTGGCGAATTATAAGATTTATTCTTTCCATACTTAGGTTCTGCCCGATGGTCAATACTATAACAGAGCTGGATTTTAGATTTACCCCCCCCCCCCCGGGGACGAAGAAAACGGAGGCGGGGGATCGAAAAGTCTTTTCAGACTTTTTAGAAACCCCTATCATGACCTAGAATGCTTAATCTTTGCACATTCACAGTACCGATAATCAGACAGATAAGGAGCAAATTTTTCGATTCCAGTGGTGGAAAAAATGGATTTATTTTTTAACGTATATTCAGACCTTTCAAAAGCCTCCCTTCCCCCTCTGGCGAATTATAAGATTGCATCTTTCCATACTTAGGTTCTGCCCGATGGGCGATACTATAACAGAGCTGGATTTTAGATTTACCCCTCCTGGGGACGGAGAAAACGGAGAGGGGGGGGGGGTCGAAAAGTCTTTTCAAACCCTCTAGAAGTCCCTATGGTGCCTTAGAATGCCGAATCTTTGCTCACTTATAGTATCGATCATCGGAAAGAATTTAATGTAGGCGCTTTTCGATTAGCCTCCGGGATGGGTTCTGAAAATGTTTTCTTTTCGAAAAGTATCTTTAGACCCTCTCAGAAGACCCTCTAGTGAACTAGAAGGTTTAATGTTTGCACACTTAAAGTATCAACTATACGAAGTTAGATTGTCGTAACTAAACGAAGTTGGATTGTCGACCCCCCCGTGGGCAGAGATTATTGGTATTTTAAATGCCTCTCCATATCCTTAAGTAGCCCTCGGATGGCTTATCTACCACTTTCTGTATAATTTGGTATATTGGTTTTTCAGCTAGAGTGGATACATACATTGCACAGACGGTTGGACACACAGGCAGACACACACGCAAACGTCACGCTAAAAATAGTGTTTTCGGATTGTAGATTGCTCGAAATGTGTAGATCCGTTAAAAACTGGAGTTGCGATTTTCAACACGATTCCAATACTTTTCATATTACCGTGTATTGTAGGGAAAGTAAAAAATCTGGTGTGGTCAGCACATGACTTTCCTTGCAGACTCAAATTCATTTCGCCTTTATTTCATTAATAATTCATTAAATTGAGTTTAATTGCATTAAATAACGGGTATAATTAATTGAAGTTACACTGAGTTTACACCTTTAATTCAGCTTTCGTTTTCATTTGGTGACTGGATTTATTCTCAAAATCGGCATAGCGAAAATGTCGAAAAACTAAAATATCTCGAGTAAAGCTAGTCCTAGAGTAATGGCGTTGGTCTTATTCTTTTCATTGTAAAAAATTACATGTAAAACAAGCATTTAATTAGTGCATTTGAGCATACGTAGTCTTTTATTTTAGACTTTGACGATTTTTGCAGGCATTTTTGTAAAAAAAGTAGGGTTTTTTTCCGGATCGTACCAAAATCTAATCAGCATCAGAGTAACTCGCAAGTGACTCCTACCAAATTGTGTGGAAATTGGTCAGCTAGAATTTCAGTTCTCTAGAATTCAGTGGATACAGGCAATTTTTACGGGCCATTTCGCAAAAACACGCAGGTTCTTTTATTCCGAATTGTACCAAAATCTAATCAGCACAAGGAACTTACAAAATTTTATGAATTTCGGTCCATTAGTTTTTGAGTTAGAGTGAATACACACCAGACAGACAGACACACAGACACACAGACAGACAGACAGTCAGACACATACACACACACAGACGTCAGGCTAAAAATAGTGTTTCGTGTTCTAGAGGTCCCAAAGCGTGTAGATCCGTCGAAAATTTGAGTTGTGATTTTTGGTATGATTCCAATAATTTCTCTAACATTACCATGTATTGAAGGGAAAGTAAAAAGCACTGAATTGTGTATTTGTGGTGACATTATGTCTAGGACACATTTTGTATTTGACTGCTACCTAAGGCCGGACCATCCACTTAAAAGGCTCAGCAGATAACATTTGTCAGTATCGACAAAAAGCTTCTGATAATAACTGAGCTAAATATAGAATAACATGTATTATTTACTTACTAGAAGAAATTCTTCTGAATCAATACTGTTAATTTCCTATTGGTGGCTTACTGTATTCTATTGTATAATTTTTAGTACACGTTTATTTTGTTGTATATTTTGCATGGCGTCAAATTACTGTATATTTAGAACTGTATCATTTGTTGTTTATGTTTTAGTAAGTATCGGTTCTATATGGTAGGTTATGGTACTTATTTAGGAAGTATTGGTTTTATATGGTAGGATATTATATTTTGAAATGTTTAGTTTTAATGTGGTATATGTATTGTTCCCAATCGGAAACTTTTTGTATATATAATAACTCCTCATATTTAGTATTTTTACTTTCTCTCCAATACATAGTATAATCGTTCCCATTTGTCGTGGTATTATATATATATATATTATTGACCGCCATTATTAATAGCTGCATTATACATATTATTACTCACTATACTGTATTTGCATTTAATAGTTCAAGCTTTTTCCCCACCTCAGTTCGGCCTTATGCAGTTTGGCTTTGGGTGGATATTGCGCCATCGTAGGCAGTAATCAGGGCCTGATCAAGACAAAGTGGGACCAAGAGCTTGGTGTTAATTTGGGGGACTCCTTACTCATACCAAACACATGCAAAACATCAAAACATAATATATTTGGGGAATGTTAGCAGCCTCGAACGCCCTTTTGTACATGTAGAAAACTTCCAAACTTTTAACTTCAAAGTACTAATAAGACTTTAAAGGATATATAATATTTAAAACTCTTAACATATTTTATAATTAAAAAAACTATTACCAGTTGTAAATTAATTAAAAATTTATTTCTGCCTGAAATTTTTATCACATAAAATTTTTAGGGGGTCACTTAAAATTTGGGGGCCTCGGTGGGCCAGTTGGTGGTTAATATTAAACTGTTAATCTACCCCGCAGTTTCAAAATGAATTTGTTCAACTTCGTAACACACTTAAGCTATCGGTCGGCAGGAAACTAGGAGAAATATAAAGAAAACATACGTTTCAAAAATTAATTAGACTTATTACACTATTTCCATGCACGGTGACTGTGGTGAAATAGTTTGTAATTTAAAATCATTAATGTCATATGTGGCTTTTTCTGTAATGTCAAAATTTTGCGTAATTACTGGTCTGAATAGTGTTCTTGTGTGTAAATGGACAGTATTGATATTTTAAAAAAAAATTGAAATTTTTACTGACAATTACAAATTCAGTGCCCTGTCACGTTCATTTAAACCTCTAAATTAAAGAAAGGTAAGCTAATACGAATGAATCTAACAAAGTATTTTTCAATTTATAATTTTATTGTATATGCTGTAAAGATCAATAGCGATATATATATATATATATATATATATATATCACTATATATATATATCACTATATATATATAGGAAAAATTCACACCCGCTAAGGTTCCATTTGTTCCCCCCCCCTCCTCACGGCCAAAAGGTCTTTAGTGCAACATTACCTCTTCTATTGGCGGGTTCTGTGACTATAATTGTGGTCCTTCCATGGCAGCTTCGTCTAAGATCAATTTTCATTAAATCTGAAGCCGATTGAGTTGCGTGATTGTCTGTGGCGGTCTCCAGAGGAGTTTGCGAAAAGGCAGTATTTATCCAGTTTCCTTGCTGTGAGTGTAGTTATCGGATATTCGGTGAAGAATGGTAAGACGTTCGAAGCGGGTAAACCGATGCTGGTAAATGCATTGATAGCATGAATTTAAATTATAGATATTATTGTGCAAATTTTAATTAATAACGTCCAGAAATTGTAAGTTATATGCATAAGACACAAATTATAAATGCGCCTCTGCTTATCAGATATTGGGAAATTATCTGCTGATAAAAAATGTAAAACTGATAGAGGAATTGTATTCCAATACTTCCGATACATGCATGAAAATTTTTCTGCATATACAGAGTGTTTCACAAAGGACTCCCTAACTTTGAAATGAAACAACTCGGAAACGGTGATCGATAGAAGACTGAAACAAATGATATGTTTATTGGGAAAGCCGTACAAGTCTGTTGCAAAAGTTTCAAAATTAGTTACAAATTAGTTAAAAGTTTCAAAATTAGTTATAGCGTACACCGCCATCTATCAGAAACGCTGACAGATGGCTCTGTACGCTGTAGTCGCAGCACGAAGTCCGAGAAAAATGCTATAAATAGTAGTGAGACTGTCCTTGATAAAGCAGTCGTTGCAATTACATAAAAATCGATACAAAATGTACACCTTGCACAGCACAGAGATGGCGCAAACGACGAATGAAATTGGCAGTCACCTTCTGTAGTGTGTCAACAGAAATGGACGCACATGCCTGACAGATCAACTCTTCAAGCTTATCCAGTGTTGCAGGATTGTTGCGGAAAACAGTGTCTTTCAGTGTGCCCCATAGGAAGTAGCCGCAGGGCGTAAGATCGGGGGAATATTGAAACCGATCCATACCTGTTCCAGTAAATGTGGAATAATTCAAAGCAATGACTCTAGTGCCGAAGTATTCCTCAAGAAAGGGAAAAACGGCTGGGGGTACTGTGTGGTCGGACTCCATCTTGCATGAAACTACGAAGTGCCTGGGCGATCCTCAAATGCTTGTAGTGTGGCGACAAATTGTTCCAAAACCTAAATGTACCGTTCAGTAGTAATCGTTTCCCGCAAGAAAAAAGGGCCAATGATGCCCTTGCTCGATACTGCAGTTCAAACGGTAACTTTTGGGTAATGTAGTGGTTGTGCTTGACACAAATGCGGGTTTTCGGTACCCCCAAAACACCAGTTTTGCCTATTCACGACACCATACAGGTGAAAACGGTCCTTATCTGTCAACCATATGCAGCCAACATCAAATCCATTACCATCAATCATGGCGAGCATATCATTCGCGAACCCATCTCTTTGTCGCACAGCTGAAACTGTTATGGCTTGGTGACATTGGATCTTGAACGGAAACATGTCCACGGTGTTTGTTCCTCAGGATTATGTACATGCTGGATGGCGTTAATCTGGATTCAGCTGCAACTCTTTGGATGGATTTCTTCAGATTAGACTGAATAACTGCAGCAACTGTTGCGACATTTTCAAGTGTAACTGCAGATTGCCTGGGACCAACATGCCCCACTAACTCATCAGCTATTCTGCCTGTTCGTTAAAATGTGTCGAAAAGCTAGCGAATTGTTTTAACATCAGGATCTTTGGCAACTTTAAATCGGGATTGAAAACTGCGCCTTGTTGCTGTTTGACTGCGATTTAACAGGTGATACTCGAGTACCAGAAAAACACTTTGTTCCACGGAATACATGACTTCATCCACTTCCTTCAATGCGCTCCTTTTACGCTTCAACAGCCGAACCGTTTAAAGATTGATCTCTCTGTGCTTCTGAGCACTCTTTATAGGGATCCGTACTGCGACTACAGCGTACATCGCCATCTGTCAGCAACAAGTGTAACTAATTTTGAAACTTTTGTATCAGATTTTTACGGCTTTTCTTATAACATATCACTTGTTTCAGTCTTCCATAGATCACCGTTTCCGAGTTGTTTCTTTTCAAAGTTAGGGAGTCCTTTGTGAAACACCCTGTAAATATGCATTATGTACAGCTTATATAAGATTGCCACAGATTTTTGAGATAAGTAATCTAAAGATTAAGAATCAAAAATGGCAACTTTTTTACTCAAAGTCTACATAACGAACCTCAAAAGAACCTTAATTATCTAATCGGTCAAAATATATTGAATTTTTTTATGTTAATGTTCTTTCAAAACATTCGCATTGGCAATAAAATGATTTATCCGAAATCAATCATTAAAGCAATTACACACATACTCCCTAATTCCTGATGCGTCTAACACATAATTTTCCTTCCAGTTTAATAATTAACATTATTTGAAATATCTTTCAGAAAAATATTTATATTTAAAGGTATATGAAATATTTTTCTATTAAAACGGCAGCATAACCTGGCAGTCAGTCCATGAAGTTATCTTTTATAAACCATGGCCTCTAAATTGGTAGGTCATGTAGCATATAAAAAATAGCATTATTTCGTTAATTGCGTTAATGAACAAGTATAAATATTTGTATATTAGAAACAAACAAGTCTGATCTACTAAACGAATGACCTCCTGTAATGACTAAAATAATAACTTTATAATTATCTAACGTGATTTTATCTTTCCAGACCGCTCAGAAGAGCCCTCTGGTGACCTAGAAGACTGTTATGCACACTTGTACCCATTAGAACCTAACGCAGTCGGATTTTAGACAACCTCCTTCCCGGCCCATTGAGTGTTTTTGCAAGTTTTTCCAGACCCTCAATCAGCCTCCCGCCATCGAAGGCTGAAATTCGATCACGGAGCATGTCCTAACTGATCCAATTTTCAAGTGATACAACTTTTGATGTGAATAACATCTATGCTTGTGGTATCTGTGGTGGAAATCAGAGCGCTACGAAAATGTAAACATTTTGAACGTTTATACCTCCGAACCTAATAGATAAATATGTAAATAATATTTTTTGTTTCATTCGGAAATATGGTACAGATTATAAATATGTAAACATAATTTTAATATTTTATAATTTATAATTTTCTTTTTTGGAAAAAAAAAAACACTTTAAAAAGTTTTTGTCCGAGTGAGTTTTTTCATTTATTATTTTTCTCGCGACAAAAACATGTATTAAAATATCTAGTTTCTAAATCTATATAGTATATATATATACATATTATAAAAATAAATAAATATAATAAGACTAATTTAAAACATAAACAGTGTCATACCCTGGTTCAAAAACAATACGGAGGAAAATAAAGTAAAGAGGATATGAAAGGAAATATCTAACAAAGGGAAACCATTGCTACCATATAAGGCAAATTGATCTTAATTTTAAATTATTAATAATACACACGAATTTATCAACATTCAAGAGCGATATATACAAATCAAGTTCAAACATCAAAGGATTATCAAAATCTGGAAGCTCAAAATATTAAAATGACAATAAATAAAAAATAAAATAAAAGATGCAATCACAAAATATGAAATTGGATAGAACCTCCGTAGATCCAGCTTTTCAAGGATTTTGCATCCACAGAGGTTCCAAATGTGTTTCGCTCAACGATACAGCCACATGAGCGAAACATCGTCAAAAGATCCGACACATTACCAGACAGAAACAAAAATGGAAATAACAAATAATATTAGGCAAATGGAAAGAAGAGGAAGAGAATGCATATAGCAAACATATCAGTAATCTATCAAACAATCCACAAGGATGCAGATAGAAATTAAAACTCATACCTTTCCTCACAATTATTCAGGACGCCTAATATTTCGTTTCTCTATCCTAGGATGAATTTGGAAAGAATACTAGAGAGCGCCATCTGTTGTGAATTATAGGAAATACTCCTGAATAAGATATTCAACCAATAGACAATAGATATACAAATAGACATGTTTCAAACCCAAGAATTAGAGATATAAAGAAAAATATGTTTACAAATTATACTAAATAATAATTAATATTTATATAATATGTATCCAAAACTTATCACAAAGATAATTAAAATTTCAAAGAATATTTTAATATTTAAGGTATACAACAGCAATTTCAAATTTGACTAAAATAATAAATGACAGATTATAAATTGAATTCAAAATTTCTAAAGTGATATTTAACAAAATTATCTGGATAGGATTCAGCCTTACAGTATTGAAATAAATCTGCTATATGGTTACTATATTGTGTATTTTCACATAACCTAAAAATCCTTTTAAATTGATTTATTAAAATATTTTTGTATACCTGTTTACTCATACATGAGTTAAAATTGATTATCTTGTGAATTTTAAATGGAAAACCTATTCTTTTGTCAAAAATGTTTGACAAAAATGAATATTCATTATCAAGAGAGAGAGAGAGAGTTAAATCGAAGAAATTAACACTAGATGAGATGTTGCTTTCGTTTGGTATAAAGAATAAATTTGGGGGATAAAAATCAAAATCTATATCATTTGATGAGGGAGCTATTTTAATGAGAATTACATCATCAATATATCTGTAGAAAGTACATGCAGAGTTTATAAAATTTGACTCGTAGAAGTGTATATAAAGATTTGCAAGAGCTGAACTAGCAGAGCCACCATGTGGAACACCCTTAATTTGCATATAAATTTTATTGCCTTGCATCAAGTTATTAAAGATGACGCACTTGAGAAGGTGGTGCACGTAAGAGTGATCTATATCCAAATTTTGCCTATTATAGAAACATTTAATTATATCCCAAATTACTTTATATAGATCTTTTATGTCAATATCGTTGAAAAGGTTCTTAAAATCATAAGTTTTAAATCCCAAAATATTAATCGTATCCAACTTTTGAATTAATTGATAACTGTTATTAACAATATGAGAAGTTGAATTATCAATTATATTAGAAATTATTTTATTAAGAATGACCAATAGAGATTTACTAGCAACAGTTGCATATGATTTATGTTCTATAGTTACATATCTGAAAGAGATAGGATTTTTATGAAAGTTTGGGATCATGACAATATAAGGGAATCTTAAGATTGTTGTAAGGTAATTTTAATAGTTTATGAAATGCAATAATTCTCTTAGATATAGTTGTTGCTGAAGAATCAATTTTTTTAAATATATCATTGTGATTTATGAAATTAAGATTTGTACATAATATTTTTGACAAATGATGGCGTAATTGTTGGCAGCTTTATCCACATATGTGATGACAAATTGTGATTTTAGTTCATTTATTGCCTGCTTCAAGTTTGTAAAGTTAATTGTAGATTTATATATATATTGAAAACGCTCTTATAGGTTTTGAGTAATCGTCTTGTCAAGTTGAAGAAGATTGAAAAAGTTTCCGTTTTCAAGTTAATAATGCTCATATTTCAAAAACTGAATATAGTAGCTATCACAACTAGCTATAAACAATAAGCAAGAATTTGTAGCTCCTCAAAAGCCCTAAAGTGTATATAATTGGATTTTGGATAGAGGTCTTAGCTTTCGAAGTATTATAATGGTTATAATTTCGATATTTCAGCATTTTAATCTGGGTTTTCCAATGAATGGGACAGCTGTAATACGTATTTAAAATGTCACCACCAGTGTTGTAGCTCAATGTGTTTACTTGCTTCTCGAGATATTTTGTTTTGTTTAAAATACAAACTAGGAAGTTATATGAATTTGAGTATTTTAAAGATATTTAATGATTGATGAGATTTGAACAGAATAGATGGAAATATACGCATTCAAGTACGTAATTATGTACCGCCAGATTATCGTCGTTAACAGATTAACTTAAATCTAAAATCTCGTCAGATATATTAAATAAGTTTAATTTATATATACCTCCAAGCAAGTTTAAAATAATTTGATATTTTGGTATGCAGCCTATGGTCGGAGTATTCAAATAAAATCGGGATAACAATTGAAAGTGCTATCTAGCTTTAAGCAGTTAGCGAGTAATTTACCGAGCTTTTAAAGCCTCTAAACGAGACAATCAAATCTTATTAAACTTTACTGAATTTGTCTTTTACAAGATGTTATTCACGCAAAACCATTTCGGCTCCATCGGACTGGAGCCACGGCCATTTTTTTCAAAGCTAATCATTATACATTGTTAAACAAAATGAAGTTACAATTTAATTTTTTTAAGAGTGTTAGTTTTTATGTTTTTGACATGCTGAACTACTAGTTACGATATATTGCATGAAAATAACACAAATTACAGCATTCATATTACCAGATCTCATTAAATAATAATAGGATTTTGGTTGTTACTGATTACAATAAATGTATCGAATTTTACTTAATTCGATTGATTATTTTGAGAGATATCGCCCTTCCTTTGGAAAATTAAATGCTAATTTATCTCGTGAACGGCTCGAGATAAATACTAAGCAGTGGCAGACATTTATTTCTGGTATAAATTACTTGCGTTATAAGTTTATAAAAAATAAGGCATTTTATTTTTTCAGAATTTTTCTATTTTTTATCATTATTTGATTTTATGATAAGATTTTGGTAAGATCCTGAAAATTAAATCATGTGCCTTAAAAATAAAATATTACATATTAAAGGAATATTTTTGCCACAAATGTTAAGGTAATCATCTTTCACAATTGTTTTCGATTTTCGAATGTTTCCTTAAAAAATAAAAGATGTCTTAGAACGAAACAGTCCGATCACTTTTAAAATCAATAGACTGCTTATTTCTCGATTGAAATTATTGTACCAAATTTTATTTAATCTGTTTAATTTGTTTGAGATATATAGTGTTCCAAAACATATTTTTCAATACATCGAGAATGGTTCATGATATTTATTAAACAATGGTCACCATTCATTCCGGGTTAAAAGTGATTACAACGAGTTCAAGTATTTTATAAAAGGAAATGTATTTATTTTTTTATGATTTCCATTCGTTCTAGACAGAAAAATAAATTATCTCCAGAACAGCACGTGTTAGCGTCCTATAAATGATGCTATTTACTTTTAAATATATAATCCCATACAGAATGGTTATTGTTGTTAGTGTTGTAACAGTTTTAAAAGTAAACATGTTTTTATCAAGTTTTCTTAATTTTCGTAAAAAAAAATTAAATAAATGAAGTTCAAATAATTAGACGCTCTTCCTTGGCTCGTTTACCGCAAAAGTCCTAGGATCGCAGATGTACACCGACATAGATAATTGTACCAAAGTTCACGCTATTGCAACGTGTTTCAGAGATTTTGTGCGCACAGGCAGACATACAGTCTCACAATGTGTATATCCATTAGGAGTTGATCGTCAAATTTTTGAACACATCAAAATACTTGATGAAATAATGTTATGCTTAACCCAAGATCATTTACGTCGATAAGTAAAGCACGTGACTTTACATAATCAATACTGAACTGGTTTACAACTATAAAATGTAGCGGAAATAAAGTAAAGGAGCGTGCGCACGTTTTGGAAATCTTTTGAACTTCCTTCTTCAGTACAACAAGACTGGACCAAATAAGCACAAGACTATGTCGGACTGAAAATGGCCTTTAGTTATTTTCTGCATGAGCTTTCAGGTCCAGTCTTGTTGCACTGAAAAAAGATATTCAAATTATTTCTGAAACTTACGTACGTTCCTTTACCGTTATTTGCACTTCATTTTACGTTGTGAACCATTTCATTATTTACGTTTATCTCCAGTTTAATTTATATGATACATTTTGAATACTTTATTTTATTTCCAGTTTTATCTCCATTTTTATTTTATCTCCAGTTAATTTTTATTTTATCTCCAGTTTTATTTTATCTCCAGTTAATTCTCCAGTTAATTTCCAGTTTTATTTTATTTTCAGTACCATTTTTATTTTATCTCCAGTTAATTTTTATTTTATCTCCAGTTTTATCTTTATTTTATCTCCATTACGTTGTGAACCATTTCATTATTTACGTTTATCTCCAGTTTAATTTATATGATACATTTTGAATACTTTATTTTATTTCAAATGGAATTAATAAGCATATGGATAAAATTATTCCTGTGTAATTATCTGGTGATAAGAAATAACAGCGTCTTTTAATCCCAGAGGATTAAATATATCCAATATTTTTAAAAGTAGGAACTTAATTACTGAAAGAATATTTTCATTATAGTATTTTTGATCCAAAAATCAATTATCTTCAGTACTCTATTGCACATATCAAGAACCATATATGTTTCTATGCGTACCAGACTGAAGTAAAACTGCTCCCGATTATTAATGTTACAGAACTTTTGTTATATTGCCAGGAATGTGAGTCATCGGTTCGAGTTGTGCTCAGTTTAAACAATGTAAAATGCTTTTCACACTAAATTGAGGCAAAGTGTTAGTGATGTAAATTTTCAAACGTTATTCAATTAATTATTTAGAGGATTAGTTTTTAATTATTTTTATGGTATGGTTTAAATGTGTAATAAATTAAGAATTCTTCAGATATTTTGAAGGAAAATTGAAGCTGATATATGGAGCTAAAGTAAACGAATAGATAGCATCTTTGATCCTAAGTGTGATCTAATGTGTTAGGTAGTCAGTAATAATTGTGCTTTTAGGCTTGCATCAATTTGAGCAACTGTACGGCACAAATAGAAATTAATAATCATGTAGTTAGAGAGAAGGAAATAAAACTCCTATGGAAAAGCTTGGAAATAAAATAGTGCTTTGACAACTATATCTAAGGCTCATTAGCTTTAGTAACATTCTCTTTTAATACAACAGGAAAGTGTAGCATTTAGTACATGTAGGTCTAATTAAAGTTCCCTAATTATGAGTAGAAGTAATAAGTGTTTAATTTCTGGTCGTAGAACAGGGTACAGAATAATGAAGACAGAAATAAATTGAAAATATGAATGCTCAAGGATATTCTTCATTGTTTAAATTTTAATTTGCATCCTGCTGATAATTTATCAGTGTGAAATTGACAGTTTAATTAAATATTAATTAATTAATTAAGTGCGAACCTTTTGCTATTGAAATACATAAAATGCGCCGGAATTTATTTTACCCTAGCGCCACCTGAATTATTCTCTCAAACAAATGTAGTTTTTACCCAACTTTGAGTTATAACTCTCACCTTTAACTCCATATTAACCAATTCTGGACCAGACTTTTGTAGGCTAGGAGCTATTTCAAATTTTCTCCAAATGTCTCGGTCCATTGTAATTTATTACGGTGTAATAAAAATAATAATTACACCATATGATAAAGGAATGTATTTATAAATGTAAAAATTGAAAAAAAAATCAGTATTTAATATACATTTAAAGTGGAATCGTGAAAGTTCATTAATCGTCAGTGAAGGCTTACACTGCATGCTGTCAACTACTTTTGAATAGTTCGATATATAATTACAAACTGCTAATTTCCACAGAACACGGAAAGGGGTTAATTAATTTACTCCAGGACGGCATAAATTGTCAATATTGATAACTTGACTTAAAAATATACTTTGAGAGTATCGCCTTATTTTTCTCTTGATTCAGGTGATCATTTACAATTTTTTTTGTTAATGTTTCGTGTTCCATTTATTTTGACTTACTGCTTTTCTTCGAAGCAGCATTTTTGATCTAACGTCAGTGTTCTTCCATTGTCTTTATAAACAAAATCCGATTTTATGTTTAATATTCTTCTTGATTATATATGGTAGATAAAGAAAATTTAAATTATAAACGCAAACTGGGAAATCTAAATAATTGTAAATCACGGAAAGTAAGTTCTCTTCATTTTCCCCTTCAGGAGGGTTAACATTGCCGATTTTGGTAACTTAAATTTGATAAAAAATATACTTTGATAATTTTTGGAAAATCGTGATACTTTTCTCTTAATTTAGGTGAACACTCCAAAATGTTCTTTGTTAACCTCTTTACATACGAATTAAGAGACATTAAGTGTAGTTTCAGGACATAAACTTGCATAAACCACGCTCCTTAAATTTCTGTATGATTCAGGATATAAACCACGCCCCCTGCATTTCTGTAAGATATGTACATAGCAAAAATTAAATTTGCAAGCGTCCTACAGACGTTAATGTTTACAATGGCTTATGAAACATACGATGTATTTCAGACGTCAAAGGTTTATTAATGTTCCGTGTTCCACTCATTTTAATTTACTGCTCTTATTCCAAGTAGCTTTTTTGATCTAATATTAACCAATATTCTTCCTCTGTTTTATGAAACGAAATCTGATTTTATGTTTAATTTTGTTTTTAAATAATTACGGTAGATAAAAAAAAATTAAATTATAGATTCAAATTGGGAATTCTAAATTGTGAATCACGGGAAATAGTTTAATATTTCCCCTTCAGGACGGCTAACATTACCGATTTCGATAACTTAAATTTGATAAAAAATATACTTTGATAATTTTTTAAAAATTGCGATACTTTTCTTCCCAAACTTTCTTGACATTCCACCGGTGGACCGCGATCGACTCCTTTTTCAGGCCTCATGTTAATAATACTGAAATGAAAATGATGCTCACGTGGGCTCAGGAAGATAGAAGTTGCCAATCAGAAAAATCAGTAATTAAACTAGACATTAAGGACATATTAAACAGTAAAATTAACAGCAGGAGATTGAAAAAAATAATGCTCAAAATGCTTAAATTAATTACGAATATTCAAAACTACAAATCTTAGTGACTACTGATAAAATTAAAGAAAAAACACCCGTTTTGAAAAATAAGATTATTAGAATAATTTATGTTCATAAAAATTTCCCTATCTTCGTTAAATTAATTGTCCTGTTTTATTTTTTCAAAAGACGAAGGATATTTTCTTCCACACTTCTTCACATAAATTCTCTTTGCATTTAGTTCAAAATCTTTGATGGGCTTGTTCTTGGCTTCCAAAGCACGTAGAAAGTTGAAACTCGGCACGCAGTTTTATATCGCGAAACATTTTCATCTATAGAACTTTTACGCCATAACGTTACGCCATTTTCATACGTCATGACTATGTTCTTGTCCTTTTCATGCATTTTCTTTGCGAACTAAGGTTCAGTGTTTTTTTAGATAAAATATTCTCCTGGTTCTAACGCGTAGATTCATGTGTTGTTGTTGAAACCCAGACCGTCCGACCTACCAGAAAGGTGTAAGGTAACTGTTTGGACGGTCGGGAAGTGCCACCCAATTTGGACCGGAACCCAGTGGGGGAGGCATCCACAGGGACCGTACCCTCCTTCCCCTACCACCAACCTCTCGGAAGGACTTTCGGACCCACATGTTTAACGTGATTGTACTTCGCATGAACACGGCGGCAGTTTTGGCAGTGGCTGGAATCGAACCCGGGCCTACCGAGTGCAACTCCAGCGCGCTAACCAATGGGCTACCGCGCCCCACCGTAGATTCATGTGTATAATACTCCACAGGTTTGAATGCAAATTATATAAAAAACCGAAAACTTAAATGTCAAAAATAAATTATGAGAAAAAGATTTTCAATGTCCTCCCCTACATAGCGCTGGTGCATGGAAAAGTAGTTAATACATTGTTTTAATCAAACGCGAAATTGAACCAAATTGGGGGTGTACTTAAATTTAATTTCAAAAATACTATATAGGGCGATTAAAAAAAGATAGTCAAACTTTAAGAGGCGGTAGTACACACCAAACCAAGTATTTTTCGTCATAGTTTACCGAGTCGGAAATGAAACGTAAAGGCGTTACAGGACCCATAGATTGGACGAGATGGTCCCATAGCTTGGCCCCCCCGATCGCCCAATCTGCCGTGTTTTGACTTCTTTTCATGGGAATATCTTAAGAATCTCGTATATGACACTCCCCTCGAATCTGAAGAGGAACTCGTCGCCAGAATTTCGGCCGCTGCTGCCGAAGTGCGCGACATGTCTGGTCTGTTCGAGAGGGTTCGCCAATTCCTCCACCGCCGCTGTGAGACATGCAGCCAGGTTGGCGGTCACTCTTTTGAGCCATTACTGTAATTATTGTTTATTATATGACATTTTATAACTTCTAAGTCATTCTTTTTTTTTTCACCTCATTTCATCGGTTTCACCATAAGCGCCCACTGGAGCCTTTGCATTTCATTTCCGATCGGGTAAACTGTGACGAAAAATGCTTGGTTTGGCGTGTACTACCTCGTAAAGCTTGTCCATCTTTTTTGAATCACCCTGTACAAATCTTATTGTCAAAATTGATATTGTGCAAATTTGCCGAAGAAAAATAAGGGTGGATGTAGATTCAATTCAAAACAAAACAACAACAAAAAAATCTGATTTTGGACGGTGCGAAGTTTATTCTCCATTCTTAACGAAGCGAAATCAACATTTGTCTGAATTTTGTGCTCCCTTTCAATCGAAATCTAGGCAGGAAGATGAAAATTTGCGCACACGAAAATTGCACGCAGATATGCAGAATCACAATTTCAATAATTAAAACGAACTGTAACAGGGTGAAACGTCCAATTTTAAACCGCTCATGTTCACTAAGCTTCGTACAGATAACAAGTAAACAACAACTTTTAAACAGCTAATAAAAGCGTGCGCACTTATTTGCATGCATTGTGATTTAATCGTGCTCCTGTATATTAAATACGTTTCTGCGATTCAAATATGTTGTTTTGATATCATTGTTTTCCTGTATTCTAATTTGTTTAATTTAATATTCAAATACTTATAGATTCTTTTGAATTAAGATTCTCAAATATTGAAATTAATTTTTTATACTTCTAAATTCATGATTATCTATTAAATTTTAATTTGAAATCTTTCACAGCTCGCATACTTCATATGAGTTAGTCCATTCAACTAGTTATCTAAAATGGATGTTATGCAGAACTGCCGATATTTCATCTGCTCACTCATTTCCTCGTTTCTATCATTTTGCATAATATCCATTTTACATGCTCATCAGATTTATTTAGTATTGTTATGAATTGAATCCGCCTAAACCTTCAATTTGGTTTAATTTCGTGTACGATTAAATGTATTTCTACTTTTCCGAGCGCCACTGTTGTGTACAGGAAACCATTGTTGTTGTTGAGATCCAGACCGTCCGACTTACGAGAAAGGTGTAAGGTAACTGTTTCGACGGCCGGGAAGAGCCACCCAATTCAGACCGGAACCCAGTGGGGGAAGCATCCACAGGGACCGTATCCTCCTTCTCCTGCCACCAACCTCTCGGAACGACTTACGGACCTACATGTTTAACGTGATCGTACTCCGTGTGAACACTGAAAGGAAGACATTGTAAAACTTTTTTTCTCAGTATTTTAATTCATTTCTAACAATTGCTGATACATTTAATTCATTCTTTATGCCATTTTTACATCAAGAAAGCCGTTTGAGCATATATTTTTTTTTACTTTTTAAACGTCACTTCAATTAATAGAATATATCCTTTGAACTTTAAATGAAAAGAAATCAATTATCTAGATAATTAGTTTTGTGAAAGTACTTACGATTCAAAAATCAATTAGATTTAGTTTTCCTTTTCCATGTGCAGCTGATTACGGTCAAACGCTTTGTGGTAAACATTTTTTTAATATTATTGGCTTTTGTTGGCTTGTCAGATTAATAGCAATTAATAGCCAGAACTGTGTTCAGTTAGAAAAAAAAAACGAAAATGCTCTTGACTAAAGTTTAGTGAAAACTATTATTATAATGCATATTTGCAAGAATACCATGTAATCAATTATTTAATTGTTTTTAATTTGTTTTAAATGCTATTCATATTATTTAAATATATAATGACTACGAATGCCACGAAAGTTTTAGAAAAAAAAAATGATATTTGGGATTAACATATGCAAATAGTATTTTTGCCATAGCCACACCCATACTCACCTACACACACACACATATACGTATATATATATACATTAGAAAAATGGATTAATGACTTATACCAAGTAATTAATAAAAAACATTAAAACAATAAAAGAATTGAAACAGCTAAACACGGTCACCATGTCGTAATAAGAAATGAACAGCACTAAACACAATTTGGGGGTTAATTCAGGGTAGCTTCCTCTTCAGATCTGAGCATCTAACCTAAATTAACCCAGACAAATGCCTGTTTCGGATGTGACAATAGTTCGTTACTATAAATACCATAAATCAGATAACAAGCATAAATACAGGATAAAAGAGAAAACACATTAAAAATGAATAAAAGCGTATGCCACTAACACCATTGAAAAGGGGCTTCAAGTCGTTGCTACAAACTGGCCAAAATTACATATTTTTAGCCAGAATAATTTTCAAAACATTAAATAGTTATGAACCGTATTTTTTATTTTTTACTTTTCAATTTTATAGTTATTTTATTATTTTTCACTTTTATATAATCATATAATTAATAATAACAATTAGTGGGACTTTTAATATATATATATATATGTATATATTATTATTATTATTATTATATTCTTATACCTTTTCATTACTTTGTATTCTCCTATAAATACTTAGCCTCACGCTGGTATATTTGATAATATTTGCTTATTATATTTGATTTCTTATATCTGGTCCAATTTATATTTTCTTCTACGTCGGGCCATGTGCATTATTTCTGTAACACAATTTACAGTTTTGCAGACAGAAGCGTAGAATCCGCATTAACGAAACATGTATGGTCCTTGATAACGTTCATGGTTTCGGAAAAGTTTTTCACTTTATTCAATTTCAATTTCAAATTATTTTTGGGAGCTAGAAAAGGCCTAGCTCATCGTGCAAAACAATGTTTCTCTTTTGCAACTTTTCATATTACACACATTTCTTGCATTTACACCATGTATGTTTATGCAGGGAACAAGGGGATTAGTACCTTAAGTACTTGCATTACATATATGATTTATAAAAATACTTTCATTTAAATGTGTAGTTACAAAAATTTTTTTCACCCGTCTTTACCACATGTAATTCTTATTCCATTCCTTAACTTATATATGGAACAGGGAAAGAGGGGTATTTTATACTAATTTAGTACCTGTTTTATTTATAATGTTTCCTTATCATGTTCTTTTTAAAATATTCAACAGCTTGTTATATAGTCTTTTTGATATCACATTTACATTTCAGAGTCCATCTTCCTTTCACTTTTGCTATACAGAACATTTTATATTAATGATCAATCCCAGGTATATATAATACAAGTAAAATAAAAATTCTTCAATTATATATATATATATATATATATATATATATATACATATATATATATATATATATATTGTCAAAAAGAAAAGAGGTATGGATGGAAACAATATACCAAAAGATGGCCGGGGGGAGTTGTGACCCCCTCACCCCGGTTAGGCATGCTTTACGTCGCGACAACACTCCCGGAGAGCCGGTACATTGCAAAAAGGAATACGAATGTATCAAAATGTAAGATGTAAATATACATCATACAGAAACAAATATAAGATATAATTGTCGAGATCCAGCCCTATCGAAATTCATCTATATATATATATATATATATATGTATATATACATATATATATACATATATATATATATATATATATATATATATATATATATATATATATATATATATATATATATATATATATATCTGCTTGTTCAGCATACAAATAAGGTTTTTGGCAGATTCTTTTTTAATTTGGTATTGTTATTCTGTACTTTATAAGACCAAGTGTTGTTGTGAGGGACGAAATCCGCCGAAAACTTTATTTCAGATGTTTTAATCTTTTACAATACTTTCCGGAAAGTAAAAGAAAAGATCTGATGTGGGCAACACATGACTGTCCTTATATAATGCAATGAATTTACTACTTTTACAGTAAACAAAAAATAGATTATTTTTATAGTAGATATTTAATTTATATTCTTTCCAAGCCATTGAATTTTTGTCAATGAGTTGTCATTTTTCATTGATTTAACGTCATTTTTATCCATTTGGCGAGGTTTTCGTTAATTTAGCAACATTTAAAAAAGTCGCCAAGTTGACGACATTCCACCAAATACGCCGCCAAAATCTCGTCAAGCGTTATGGACGGAGAAATAAGCTATTCTTTCAGCAGATAAAAGACTATTTGCGTTCAAATACAAAAGTATAACTCAAAGTATCTTTTTTCATGAATGGAACGAGCTAGATCCACGAAAATGATGTCACCCAATTTATCGCATGGTATTACATATGAAAAGTGAACATGTTTCTGAATAGGAATTTTTTTTTTATTTTATATGATTTTTTTGATAATTTTTTTTGAAAAATGTGCAATATCTCGAGAACGGTTCATGTTAGCGTTCTAAGATTTATGTCAATCGTTTTCTATTGAAAAATTGCATAAGAAATGTTTATTTGCGTAACTTTATTAGAGGTTTTGATTTTTTGACGATTTTTTCAAAATTTCACTCGAAAAGTTAGGGAGGTTCTGAACTTTCGATTGCGTATAAAAACAATAGGCTTCAGTGTTTACGGATTGTGATTATTGTACCAAATTTCGTTCGAATCGGTCTATTCGTTCGTCAGTTATCGTCTCCACAGACTCACTGACACACACACACACTTACACACACACACACACACACACACACACATTTTCACACACATACACATACTTTCACACACACACACACACCACACACACACACTTTTACACACATACACATACTTTCACACACACACACACACACACACACACACACACACACACAGACATCACCTCAAAAATGTTTGATTCGTGATCAGGGATGCTTGAAACGTGTTCTCCCGTCGGAAACTTGAATTCGAATTTTCGACCCCGTCCCAATTCTTTCCTTGTACATTATGTATATATATAAGGAAAGTAAAAATGTTTTGAAACTGCTAAATAATTTAATTGTTAACTTTAATTGACTTTTAGATTTGACCAGCCTCTAAGAATACAGTTTAATGAATGGTTACCATTGGAAAATATAATATTTTTAATAAGAGTCCTTTAAAAGAAAAATGAAGTGGTACTTACAGATATTTTTTATTTTCGTAAACGTCGTACAGCCCCAATACATGCGGATGTTCAATGAGCTTCATGATGGCAATTTCGCGTTCAACCTAAAATGAAAATGAAAAGGCATTTTTAATTCAGTACAATGTATTATGCAGAAGCACATAGGAATTTCCCCGAGAACGAATGTAAAATGCAAAAACTTTATCCAACATGCCAGAATTATAAAAGTGTATTTAAATATAATAATAGATAATAATTAATAATTTGTTCCCGATTTACTTATATTCAATACAATGAACGTCACGCATTTTTTAACATCTCCAGTGCGCAGAGTTAGAGTTATACGTATATAAAACGCAATGTTAAACTTAGAGTGAACGTGATTTAAACGAATGCCGATGCAACAAATTATAAAAATAATTATTTAAAGCAATAAATTTTGATATTCTGATTTTTTTCTTGCAATATTTTATTTTATTGTAAAACTAGCCATTTTCGGCGACTTGTCGCTTTTTTAAAATATCTTAACTTTCAATACCTTTTTCTGCAATAAATGTCAACGGCGTAGACACCCGTTACGTGGGAAAGTGCAAATTCCTAATGTAGTCCAGTACGTCCGTAGCACGGCCACCCTAAATAAAACCTAAACATGCTTTCGCCCAATGCGATACTGGCGTTTGTGAATGTTACGCAGCCTTCGTTACAAATATATATCTTCGAACTACAAATATATATTTAAGTTTTTAAATGTAAGCGTATAATTAGCACGTTTCCCGCTTAGAAAAAAAAATGTTGCGAGCTCCGTATTTAAAATATACTAAAATGAAACAAGAAAGAAAAGGCACGGCTGCAAGAATAGCCCCCAGAAGGCGGCAAGTTCTGACAACCCTAATTTTTTACGTAATTATAATGGTTGCCTGTAAAAGTGTTTTCTCCTTGTGAGGAGGCAAACGCAGTAAAACGTTGCAATATGCTAATATAAATAGGAAAAATATTGTAATAAAACAGGAAAAGTCTTGTAACAGAACAGGAAAAGTACAGAGGGTATTCACACATTTTTGAAACGATTTTGAATATATATATGAACAACGATAACAATTTTATTTTCTAATATGTTCATTCTGATAGCCCTTTTGTTGAACTACCATATTACATCTTGATTTCCAAGATAAAAGAGCTTTTCTTAAAATATCCAGGTTGATTTTGTTCCACTCCGCCACCACAATCTTCCAGAGTCCATCCAATGTTTTGGGATGCCGCTTATAAAGAGCTTGTTGTAAAAGTCCAAATGCAGAGTAATCCATAGGAGACAGGTCGGGGGACTTGGGTGGGATGCATTTAAACGGAATAGCCTCAATTCCGGTTTCAATTCTCATTTTTTCAAAAAATATGGCAGTAGATTTACAGGAATGGCTGGTAGCTTTATCCTAATGGAACTTAACACGGTGAAGATTGTTTGGGTAAAGTGATGGAATGTCTTTTTTGAAAACAGGTGTCAAAACATATTTCTGATAGTAATCCGAGTTAATTTTGACATTTTTTTCTACTTTCTTTACTTTAAGTTTTCTGTTATAAGATAATCCAGCAATAACCATGAAACCTTTATCAAAACTTTCCTCGTTTTCTTTGAACCAACCTTTGTTGGGTATGGATTTTTTACCTTTTTCCTAGTAAAATGTAAGCTTTGACGTTTCTTTCTTTTTTATTAATTATGTTACTTAATTTACGTGTAGAAATATTAAAACCATGCTTTCCACATCCTTTTTGAATAATCGAATAAGAGTACTATAATTTAATAAGAATATTTCTCTTCGGAAAGTGCAAAAATATAGCCTTCGATCCATTGTTTATTTTCCAGCGACATTTTAATGTAAAGCATATTTTTAATGATGCAGACAATGACTAAACCATATTCCGACAAGATGCCAGTCAAGTTTTCCTTTTATTTATTTAAATTTAATTCATGGAGAAGGTCAAAATCGTAACAAAAATGTGTGAACACCCTCTGTATTGTAACAAAACAGGAAAAGTATCGTAACAGAACAGGAAAAGTATTGTCACAGAACAGAAAAGTATTGTAACAGAACAGAAAAAGTATTGTAACGAGTAGTTGAAATCGAGTCTTTGTTAGATGTGCAAATTTTGTGGATGTTAGAACACGATTAAATTACTTTCAGAGGATGGCTGCTTTCGTATATGCGTGCGCTCTGTGGACCAATCCGTGCAATATATGTATGCGAAATGTACGCATGTAATATACGCATGTGTCAACTATAATTTAAGAACTATCAGATGTTTTTATGAGGTTTACAGTTGGTGATTTGTTCTGGTGCCCATTCGATTTTCCGTAAAGCTTTTTTTTCATCATGAGCCCCCCCTGTCCCCCCCTAAAAAATTCAAAATATTGAAGTAAGAGATGAAATATACACATCTATATTTAGCAAATGATCGTCTTGTGTGAAAAATTTCACCAGAAATAGCACGCAGTCAATTTCGATATGATGAGCTGAGTAGTTGTTACCGATGCTTCCCGGTTATGGGAATTTTACCGATTTAAAGTCAGCAAAGACAACATATTACCAATTAAAAATTAAATACTTTAAAAACTGCAAATTCGATGCAATGATAACTAAACTTATCTTTTATATGCACAAATAAGAATACATACAAATTTAATTAATATAAATAGCAAAAGAGAAAGAGAGAAAAATTTATGGTTATGGAAAATAATGTACTGCTCCCACAATTTAGATTGTTTTTAATTGTTTGTTAAATCATTTCAAAAGCCTGCATGACCTCGAAATGCATCCCAGCGTTTTAAAAGTTCTAAAATTTCTGCAGAGTACAATTAAATATATAAAATGACTGTTTATTGAACCTGATTGGTTATGATTACTTTAATATATTAATTTATAAATCCAATGGTGGTTCTTAAATATTACATTTACACCAAATGAAATAGTCAAGCAAAAATAATCATTTGAATAACTTAATCTGGTTCAAAGATAATATTGTTTACATGTATATCTACATCTTCTCAAAAATTTTCGATTTGTGTGTAGACTTGCCCAAAAATATTTAATCGTTAAAACCTTAAACTACTTGTATAACTTTTTTTTTGACAGCATCATAATATACTTTCAACACATATACAATGTAAGTATTAAAGGTTAAAATTAATTATGTTTCATTAAAAACTACCTTTTCTTCTGATGTTCCTGATAATATCTCCCTTATAAACCAGTGGTGATAGTTAACATTTTTTACATGATAACCAAGGTGAACAAAATACGTCCATCTGCTGTCTTTTTTTTTCATATAAAAAAAGTCAGTTTTGAAAAAATATTTTTGATAAGATTCAAAACGATTTCTAAAATGGAAATATGTGTATTGGATTTGAAAAAGAGGGTTAATTTAGCATTGTGTGTTAAAAATAGCTCAAAATAACATATAAAGTAATATTTTGAAATTTTTGTAATGTGAACTTGTAACTCTAAAATCGAGTTATTTCAGTGTTCCTACAAGTAATAGCAGAGAATTAATTAATAGCAGAGGAACTGTAAGTGACCTGTTACATTTTCCAAGTACTCAACTCTGCATTAAATCTAAACCTTGTCAAGATTGATGCTAATCGAGATCTTCCTTAAGCATCAACCAGCCAGACCTGAAAAATTTCTCCATCTCATCTGCAGTCAGCACATGCATTTTAATTTGCTGATATTGGAGTACATATTATTTCATGGAATATTTATTAAATTTATATATTTTTAAGATTTGTAAAAATTCTTCTTACCTTTTGCAAAACAGACTCACTTAATTTTTCACGGTTAATAATTTTAATTGCTACTTTTCGTCCTGTAATGCAGTGTACACCTAGCTTCACCAGACCTATAAGAAAAGAAAAACATGTGTAACAAAAACTATTATTTATACAGGCGTGAGGGTTTCTAAAATAGAAGAAATTGACATGTATTTGATTAAAATTGAACTTAATAAGGTTCGAAATTTAATATATGTTTTATCAGTCTATGAGTATTTTTATACAGTAAAACAACCAAAAAAGAAATCCCGATATAACCATACATAGTTCATAAAAACTTACAGAATTTCCTTGGTAAAAGTAAGCATAGTCCGTTAGGTGATTAAAATTATTTCGAGGGGTTTAAAATATACTTCTTCTTCAGGCTTAAAGAAAAGATAGAACAATATATGCTCTTAACCACCGCTAAGAACGAACAGCCAAAAGTTCGTTGTTAACCGTGGTTAAGGGCGCATACTGTTGTAGCTGCAGTGTTAAAATAGTACGAAAACGATATTTGGTTTAACAGAAACAAAAAAATGACCACACACCAAGCGCAATAATTTGCCTTTTCAAATATATTATTATATACACACTAAAATATAAGAGTAATAACACACAAAAACTGGATTTGTTTCTACTAGAATGACACTTTTAAACAGATAAATTCCCCATTATACACTTAAAAAGGTAACTATATCTATGTGAATATGTTATTTTATTCATTTATATGAGAATTACAAGGAATAGTGAGTATATCATATTTTATGCTGAAGAGGTTGTTTTAAACAGGTAAAAAGGTAACATGAGATGTTCATTTGATGCATTAATCTACCTGCTTAAATGGGTCGCTTTTAACAGCAGAACGACGGATATTTTGAACTACTTAGAACGACGGGCAGCTGTCAATTTGACCGCCATAGAAGAAATATAACATACCCTTAATTCAAAACTAAAACATAGTTACAGTATTTAGGATGTTTCTTCGATACATTTTTTGCAATAAGCATTCTTGATGTACCGTTCTTGGCATTTTCTACAGGTGGGCTTATCGCATGATGAACACAAATCTTGTGTTTTATTACGGCAGAACGAGCCCTGACGACGTTTGTTACTTTTCGCTATCTTTCCGTAAGGGAGGACTGCTGGACGCTGCTTGGTCGCATAGTACGGGGATCGCAGTTCATTCACAAGATTCAAAATATAGCACCGTCGAGCAATTTGTGAAGCATGCGCGAAATAAAATCCAGGCATTTATAGCCGCGAAATCACTGGAATTCTCACTAAGTTCCTGAAAAAGTGCTAGATACTCATCAGTAGTCAGTCGCTTCGCACGTGACATCGCGCCAAAATTTTATGCAATAATTTACATCCAGCACGGACACAGTCGTTGTTCGTTCTTAAAACACGCCGAATAATGCTAAAAATAATGCTGATGAAATATATGCTGCCGAATAATGCTAATGCAATCATTCTTACGGCTTACAGTATTGCAACGCCGCAGTCGGATTGCATCATCGTGTGAAATCTCTCTAGCGATCATTTTGACCTCTGCCGTCGTTCTTGGAAGATCGTTGATTTGTTCTCTTATTATAAAACCTAGAATAATTTTCTTCTGCGTTTTCAATAACTTTAAGAAAATAAGAAAAGTCATAAAATTTCAATGGGCTGAGATTAGCCGTTTTGGAGGAATCGTTTCTCAAAGTAGTTATGCGGCCAAAATGAGCGCTTCCTCAAAAGTTGCACTTCCTTTTCCAGTAGAAAGAAGAAATCTAGCTTCCTTTAAGAAAGCAGAAAGTTTTCTTGTTAATTAAAGAAATTGAAGACAAGATATTTTGAAGTCGATGCTTAGAGATCACAAATGGGGAGTGAATTGTATTATTTTGGTGCTCTAGCGGTCTTTTATGCACATTATAATTAATTTATATGCACATTATAGTTAATACAGTATAAATTAGATTACTAACCATTATAAACATATATGCATCGTTCCAAGGAAAGTTCTTCAGCAACCAAATAACTTTCGAATGACAGGTATACAAGTTAAGCCTATATATAGTAAAATGACTATGCCTCATTGAATAAAAAACGATTGCAGCGCCTTCATCGGAGAATTTGAGAAATCAGGAAGAAGAACTCGGCAACAAATCGAAATAGAAGAACAATTTCAATTACAAAGTTGTAGACCATTGTCTAATGAGTAAGAATTGGCATTAGGAACGTACATATCTGCAATATTTATTACAGTACTCCGTAATATTCTTTTTCGAGTTGAAGTGTGTATAGATGCTGGTGGAGAACATTTTGAACAGGCTATGCATTTGATTCCTGCACATGTATGCACTGTTTATTTTGGCATTCCTGAATGAAACAGCAATTCGCGAGTAATCTTACTGTGTCAAATAAATGCTTTCTGTGACAGTTTTATGATCCATTTTTGCTCTTTAAACAATGTTCTACAACTTTTGAAGCCTTTTTTCATCTATCACGCTTTGCCTTGTTCATTTCCTAACCTTTAAAATGATCTACAACTTTTGAATTGGCTTTTTTTCGTCAATTTCGCTTTGTTGCATTGTTCATATCTGAACTTTTAAATACTCAGCTAGGGGCGCTTACGTGATCGGGCATGATCACTTAGACTACAAAAAGTCCTAACGTGTACATTCTTGGTCTTTTCCTTACATAGTAATTGGAGTGCTTAAGTACGTTCCGAGGCATGCTGTATATATACAGGGGCTCTTTACTTATGGATCTGAAGTCTAGAGAGTGAAATGTCAGGCTGCAGGTGGGCCTTACATTTTGAAGAAATTTTTTTATAGGTAGAATTGCCATGTTCGTGATTATCGAATTTTTTTTAAAGTGGTTTTTTCTTGGCCTAGAAAGATATATGTTTTTGTAAGATGCGGACTTTTCTTGATTTTTCTTTTTGAGTGAAGGAATATCAAGCAAACGATTTCTATTGAACATAAATAATAACACAGAATTCAAACTATATTAATGTGGTGGATATTTTACTTTATGCAACAGAATGTGAATCAAAAGGAGCATTTTGAGGAAATTTCTTGGCTTGGAAAGATTTATTTTTCTTAACTTTTCCTTTTCAATGAAGGAATATCAGGAAAACAGTTTCTAGTGAACATAAATAATAATACTGAATTAAAACTATATCACTGTGGGTATTTTACTTTATGCAAAAGGATGTGAATCAAAAGGAGTATTCTAATAAATTTAATCGAAGTCCAAAATATTATTTTCTGCCGGTGGTTGCTATTGGCATCAAATGAAACATGTTCACTTTCTGAAAAAATAGTAAATTTACAACACGTTAAATAAACTATTATCTTTATTTATTTTATGTCTGCATTCAGTTTAAAAGAGCAAACAGGTTATTGATAACACTCTCAATACTTCCTTAAAGAAAGCAGGCTTATTTAAAAGGAATATTGAAAGTGTTATTCTCACAAGCAGTAGTTTCATATTTATGAGGTTAGATAACTAAAACCAACAACAACAGCAGCAACAACGACAGCAGCAACAACAACAGCAGCAACAACAACAAAACGTGTTAAATACATTATTACTCTCAATCTATTTAAAGGTTATTGCCCTTTTAGTGCAGAGCAAATATATTTTGGAATTTTCTTTTATTTTCAATGCATATTGTTACGAAACGTATCCTCTAGAATCGTGTGTGTATACGCAGGATACAAGAACGAGTTCAAGTTTCTGGATCACTAACGTTTATTCACAAGCACAAATTAAACAGGAACAATATACAATCATACAGCACTTAAATGCTCCACTAATTTCACAAGCGATGTTATTCTCAAAATACTGACGAAAATAATTTCACAAAACAGGTGCTACTATTCTCAAAACATTGACAAAAATCACAGTCCAATGTAACTCCTGTAGCGTCAATTCGTCAACTCCACTGCAACAGAGGGGTATGTCCTTCATATAGTCCTATAGAAACTTCTGAAAATCTCTATATCTCAAAGAATAATCGTTCTATCGTGAAGTTTCTGGAATATTCCGGAAGTCGCCAAATGGGCGATAAATCGCCGAATCTGGAAACCCCTTCTTCAAAATGGGAAATCCTGGAAACCCTGGACTCACGTCATGCTGACGTCATGCACTGTATTTTCTTCGCCTGGTCTTCGACACAGACGAAGTGGACCGCCAAATGGAACATTGCGCGTTCGCAATTGTCGAAGTCATAGTAAATCTGGATCAAACTCTGTTACTTTAAGTTAGGAATGTTGATTTATCGGGTTATCGTTTATATGCACATACAATAACACTTCTCCACAAAAAGCATAATGTGCCCTGTGCTTCTCCACAAAAAGCATAATGTGCCCTGTGCTGGATGAGTCCAAGAAGGGGGTTATCGAGCTATCGTTTATATGCTGATATGATACTATCCAAAAAGCACAGCAAATTAGTTATAAAATCCTTAAATTTACCATACAAAGATTGAATTCCTATAAATTAAATTTATTAGTTATCATTAATTATAGAATTATGAAAAAGTATCTTTCTAATCTGCGAAATTTCTTCAAGGTCAACCACAAAAGAATGTCAGAACGTCATGCAATCTTCTTTTCTCCAATCGCGTATACGCCGAAAGGGGTGTATGTTTACTTTCTTTAAAATTAATGATGCACAAATACCCTAGAAAAATCATAATTATTCAATGGATGAATCCATAAATATAATTTTTATTTTGGAGCAGTGTGTAATATTCAGTTTAGCTCCTGCTAAGTTATGAAAATCGTGTTATCAGTCGATTTTTCTATATCGTAACTTTAAAATCTATTACGTCCTCAAATCAAGAAAAGTTTACTGTTTTCAATTTTTTTAATATAAAATAATTGTTTACGAATTCAATGTAAAGCTCGTTAAAAATCTTGTTCTTTGATTTCTCCGATGGTGTCAAGATTGAAACTCAAAGGAACCAATTTGGGTAAAATCGTTCAAAATTGCGTTTCAACATGAAAAAAATCTGATGTGGGCAGCACATGACTTTCCTTTTATAATGCAATAAATTTACTACTTATACACTAAAAATATAGGTTAATCTTATAGTAGATACTTATATTCTTTCCAAGATATTGAATATTCGTCAATTAGTCATCATTTTCATTGATTCAGCGTCATTTTTATCCATTTGGCGAGATTTTCGTTAATTTGGCAACATTTCAAAAATTCGCCAAGTTGGCGACATTCCGCCAAATTCGCCGCTAAAATCTCGCCAAGCGTTATGGATGGAGAAACCAGTTATTCTTATAGCACATAAATGGCTATTGGCGTTCAAATACAAAAATATTATTCAAAGTATTTTTTCTCATGAATGGAACGAGCTAGATCCACGAGAATGATGTCACCCAATTTATCGCATGATATTACATATGAAAAGTGAACATGTTTCTCAACAGTTAATATATTTATTTTTTAATTTATGGAATTTTTTGATAAATTTATTTTAAAAATGTACAATATCCTGAGAACGGTTCATGCTAGCGTTCTAAAGATTATGCCAATCGTTTCCTAAGCAAAAATGACATAAGAAATGTCTATTTGCGTAAGTTTATTAAAGGCTTTGATTTTTTTGATGATTTTTTCAAAATTTCACTGGAAAATTTAGGGGGGTTCTAAACATTCGATTGCGTTTAAAAATAACAGGCTTCTAGTAGTCACGGATTGTGATTTTTGTACCAAATTTCATTTGAATCGCTCCATTCGTTCATGAGATATCGTCTCCACACACACACACACACACACACACACACACACGGAGACATCACCTCAAAAATATTTGATTCGTAATCAGGAATGCTTGAAACGTGCTCTCCCGTCGAAAACTCGAATTCGAATTTTCGACTTCGTCCTAATACTTTCCTTATACATTATGCATATAAGGAAAGTAATAACCAAAATATGAATTCGAATAAAAAAAAATCGTTTTGAGGTAACTTGAAGTATCACTGTACCGCATTTCAAGCTGTGGGTAGCTTAGATTTCTCTTTACGCGGCCAAAAGACAAGCAAGCAATTCTTTCTTTCTTATAGATTTCTTGATTTTGCAATTCCCTTAAAATTGCTACATAAAGTGATGCCAAACATTTAATGGAGTGAAACCCTACCAGAGTAATATATGTTTTCAACTATTTGGAAGTATTAGCGTGTATATTGTGCGTTGGACGAGCGTTGGAAGTATTAGCGTATTAGCGTGTTTAAGTCCCAGTGGCGACCCGTAAAGCAATAATTTATGAGAGGAATTATGGACATCGATTTAAAGAGATTTCACAGTCGCTTACAGCACATCGAAATCTCAAATTGTTTGAAATTCCGTGAGGTGTTTATTTATTGCAATTGGCGATCATATTTGCGAGTTTTCCGATGCCTGACATTAAGAGAAGAAGTCACAACCCGAGAAGTCGTAAAGTGGTAATTTATGACGAGATATACGACTGTCAATTTACAGCGATTTTACGGTCGCTTACAGTAGTACATTGGAATTGAGAATAGCTATCATCAGTTATATGAAATGTCGGATTTACAAATATTAACATTTGTTTATTATAATTAACTTTTTTATTTTTGATTTTGTTGTGCATTTGATACTTGGAGCATTTAAGAATAATATTATTTTTATTAATTTTAACCATTTCTTTTATTACTTTCCTTATATACATAGGATGTATAAGGAAAGTATTGTGACGGGGTCGAAAATTCGAATTCGAGATTTCGACGGGAGAGCACGTTTCAAGCATCCCTGAACACGAATCAAACGATTTTGAGGTAATGTCTCTGTGTGTGTGAAAGTATGTGTGTGTGTGTGTGTGCAAGTATGTGTGTGTGTGTGTGTGTGTGTGTGTGTGTGTGTGAAAGTATGTGTGTGTGTGAAAGTATGTGTGTGTGCCAGTGAGTCTATGGAGACGATATCTCACGAACGAATCAAGCGATCCGAACAAAATTTGGTACAAAAATCACAATCAGTGAATACTGGAAGCCTATTGTTTTTTCAGAACGCAATCAAATTTTCAGAACCCCACCAAATTTTGAAATGAAATTAAAAAAAATCATCAAAAAATTAGCACATTCAATAAAGTTACGTAAATAATAATTTCTTATGTAATTTTTCATTAGAAAACGATTGACATAAATTTTAGAATGCTAGCATGAACCGTTCTCGAGATATTGCACATTTCTCAAATTTATCAAAAAATCACATAAAATGAAAAAAAATAATTACTATTGTGAAATTTGCTCACTTTTCATATGTAATATTCTGCGATAAATTTATTATCACCATTCTCTTAGATCTAGCTCATTCCATTTACGAGAGAAGACACTTTAGGTTATCCTTTGTAATTTGACGCCATTAGTCGTTTATCTACCATAAGACTAATCTATTTCTCCATAAAAAATGCTTTGTATAATTTTGGCGGCGAATTTGGCGGAATGTCGCCAACTTGGCGAGTTTTTAAATGTTGTCAAATTGAAGAAAATATCGCCAAATTGATATAAATGTCATCACATTGATAAAAATGACGCTAAATCAATGAAAATAAAGGCTAATTGATAAAAATCAAATGTTTTGGAAAGAATAAGAATCTACTATAAGAGAAGATCGTAGTTTTGTATTTGGACGTAATAGTTTTGAGTAATAGTTTGGGTAATAGTTTTGGGTAATAGTTTTGTATTTGGACGCCATTAATCGTTTATCTAGTATAAGAATAACCTATTTCTTCGACCATAATGCTTGACGAAATTGATGAAAATGTTGCCAAATTCATAAAAATGTCACCAAATTGATAAGAATGACTCTAAATTAATGAAAATGATAACTAATTGATTAAAATTCAATATTTTGGAAAGAATATAAAACTCAATCATAAAACTCCGTCTGTAACGCTTGGCATAATTCTGGCGACGAATTTTGGCTGTATATCGCCAACTTGGTGACATTTTTAAATGTCAAATTGTCAAAACTGTTTCCAAATTGATAAAAATGTTATCAAATTGATAAAAATGACGTCAAACAGGATGCAATACTTGCAAATTTTGAATTCCGTCAAATGATGGGCATACCTTTTATTATATAAGAAATACTCTTCTAAATATCGCCATTTTGGCGATATTTGGGCCCCATATTGACGAAAATATCGTCAAAATTGCAAAAATGATGCCAAGTTAGTGAAAATGATGCCTAATTGATGAATTTGTTATTAAAATATTTAAGTATATGGACTATATTGCTTATTGAGGATGCTATCAATATTGATAATTGTTAATTTAGAGTTGTGCAAAATATAAGTTATAAGGCTATAATATAATATAAGGCTACGAAATAGTTTTAGATATTGTCACCTGAATGTGCAATTTACCGCGACAAATGTAAAATTTAACGTTACAAACACTGTACCGTGGATCTTTTTATCACTTTTTCACCGTTAAAGAAGTAAATTCATTGTATTATATAAAGAAAGTCATGTGCTGCCCATATCAGATTTTTTTATATTGTCATTACTTTGCTACATTCATTTCAAATGCTTCCCATATCTCGACCAAATAAAAATCACTTTTTGCACTGATGAAGAAAATCCAGTTGATTTCCAAAACGTACGTATGCTTATTTATCTTGATTTGCGCTGCATTTAACATTGTACAATTTTGCATACAAAAGTTTCCGACATCATTGAATCAATTGTCGTCAACATTTATCCACGTTTTTTTATGCATTTTTACTTTCAAATATGTAATTTCTAATTAATAATTAAAATTAAAAATTTATTGGAAGATAAAAAATGGAATACAGTTTTAGGTTATTCAGTATCCCAACATTAAATGGAATTAGTTTGATAGGCTAATTATTTAGGAAAGCATAAAAGAAAAACTGCAACGCCAATTTAATATTATGAACCCTTAATTTCTAGTAGTCACAACTCCCTAACCGCATGAGTAAAATATATAAATTTTATATGAATTTGAGATGCTCTAACCTAGAGATTCAGAATCTGTTATCAAGAGTAGGTGGGGGTGTTTCTCTTTGAAAAAAAAAAGCGAATTGATAGAAAATTTAATATAAAGGCAACCCCTAATGCAAAATAGATCATTTATTTAGACATAACTCCAAGTCTAATGGTTCTGTAACCAACTTTACGACTGTAACCAACTTCAGTTTTCCGTTTTTCTCAAAGTAACACCATGCCCAGCGGGCCACATTATTATTCTAAATTCATTTCCAGCATTTTGCCCTTTCTCTTTAATTCATTTTTATTCTTCGGTAACTACCTTATCCAGGTCTTCTTTCCCACACATCAGTTAATAAATTCAGTCCAGGCTATACGTATGCATTTATTGAAATTGCAACATAAAGAAAGTCAACGTCTAAGACTTATACATTTAGTGAAATTGAAATTGCAACATAAAGAAATTAGTCATTTGCCCAAGACTTATGAACAAACTTAGTTAGGTTGAAAATAAACATTTTGCACCATATTTTGCACAGTAAATGATAACATTTACTGTGCAAGACATGGTTCATATGCCCATTAACTTACAAAATTTTCTTGAAGAAAGCAGGCATATGTCAGTTAGGCGACGACAATTATTTCGAGAATGTCATAAGCCCACTTCTTCGGGACAATAAACCAGGTAGAACAGTATGCACCCTTAACAACCGCTAAGAATGAGCTGCGACGAGGTAAACGACGAGAAATCCAATTATTTCCTCATCCAAATTATTTCCTCATAATATATTACATAGAAACATACATAATTAAAATGTACTTTACTTGTAAAATAGATAAAAGAGAATAGTTAGGACAATTTAAGGTGATAAGAATATCAACACACCCAAACGAATATAAATTTTTATAGATTTTTAATGTTAAATATCAAATAGTTAGCCTTATTATCTACCAAATAAATAATATGAACTGATTATTTTGCAAATTAGTTAGTTTATTCAATTATAATAAATATATTAAGATTTACACACTATTGCATTAAAATAAATTAAATAAATAAGCATCAAAAATACCTTGACTTCTTGTTTTGTAGCCTGACTTGAAGTAACTGTAAAATATAGCGTTACATCAGACCATTTGACGGATGGTATCAGAACAGGCGATCGAGAAAAACTTTGTATTGGAATAATATATGGGTCGCCAGATAAACCCGTAATAATTAATTTTTCTCTATACCTCTGTTGGCTTTCTAAAGGCAATTTCTCGACGTAATCAGATAATTTTATATTGTAAACCTATCTATATTATGAAAAAATCGCTACACTACGTTAACAACTAACACTTTAACATTGAAATAATACAGTGATGGCGGACGGCGTCTACAAAGAATATGGCGGTGAATGTAACGTCGGTGCAACTCATCTATTGATAAAAGCAATCATAAGATGAAGGAAGCGAAGATGAAGGAAGCAGATTCTGAAAATGAAATCTGAAGTATTGATATGATATTCAAAACAGAGGAAAATATGAATTGTTGATAAAAATGAAAGCGTTTAAAGGGAAGAAAAATAATCAAACCCTTGTAAAGGAAGAAAGATAAGAAAGTACAGGTAATGAGGCAGTCATTAAGGAGAAAATAACAAAAGAAAGTAACCGGTTTCGAAAGTTAATTTCATCAATCAAACTACTATAATATTAAGAGTGGTTGTAGGTTAAAAAAAATATATATATATAACACAGTAAGACGGAAAAACCGGTTTCAGAAGCTATATGAGCTAACTGTATCAACTAAAAGTAAATATCAATAGATTTGTCTTCTCAAAGATATCAGTGAACGAGACTGGAATTAAGAAGGATATAACCAATGTGAAAGAAAAACAACCAGTTTCAAATGATATATGAGTTAAATTTTAAAGTTCAAAGATATGTTTTTTTCTCTGTTTACGAATACTTCTCTGCATTGTAATACTACTATGGTTACGAAGATGTAAGGGATTGCATATTTATCGATAACATGATTATTATATCTTAAATAAATAAACACTCCTAATTAAAAAACAAGCATACAGGTGTGAGTAGAAACAACCGGTTTTGAAGAGCTACAGAGGCTGTTCGCACATTTTTTAGACGATTTTGGTAAGCGGTAATAAAAAAATCGTTTGCTGCAAAAGAAATAATTCCAATTGTACTATGTTTTTAAAAGTCAAAATTATCGTCTGCGGCTTGAAAGTTTTGTTTTTATTCAAAAATGGCGTTTTTAACAAAACAGTGGTTCGAAGGCTACATTTATGCTCTTTCCGAAGAGAAATATGCATACTCTGTTATCCAAAAACGATGTGAGAGTCATGGTTTTGTGATATCTAAAGCGTCGATAGGTAATATCGTCAACAGGAAAGGAAAAAAACGTCAAATTGGAGCCTCAAGTGGGACAAAAATTCCAAACAAGTATCCAAGGAAAAAACGGACATCTTCGAATATTGCAAAGGTACGTTGTTTAATGTTAATAGAAAATCCCCCTAGTCAAAGGACAGTTGCAAAATCATTAAAATGCTCGGTGTCCACTGTAAACAAAATGATAAACGTTGATTCAAATCTTAAGAAAGCGAAAAAACGCAATGTGCATCGTCTTCTTCCAAATCATATCGCTGAACGCAGGACACGCTGCAGAATTCTATATGAGAAACACTTATTCTAAGAAAAATGGAAAACAATTGTCACAATAGATGAATCATGGGTGTATTTAAATGATTGTAACAAAAAAAGAGCTATTTGTTATCATAAAAGGGGAGAAAAAAATTTAAGTACATGGTTCAAAGAATCGAAAGAAAGTTTTTCTAAGGGATTCATGATTGTTGCTGGTTTTTCTTATAATGGCAAGTTAAAAATAAAGAGAGTGGGAAAAAATGTCAAGATTAACTCCAAATACTATCAGGAACATATTTTATCGCCAATTTTTCTGAATGAAATACCATCGCTTAACCCACAGTGCCATCAATCTGTGAGACTCCATCAGGACAAAGCTAGTAGTCACACATCAAAATCCACTGTAAATTTCCTAAAAGAAACGGAACAAAAAACTGGTATCAAGGCCATACCCTTCACTGATATACCTACTAAATCTCCCGATGTATCACCTATGGATTTTTGTGCTTTCGAACTTTTAAAATCTGCATTATCCAAACGTCGTCCCAAAACTCTTACAGGACTCTGGAAAGCTGTTCAGGAGGAATGGGATAGAATACCTCTTCTGACACCTCAAAAGGCATTATTATCCTGAAAATTGCGGTGTCGAACGATAGTTCAGAATAAGGGATCTCAAATAGAACATTTAAAACACAAGAATTTTATGTAATTTAGTTTTGTGAATACAATATACATCGTCTAAAAAATGTGTGAACAGCCTCTGTATAATGAAGACTTCATCAACTCTATTAAAATACCAACTACTTAAAAAGTAAGGAAGGCACTCCTATTGCAGATAACAATAACTAAGTATACTTAAAACAGTATACTTAAAAATAACAATACACTTAAAACTTATCCAACAGTATACTTAAAAGTACCTGTCCCTGGTATTTTTACTCGATAATTTTTATATTTTACTAGAGCATAAAAATATTGCAATTATTAATACCCATTTGAGCTGTGAATACTAAAAACATGGATAGAAAATAAAGGAGCTGGGCCTGATTGAAATACAAATAATTTGCAATTTTATTTCCTTTTGAATAGGGAACCATAAATATAAACACAATGCAAAATCTTCTCACAACTAATGGTGGTTTTTACGATGTGAAATCGATATCACCGAAAGAGAAAGAAAAGGGTGGGGGGTACACGAGTAATGATGTGTTTCATCCCCGTTTATGAAGACAGAATATAGGCCAGAAAATACTCCAAAGTAACTCACCATCGCTTAATGGTTTGGATTTTGAGTTTACGGTGATGCATTGCAATTTTTCTTTCTGAAATACATCTTGCTCAATAATCCGTCATTGTGGATGTTGTATTCGAACATGTAAATGAGTGCTCTATATATAATTTAAAATCTATCTTCATATTTAAATGTATTTTATTGTAGATTCTTGTAATGTAAACGTATGAGTGGTTGATATGTCTAAAAAGAATAAACACATTTTTTTCCTGTTAAAGACAAATATCGGTGGTGGTTCTAGTTGGATGGAGTCGAAATGATTTTGCGTGGATGACGTCTTCTGAAATAAAATTGCAATAAAGTTCAATAAATGTAGTCTTTGTGTTTAGTCCCATTTGTTTCATTTGCAACATATTATTTGGGCCTGTGGTGACTAAAGTTTGTCTATTTGAGCTTGGCAACGCGTAGTAAATTTTACAGGATCTGATGTAAACTATAAAAAATATATTTTGAAAATTAAGAGCTCAATAAAACATTCAATTGCACATCCTTATAGGACTTTAAGACTTTTAAAGGGCCACAAATTGCTCTGTTCATAGATAGTGCTTTTAGTTTTCGAGATATAAGTGTTATAAATTTTAAAAAAGGAAAATTTTCAATTTTCTTGAATTTAACAAGACGATTACTAAAAAAATTATAGGCTCTCTCTCTCTCTCTCGCTCTCTCTCTCTATATATTAGAAAAATGTAATAATACAAATAATTAATTCAAGTAAACGTGAAATATTAACATTACCATAGAAGCAAAACCACGGCCATAATGCCGATAATTAAAAGGAACTTCACAGGCCAAAATTCGAAGATTAATCAGAATTAAATTCATCTTCAGGTCTGAGTATTTAATTCTAATTAACCCAAACAATTGCCTGTTTCAAATTGAGCAATAGTACATCACTACAAATGCTCAAACTCAGACTACAGGCACCAAAAGATGAAAAATTGAAGATAAGAAACATTAGGAAAATTAGTATTACCATGAGACAGGAACCCTTCTTCTTTCACCATGTGTATATGCGATCAACCTCAACAGTATGATAAATAGTTAGAAGCATCGGAATGGACATGACGAATATATATATAATTAAACTAATAGTTCAACAGTTAAACTCTATGAGATACTGCATTGCACATTAGACTAATCATGAACAATAATTAATACATATGAAAACATAGGAAATAAAAAATGGAGGATCCTAAAACATGGGAAATAAAACATATGAAATAGAAACTATTAAAAGTACAATGGATTGGATTGGAATAGATAGCAATGGAAATAAGGCATGGAATTTATAAAATCATCAGAGTTACATACAATTTCATTTTGCTGTAATGACTAGCCCTTTTCATTAAATGACATAGTTACATTGAAAAACAAGAAAGATCAATCATGCTTTAAGAATTGATTATGAAACACTTTTCAACTGCAATCCAATTTTATTTAAACATCTCTGAAATGCGATACATTCAGCGATAATATTTTTTAAATTATCACAGTAATACAATGATTTATTTTACTTAATAACTTAAAACCGTGCAGGTAAAAGTATTTTCTAACTCCATGCTTAAAACGTCATCGAAAAAGGCAATGCTATAAAATCGTCTGTTTCTCTATGTAAAATCAATGAATATTTCATTCATATCACCTATATTCCAGACTTCAGAGCCAAATAATTTTGCGTTAAAAAATTCAGCAATTCTTATACAACTCATCTTACAGCTTGATGTGTTTACATTCTGCATATGTTAAAATTAGCTTCGTTGCAAAAATAATAGTTTGATGATCATTTAAACTAAAAAATATTGCAATTGCGTTGGCACAGAATATAGATGTACAGAAAATACGCAAAAATGAAGCGGTTTTAGGACGAATGCAACACGAAATATAAATTAAAAAGAACTTTAAAAATCACGATTTTGACACTGGGAAAAAAGATGGATGCCATATTTTATTTTGAAGTGGGTCACGTGATCTCTTAATATAATATGAGTGTCATTATTATTTTAATTTTTATTTAAAAAATTACTGAACATATTTTGTTCAAATTGTTTTATATATTTTATGGGATAATTTTAATATTTCTTAAATTTTTCAAAGCAATTTGAGAATTTAACTGCGCTTAAAAATGTTTAAAAAATTAGGTCCCATAGGGTTCAATGCATTTTACATTTTCAACCCGGGTTCAATCTAAAACTGATTGGGTGATATTATTCATTCACATTCCAATATGTTTCACAGATCGTCTCAACAATATATTAAAAAATTTCATTTTGATAAAGTCATTTTTACGGTAGTTATCATGCGAACGGACAGACAGATAAACAGACAGACTGGCAGACAGACAGAATGACCAAAGTCATAAATACTTTTCAACTTGTTGGAAAGTGTTAAAAAGAAGTAGAAAATCCTTTACCTCAGAATTCAAATTTAAAAAATAAATATTTATCTCAACGCGTTCTTATTCGATTGGAGTCACATTTTGAGAGAACACTTATAATATTGACATAATTATACGTTTCAAAACATAAAATATTATTTTTTAAATTTATTAATTTGTGAAATAGCAAATAAAATAACACGGAAAGTCGTCTTCTGAGATATCGTTCGCCGACCACCTGATCTATTTTATTTTTTATTATCTGCTTGGAATGAAAATGGTTTTGAAGTCAAAATTTCGCCAGATTTTTGACTTTACGTGTCAAAACTTTTAAACTTTTTCGAATTTTAAAAACATCTCGCTAATGTTCTTTGTTCGGGGATGTGAAGTCCCTTAGAAGCAAATTTCATTGCTGTCCGACGCTTTGATTTTTACGCTACAGACGACATACACAGACAGGCAGATAGAAACACAAACAAAACATCTTTTATTTTGTAAGATTACTAAATTTGATGTGTAAATGTTTCCATGTTACTTTCAAAATCAGGACTGGCCCAATAATTGACATGGGCAATGTTTCAGTAGTTAATGTCCCAAATCATGATTATTTTAGCCGTCGTCAGGGTCAGTTATTGCCAACGAAAATCGCTGCTGCTCCAGCAATCGACATGGCCATTAGTCATGTCTCAGTAGTTGACACGCTTTTTCTTTGCTTAATTACTGCGAAAATAATCAGAGAACTGAAATAAAGTTTAATTTTAGAATTTTAGATTAGCATGAGAATAATCTAAAAAATCTGATGTGGGCAGCACATGACTTTCCCTGAAGACTTATATTCACGTTCTCTTTGTTTTAATTAAATTTAATTCACTTTTAATTCAATTTTCGTTCTCATTTGATAACTGGACTTATTTTCAAAGGTAGCGTAGAGAAAATACGAAAAAACTAAAATATCTCGAGAACGGCTAGTCCTAGTGTAATGGGATTAATCTTATTCTTTTTTCATTAAAAATTACGTATTAAATAAGCATTTAATGGTAATATTTGAACATACGTAGTTTTTATTTTAGATTTTGGCGATTTTTGAGGGTTTTTTGCAAAAAAAAGGCAGGTTATTTTTTTTCGAATCGTACTAAAATCTAATCAGCGACAGGGTGACCCACAAGTAACTTATCTACCGAATTTTGTGAAATTCGGTCCATTAGATTTTGAGCTAGAGTGGATAAAAGCTTTTGCGGACCATTTCGCAAAAAAAGGCGGGTTCTTTTATCGCGAATGGTACCCAAAATGTATTGCAGGGAAAATGTATTGCAGGGAAACTAATAATACTTTTTGCTTTCAATTTGACAGTTAAATTTTTCGCAAAAATAATTATGTGGGGTGAAATAATATATACGTTTTTAACGAAAATATAAAATTAAATTCGAAACATAAGTTCGTTTAGCGGAGTTCTCAAAACCTTTAAAAAAACTTTATATGAAAACAAAACAAACGTTTAAATTATACTATGAATTGTAGACAAAGGTAAATATCCTTACATCATAATAGGTGGGTGACAAAAGTTGATGCAAACTTTGAATTTGTGGTCGGTGATTAAGTCAAGTATTGGAACAAAAGATTAAAACATCAAATTTCCATTTTAGAATCCATAATGCAAACCTCTGATGTTGTTTTTATGAATGCTTGAACCATAGTTTAATACATGCTTCAGTGAATGTTTTAAGTATATATTTCTTAACATTCTGCCGCAAAGTAAAACTAACAATTTTATGAGTAATTGTTAGTATGAAGAAGAAAATATTATCTGAGTTTTTTTTTATTACTTTCCCTACGAAACATTGTAGAGCATTGTAAAATGCGTTTCAAAATCCGACATTAAGTTTTAATCATATTTACAGGATTTCCGTGATTTAGAACACGAATTGATCCTCAATTAGTAAGATGTGTGCTCTTGTAAATGAAGGGTAATATCTAACAGTCTAACAGTAACTATAATAATACATGTGCTTGTTGTCTGCAGCGAAAAATCAGAGTCGGACAGTGGCGAAATTTACGAAAACAAGATGTTTAATTGTCCGTGTCTATGTATGTCGTCTGTAGAGAAAAATTTAAGCTTCGTACAGCCACGAATTTTAATATACGGTTAGCTGAACTCCCGGTATGATATATCTTATCGAGTTCATTCTTCCAATTTGAATTTGTATTTTTAGTTATTTTATGTTAAAGCGCGATTTTGAGCTGTTTTCACAGAAATCGGTTCCTTAGCTATTGAAAGTATTATCAAAGAGTATCCATCTTGACACCATCGGAAAGACTGGAGAAGGTTCTTTATAACGATTTTTAAACGGAAGCCTCAAGCCAATTTCTTATTATTTTTTTTTAATTTTAAATAAATTATTGTAGTACTGTGATCTTTTTAAAAATATCACCGTTGAATGTATCGCATTTCAGAGATGTTTAAATAAAATTGTATTGCAATTGGATAGTGTTTCATAATCAATGCTTTATGCATCATTGATCTTTCTTGTTTACTTTGATATTATATTATCATTAAGAGTATTATGCTTAAAATGACAAAAATTGGATAAAAGCTCGCTGAGATAGAATTTATTTTTTTTTATTTTACCTTTCTGGATAAAATAATTTTTTCTCTTTTGCGACTTCAACCATTTTTATTATCATTGAGAACATAGTGTTTATTTTAAACAATGCAGGAGTCAAATTTCTGGAAAATGGGATCAAATTAGCGGATTTAAAATAGTTGAAGTTATAAAGATCACTATGAGGTAAAATATATTTTCTATTTGATTAATTGTCATAACGATCTTTTTGTTAAAAACTAATACGGATTTATGATCCAACTGCTTCATTTCAATGACGCTTTTATAACATGCATATTATGGAAGCGACACCATTGCCTATCATGTTTACAAAATTACTGAGCTTTTTATGTGCAATAATACTCGTCTAATATATTCATTCTAAATGTCTAGTGCTTTTATAAATCTGTTCGTATAATATTTAAAATCATCACGGCATTTGGAAGGCAATAACAATGCGGAATTAGTAAAATGCGAGCGTATTTTTTTCCAATGACACCACGAGATAAGTTAGAAGGATTCTCCGACCCACCCAAAATCATGCGGAATTATGATTAATTGAAGCGATAGCAAAGATGAACACCTCAATACTTGCCCTTGACGAGAGACATCATTCACCGGTTCACCACCGATTCTCCATGCGGGAACCGCCTTCGGTCACACAACCATACCCGCCGCGAAAAGACCGACAGGAAAATACCAAAAAGAAACGGAAACCATCATACCACCTGTTATGCCCCATCCTCTAACCTGAAAACCTAACAACTTTAATAGGCTGAAATAATACATACTACACCATACGGTGGTATAAAACAAAGGATAAATTACATATTTCATAAGGTAAGCAACAACATAATAACATAGTGCAATGCAACAGCATAATGCAACAACATAATAGCATAGTGCAAAGCAACACATAATGTAACAACATAATAACATAGTGCAAAGCAACAGCATAATGCAACAACATAATAACGTAGTGCAAAGCAATAGCATAATGCAACAACATAATAACATAGTGCAAAGTAACACATTATGCAACAACATAATAACATTGTGCAAAACAACAGCATAATGCAACAACATAATAACATAGTGCAAAGCAACAGCATAATGCAACAACATAATAACATAGTGCAAAGCAACAGCATAATGCTTGCAACGATGTGCTGAGCTGTCCGACACCACGAAGTAAACCAAAACTATTTGGATTGGCATCCTTTCGGACTGAGCGGCATATGCGCCGGCTGAACGGGTGTTTATTAGCAAATGCCATGTAGCGACCAAAGTGCCTTCTTCCAAAGACGTTTATTTAGGGCGTACGCGTGCTTTTTGTTCATTTACTTAAAAAAGTGACTGCTAAAAAGCGGGCGAGGTGCGATTACGGTATTTAAAAAAAAATGAAGGAATAAATGAATGAGAGGTGAAACAGCCTAGTGGTTAGCGCGAGGGGATTTCACTCGGTCGACCCGAGTTTGATTCCCGGCTCTGCACAAGCCATCCGCGTGTTCACGCGGAGTACGGGCACGTTAAATATGTGGGTACGCGAGTCCTTCCGAGAGGTAGGTGGTAGGGGAAGGAGGGTACGGCACCAGTGGATACAGCTCCGCTGGGTTAAGGTTTAAATTGGGTGGCATTTTCCGGCTGTCCAAACAGATAACTTACACCTTCGGGTAGGTCGGACGGTCTAATTCGAAGAAGAAGAATAAATTAATAAATTCCTGCTTTACATTTTCTAATTAATTAAATTGATTGGGAGACTAGCTGGTGTGCACGAGTCAAACGATTTTAGGAGCGCAAACGCTTCAGGCGAGTGGAAGAAAGGGGATAACTTTATACACACTGTGACATAATGGACTTAACATTTAACAGTTCACTATTCGTCACAGTCGATAAAAAGTGAAGTAATGTACTTTTCACAAAAACGCGCGCCGTAAATCCACCGTTTTGCATTGTAGTTTCTTGAGTGGAGACTTAAATATTTCATTCACAGTTTAAAAGGAGTTTAAGACGCAGTTTATTGTTTTCTTGCGATGGTTTCTAACTATTTTTACTCGTGGACATGAGAGTCAGAAACTAAATCCAAAACGGGTTGCCGGGAAATTTAAGGGGGCTGAACTGGACAGTCTTAAAGGAGGGACTTACTAGAAACTTTTCTTTTTGGGGGAATGCACTAAAATATCAAATTTTAGAATTTTAGTCTTTAAATAAATTGCTCTATTAAAAAATATTAATTAATTATTACTAAATACGGTACTTTTTGCTTTCCCCGCAATACATGGTAATGTATAAGTATTGGAATCATGCCTAAAATCTCAACTCGAGTTTTCGACGGATTTCTAGAATACGAAAACACTATTTTTAGCGTAACGACTGTGTGTGTCTGTGTGTCTATCACTGCAATGCATGTATCCACTCTAACTCAAAAACTAATGGACCCAATTTTATAAAATTTGGTAGATAAGTCACTTGTGTGTGGCCCTGGTGCTGATTAGTTTTTGGCACGATTCGGGGTAAAAGAACCCTTCTTTTTTTGCGAAATATCCCGCAAAAATTGTCCGTATAGCTGATAAACTAATAGATCAAATTTTATAAAATTTGGTATATAAGTTACTTGTTGGTTACCCTGGTGCTAATTAGATTTTGATACAATTCGGAAAAAAAACTGACTTTCTTTGTTGTTGTTGAGACCCAGACCGTCCGACCTACCAGAAAGGTGTAAGGTAACCGTTTGGACGGCCGGGAAGTGCCACCCACTTTAGACCGGAACCCAGTGGGGGAGGCATCCGCAGGGACCGTACCCTCCTTCCCCTACCACCAACCTCTCGGAAGGACTTACGGACCCACATGTTTAACGTGATCGTACTCCGCGTGAACACGGCGGCAGTTTTGGCAGTGGCTGGAATCGAATCCGGGCCTACCGAGTGCAACTCCAGCGCGCTAACCAATGGGCTACCGCGCCCCTGACTTTCTTTGTGAAATGGCCCGTAAAAATCTAAGATGAAAACTATGAATGCTCAAATATATCAATAATGCTTATTCTATACGTAGTTTTTAACGATGAAAAGAATAAGACCAACTCCATTACACTAGGACTAGCCATTCTCGAGATAATTTTGTTTTTTCGCATTTTCGCTACGCCACCTTTGGAAATAAGTCCAGTTACCAAATGAGAACGGAAATTAAATTAAAAGTGCAAATTCAGTGTGACTTTAAATAACTATAGGTGTTATTTTGTGCCATTAAACTCAATAGAATGAATTATTGAAGAAATAAAGAGAACGTGAATATGAGTCTGCAGGGAAAGTCATATTCTGTCTACATCAGATTTTAATTATTAGTGACCACTAGTATTGTGTGTTATTTAATGTCAATGTACTATAAATCTGATGTATCATTAGCATCTGTAAATTCAAATAGTTATTATTATACGTTTCAATGCATATCTCTCTATATATAAATTGCTAACAAATAGTTCATTGCATATTTATACCAATGTTTTATTTAATTTTTAAATATTTTAAATATTACTTTCCTTATATACATAATGTATAAGGAAAGTATTGTGACGGGGTCGAAAATTCGAATTCGAGTTTTCGACGGAAGAGCACGTTTCAAGCATCCCTGATCACAAATCAAACATGTTTGAAGTGATGTCTGTGTGTGTGTGTGTGAAAGTATGTGCGTGTTTATGTGTGTCTGTGTGTGTGTGTCAGTGAGTTTGTGGAGACGATAACTGACGAATGAATGGACCGATTCGAACCAAATTTGGTACAAAAATCACAATCCGTAAACACTGGAAGCCTATTGTTTTTATACGCAATCGAATATTCGGAACCCCCCTGAATTTTCGAATGAAATTTTGAAAAAAACGTCAAAAAATCAAAACCACTAATAAAGTTACGCAAATGGTCATTTCTTATGTAATTTTTCATTAGAAAACAATTGGCATAAATTTTAGAACGCTAACATGAACCGTTCTCGAGATATTGCACATTTTTCAAAAAAATTATCAAAAAGTCATATAAAATAAAACAAGAAATATCAATCATGCTTAAAGCATTGATTATGAAACACTTTCCAACTTAAATGCAATTTTATTTAAAAAAGTCGAAAATGCAATACATTCCTCGGTAATATTTTAAAACTTATCACAATACTACATTAATTTATTATATTTGAAAACTTAAACATTCATTGAAAAAAATGAACTTCATTCAAATGACGTCATTGAAATATAAATTGCCTGGTTTAAATATCTCTAAAATGTGATACATTCCACGGTAATATTTTCAAAACTATCATAATACTACGATAATTTATTATATTTGAAAACTTCATCGAAAACAACTGAAATTAATTCAAATGACGTCTTAGAAAAAATAACACGTCTGGATCTCTCTGTAAAAACAGGATTTCATTCATAAATTTCTCCCATTCATTTCATTCATCACAATACTATAATACATTATTTTATTTAAAAATTAAGACCATGGAGCTACAAGTAATAAAACTCTATGCTTAAAACTTCATGGAAAAAAATCGTCCTTCTCTTCATAAAATCAATTAATATTTCATTCATATCAGCCATGCAGACTTCATGGACTAAATTATTTTGTTTTAAAGAAATACAGCAATTCTAATACAACTCATTCTACATATTTTGCTGTTTACATTTTACATAAGTGAAAAATAAGCTTCGTTTTAGAAATAATCAAATTTGGATAATCATTTAAACTGAAATATATTGTATTTGCGTTGTTTAAATATGTAGATGCACAGAATTTAAGCAAAAATAAAGTAGTTTTAGGACCGATACAACACTCAATATGAATTAAAAAGAACTTAAAAAAATCACGATTTTGAAACAAGATGGATGCCATATATCATTTTGAAGTGGGTCATGTGATCGTTTCATATAAGAGGTGTAATTATTATTTTAATTTTTATTTAAAAAACTACTGAATATATTTCGTTGAATTTTTTTTTATATATTTTATGGAACAATTTGACTATTACCTAAAATTTTCGAAGCAATTTGTGAATTTTAAATCCGCTTAAAAAATGTTTGAAAAATTAGGTCCCATAGGGCTCAATGTATTTCATTTTTTCAACCCGGGTTCAATCCAAAACTAATTGGGTGATCTTATTCATTTATATTCCCATAGGTCCTACAGACCGTCTGACAACATACTAAAATTTTATTTTGATTAAGTCATTTTTACGGTAGTTATCGTGCTAACGGACAGACACAGACAGACAGACAGAATGAACAAAGTCATAAACACTTTTCAACTTTGTTGTAAAGTGTTAAAAATATTTCCTATTGAGAAACATGTTCACTTTTCATATGTAATACCACACGATAAATTGGGTGACATCATTCTCGTGGATCTAGCTCGTTCCATTCATGAAAAAAGATACTTTGAGCAATACTTTTGTAATTTGAATGCCAATAGCCATTTATCTGCTGTAAGAATAACTTATTTCTCCGTCCATAACGTTTGGCGAGATTTTGGCGGAATGTCGCCAACTTGGCGACTTTTTAAAATGTTGCCAAATTAACGAAAATCTCGCCAAATGGATAAAAATGACGCTAAATCAATGAAAATGAAGACTAATTGTCGAAAATTCAATATTTTAGAAAGAATATTAGTATCCACTATAAGAAAAACTTATTTTTGTTACAGTAAAAGTAGTAAATTCATCACATTATATAAGGAAAGTCATGTGTTGCCCACATCAGATTTTTTAAAATTTAAATATGTACATAAACTGATGATCATCAGCCCTACCCCAAATTCAGCTAAACTGAAAAATCTGTAGCGAACGCTTATTAGGCAGTATTAAATACAGATACGATAAGAGCTTTCAATTCCGTCCCAGTAGCTCAACGGTAGAATGTCGACTAGCCAGTACGGAATTCCATGGTTCGATTCCTGGCTGGGGCAGCAAGGTTCTTTACAATGGCGCCCGAACAAATCAAGCCTGTATGATAGAGATATCGGAGGTCTGAAAGTGACCTTATTAGGACTAGCACGGATTCAGTGAACTCTGTTATACTGTGCGCCGATTTCAACTCGGGAGGTTAACGCCCAAGCAGGAATCTAATCTGGTGGATAAACATAGCAGCAGGAGGTTAATCTGGGGTAAAAATAGCAGGAGGGGGTCAGTCAGATTGTCAGTTGTACACCAAGCCGACATTAGAGAGTGGAGACTACAGAGTCCACTTCGACGATAAGATCTTGCTTTTTTGCCCCAGTAGCTCAACCGTAGAGCATCAGCTAGCCAGTAGGAAGTTCCGTGGATCGATTACCAGTTGGGATAGCAAGGTTCTTTACAGAATTTGATTGTAATAGGCATGGTGATAGAATTTTTCTATAGTTGTGATAAAGAGCACTCATTTCTCCCTTAATGTATACATTCAAAAATCTATCTTTCTATCCCCCCTCCTTATTTCAGCAGGAGGTAAAAGCTGATATTCCTACCAGCCCAGAACCCCCCCAAAACTGATTTCTTTGATCCTTGATGCTCTAAAGTTTAGACGAAATACCGTTTAAAATGAAAAGTACCACACAAGGTAGCTTACTTCAGATGTCGAATAAGAGAGATAGTTGCCCTTCTTGTTTGTCCCGAAGAAGAAGGCTGAAAGAATCCTTCGAAACCTATAGACCTCTAACATTATTGTATGCTCTATATTCATAAAATTTTTGTATTGTTTAAATTTTATTACAGCAGTCTTTTTTAATGTTTCTTTGATAATTTATGAATCAATGCAAGTAGCACAATTCTTGCTTATGCTACTGAGACTGTTATTGAAGTCTTCGCCGTACCGGGTCTGGTCCTTTAAGTCGTTTTATACTATAAAATATTCTGTACAGTTGATAAGTTAAATAATGATCTATCCACGTAAGAAGACCTGGTCTGGTCCTCGGAGCTGTTTTCTACTCTAAAATATTCTATACAGTCGATACAGTTAGGTAATGACCTATCCACGTAAGAAGACCGTGTTTGGCCCTCGAAGTTGTTTTCTACTCTAAAATATTCTATACAGTCGATAAAGCTTAGTAGTGACCTATCCACGTAAGAAGACCGGATCTGGTCCTTAAAGTCGTTTTCTACTCCAAAATATTCTGCACAGCCGATAAAGCGCTAACTAATGACCTATACACGTAAGAAGACCGGATCTGGTCCTTGAAGTCGTTTTCTACTCTAAAATATTCTGCACAGCCGTAAAGCGCTCAGTAATGGCCTATCCACGTAAGAAGACTGGGTCTGGTCATTGAAGTCGTTTTCTACTTTAAAATCTTCTGCACGGCCTATAAAGCACTCAGTAATGGCATATCCACGTAAGAAGACCGGATCTAGTCATTGAAGTCGTTTTTTACTCTAAAATATTCTGCACAGCCGATAAAGCGCTTAGTAATGGCATATCCACGTAAGAAGACCGGATTTGGTCATTGAAGTCGTTTTCTACTCTAAAATATTCTGCACGGCCTATAAAGCGCTCAGTAATGGCATATCCACGTAAGAAGACCGGATCTGGTCCTTGAAGTCGTTTTCTACTCTAAAATATTCTGCACAGCCGATAAAGCGCTAACTAATAACCTATACACGTAAGAAGACCGGATCTGGTCCTTGAAGTCGTTTTCTACTCTGAAATATTCTGCACAGCCGATAAAGCTCTCAGTAATGGCCTATCCACGTAAGAAGACTGGGTCTGGTCATTGAAGTCGTTTTCTACTCTAAAATATTCTGCACGGCCTATAAAGCGCTTAGTAATGGCATATCTACGTAAGAAGACCGGATCTGGTCATTGAAGTCGTTTTCTACTCTAAAATATTCTGCAAAGCCGATAAAGCGCTCAGTAATGGCCTATCCACGTAAGAAGACTGGGTCTGGTCATTGAAGTCGTTTTCTACTCTAAAATATTCTGCACAGCCGATGAAGCGCTCAGTAATGGCATATCCACGTAAGAAGACCGGATCTGGTCATTGAAGTCGTTTTCTACTCTAAAATATTCTGTACAGTCGATGAAGCGCTCAGTAATGGCATATCCACGTAACAAGACCGGATCTGGTCACTGAAGTCGTTTTTTACTCTAAAATATTCTGCACAGCCGATAAAGCGCTCAGTAATGGCATATCCACGTAAGAAGACCAGATCTGGTCATTGAAGTCGTTTTCTACTCTAAAATATTTTACACAGCCGATAAAGCGCTCAGTAATGGCCTATCCACGTAAGAAGACCGGGTCTGGTCCTCGAAGTCGTTTTCTTCTGTAATATATTCTGCCCAGTCTATAAAGCTAAGTAACGACCTATCTACGTAAGAAGAACGCCGTAAATCTAATGCATTTTCTTCTGCAGCTTGAGTGAAGTCTTGAATATTTCATTAGTTGTTTATAAGGAGAATTTTAAGCAGCGACTTAAAAATCTCCGAAGTTTCATTTTAAAGTTGCAGGTGCTTTCAGGAAAGTCTGGATCTTCGCCGTTACCTAAATTTATTACCTTGAGTGATTTTGTACAGTTAGTTCTAATAAATTATTGAAAGTTGTTTTCGTCGTAAAATATATAAAATGTCTTGGAATTGCTTTTTCAACACATTACAAAATATTGTGTGGAGTATTTTGGGAGATTTACACCTTGTGCCGAAATTGTATTAATTTAAATAGTTTTTGAAATACTGGTGCTCGAAAGGTAATTGATCATCCTGTAGAAAGCTTCCTATAAAACAACATTCAACAAAATAAGGGAAGATGAAAAATACATGCTCGTATTTAAACATGTAAATAATTTTTGAAATACATAATACACTCAAAATTCCGATGAAAAGATAATTATGCTGTAGAGAAAACTTAATATAAACAATGTAAAAAGTGTCGACCGGTTTAGGAATATAAACCATCTCTTTTATTGATCAATTCTTTAATCTTTGACCTATTGAATGACCTATTCATGAAGTAAACTCATATATGTAAAACTGAAACTGCTGTTAATATTAGAAAACTAAAACTTCATTTAAAGCAACGCCCAACATAAACTTAATAGTGTCAACCGGTTTCGAACGCAATAAAACAGCCTTCTTCGTCAGGACAAGCTTCGTCCATGGACGCCAATGTCTGCAAAGGGGGATCGAACTGTTTGTAATAGAGTATGTCAAATATTTGTCTTTTCGAGAAGTTCTTCGTTTGGGATGGACGCTGTTCCACCCGTAAGCAAAGGGTTAAGAACCCCCAAAAGCTTGTAAGGAAAGTCCATGGCAGTACACGTTATTTTTTATCTATAGTAGACTGACCATGACCAATCGAATAGAAGGGATTGTAGCGTTCATAGCTAAGAATTTACGAACTTGGGACGATGAACTCGGCAAAATTCAGATAGAAAAAAATGTCAATTACAAAGTTGTAGAGGATTGTCTATTTAGTAGGAATAGTCATCAGGAGCACTCTAAACGCGTATATGGAAGACATTAAACACCTTTAAAAAGCCATATCATCAGGGACTGTAACACTGTGATGCTTGCAATGCTTGTCAAAGTACGAGGTAATAATTTTTTAATTCAAATGTGTATTGTTGCTGACGGAGGACATTTCGAACAGGCTGTACTTTATATCAGTCTAAATTGTAATAAAGTGCACGAAAACTTCCGATCATTGACGTTTCTAATACTTTATCGGACCACTCATGTTCTAATGGATGAACTATAAATTACAATGCAGGAACTATTATGTTCTGATGGAGGAACTTATATTACAATTGGACCACTTATACGACCGGTTTTAAGTCAGTGGTTTTTAACTTTGAGTTCGCAGCACCCTTGACAAAGTACAAGATCTTGGGAAAGTCTCAAATGCTACAATCAATAGTCTTCTTCTTCTTCGACCCAGACCGTCCGACCTACCCGAAAGGTGCAAAGTATCTGTTTGGATGACCGGGATTTGGATTCCAGTTCAGACTGGAATCCAATGAGGAGGGGGGGGGGGAGGCGGCAGCCACAGAGACCGTATCCTTCCTATACCACCAACCTCTGGGAATCATTTACGGACCCGCATATTTAACGTGTGCGTACTTTGCGTGAACACGGGAACCGTTTGGGAAGAGCCGGGAATCAAACTCGTGTCGTTCGAGTGCAATCCCGCATTTTAACAACTGGGCTGTCCCACTCCTATATTCAATAGCCTAATGATCTACGAACCAAGGATTTTGACATCCTCCAATCGGCAAAGGCGGATGATTTGCTGGTAGCCCGAGGGAGTTCAACAGCCCAGTGGTTACTGCGCGAGGATTGCACTCCGACGACCCAAGTTCGATTCCCGTTTCTGCTCAAATTGTCGCCGTGTTTACGCGGAGTACGGGCAAGTTAAATATGCGGATCCGTAAGTCCTTTCGAGAGGTTGGTGGTAGGAAAATGAGGGTATCGTCCCTGTGGATGCCTCCCCACTGGGTTCCGGTTTAAATTGAGTGGCACTTCTCAGCCGACCAAATAGATACTTTACACCTTCGGATAGAAAACACCGGTTCTCGTTAGATCACCGAAGTCAGGCAACATCGGGCGCGGTTAGTACATGGGTGGGTGACCACCTGGGAACACCGCGTGCTGTTGGCACATTTCGGGCGCGGCGCCCGGTGGTTTGCGTGCTGGATTTGCACGTTGCCACATCTGCCGCAGTGTTCATGCGGAGTACGATCACGTTAAACATGTGGATCCGTAAGTCCTTCCGAGAGATTGGCGGTAGTGGAAGGAGTGTACGTCCCTGTGAATGCCTCCCCCACTGGGTTCCGGTCTAAGTTGGGTGGCACTTCCCGGCTGTCCAAACAGTTACCTTGCACCTTTCTGGTAGGTCGGACGGTCTGGGTCTCAACAACGACAACAACAACAACACCTTCGGGTAGGTCGGACGGTCTGAGTCGAAGAAGGAAGCCCGATAATCCGTGTTTGCGTGCCAAACGCAAGTGTAGTGCCCGATATTTAGAGCATCTTTGAACTGCTCTTTTTTAAATAAATCTTTTTGACTTGGAATTAAATCGTATACTTAGCATTCGACGCAACTCGCCTACTTCTCAATAGACCACTGATCAAGGACCCATTATTCTATACCCATTTTCACCACCATCGTACTTTTAACTACTACGCTATTCAAAAATATAATAGATTCTATAGGCGCGGCTTTAGATTTTTCTAATGCTGTGATGAAGAGCAGGCGTTTTTTCCTTAACTCCTATTTCTATCAAAAATCTCTATTTCTATCCCCATTTAAGCTGGATTTTCCCCAAATGTTTTTTCTTCTGGCGGGAATTTTCCTCCAGAATCCTCCAAGTTGGAATTTTCTCAATTTTTTTTTCTGCGGGAATTTTCCTCCAGAATCCCTCAAGCCGGAATTTTCATGGACTCTGACTTCCTTGATCCTTGATTAACTATATTCTTTTTGCGGGGCTCGCCGTGGCTGCAGTGGCCATTGCAAAACTATCGGTAGTCTAAAATCTAAATCATTCGGATATTTAATATTTTTTGGAACAAAAAGTAACAGTCACGTTCCTTCACTGTTCACCTGACTATCATTCAAGGCACCCAGGATGACGTTGTCGCACTGGTAGAAAACCACTGTTCTAAATGAAAGACAAATAAATCAAGCCTGTACTATATCACGTCTACATTAAATCAAGTCTACATCGAGTCTATATCGTTAAAGATGCCTCAGATGAACGTTCATTTGGCGAAATATAAGAAAGAAAATCTTGAAAATAATTCACAAGAACAGTTTGAAAAGAGAGGTAAATGAATGATCAGTATCAATTTCGGGACTAGTCTTTATGTATGCGCAAACAATCTTGGGAAAATTGCATTTTCTTCCATAAATAAATCATTATGTCACGAGAGAAAGGGCGAAGCAGCAGATGTTTGTGTGGGAGTAACGAACATTAACAATATTGTTCCCGTGCTACGCAAATACACAGAATGAAATTAGATACATGATTTATCCCGATGAGATTTTAGTGCATTCTTCTAAACTAGAGATGTTCACAATGTTGATCGCGATCTGCCGGTTGATCGCGATCTGCTGGTTGATCGCGATCTGTAGGTTGATCGTGATCTGCCAGTCGATCGCGAATGTGGTTGGTCGATCGCGAATGAGGTTGAGTCGATCGCGAATGAGGTTGGGTCGATCGCGAATGGTTGGTTAGATCGCGATTGAGGTAGGGTCGATCTCAAAATTTAGATATTTGTGACGTGTGTGAGTTTAAATACTGTTCTAACAATGTTTTGTACTATACTATCATGTACACGCGGTGTTGCTGGGAAATTAATATATGTCAAAAATGAGAAAACAAAAATATTTTTAAACTTAAAATTGGTTATAATTTCAAATAAATTCGCATTTCATGTGTTATTTTCCTTGATAAAACTTAATGCACGAAATGCAAATAATAAAGTATAAAAAAAATTAATGTGATTCTGCAGGGAAAACACATGCGTTGCCCACGTTATAGAGATGTGGATCGGAAAATTTTCAGCGGAAAATTTTATGAAAATAGAATGTAATTCTCTTTTAAAAAAAAAAACTATTTTTCTGAAAAGCAAGTAGCTTTACAAGAAGGTTTTGATCATTGAGTTTTTCTAATTTTGAAAAGGAAAATGGGGGGGGGGGGGAGGGATATGTGTGTATGTGCTCTTTATTTTAAAGAAAAAGAATGGATGACAACTAAAAGGGTACAAGTGACATTTTACTCCTTCTCAGAAGAAAGCAAACAAAGTTTTACGAAGTTTATTCTTTCAGCATTAAGTTATCCAGAATGTATATATATATAAAAAGAATGGAATGTTTTTTGCAAGTTCTGCTGAGGGAAAATGTCTTAATAGCACTAAATATATGTTTAACTCATCTTGCAAATTGTCTCTTCTTTCTTATGATACTCACTTGCTCAATTACAAACAGGTATTTTTTAAACAGTTTTTAATATCATATAAAACAAGTTATTTTTAAAAGCATTTTAAAATTTTTTTTTTGTCATATATTTATATATTTAATGATTTATTTTTATACGTATAATAAAGTAGTAATTTATTTTTTATTTTTGTTATATTTAAGAAGAGGGTAGAATGTTTCTCTTTGAATTATCAGTAGGTATTGAAGTTAATGCAAAATAATATTTAATGTATTTTTCAATTATAATCCGTTTTGGATTTCTTTTAGAATATTATATTTTATAATCTATTTATGTACCTATGACAAATTATTTCTGATTCAGATAAGATTTAATAGTTTTAAATTATTTCTCAAGCTATTACTTTTTTGTGCAATGATTTAAAATTAGAATTTTGAAGATAAAAAACATTTTTCTAGATGAAATAGAATTCTTTATAAGTATTCAAAAGCAAGTGTATTTAAGGAAAATAAAAAAATTGCAGCTGCTCACTAAAGTATACAGATATAAGAAATTCTCATGCATAGAATTTTTTTGTATATTTCTAGATTTAAACCTTTTCTAGCTCTGTTATATAATATATGTTCAACTCTAGCTGTAATATAAAAATAAATCTTTTAAAAGTCACTGAATATATTATTTCAGCTGAAATGTAATATAGAGAATAATTTCAAAAATTTCAGGAAAATATTCCGGAAAATCCATATCTCCAATTATATATATATATATATATATATATATATATATATATATATATATATATATATATATATAAATTTCTGAAAATGAAATTGAATAATTTGCATCATTACTTATTTAAATTTCTGTTAATTTTAATGATTGTTTTAGTTCATATTAAAAGCGTTACTTTCTATAATTTCAAGCCATATCTGGCATTGAAAGCAGCATAGGATGCCATCTTGAAATCTACACATTGATAGTTGGGCTCAACATTATCACAGCGACTGTTTGCAATACCTCCCATCCTCAGAAAAGATTCGTATAACATTTCTTCAAGACTCCGTAGTAATTGACTTTTGTCGATGCTATATCTCAATGTGACAAATGCTCTGTTGCTATAAAGGTTAAAGTCTATATTTCAGGAATTCCGTCCTTTTTTGTGATTCCTAGGGAGACATTATTGATCGTTGATCAATGCAATGCTACCTTCCATCTTTCAGTAAAGAGAACCTGCACCTACCTGCCAGAGTTACATGAAAAGAAAGATGCAAATACTCGACGAAGGACATATCTGAAATGTGACATTCTATGTAACTCTCTCATACATTCATTTTACATGAAGTGTTGAGTGTCTAGTTCAATCATAATTAGTATACTAGAATAAAAATTAACGTTCAAGTTTTAATTTAATAATTTTCTTGAAATTTTCCTTAATTCTTTAATATTTTGACTTCCTTAATTTTTTCTGTACGCATTTGACTTACTTGTGCAAATTTAATTTTAACTAGATGTAAGACCGTTTATACAATAGGACGCATAAATTGTAAAGCATTCCTATAATCATCCTTCTCATCTGTCTTTATCATCTGTAAAACATGCCTTCTCATTAAGAATATTACGAGTAATTTCCCTAAAGCGACATGGATCATCATAGAAATTGAACATTTTTTTTTTCAAATTAGTGGCATTTTTGTAAATTTGGCGACATTTAAAAAAATTTGATGTGGGTAACACATGACTTTCCTTATATAATGCAATGAATTTACTACTTTTACAGTAAAAAAATAGGTTTTTCTTATAGTAGATACTTATATTCTTTCCAAGATATTGAATTTTCGACAATTAGTCGTCATTTTCATTGATTTAGCGTCATTTTAATCCATTTGGCGAGATTTTCGTTAATTTGACAACATTTCAAAAAGTCGCCAAGTTGGCGACATTTCGCCAAATTCGTCGCCAAAATATCGCCAAGCTTTACTGACGGAGAAATAAGTTATTCTTATAGCAGATAAATGACTATTGGCGTTCAAATACAAATGTATTACTCGAAGCATCTTTTCTCATGAATGGAACGAGCTAGATCCACGACAATGATGTCACCCAATGTATCGCATGGTATAACATATGAAAAGTGAACATGTTTCTCAATAGGAAATATATATATTTTTTATTTTATATGACTTTTTGATAATTTTTTTGAAAAATGTGCAATATCTCGAGAACAGTTTATGTTAGAGTTCTAAAATTTATGTTAATCGTTTTCTAATGAAAAATTACATAAGACATGTCTATTTGCGTAACTTTATTAGCGGTTTTGATTCTTTGGCGATTTTTTCAAAATTTCACTCGAAAATTTAGGGGAGTTCTGAACATTCGATCACGTTTAAAAACAATAGGCTTCCAGTGTTTACGGATTGTGATTTTTGTACCAAATTTCGTTCGAATCGGTTCATTCGTTCGTCAGTCATCGTCTCCACACACACACACACACACACACACACACACAGACATCACTTCAAAAATGTTTGATTCGTGATCAGGGATGCTTGAAACGTGCTCTCCCGTCGAAAACTCAAATTCGATTTTTCGACTCCGTCACAATACTTTCCTTATACATTATGTATATAAGGAAAGTAAAAAGACCCGACTGTATTTAGTCAAGTTTGTCGCCAAACTCGTTAAATTATCGCCAAAACAATTAATTCTAAGGTGAACAAAACGCGAAAAGTGGGGTATGGATATGTTCGAATTCGATATTTTAAACGTCTACAATATATTACTCATACATTATACTATAAATGGTGGTAAGAAAACATTTGATGTGCCAAGAACTATTTTTTCCTGCAGTAAATAATTTCAAAATTGTTCGAAGGCAATGACATAAATTACTGCTTTCTTACAGGTATATATAGCTGAAAGATAATCAGTCTTTGGCATTTATCGATTTTAATAATCATACCAAATTCGATTTGCTAGATTTATTTGAGTTGTTTGTTGAGCAGGATGTTTTATTTTTCAGATTTGCCTGCACAGATCATTTTTTATAGCAGAACACATGTATTTTTAATTTTTATAGGGGGGATTAAATTCAATGTTTTAATGGAATTATTTTGAAAAGCAATATAAATGCATTTAGAATTAACACGTACTTTAAATAATATTAATCGAGCAAGACCGGATATATTGATATCTGATAGTATTGAATATCCCAAGTACTAAGAATAAAAATCTGATGTGGGCAACACATAACTTTCCTTATATAATGTAATGAATTTACTACTTTTACAGTAAAGAAAATAGGTTTTCCTTATAGTAGATACTAATATTCGTTCCAAGATATTGAATTTTCGACAATTAATCGTCATTTTCATTGATATAGAGTCATTTTTATCCATTTGACGAGATTTTCGTTAATTTGGCAACAATTCAAAAAGTCGCCAAGTTGGCGACATTCCGCCAAATTCGTCGCCAAAATCTCGCCAAGCGTTATGGACGAAGAAATAAGTTATGCTTACAGCAGATAAATGACTATTGGCGTTCAAATACAAAAGTATTACTTAAAGTATCTTTTTTCATGAATGGAACGAGCTAGATCCACGAGAATGATGTTACCCAAATTATCGCATGGTATTACATATGAAAAGTGAACATGTATCTCAATAGGATATATATATTTTTTAATTTTATATGAGTTTTTGATAATTTTTTTGAAAAATGTACAATATCTCGAGAACGGTTCATGTTAACGTTCTAAAATTTATGTCAATCGTTTTATAACGAAAAATTACATAAGAAATGTCTATTTGCGTAACTTTATTAGCGGTTTTGATTTTTTGACGATTTTTTCGAAATTTCATTCGAAAATTTAGGGGGGGGGGGGGTTCTGAGCATTCGATTGCGTATAAAAACAATAGGCTTCCAGTGTTTACGGATTGTGATTTTTGTATCAAATTTTGTTCGAATCGGTCCATTCGTTCGTTAGTTATCGTCTCCACAGTCTCACTGACACATACACACACACACGAATGAAGCGTTTCAAACGTAATTTTGTACAATTATTACAATCCTTGAATACTGCAACCCTTTGATTTAACACGCGATCAAACGTTTGGTAGCCCCAAATTTTCAAATGAATATTTTAAAAAATCATAAAAAAATCAAAGCTTTCAATAATGTTAAATAAATATTCATTTTGTACTCATTTTTGATGTTAAAAGACGAATGATACAGACTTTAGAATTCGTTCTTGAGATAGCGGACGTTTTTCAAATAAATGTATCTAAAAATACATGAACACGAACCGTAGTAAGTATAATCAAATACGTAACACATGGCATAAAATTGCGATATTGGCGACTAATTAGGCGAAATATCGCCAAATTGGCGATTTTTTAATTCGGAACCAAATTGACGAAAATGTCGCCAAATTGACAAAAATGACGTCAAAGTTACGAAAATTACACCAAATTGATGAAATTATAATTAACAAATTTTAATACAATGGAGCATATTGCTCAGTAGATGTTAGCAATTTAATTTCAATTGTCATATTATATTTGCACGAAATATAAGTTAATTTAGTACTTTATGTATTTTACGTATATTACTATATACTTGTTAATACTTACAACAGCGAACGGCAAAAATCCTTTACAGATTTGTATGATGAGAGTTCCATATGAAAGGCATTTAATAGAAGACAGAAATTGGGGAATTGGACTTCCATTTATCATCTGGTGTCACTATAATGTTTTCTACTCCCTTACTTTATAGATGTTTGAGTAAAATGACCAGTAAGCACGCTATAAGGAAGGGTAGCTCTGAACGATATACAAGTATTTTATGTTTCTTATACGCGTGAAATACAGGGTGGACATAATGAAAGTATTTCTCATACTTGCAGACCCACTTTTACGGGGCATCTCCAAAGAAAGAAAAATATCAATCCACTTTTTAAATAATATCATCCATAGACCTTCTCTTCGTCAAGAAAACTAATTGATATATTTCTAACAATAGCATATTTCAAGTAGAGTTACATGCAATGTATAAAACGCATTACATAGAAAAACCAATAATCTCAGAACATTTATTTATTCTGACAGGCAATCTAGTATTATAACAATCATTAATAAGTAAATGTTCCAAATAAAACTCATATACTACCTAATAAAAACTTTTATTAATGAATAATTAAAATATAAGAATGAGCTGGATAAAAGCCTATGCAAGCAGCATAGTTAAAGAATCAGCAGATGCTCTGGCTTTCTTAGTGGCAAATAATATCAATATGCAAGAGAATAAAATTATTCATTATTCTAAATCCCACTTAAAAATGATCTCAAACAAGAATACAAGTAAATTGGCAGTAAAGGGAAGTCCCACTACTCCTTATTACCTTTAATTCATGTTAACTTCTGTACACCATCCTAATATTTTACCTGGTTCCTAACCTCTCATAGCCTTTTCCCCTCAATTTGTCCACAGACTAAATAAAATTACACCTCCAAAGAGCATTTGTAGCACACGCGAAGATAATTCAATGTTTTTTTAACAACATTATTTTCATCATCATATTCAACATTTTTTTTTATTGTCTATCAACAAAATATTATCGCTCTAAGAAATCATCTATAACAAACTCTCAATATTGGATAAATAAATCATTAAGTAGCAAATACATTCAAGATAAAATAACCTCACTTATAGTCTTTCTTCAAGAAAACGAATTTGTATTTTCCAGCCATGATTGTAATACCATTTAAAGTATCTTGCTCAAATATTTATTGTAGATTTATTATGTAATATTACAATATTTATTATTTAAAAATTTATCTATTCATCCTCACAGCAAAGGGATATTAATGTTTAAAATATACTTTTATTTAAAAAAGAATGGAAATGTTTAAAATGGAAGTTTATTTTGTACATTTTAGTGATTTATCCTTTTTTGTACTCATTTCTCTCTTTGTACTTTTATCTTTTTTGTACTTCTCTGTGTCTTGGAACTTCTTTAACTTATATTTCTCTATTATTATTATATTTCTCTATTATTATTTCTATTATTATTATATTTCTCTATTATTATTTCTATTATTATTATATTTCTCTATTATTATTTCTATTATTATTATATTTCTCTATTATTATTTCTATTATTATTATATTTATAGAGCGATTGAGAAAAGATGGGCCAGACTTTACGAGGCGGTAGTATACACCAAACGAAGCATTTTTTGTCACAGTTTACCGGGTCGGAAATGAAACGTAAAGGCGTTACAGGGCGTTAGGAACGGCTGCTCTGCAAACTTAAAATCGTCATTCTGATTATTATTTTCTAGTTGTAGAAGAAAACCACGTATGCAGATTTCATCTGGGGAAGAAGAACACTTATGCAAATTTTCGTAATTGGACAAGAGGTAAGGAACTATCTGGACGTCACTTTTCGAGGCTGATGGATTGGGTTAGGGGGTCCCATAGCTTGGCCCCCTACGATCGCCGATCTGTCGTGTCTTGACTCTTTTTGGTGGGGATATCTAAGAGTGTCGTCTGTGACACTCCCTTTGAATCTAAAGAGGAACTCGTAGCCAGAATGTCGGTCGCTGCTGCCGGAGTGCGCGATATGCCTGGTCTGGTCGAGAGAGTTCGCCAATCCCTCCATCGCCGCTGTGAGACGTGCTTTCAGGTTGACGGTGGCTCTGTAATTACTGCAATTATTGTTTATTAAATGCCATTTTAAAACTTCTAGGTCGTTCTTGTGTTTCCGCCTCATTTCATCGGTTACACCATTAAGCACCCACTGGCGCCTTTATGTTTCATTTCCGACCCCGTAAACTATGACGAAAAATTGCTTGGTTTGGAGTGTACTACCACCTAGTAAAGTTTGGTCCATCTTTTTTTAATCACCCTGTATACTTGTATGTATGTAATAATTTATAAATTTTAAATAAATACACTTTTGAGAGATAGAGATTAACCAACTCTTTAATCACATGGTAAGGATCTTTATCTTTGGCAAGGGTCTCAAGTATCCCAGGAGAAGAAAAAATCTAATGTGGGCAGGCAGATCATGACTTTCTCTACAGATTAGAATTAATTTTCTCTTTATTTTTTCAATAATTAACAAAATAACACGTACAATTCTTTGAAATGACACAGAATTTGCACTTTTAATTCAATTTTCGTTTAATTTGGTAATTGGACACATTTTGAAAGGCGGCGCAGCAAACATTTGAAAAAACAAATTATCTCAAAAGCGCCTAGTCCTGGAGTAATGGGGTTGGTCTTATTTTTTTCATCGTTAAAAATTATGTATAAAACAATCATTTAATGGATACATTTGAACATGCGTAGTACTGTATTTTAGATTTTGACGACTTTTGCGGCTCTTCGCAAAAAAAAGCAGGTTACCTTTTTCCTGAATCGTACCAAAATCTAATCAGGACTCGGATAACCAAAAAGTGACTTATCTACCAAATTTTGTAAAATTTAGTCAGTTAGTTTTTAAGTCAGAGTAGATACATTCGATTTTTGCAGGCCATATCGCAAAACAGGCAGGTTCTTTTATCTCAAATCATACCAAAATCTAATCAGCAACAGGCCAACCCACAAGTGACTTACCTACCAAATTTTATGAAATTTGGTCAATTAGTTTTTGAGTTAGAGTGGATACTTACATTGCACACACACACACACACACACACACACACACACACACACACACACACACACAGACAGACACACGCGCTGACGTTAGTTTTTCATGTTCTAGAGGTCCGAAACACACACGCAGACATACATACAAACATTACGTTAAAAATAGTATTTTCGTATTCCAGAGGTCTTAAAACGTGTAGATCCGTTGAAAACTCGAGTTGCGATTTTCCGCACGATTCCAATACTTTCCCTATACATTACCACGTATTGCAGGGGAATTTAAATAAACTATAGATTTTTTTCACACTTTATATTTGATCGTCGGCATGGAATAGTCAAAATCCGACAATATAACCAGAAAATTATATACCACAATATTGCAATCTCCTTGGAAACTTCCAATTTCAGCCCTACTACGCAGTCGGCTTTAAATTTTAGCATTTTCAGGTCTATGCGCGAGTTTTCCTGAAGCGCCACACTTTTTAACACTTTAAAACATACTTGAAAAGTGTTTATGACTTTGTTCATTCTGTCTGTCATTTCGCACGATAACTGCCTTAAAAATGACTTTATCAAAATGAAATTTTAGTATGTTATTCAGACAGTCTGTGGGACATATTGGAATGCAAATGGATAATATCACCCAATTAATTTTGGATTGGACCCGGGTTGAAAAAATGAAGTGCATTGAACCCTATGGGACTTAATTTCTCAAACATTTTCTAAGCGAAGTTAAAAGTCACAAATTGCTTAGAAAATTTTAGGAAATATTCAAATTATCCCATAAAATATATAAAATTTTTTTAAAATAAAAATAAAAATAATAATTACACCCATATTATATGAAGAGATTACCTGTCTCACTTAAAAATAAAATATGGCATCCATCTTTTTTCCCAGAGTTAAAATCGTGATTTTTAAAGTTCTTTTAAATTTATGTTTAGTGTTGCATCCGTTCTAAAACCGCTTTATTTTTGTATATTTTCTGTACATCTATATTCTGTGCCAACGCAATTACAATATGTTTTAGTTTAAATGATTATCAAACTTTGATTATTTCTGCAACAAAACCTAGTTTTAATGAATGCAGAATGGCAAACCATTGTAAGATGAGTTGTATAAGAATTGCTGAATTTTTTTCACACAAAATTATTTAACTATGGAGTCTGGAAAAAAGTGTATGAATGAAATATTCCATGCTTTTACGTAGAAAGCTCGACGATTTATATTTCGATGATGTCATTTGAATAAAGTTAATTTTCTTCGATGAAGTTTTAAGTTTTGAAGTAAATTAAGTTATTGTAGTTCTGTGATAATTAAAAAAATATCACCGCGGAATGTATCGCATTTCAGATGCTTCAATAAAATTGCCTTTCAATTGGAAAGTGTTTCATAATCAATGCTTTATGCATGATTGGTCATTCTTGTTTTCTATTCAACGGCACTCGAGCGTAGCTGTATATAACTGTCTGCATTCAGTTTCTTTGCATCTCTTTCGAGTTTCGCCTGTCTAATATACAGGTACCCTAAGGGGTAGCTTGGGTCTATCTATGGTGAAATGGTCATGTCCGTTCGAATAAAATGGATTGCAGCACCCCTAGTGGGGAATTTAAAATGAACTTAGCCAAACTTAATAGAAATACTCTTCAAAAGATGCGGAAGCGAGTTACTTGAAAAATATTGCTTTGAAAAATTTTGAGCCAACTCAGCGCAATGATTAGTTAAATTGAGTAAGTTTTATATATCGCAAAACTTTTACGGGGCGATCTATGAATTTATAAACCTACTAGGAACTTTTGATGCAATTTTTTTCTGTAGAAAAGTCCGGTAACTCACACATAAGGAAAATGCTCTGTTTGAGACGCTTCTCAATTAAAAATAATGGCATTTATATGATATTTCTCGATTTTCTAGAATAAAATATTCGAAAATTTGAAGGTGTTCTTTCCTGGTTTCAGTTCCCCGATAGTTAATAAGCTTCTGTTTTTTAAATTTAAATTAACCTGTATGAAGGAATTTTGAGGTCTGTTGGAAAAGTTTCATGCTGAGATTCCTTCGACAAATGACATTTTAATAAATATAATTAAAACTTAATAATGCTTTTTATTAAAGTTGCCAGTACATTATTACTTATCTTTCAGGAAAATAGATTTTCTTGGTTAACGCCGGACTGCATAAAAGATGGGTTACGTGTAGGTCCACAACGACAGTTATTGCTATCACCGTACTATATATTTTAATATTTGTTCACCTCAGTTTATACTGATAAACACAGTACATTAAAAAAATAGTGTCTAGCCCATTTCTACGACCTTCTCCAAATTACGCAATCCACCGAGTTCTCTGAAATTTCCTTGGTCCCTTATTGATTTCCTTCCAGAAGATTTACCCATACTTAAAACTACGAAAGGCAAGACACGTTTGCGGTATTTTGTGAGGAAAATCTGATAAGAGTACTTTTAATGTTGGAAAAAAGAACAGCGAACGTTCATTTATCATTGGGTGTCACCAGAATTTCTTTCTTCTCCGGAAAACAAACTCTGGCCTTTTTTTCTTATTTTATGGATGTTAGAGTAAAATGGCCAGTGAGCACGCCATAGGAGATTCTTTTTTACAATGAAGATGCTTTGTAATGCTTTGTCACACGTTTGCGTTTTCAGTGAATGATTTTATAATCTGCCAAGTAATATTAATACACTTTGTAGGGCCCATTGAATATGGAAGTAAAAGTAATCGTCTAAGTTACTCACTGGATTGGATAGAGTGTCTCTCATTTGACCAGCAGGAGATAGATTGCTCAATTCTCCTTTGAGATGCCATATATATAGAGACATTAATTAATATATTTAGTTTTTTAAAATTAGTTTTTTATAATCTGCCAAAAAATATTACACTTTGTAGGGTCCACTGAATTTGGAAGGAAAAATAATCGTCTAAGTAGCCCACTGAATATGGAAGTAAAAATAATCGTCGAAACACTGGATAGGATAGAGTGTCATTTGGCTAGCAGGAGATCGGTGGCTCAATTTTTCATTGACATGCCATATAAGTAGTTATAAATTGGGGGTTCTGCGGCGGATCGGGGAGGCGGCACAGGAGGAGTGACCCTCTTTGGGAGGAGGGTCCCTCTTTGGGAGGATGCCTCTTTGGAGTGTCTTCCCTCTTTGGAGTGGACCCTCCTTGGAGGGTCTTTAGACCCCCAGGAGGGAGGATGCCTCTCAGTGCCCCCCTCCCCTCTTTTGGAAGTTTGGTGAGGCGGCACAACACCGGATGCCTCTTTCGGAAGAGGGCAATTGCGAAGTCTTTCACGGAGGCCTGATGACTCATACGGAGTGAGTTTCACTCCGAGTCTTGAGAGGGAATGTCACAATCGCTGACTGACCTGAGGAAGTGGTTTCAAGGGATGTCGCAATCGATGACTGACCCTTGACCTGAGGAAGTGGTTTCAAGGGATGTCGCAATCACATAATCTGGAAATGACGTGTCGCGCCTTGGAGCTCCTTAGCACACGTCCTCCCTCTCTGCTGGTCAGCGACAGAGTGAAAGATCTTATCAGCGTAACGTAGTTAAAGCGCCCTCTGGCGAATTTTGTTGAAGTGCTGCCATCTATCGGCATTTTTTTTCCAAAAGAAATTAATGTTTCACTGGTCAGGAGCTGGATTCGAACTTGGACCCAACTGATTAGAAGCCGCGCGTCTTACCGCTGTGCCAAAGCACCCGTGCTTTATAGGAAGTTAACTTCGAAGTGTACCTTATCAGTGGAAGTTAGATTATTTTTCAAAATTCATTTGAATAGCGATGCGCTTTATAAAGGGTGCGTTTTAAAACAGAATGCTACGGAGTGAATATAAATCTGTTTATTATAACATTATGATTTTTTAAAAACAAATGTATACACAAACTTTAAAAACACGAATGTAATAATTAGCTAAAATTGTGTTCAGTGGACACGAAACTTGTATTCAGTGAATAGGATTCGACCATTCTGAGTGTTGTGTATCTAAAAACAAATGTATACACAAACTTTAAAAACACGAATGTAATAATTAGCTAAAATTGTGTTCAGTGGACATGAAACTTGTATTCAGTGAATAGGATTCGACCATTCTGAGTGTTGTGTATCTAAAAACAAATGTATACACAAACTTTAAAAACACGAATGTAATAATTAGCTAAAATTGTGTTCAGTGGACACGAAACTTGTATTCAGTGAATAGGATTCGACCATTCTGAGTGTTGTGTATCTAAAAACAAATGTATACACAAACTTTAAAAACACGAATGTAATAATTAGCTAAAATTGTATTCAGTGGATTTTTTTTTTTTTTTTTTTTTTTTTTTTTAAATAAATCTAACTATCAATATAATTTTTTTTTAAAAATGATTTGAATACACCCAAGTATAGTTACGCATTTTCAAAATGGTGTTAAGTGAATAGCATTCGACCATTCTGAGTGTTGTGTATCTAAAAACAAATGTATACACAAACTTTAAAAACACGAATGTAATAATTAGCTAAAATTGTATTCAGTGGATTTTTTTTTTTTTTTTTTTTTAAATAAATCTAACTATCAATACGATTTTTATAATAATAACGAAATGATTTCGAATGTTTAAAAACAAATTGATTATAGATTTCCAATGAACACACAAATTGTGTTCCGTGGACACAAAATGGTGTTAAGTGAATACCATTCAACCCTTTATGTGTTGTGTATCTAAAAACAAATTTATACACGTACACAAACTTTAAAAACATGAATGTAATACATAGCTGAAATTATGTTTTGTGAACAGGGTTCGACCCTTTCAAGTGTTGTGTATCTATAATCAAATGTATACACAAACTTTAAAATAGCGCATTTAGTTAAAATGAAGTGAACAAGATTTCACCATTCTAAGTGTGTGTATAGCAATGTGGATTTTTTTTTTTTTTTTTTTTTAAATAAATCTAACTATCAATATGATTTTTATAATAACAACGAAATGATTTCGAATGTTTAAAAACAAATTGATTACGGATTTCAAATGAACACATAAAAATTGTGTTCAGTGGACACACAAATTGTGTTCAATGAATAGCATTCAACCCTTTTGTGTGTTGTGTATCTAAAAATTAATGTATTACTACATTGTACTTAGGCATTTTCAAAAATGGTGCGACAAGCTACTCACAATCTGAAAAGAAAGTTTCCACTAGAAAATACATCTTATTTCGAACTGTTACATATATACTAATATTTAATCACTAATATTTAATTAACTGCATTAAATAATACACATAATTAGTTGAAATTGCAATGACGACCCAAAGATTGAGAATATATGTAAATAAAACACATCAGAGAAGTAGATATGAATTATGTTCGAAAATAAAACTATTCAAATTCTAGCCATTTCTAGAACCCCATCGATTGTTCCAGCTTATCGGAAATCATGTGCTTCTGACTTTTCGGAGGACGCTGTTTGTTTAGCACAAAGCAAAGGTCCCCTCGGAAAAGGGTATAAAATGCGGTCCTTATCGAGCTATGGTCAACTGCTCTTTTTTCAGCCAGTGCTTTGCTTTTGAATTAAATACGATAACGAGAATATTTATGATGTCTTCCTCCCGTGCATTTGAAGTAAGTAAAATTTTGATTTTCATTATTTTATGATTTATTATATATGACATTTTATGATTTATTATATATGACGATTAGCACTTGAATTTTATATTAATTATTTTTTTTTTATGGATTTTCAGTTCGACTTCGGCATCCCAGTTGAGGAGATGGATTTAATTTGTGCAAACAATCCCACGACCAAAGACGATATAAATCAGGTGAGTTATTTTAATAATTTTTTTTAATTGAAAAATGTATTTGTTTTAATTTTACGCATTTGTGAAAATACTGTTCAATACAGTTTGAAATTAAACACAACAATTGAATTAAACCTTGAAAAATATAAACATTTACGCTCCATCTGAGCGAAGCCACCGCTGACTTTATTAAAACATTTAATAGGACCCACACATATTTTTTAATGTTTCACATATTGAACCATTCAGTTTAATTGTACTTTGAAAAATATAACGTTATTTCCATCGGAGTGGAATCATTTTTTTTTTTTTTTTTTTAGTGATAGATTTGTGTGGGCTTCCAAAAATTATATCTTTCAACTATAATTTTTTTTATATCAACATTTTAGTATGTGGTTTTAATAACACTTTTAAATTTAAATAAATAATGAGTTTAACACATAACTTAAAATAAAACTAAGAATGAAGCAACCTTTAAAGAAAAAACATTTTTAATGAAAGCTAAATAGTACATTGATTTTTACAAAAGTAATATTCTACTAACTTGTATTTCACATATGGAACAGAGCAATCATCGCTGTATAATAGTCCTTTACGGTGAGACTTTTAAAAAATTCAGGTGAAACATTGTTTTCATTTGTTTCACAAAACTCTCGCGCAATTTCTTGAATGTTTATCATTAAAAATTCGTGATCGACTAGTTCATAATCCACAAATTGCATATGAGTGGATAGCGTACAGCACTTGTGTTTCAAATCGGTACACCCGTGACTTTTGCATGTTTCGCGTTGATATAATTTATACAACTCTGCACATAAATTTTTATGTACACATTGCATTAAAGTACGTTTTAATTCATAGGGTGGCAAAGTCGGTAGTGCTTCGACAGGTTTTTGATACTTCACAATACAATTGGGTAGGATATTTGTCAGTAACTGATCCAAAACACATTTAGTAACATCTTGACTAATGTACTGAAGAGTATGAAAATTATCCTGATTTAATAAGATTAATTTCTTTTTGAACTGTCCAGTGCAAGGTGGTAATTGTTGTAAATATAGATTGCTTTCACACACACAAACTAAGAGTTCATTATTAATTGTGAAAGATGAATTTTCACTGTCCATATTTGAAATGCGTTTTAAAAATACACTCCACGTATTAGGCGTGAGTGTTACTCCATGAGGGGTAGGCACGATAACATCAGAAGCATTCATCCTGTAGACACGAAAGTGTACTTTCACATTTCCTCGAAAATGTTGCACGGTAATGTAAATGTTACAGCCCAAATGGTAACGGAACTTTTCAGATGAGGATAATTCTATCGAAACCGATCCACTTTGAGAAGTAGCGTAGTTCAGAGCCGGCGACACCGAATCACTTTGCGAATCTGTAGTAGGTATAGATGGAGTATGCATATGGCTCCAATCGATTTCAGGTATAGGCGAAAGCGCTGCAGGCGGGACATACATTGGAAACTCGCACTTGCGTTTCTGTACAGGCGTTTTAGGTAGAATTTTTCTAAATGTTAGACTTATTCTAGCTTCTGAGACTTCGGGTTCCGCAGCAATTCCGTGAGAATAGAATTTGTTGGTTGGCACATGCATCACATAAAGCGATCCGTGTTGGAGTGGAATACTTAGAGAAGATTGTCCTTTTCTTTCGAAAATGATAGATCTCGTAGCACCGAAACTGAGAGTCGCTATAGGTGTTTTAGAGCATAGGGAGGATTCATTGTCCTTGTGTTGTCCTATTTTAGCATGTCCATCCACATAGTGGTTTACTAACACAAAATTGTAGCTGTATCCCATATGCTCTTCCAAACGTGATTTTATCTCCGATAAGAGAGGTGTCCATCCCTCAGAGCTGTTTCCACCGTCTCCAAATGCATATGCTTTTTGAGCTGGTTGGTATGGATGACCATGCACCACCCCTTGTGATTGTTGAAAGGGCAGACTTTTCAACTCTTGAAAAATTAAATCGGCTACATTTACTGAATAAAATTCGCGAACATATTCTACATTCAATTTCTCGCGTTTAAAAAAGATAGACATTTTTAAAAATAAGCAAGGACAACCTTCTAGGAGAACAAACGTTGAACGAATGAACTCTTATCTAAATAATATTCCTTATCGTAACATGTCACGTGATATTTCTTATCGTATCACATGACACATCATATCTGTAAATCACATGACACATCACATGATATTTCTTATCGCATCATGCGATGTATCACATGATATATCTTATCGCATCATGTCACATGATATTCCTTATCGTATCACGTGACACATCACATGATATTCCTTATCGCATCGTGTCACATGATATTCCTTATCGCATCATGTCACATGATATTCCTTATCGTATCACGTGATGTATCATGTGACATCTTGTTAGCGAATCACAAGGTTCCACGTATGGAATCACGTGACATCTTGTTAGCGAATCACAAGGTTCCACGTATGGAATCACGTGACAAACCAGATAAGGTTTCCGCCCACTATACATGCTACGTGGAGCTCACTTTGACTCGAGACTTGCGCTAGGAAAGACGTCCTTTTAATTTGCTCCTCTCTATTAAAATATCGACAAACGAATTTACCACAATGATGGTTGTTTCAAAAGTGAGTTCAAAATGTTTTCGAATTAAAAATAAAGATACATTTTTAAAAATTCATATCACAATAAATTCTGTTATCATTCATAACACAAGAACTTTTAAAATGTACAACACAAAAATTAGCTTCATACACATTTCACTCTTTTACATGTTCTGTGTTTTTAATATTTAGGATATGACTGTGGAAGCTTCTGCAACACCAGTTGTGGAAGCTGGTGTATTGCCTGCAGCATTGCCTGTGGCAGCACCGACCGTGAAAGCTGTGGCAGCACCGACCGTGGTGGGAAAGGCCGGACCTAGTGGTATTCATGTAAGTTATTTTATTTCATCTTTTGGAAGGGGAAAATCGGCTGTTTCTGGGAGTATAGGATTGTATCATATTCTATTACAGAAACTGTTATTTCTCTTAGAGGAAGTGCAATCAAAGAAAAAACAGCTGACTCGCGATTTTATAGTGTGTTTTTAGGAATTTTCTAGAAAAAACTAATATGGACATTTTATCTATTTTATAGATATGTCCCACCTGCCACAAGTCTTTTACGCAGAAGAGTACTTTGACAAGACATTTAAAAATCCACACAGGGGTAAAACCCTTTGTCTGTGAAGAATGCCAGATGGCTTTCAACCGAAAAAGCGATATGGTACGACATGCTAAAATGCATGAAGCAAGTTTAGATTGTGGTGTGTGTGGTGAAGCGTTTTTGTCCCGAATGGACCTCCTTCGCCACACGAGGCGACACCACAATACTGTACAGCACACGTGCGAACTGTGTGATGAAGCATTCACACGACGCGACGTGCTGTTACAGCATATTCGCCGTGCTCACCCTCACCCTTCCTCCAAGGGCGTGAAACGCAAGACGGCCGATGCTGACAAAATAGCAAAGAAACGAAGCACCCAGGCGATGAGAGCTCTTCGTCGCACACAGCGAGCTTTGGGCGTTTTCACGACCCATACTTTGGAGCCCACCGAGGAGAATCGACAGGATCTAACACTGGCGTTAGAAGAGATGCGTGTACCACTGATTGCCTTGTTGAGTGAAGAACTCTCGGCCAATCAGATTAAATGGTACCTGGTCCTCTACGCAAAGATGGTCCGACTGAATTCTGAGGGGGAGGAAGAGAGCACGACGGCCTACTTTCATAGTAGGTGTGGAATTGACCTGATTTCTCACACGATTGAGCAACATGTGAGTGAGGGGTACCTGAAGATTCAGAGTGCTTTCGAGGACTACCAATAGTTGGGGTCGGGGTGGTCTTTGGATCGCGTCATGAAGATGGATGTTTGCGTGGGCAAGTACAGGCCTCTTCGCCCCGCAAGCTATCTGCCCCTGCCCCCCAAACTTGAGGCCAAAAAAGCACTCTTAAATATTGAAAACAGCGACCAGAAGTGTTTTGTGTGGTGCCTTCTTGCTCACAGACTCAATTTGCAGCGGGCTGAAAAACCCGAACGTGTAGCTCATTATTTGCCTAGGGAGCATGAGATAAACCTGGGGAATGTGGAGTGCCCGGTACCCGTGAGTAAGGTTAGTACCCTAGAGAAGCTGAACAACTGCCGGATTAATGTTTTCGGCTATGAGGATGAAGAAGTGTTTCCTCTGCACGTATCTGCAAGAGACGATGCAGACTGCATTAACCTTCTCCTCATAAGTCAGGATACCCAACAACATTACTGCCTGATCCGCAGTATGTCGAGACTTCTGGGGGATTTGACTCTACATCGTGCTGCTTCTCACGTATGTTATCGGTGCCTCCACCGCTTCTCCCGAGAAGATTTACTCGTGGCACACACTCCCTACTGCAAAGAGCACGCACCGCAACGTGTTGAGATGCCAAGCCTCGAGAAAAGTTGTTTAAAATTCTCCAATTTGGAGTATCAACACCCGGTCCCGTTCGTGATATATGCCGACTTTGAGTCGCTTTTGGTAGAAGTGCCCAGCGCACAGCCTAGCGATAGTCGGTCCTTTGTAGAAAAGGTAGCCCATCATGAGGCTTGCGGCTACGCATACGTCGTCGTGGGACCCCAAGGCGAATCACACAAGCCCGTGTATTGCTATCGGGGCCCTGACGCCGTAACCCATTTTCTGCAGAGGATGCTCTTGGAAAGAGACGAACTGGCCGTTCGTTTTAATAGCATAGCACCTATGCGTCTTACCAGGAGTCAAGCACTGGCCTTCAACAGTGCATCCCACTGCTATCTGTGTAAGAGGGCCTTTGCAAAGGACGGTGACCGGTACATTATGAAGGTTCGTGATCATTGTCACATTGTTGGAAACTATAGGGGTGCAGCACACTCGAATTGTAATCTTAGATACAAGTTACGCAAGAGTGTCCCTGTAGTGTTTCACAATTTGAAAAACTATGATTCGCACCTCTTAATGTCGGGGCTTGGAAAGCTGAAAGACCACAGCTTAGAGGTCATTCCACAAAATATGGAGAGATATATCTCCATCTCCCTGTATGAGGGAAAGGAGAGTGTGAGGCTGCAATTCATCGATAGCCTCCAATTCATGAATGCTTCCTTGGAGAAGTTAGTGGCCAATTTACCAGCTGATAAATTCAAGATCTTGAAGGCAAACATCCCCATCCATTTTGAGCTGCTGCTTCGCAAGGGAGTGTACCCTTACGAGTACATGAATTCGTTGGCGAAATTCGATGAGCAGGTATTACCTCCACTCTCGGCTTTTTATAGCACTCTGACGGATGAGACCCCCACCGCTGACGATTATGCTCATGCTCAGAATGTATGGAGAACATTCAACTTGAAAACATTAGGGGAGTACCACGACCTCTACGTTAAAAGTGATGTTCTTCTGTTGGCCGACGTATTTCAGCAGTTTCGACACCTGTGCAGGGAGTACTATGGGTTGGATTGTGTCCACCTGATGACAGCACCCGGCTTGGCATGGCAGGCTGCTCTCAAGATGTGCAAGCAGCCCCTCGATCTAATGACAGAGATTGACCAGCATCTCTTCATTGAGCGTGGTATCAGGGGTGGCGTGTCTGTCATTACGAAGCGTTTGGCACATGCAAATAATCCTTACATGGCGAAGTATGACCCTGCACAGCCCACCCAGTATATTATGTATTTGGATGCTAACAACTTGTACGGGTGGGCTATGTCTCAGCCCCTTCCATATGGAAAGTTTGAGTGGGTGTCACCCACGATTGCGACAGAGGATTGGATCCTGTCTTGCCCCGACCATGCATCGGTTGGCTACATTTTGGAGGTCGACTTGGAGTACCCGCCAGAACTTCACGATCTCCATAATGATTACCCTGTTGCGCCAGAAAGAATGTTGATTCGAGAGGAAGATGTCTCGCCGTATACGGTAAAGATCATGGAGGAGCTTGGAGTTCCCCAGTTCCAAGAACAAGAAAAACTTGTCCCAAATCTCTGCAACAAGAAAAATTATGTGGTACATTATAGATGCTTGAAAATGTACCTGGAACTGGGGCTGCACGTAACATCTGTGCACAAAGTCCTTCGCTTCCATCAGCGGCCCTGGTTGAGATCGTACATCGATTTCAACACCGAGCAGAGGAAGAGGTCTCAATCGGGGTTTGAGAAGGACTTCTTCAAGCTCATGAACAACGCCGTATACGGAAAATCAATGGAAAATCTGCGTAACAGAGTTAATGTAGATTTGGTCACCGACACGCGGCGGGGTGAAAAGCTCGTGGCGGCGCCTACATTCAAGCGCTTCAAAATTTTTGATGAAGACTTGGTTGGGGTTGAGCGGGTGAAGAACTGCATTGTCTTTAATAGACCGATTTACGTTGGATTCACCATTCTGGAGCTGAGCAAACTCCATATGTACACATTTCATTATGGCTACATGAAAAAGTACTATGGAGCAAAGGCTGTGTTACTATTCACTGACACTGATTCTTTAACCTATGAGGTGCAGTGTCGTGATTTTTATCAGGACATGCAGAAAAACAGCCATCTCTTTGACACCTCTGATTTCCCCGTGAACCATCCGGCATTCAGTGGTGTTAATAAAAAGAAGATTGGTTGTTTCAAGGATGAACTGAACGCGCAGCCGGGACTTGAGTTTGTGGGTACTCAGGTCTAAAATGTACTCACTATTGGCAGTTAGTAGTACAAAAAAGACAGCAAAGGGGGTCTCCCGATCAGTTATCAGTAAGCAACTGAGACATGAAATGTACAAAAGTTGTCTTACTGATAAAAAAGTTGCACGTCACGTTCAGTATCGCATCGGGAGTGAGTGTCACAAATTATACACTCTAAAACAGTGTAAGGTGTCACTCTCTCCATACGATGATAAACGCTACATAATGGACGATGGCGTGCATACTTATGCTTACGGCCACCACAAAATTAAAAGAGAAGAGCAAAGAAAGAAAGATGAAGAGCAAAGGAAGATATAGAGATATGAAAAAAAAAAAAAAAAAAAAAATAGAAAAAAAAGTAAAAATTGAGAAGAAAAAAAAATGAAAAAAAAAATATGGGAAAAAAAAATATATATATATGGAAATAAAAAAAAAAAAATCCAACTGCATTGGAAAAAAAAAAAAGAAAAAAAAAATCTATGTACTGTGGAAAGATTTTTTTCCACTGATATAACATTTTTATGTTAAAACATTTTTATGTTTGGGAAATAGGCCTGCCAGTTTGAAAGTGTACTACTTTACATTTAAAATTAATTTTTCACTGTTTAAAAACAGCTAAGTTTAAATTCTTTATGAAACTTTATCTTGTAAAGTAGAAAATATAAATTTCTGAATTTAAAAATTCAGATTTAATTTTTAAATCTTTATCTTGTAACATTACAAGTATCTGAATTTAAAAATTCAGATTTATTTTTTTAAAAACTTTGTCTTGTAAAATTACATGCATCTGAGTTTAAAAATTCAGATTTATTTTAAAATTCTTTATAAAACTTTATCTTGTAAAATTACAAGTATCTGAATTTAAAAATTCAGATTTATTTTTTTAAAAACTTTGTCTTGTAAAATTACATGCATCTGAGTTTAAAAATTCAGATTTATTTTTTTAAAAACTTTGTCTTGTAAAATTACAAGTATCTAAATTTAACTTTACTTATTTTAAAATGTTTTTAAAAAAAAACAATAAAGATTAAAATTCTTTATAAAATTTTATCTTGTAAAATTACAAGTATCTGAATTTAAAAATTCAGATTTATTTTAAAATTCTTTATAAAATTTTATCTTGTAAAATTACAAGTATCTGAATTTAACTTTACTTATTTTAAAATGTTTTTAAAATAAGTAAAGATTAAAATTCTTTATGAAACTTGTAAAATAAAATTACAATTTAAATTAATAAAAAAAAAACATTTCAGACTGGTGGGGAACGCTGCCCTTAAAGAGCGAAACGACAGAGTACACTACCTCATGGGGCTGTCGGAAGTGTACAAACTTTCTCTGCTTCTACTAACATTTTCCCACTTTTTCTAACACTCTTCTCTTATATAATATGTAACAGTTCTTAATAACATATATTTTCTAATGGAAACTTTCTTTTCAGATTGTGAGTAGCTTGTCGCACCATTTTTGAAAATGCCTAAGTACAATGTAGTAATACATTAATTTTTAGATACACAACACACAAAGGGTTGAATGCTATTCATGTAACACAATTTGTGTGTCCACTGAACACAATTTTTGTGTGTCCACTGAACACAATTTTTGTGTGTTCATCCATAATCTATTACATTTTTAAACATTTGAAATCATTTCGTTATTATAATAGTCATATACGTTGTTAGATTTATTTTTAAAAAAGGTTTTAAGTCAAACTTGCAATAGATTTTAAAAGTGTTTGTGTCAGGGAAAAATAATGTACACTCACTTCTAAGTTCTATAATGGTAGTAAAATTATGATGTTAAAATGGTGATATCATATTCATTGGGTTTTATTTAAACTGAATGCTAAAATTTTTGGGGGTGAAAATTCGTTAGTTTGTTAAATTCTAAACTTCGATATTTCAATTACATCCACCATTTTAAAAATGGCCGAATCATATTCGATGCACAATATCATTAAAGTGATGTGTTTTAGATTACGTGTAGCAAATTAGACCGTTGAAGTATCCAACTATTAAAAATATATTATTAGAAAAAATAGGTGGCAACACCTTATGCTGGTGATGATAAGATCTAATTTTTAATAGCGTAATGAGAGTGTCTCACTCATTTGGAGTTTGACCAGTGGGTAGTGAAGAGGTCGTTCTGTGAGTTCTAATTTTCATTATTATTTTTATATACTGTTAGATTTATTTTTCAAAAATCACACACACACACTTAGAATGGTGAAATCTTGTTCACAAAACATAATTTCAGCTATGTATTACATTCATGTTTTTAAAGTTTGTGGATACATTTGTTTTTAGATACACAACACTTGAAAGGGTCGAATCCTGTTCACAAAACATAATTTCAGCTATGTATTACATTCATGTTTTTAAAGTTTGTGTATACATTTGTTTTTAGATACACAACACTCAGAATGGTCGAATGCTATTCACTTAACACCATTTTGAAAATGCGTAACTATACTTGGGTGTATTCAAATCATTTTTAAAAAAAAATTATATTGATAGTTAGATTTATTTAAAAAAAAAAAAAAAAAAAAAAAAAAAAAAAATCCACTGAATACAATTTTAGCTAATTATTACATTCGTGTTTTTAAAGTTTGTGTATACATTTGTTTTTAGATACACAACACTCAGAATGGTCGAATCCTATTCACTGAATACAAGTTTCGTGTCCACTGAACACAATTTTAGCTAATTATTACATTCGTGTTTTTAAAGTTTGTGTATACATTTGTTTTTAGATACACAACACTCAGAATGGTCGAATCCTATTCACTGAATACAAGTTTCATGTCCACTGAACACAATTTTAGCTAATTATTACATTCGTGTTTTTAAAGTTTGTGTATACATTTGTTTTTAGATACACAACACTCAGAATGGTCGAATCCTATTCACTGAATACAAGTTTCGTGTCCACTGAACACAATTTTAGCTAATTATTACATTCGTGTTTTTAAAGTTTGTGTATACATTTGTTTTTAAAAAATCATAATGTTATAATATACAGATTTATATTCACTCCGTAGCATTCTGTTTTAAAACGCACCCTTTATAAAGCGCATCGCTATTCAAATGAATTTTGAAAAATAATCTAACTTCCACTGATAAGGTACACTTCGAAGTTAACTTCCTATAAAGCACGGGTGCTTTGGCACAGCGGTAAGACGCGCGGCTTCTAATCAGTTGGGTCCAAGTTCGAATCCAGCTCCTGACCAGTGAAACATTAATTTCTTTTGGAAAAAAAATGCCGATAGATGGCAGCACTTCATCAAAATTCGCCAGAGGGCGCTTTAACTACGTTACGCTGATAAGATCTTTCACTCTGTCGCTGACCAGCAGAGAGGGAGGACGTGTGCTAAGGAGCTCCAAGGCGCGACACGTCATTTCCAGATTATGTGATTGCGACATCCCTTGAAACCACTTCCTCAGGTCAAGGGTCAGTCATCGATTGCGACATCCCTTGAAACCACTTCCTCAGGTCAGTCAGCGATTGTGACATTCCCTCTCAAGACTCGGAGTGAAACTCACTCCGTATGAGTCATCATGCCTCTTTCGCAATTGCCCTCTTCCGAAAGAGGCATCCGGTGTTGTGCCGCCTCACCAAACTTCCAAAAGAGGGGAGGGGGGCACTGAGAGGCATCCTCCCTCCTGGGGGTCTAAAGACCCTCCAAGGAGGGTCCACTCCAAAGAGGCATCCTCCCAAAGAGGGTCACTCCTCCTGTGCCGCGCTGTGCCGCCTCCCCGATCCGCCGCAGAACCCCCAATTTATAACTACTCATATATAAAGACATTAATTAATATATTTACTTTTTTTAAATATTTTTTTCAATCTGCCAAGAAATACTATACTTTGTAGGATCCACTGAATTTGGAAGGAAAACCAATCGTTTAAGTAGCCCACTGAATATGTAAGTAAAAATAATCATCGAAGTAGCTCACTGGATTAGATAGAGTGTCATTTGGCTAGCAGGAGATCGGTTGCTCAATTCTCCTTTGAGATGCCGTATATAAAGACATCAATTAATATATTTAGTTTTTTAAAATATTTTTTTTATAATATGCCAAGAAATACTGCACTTTGCAGGGTCCACTGAATGTGGAAGGAAAAATAATCGTCTAAGTAGCTCACTGGATCGGATCGAGTGTCATTTGGACAGCAGGAGATTGATTGTTCAATTCTTTGAGATGCCATATATAAAGACATTAATTAATGTATTTAATTTTTCCGTTTTTTCATCTGCGATTTGATATATTTCAGCTCTTGTTGATTTGATTAGAATGTAATTTTCACTGGTATGCGTGCGTTTATTTAAGAAAAGCGGCGTTGAGGCGAAGTGCCTTGTGTCCGCGCATGGTGTCAAAGGCGGAGTACTTTTGTTGTTGCTATTTCAAGTATTTTTAGTGAGCTTATTTAGGACGTATACGAGAAGCTCATTTAGGGAACCCGCGTTGTTAAATTGGCATAGTTGAGCATGGAGAAAACGAAGCGCAGGATGCTTTTGATTTAAAACAGACGATTTAGAAATTGAATGGTGTTCTTTATCTGCATTATTTGTGCAGTAGGCGCTTATATAGAACTCGATCAGCTTCGGGTATTCGTTCCAGTATAAAATAAACATTTGGAATACCATGTAGAATTTTAATTTTTCTTAAAGATTTTGTTTATTTAGAAAGTTGTTGTTTTGAATGCTATTTGAATGGAACCCATAAGGTATTTCCCTAGAAGAAAATGATAAATATGTGCACAACATACTATATGTTCAAAACATGATGTGATCACCATATAGCTTTCCCTAAAGATTAGCAAAGCTCGATACTATGAAAGAGCAATAATAAAAAAATAACTTTCTAAATATTAGATCTGGCTTAATGCCAATACACTTATTGTTGTTATACTGTCACTGATATTATTGTTACCGAATAAAAAAATATGATGTAGACATCACATGACTTTCTCTACATAATGTAAGTACTTTACTTCTTTCAATATGAGATAATAATAGACGAAATCCACGGCACAATATGTTTAACATTGAAAAGTATGCTGACATTGGGCGTTTTTCTGGATGACAACACGAAAAATTATTTTGAAGTACAAAAATAACTTATATTTTGCTTAAATCTAACTTGACAATTGGAAACATTGCTAACATCTGCTAAACAATATATTCCATTATATTAAAATATGTTAATTATACTTTCATGAATCTGTTGTCATTTTTGTAACTTTAGCATCACTTTTGCTCATTTGTCGACATATTCGCCAATTTGGCCCCATATTAAAAAAATCGTCATGTTGGTGATATCTCGTCAAATTAGCCACCAATTCCCCCAATTTTTTCGTAAAGTGTTACATATTTGATAATATTTACAACTGTTAATGTTTACGTATATTTTTAGATGCAGGTATTTGAAAAATGAGCATTATCTCGATAATGATTCATGATAGCGCAAGTAAGTATAATTCGTTATAGAATAAAAAAATGTATATAAAATGATTATTTATTTAACATTATTGAATGTCTAGATTTTTTTTCCAGATATTTTTTTTTTGATAATTCATTTGAAAATCCATTTTTTTACCGCCATTTTGTTCGACTTACTTATGTTGATGGCCGAAAGAATGAGGTGCACTTCGAATAAAGCATGCGGCCAGCTTTATTGCCTACCATAAATTAATCAGACTTTAATGTTCAGTCTTGGCGTCAGCCTGTCTGCTTGCATTGTTGCCATCACAAATATAATTGCCCTTTCTGTGAATGTCTTTAAAATATTTATTTTGTTTTATCCAGAAATTAACTAACGAGTTGATTTTAAAAAAACTGATTTATAAACTTCTGTATCATTAAATATCAATGAGTTGCTCTTTTTCTTCCGAAGAAAAGAATTCGAACAATACTACAAATTATCCATGTACCACTAATCATCTTCTTGTATACCATCAGTGGCGCAAGTACCACTGGTTGAGAACCGCTGCTATATAGGGCATTCGAACAATACTACAAATTATCCATGTACCACTAATCATCTTCTTGTGTACCATCAGTGGCGCAAGTACCACTGGTTGAGAACCGCTGCTATATCTGCATTTCCATTCAAATGTTCCTCAATACATTTGAAAGGAAATGAGTATACAAGTTATATCTATGCATAGTAAAGTGAGCATGTTCTATGTAATAAAATTGATTGAAGCACAGCTACGTACCACAGAATTAAAAAAAACCGTTGGGTTATGAACTTGGCAACAAAGCGAGATAGACAAAACAGCTTATTACAAAGTTGTAGAGCATTGTCTAATGAGTAGGAATCGACATAATTGTTACACAAGCATTCATTTAACATAATGCGATTACTGATAAATTACTGTTCAATTCAGTAATCAAAAAATATAATTTCGAGTGTTAATAACAAAAGAACCGCAGAGGCCAGTGGAATTAGTCTCTTTCAGGTGAGGACTAAAAAAGAAATTTCCCACTTCATGTGTATTTTTCCTCCTAATCCCTCCTCAATGGTTTCTCCCTCTCAGAGAAAAAAAATACCATTGAGGAGAAATTAGCAACCAGGTACTACAATACCCTAATCCCTCCTGACTGTTTCCTGTGGTGTGATTTCAGTACATTTAAATTTTTTGGATAAAGCAGGTAAAAGTTCTTTAATGATTTTTCATGTGTACCCACTAGTGCTAAAATACACACCACTTATATACACAGAATATAAAGTAAAGACAAAATGCCCTACGTCAGCAACAATGCAAATTTGAATTTCAGGATAAATATTACCTTGCACTTTAACATGCGTTGCAGGTGTCACCCTGCTACCATTCCTGATTATATGACTTTATGACAGGTATTTATTTCCCTTTTATATTCACGTTTCTGATAGCGATTCCTACTAATTATATAATACTCTACAACTTTGCAATTGACAATTTTCTTCTATCTGGCTTTGCTGCCAAATTTGTTATCCTAACATTTCAAATTCTCCGCCAGGGGAGCTGGAATCATTTATTTGATAGGGCATTGTTATTTTACTATATATTAGTGGATTTTAATCTTTCATGATCACACTAGTGTCACATTTCAGTCAGAGGTTTGAGGGTCGTACATACAAATACCCACGCATAGGCACACATGTACAGAAGCGCATGCAATCATACGCACATATGTACGTAAGCAAAATCAAATTACCCCTATGAAACTTGAGCCTAACAAAATGATCGGGCAACGATCTCTCATACACTTTTCGTAGGAAATTAGCAACCCGGTTTTATGAATTTCTTCGAGTAATATGAAATATAAAAGTTATTATACGAAAGATGGCAACAGACTACAGTTTTTATTAACACTTTACAAAAAAGTTGAAAAGTGTTTATGACTTTGTTCATTTTGTCTGTCTGTCTGTCCGTTAGCACGATAACTGCCGTAAAAATGACTTTAACAAAATGAAATTTTAGTATGTTGCTCAGACGGTCTGTAGGATCTATGGGAATATAAATAAATAATATCACCCAATTAGTTTTTTATTGAACCCGGGTAGAAAAAATGAAATACATTGAACCCTATGGGACCTAATTCTTCAAACATTTTTTAAGTAAATTTAAAATTCACGAATTGCTTCGAAATTTTTAGGAAATATTCACATTATCCCATAGAATATATATAAAAAATTCAGTAAAATATGTTAAGTAGTTTTTTAAATAAAAATTATTTAATATAGGGAAAAAAACAAATTCAATTAAATTCTGACTTTGGGATATCCTCCAGAAAGAAAAGAGAGATATATTGCATAATAAATATCTTTCCACATATTTAAACGTATTGCATATGAGAGAGGCTTCACATTTTAAAATAAATTTGGTAGATAACAATTTTTCATTTTTTTAAAATTTTATATAACTCTTCATGATATACTTATTTGATGGCATTTTTAATGCACTTTCCTACGTCCTAGAGAGTTAAAATTTGGTACACAGCTTAAATTTGTTGAACATTTTATTCGATAAAAATTTGATGGATCTTTAAATATAGATCATACATTTTTTTCGAAATGGGCTGAAAATAATCCCCGTTCACTTCTATAAATCATTGTTGTAATATTGTTAAAAATTCTGATGTGGACAGCACATGTCTTTCCCTGCAGACTCATATTCGTTCTCTTTATTTCTTCAATAATAATTTGAGTTTATCTGCACAAAATAACAACCATAAGTATTTTGAATGACATTGAATTTGCACGTTAAACTTAAATTTGGTTCTCATTTGATAGCTGGACTTATTGTCAAAGGTGGCGTAGCGAAAACGCGAAAAAACTAGAATATATCAAGAATGGCTAGTCGTAGAGTAATGGAGTTAGTCTTATTCTTTTTGTTGTCAAAAATCACGTATAAAATAGGAATTTAATTGATATAATTGAGCACGCGTAGTCTTTTATTTTATATATAACGATTTTTGCGGCCATTTCGCAAAAATAGCCCGTTTCTTTTTCCCGAGTCGTATTAGAATAACCTACAAATGATATATATACAAAATTTTGTTAAATTTGGTATATAAATCACTTGTATGTTATTGAAATATTATACACCAAATTTTGTTAAATTTGTTCAATTAGTTTTTAGCTAGAGTGGATAAAGGCAATTTCTGCGGCCATTTCGCAAAGAAGGCAGATTCTTTTATTACGAATCGTACTATAATCTAATGAACATCAGGATTTCCCACAAAAAATATACCTACCAAATTGTATGAAATCCGGTTCATTAGTTTTTCAATTAGAGTGGATGTAATATCCACACAGACACACAGAAACATACACAGATACACCCTTACACACACAGACGTCTTCTTAAAAATAGTTTTTTCGAGTTCTAGAAGTCCCAAAACGTGTAGATCCTTTGAAAATTCGAGTTCCGATCTTCGACACGATTCCAATACTTTGAGTATATACACATACACACATATATTATCTGTGTATCTGTGTATTATCTGTGTATCTAAATTCCGTGCCTATGCAATTACAATAGTTGTGATTTTAAATGATCCCTAAACTTTTATCATTTCTTCAACGAAGCCTAATTTTAACACATGCAGAATGCAAATATCTCAAGCGATTGTAAGATGAATTACATAAGAATTGCTGAATTTTTTTCACACAAAATTATTTAGCTCGAGTCTGGAATACAAGTTATATGAATGAAATATTCATTGATTTTGCATAAAGAATCAGAGGATTTATATTTCGATACAGTTTTAAATATTTAAGTATAATAAATTTCTGTAGTACTGTGATAATGTAAAAGATATCACCACTGAATGTATCACATTTTAGGAATTTTTAAATGAAATTACATTTCAGTTGGAAAGTGTTTCATAATCAATGCTTATGCATGATTGATCTTTCTTGTTAAGTGTAAAGAAGCCTAAATTAGCTTATTTTATCTGTCATCAAATGGATGCTTCAAAGCTAGATGTTGCCATTCTGTAAACAGATATTTAACAAAATAGCGGGCATTTAGTAGCGGACAAAACGAGTAAACTTAGATTTTTTGTATAAATTTTAAAATGTATGTTTATCTACCATAAATAATTTAATATCACGTTTTATAAAAGTTAAAAGTTTCAAAGTTATGTAATTGTGTTAGATTAGGTGTGTTGTGGTCTAGCAAATGAGCTGTTCTGAATAATGGTACGGCTTATCTACGTAATTGAAATGGTTATAATGCTGTTCGCACGGAGTGTGGCGAAAATCGCTGCACTTGTTTCCAAATTCTGAATGTATCTAAAAACTTGTTACGGTTTAATCCGTTATGTGCAAAGTAATGATTGGAGAGGGTGTGCTTATTGACTGACGTGTCTTTTGCATTAAAAAAATATTCTCCGAAAATTCAAATTTAAATCGCCAATGATGAAGTTTACCCCTAATTAGATCTCCTTTTCATTTTCAATATACATAAAGAAAAAGAAATTACACTTTAATTCAAATATTTTTTCGATAATGCAAATTTAAATCATCAATGTAGCAGTTTTGTATGTTCTTAATGTTTTAGGAGGACTATCATTTAGAAGAATCATAATGCTTCTGTGAGACCAGATATAGATCTCACATTTGATGAGACACTTTTATGCACAAATTTATGGTGGCCAAAACGGCGAACAATACTTGTAGTCTGGCTGGCACCGAGTTTTATAACCCCGTGAACCTAAAGGTCAGAAAACCACAAATTTAGGGGTACCATGACAGAGGGGGTCGAGCTGGGCCTTATGAGATGTGGAATGGTTCCATTGGTTAAAGGAGTTACCAATGAAAAAAAGAAGATTGTTACGTCAAACTCAATGCGGCAAATGGAAGGAAAGGGGACCTCCCCCCGAACGAGGGAACCACAGCCTGTGATTCGAGAACGACACAAGAAGATAACTTGTGCACAGAAAGGGATACTACTAACATGACTTGGAACAGATAACTTCGACATTATGACTTGTGCAGATACTATAGCGATGACTTGATATACTAAGAGAATGAAATAAGTGCGAGTGCAGAGTTACAGCAATACAATATGTTCAACGAATTTACGTGTGGGAGCATTACACCAAGAGTTAATGCGGTAAATGAACGACATTAAATACAGATGCTGACAAAGTCCAAGACAGACTTGAAAGTATGTGTCCATTGAAAATGATATCTGGTCATAACTACTATTTAGGATTTTCCGTTTTAGTCACATATGTCCCTTCAGCTGAAATAATATATTTAAATAGTGTAATTGAATTTAATTAAGATTTATGTTGTTAATAAATGTTTTACTGTTAAAGTTTAAATGGTGCAGTCAATGAGTATTATAATAATTAATAATTCCTTTACAGGACTCATACGAAAGTTAAATAATTGGAAGGTTTTATATAGCGGCACAACTAGCAATGTACGATTTCAATAATAAGTCCACTAATATGAGAATTTACGGCAATGTTAAGATAAGATAATATTAATAATAATTAATGTTGATTATAAAGTTAAGCTTTGTTTATTTTTCGGTTCCCACAGTTTTAGACCCATTGTGAGTGGATTGGATTGGAATGAAATGAAAGTCGCAATATGAGAGACACGTATAAAGGTATCTGTGTCTTATGCTGGATTTTTATCTAACTCCAAGCAGTATTCATCTCCCCCATTGAACTTTTACCCCATCGAGAGCAGGTCAGAGAAACATTATCTTAAATAGGAGGTCTCTAATATGCAGTTATTACAGTTATTCGTTTTTTATTGGACTTGACTATGATATATGCAGGGCGTTTCATAAAAATCTGATATCGCCAGTATATGGCTTTCCCCTATACAGGGTGTTTCAAAATTAATGGACACATTTTAAGAAGTGATAGAAAACATCCAAACAAACAATTTTTGTCATGGAATACATGGTCGCAAGTTAAGTGGTTAGGCGCTAGACGACGCTTTCCAGTTCCCCAGATGCACAGTCTTTCGCAGAGACATATAAAAAACGGTGGTTTTCGTATGCACCGTCATTAGCGACTTGAAAACGTCTATGAGGCATAAACACATAAACCCCACTATGGAATGGCGTACATCTGTGGTGCCAGGATGATCTTCTACATGACATTTCTGACGTGTCCAGCGTTCTGACACTTCTTTTACCGTCTATATCATGCATGGCGGCAATGAAGGTTCCTCTTTCGGCCAGCTGGCGGTACAAGCGATAAAACATTCTGTGATCCGGCACACGCCTGTTGGGGAAGCGCTGCGGTAAAGCCTTTATTTGAGCTTCTTCTCTTCCATTACCATTGACGAGACCGTAGAAGAAATGCATTTCTTATCCGTTTACTAATCCAGTCCAAGTCGCTAATAACGGTGCATGCGAAAACCGCCGCTAATATATATATATATATATATATATATATATATATATATATATATATATATATATCCCCCCCTCCAAAGGTGAAGATCTAAATAGCTTTATATATATATATTTTTTTCCAAAGGTGAAAATCTAAATAGCTTCTGTTGAAGTTCGCTTTTCATTTTTTTTCAGTAGTTTGTAAAAAATATATATATTTAAATTTTTCAAATGAAAATCTTACAGCATTGTAAGGGGCGTCGCTTATAGCCTGAAAGCACATTTAATGCTTTTAAAAAGATAAAAAGACTAACAAGCTCGCATTTAAGGTTCAGTTCTTTTCATTTTCTGGACTAAAAACATCAATACTTTATTTTCTTTCTGAAAATGCAAATCTTGCTGAAATTGAGTGGGCGGGCTGAATATCATAAAACCACACTTTATCTATTTTAAAAGAATAGAAAGAGAACTACACTCCCGCTAAAGTTCCCATTTCATTTATTTAGCAAATTTCTAAAATATTAATGGATTCATTTTTTTCTAAAAAGGCAAATCATACTGACATTTTGTGGGCGTGGCTAAAATATTCTCATACCTGACATTTTTTTTTTCATTTTCCTGACAAAGGTCTGAAAAATCAATATCTTTAGATTATTTTTTCCTGAAAATGCAAATCGAATTACTGAAATTTGATGGGAGTGGTTAATACCTTGAAACCATACTTTGTCTTAAAGGAATCCAAATTTAGAATATTTTAATGTCTGGGAAAATTATTAACAAATCAGTAAGCAGATTAAGTAGTTCTTACTATTTTTGCAGTGTGTTTAATATCGATATTTCCATTGATATCGGAACACTCTGAAAATTTCATTGAAAACGAGTTTTTCCTGTCACTTTACAAATTTTCGTAATAATTTTTTGTAGCTCCTCAGATATCATTTATGATATAGTATGTACGATATAATTACTCCATGAATAACAGTATCTGAAAAAGTCATCATATATTTACGATATGCTACATTAATTTACATCTTTCATTTTGTCGATCTCAATTGACCTACATACCCGAAGGTGTAAGGTATCCGTTTGGAAGGCCGGGGCAGTGCACTCAATTTAGACCGGAATCTAGTGGGGTCGACATCCATAGGGACCGGTACCTTCCTTTCTCTGCCACCAATCTTTCTGAAGGACATCCGGACTCACATATTTAACGTGCCCCTACTCCGCTTTAACAGGGGGTTATTTTTTTCAGATTTGAGAATCAAACCTTTGACTGCAATCCCTGTGCCTTAACCAATGTGCTATGTCTCCCCCTATTATTTTACATTTGAAATGTTGGCTGAGATTTCTAAGCCATTAGATACATACATCCCTTTTGGTTTCGTGTTTAGAAGGAAAGTAGATAATACATACAAGGCAAGGCAATCTTGTATAGCAAGGAATGCAAAGGTTTCTCAGTATAGTAATTTTGACGTGTAACTCATTTGATTACGCCGTTACCAAAATAAAAAGTTTTAAGGGACAAAGATTAAAGAAGAGCAATTTTAGCACAAAATAAATGCTGCAAGATCGGGAAAATTTAAACAAGTGGAAATCTTATCACCAACATTGTATCAGCTTTCTTAATTATAGCTCATTTTGAAAAGACAGGGTTTAGGACAAACGTGGCTCACAAACTCATTATAGTCAGGAATTCTGGAACTATGTTGATTCAACATTATTTTAAACGTTCTTCAGTCCTAGCTATAAAGGCACGTATTTCAAAACACAGAATTTGTTTCAAATGGAAGATAATGAAAGAACAATTTTAGCCTAAAATGGACGTTTGCCTAATGCAAGAACTGAAACCATTGCCGTTATACTTGTATTATCAGCCTTCTATGGTATTTATCATTATTGCTGCTCATCATCAATCATAATGCTGAAAGTTTTCATGTACACAATTTTAGGCTATATTCTTATTTAAGTTAGCACGTTATTTGTCAACGGCTGCTTACAGTTTGGGTTATTGCGTGCAGTCTGGGTAGTAGTCTGGTTAATAGTTCTGTTGAAGTTCGGTTGGTAGTGAGAAGTAGCTAGGAGTCGAGTCGATGTGTAAGTGAGAAGGGATGAAAGTGCACGTTCGTGGCGCAGGTACTAGGATGATACCACTATGATCACAAGGATTCTAGTATCACTAGTTGGCTAAGACAAGGTTTAGAAGTGAGAGAAGGAAGTTTAGTGAGCAACGATGATTTAAAGCTCTTCCACTGCTTACTTAAAAATAGTATACCATTAGGGCGGTCCAAATTCATTAATGATCCGTTGTATTAAATAATGGGCATGTGCAATACTGGCTGTTTTGTATATGTCTATATTTAGTTACGCAGTCAGTTGCTGTATTTTGTGTGAGTACACAATATATGTGTTTAATTTAATTTCCTCCATCAGTGTGTGAAGATTGTCCCTGGACGTAAGGCCCTTTGTATCCATTGTTACCAAGTTTAGAGTTAGGTTACTTTTACTTGACATATCTATTTAATCACGCAACCAAAACCAATAAAATCTTTACAATGGAGACCGATCAAGGAACTCTACACACTTTGTGAAAATGTGAAATAAAAGAAGGTATTTTATGTTTGTAAAAGAGGGGGGGGGGGGTAAGAGAAGTATCAAAAGCGAACATTCTCAAAAATGTAACACTCACGTTGTAGTAACGTTACGTCGGTTAAACCTTTCCTTCGGTGTTGTGCAATTCAATGAGCAACTCCAATGGAGTGTTAGGTTTGGTCAGAATGTGACATTTTTTATTACTTTTTTTCTCACTTTTGTTGTAGAGTGTCTATTACTGACCATGCAACGCAGACTAGTCGAAAAGTTGCAGATATGAAATTTTAAAATCATATAAACCCTTAAAATATATCAGAAATATTGTCAGACGATCATTACAAACCTTGTTTTTATCAATTGAAAAAATGGTGTTTTCCTAGAGGGAATGATTTTTATTTCAGAGCAATATTTCTCTAGCCATTCTTATGAGAGTGTCGGTGAAGAGTTTCAGAAGAAACACCCCTGCTCTAAAACCCGTAACAATTCAACAATTACGAGATTAGTAAAGTGTTTTCGGGATACCGGATCTGTTGTAAAGAAAGCGAGAACAGGCAGACCTTCTATTATTGAGCAGGATAACCTGTAATTGGTGAATTGCTAGGAGTTTTAGAGCATGGGCAATTCTTTTAAAACACTTTGATGATATTCATATGAAATGGCTATAGAAATATTGCTCTAAAAATGTCTACTCTTAGAAATCAACATGTTCTTCCATTAATAGAAAAGAAGTCTGTAATAATCCCCTGACGTATTAAAAGCAGCAAAATATATTTCCGATATGTTTTAAGGGTATATTAGTGCCACTTAAAGGAAAAAGAACTATTTCATTTTATCGGTGCATTATATAATTCTAAAATTTGATGTCCGTGAATTTCCGATTATCCTGTACATGGTTTCATAAAATATTACTCTTCTACATATTATTTTATTAAAAGTTGCGATTATTACCACATTGCAGCAATTTAAGAAATTAAATAATTTATGTTGTCAGAAATGCTTTCTTTACAGACTCAAATTACTTTTTATTTTTTCCCTGCTGTATTATGATTTATATCAATTAAATTTTGTTTTATAGCAGAAAATAAAATATGAAATCCATACTTATTTTAAATTACATTGAATATAAAATTTTAAAATAATATACTTTTTTATTTGTGGCGTTTCGAATTAAAAACTGATTATGACACAGATTTTGGAAATTTTTTGAAATTAATATACATATGGATGTGCATCAATAGGATGTATATTAAGTAACTTTACTTCTGAGATAACGTGGTTTATTAGCCATTATCCTGACAACTGTACACATTTTAATTTCCAGTGGATTTTGTTATCCACATGCTTTTCAAATATGAGAAACGCTTTCATTACACTCTGCATGTCGCCATTTCTAAAAAAATTAATACTTTTTAATTTAACCAGGTATTTTTTTAAACGAGATACCATGGTTTAAACCTTGGTTAAAACAATGGCTTAGAAGAATACGTGGTTTAAACGAATTAGGTTTAAACCAGCCATCCTTAACTATCAACCCATAAACTGTCAAGCTATTTTTCTCTGTTTTAATGTTTTAATTGATTAATAATGCGAAATTTGAAAGCTGAATTGTAATTATCGCAGACACGCGGTTTTGGTTTTAGACTCTGTCTGAAAAGTTGTATTTAAAAAAAAAAACCAAACGCAATTTTGAAATTTAGAACAACTGTAGCATTTTCCAGTAAACCACCACATATACTTTGTACAAATGTACATACAGTGCCTAAAGCTTTGTTGGTTCAATACGTATATATTCGTGAACACAGATTCTCAAACTTCTGACCACATTCCAAAACTATTCCATGCTCATATACTACGCAATGCAGACAAAGTGATAATTGATACATTCAAAGTCTTTCTGTAAATTTTACACTGCGTTCCATGAAAACAATCATCTACTTTACCTACATTGTGTTTTCAAATTACGAAAACGGCTTTTATCCCTAAAAGTTTTGGATTCCACATTGATTTCCTTTCCAGTTTACTTTCCTCTACTAACAATGAAAGGTAAAAAACGTTTACGGCATTCTGTGAGGAGAATCCGATAAGAGAAAACATTTAATATTGGGGTGCAAACTCCCATTTATCACTGGGTGTCACCATAGTTTCGTCCTAGAGAGACCAACAAAAAATGGAGTTTCCTTACTTCTTGGATGTTTGAGTAAAATAGCCAGTGAGCACGCTATCGGAGAAATAGTGGCAAAAGAACTTCGTTTGTAAATGTTTTAAGATACAAACGACTTATCTGGTTGTTTTGTGGGGATTTCATAGTATCTAGTAAGTGCTACTTTATTTTCAGCGACGAAGCGAGATAAAATAATTTGACGAGACATAAAACCAGTGACTAAAATTAGCAAATAAAATGTTTCATGCTGTATATTTTTATAATAATAAAATGCAATAACAAAATTACAGTAAAAATTAATTAGCCCTCGGATCAAGGCTGCGGAAGTAAAAATTAATTAATAATGTTTTGCAATTTTGTTATTGCAAGGGAACCCCGTTTCTGTTTTCCTTTGTGGAACCAATTCAAAAACGTTGTATACGGGAAAGCGCAATGCACGATAAACTTTATTTTAACTAGTGTATGAAAATCAAGAAAAACAAGGAATGAAATAATTATACCACTCATCAAGCTTTACCTTTTCACTTGTTAACAGTTTAATTTATGATTCACATAACATAGAATAATATCAAACTTATCAAAAATGTCAAAACCTCTATAATTTACTAATTCTCAAAATACAAATGTGTATTTAATTAGTTAAACAACTCTTCAGAGTTGAGGTAATAAACGCCATGTTTGTGGAAAGAAAACGATTTAAACAGAAAAAAAGAAAAAACGAAATCTTCACTCCCACCCAATAAATACCGCCAGCTTAGACATGGCTATCGAATGTTAAATGATAGAAGTTATGTGTATTTGCCTTATAGTTATATTTCCAATGCAATAGCACCTAACGAGGAGGCATTTCAAGATATGCCTCTCCTGAACAATACCCAGGCCCTTGAGGGTCTGGTTGTAGTCTGGGTAAAAACTTCCTGCATCTCAGTTTAGCGACAAAGAAAACATATTATAGATTTATTTGAAATACATTTTCAAATATCTATAATAATAAAATATGTCTGTCTGTCTGTACGTTTGTGTCGTCTGTAGAAAAAAAATTTAAACGACCTACAAATTTGAAATTTGGTAGAGTAGAGAGGTACCTCAACTAAAAAAAATAAGCCTTATAAAATTTAAAATTTGAATTAGTTAAAAAGTTAAGAATTTAATTAAATTCAATCTTATCTCAATACAGTGGCCAATTTCGATTGATAGCTTCATATATTGCACGTTTATAAAATTAATTGATAAAACTAAGACAATTTTTGGATTTTACGTACAGATCAAAGCTCAAAAAGGGCATGATCGGCTCTTTTAACTCCAACCCATCGTACACATTATCGATAACGACAAAAATTAAATCCAACGGGCCCGGTCAAGCGGAGGTAGTATTCGGCTCCTAAGACTCGATAACTTTTTCGATTGCTTTAAATTTTGCTGGTGGCTCCATTTACAGTATTATTTGAAGGCGAAAACGCCTTTCAGGCCAAATTTCAATTAGTTTCTTTCGCATGTCTCACTAAATTTGTATGCCATCAGAAAACGCTCATTTGTTTTTATAATGATGTGTCTTTTACGAACTCGAAGCATTTTTTTAACTCGCTTTGAAATAAAAATGCTTATTGCCACATGTTTAAAATAAATTCCTTCTGTAAACAGGAACTAATACTTTTCGTTCATTGACATCATGCTGAGGGTTTGGAGGAAGAGTCATGCCACATAGTATAATGTGTAGAGAAATTATTGTAAGGTGGTCCACAATTAAATTCGAATTTTCGACGAAGGAGCGCATTTCAAGCTTCCCTGAACTCGAATCAAACATTTTTGAGGTGATGCCTGTATTTATGTTAGTGTGCATGTGTTAGTGTGTATATACTATGGTGTGTATATGTTAGCATATGTATGCTGGTGTGCATATGTTAGTGTGTGTGTATGGTGGTGTGTATATGTCAGTGTGTGTGTGTTTGTAAGTCTGTGGAAGCGATATCTCACGAACGAATGGAACGATCTGAAAAAAATATGGAATAATTATTGCAATTAGTGAGTTCTAGAACCCTATTAATTTAAAACTTGATCGAATTTTCAGAACTCGCCCTCCCCTTCCCTCAAATTTTGAATGAATTTCTGAAAAAAAGGATTAAAAATTCGTGAGCTATAAAAATGTTAAATAAATGATCACTTCTAACATAATTCGTCATTGGAAAAGGAATCATATCCACTTTCACTAACCATTTTCAAAGTATCATATTTTCAGCTAAATTTATCGAAACCGTTACATAAACTAAAATAATTAGTAAGTATCCTTAAATAAGTTGGCGATAAATTTTGTGAAATAATACCAACTTGGCGACTTTTCGAAAATGTTACCAAATTGATGAAAATATCATCAAATCGGCAAAAATAACGCTTAGATGACGCTCCCCAAAATTGCTGAAAAATCTGTATTTTCACATGGTCAAAATTGTTTAGTATATGGACTATGATGTTTAGAGTATTTCAGCATTATTTATTTATCAAGTTAGATTTGCGCAAAATATAAGCTAATTTGGTATTAATTTTATACATTGTCATCCCGAAAAGCGCCAAATGTTACTGAACAATTTAACGTTAAATTATTGTGCCATGGATCTTGCACATTATTAGTTTGCTATGAAACAGATGAAGTCATTACATAATGTAGCGAAAGTTATGTGCTGCCCATATGACTTTTTATTAATATCTCGACAACTTCTGATCCTAGAAACTCAAAACATGCAATGGGTTTCCCGCGGTGGAATAGAGAATAATCATATAAAATTTGAAAACAAAATTAAGACTCCCAAAATTGAGAATACACTTTGTTTTTTCAAAACTGCATATATTTTGTTCGGTTAATTTTCAGAAATAGACATAAAATATGCAAATTTGAATGTTTATGCAGAAAAGAAGTCAAGATATATGAGTATATACAGGGTGTCCCAAAAACATTGACCTCGGCTTTTTTTCCTTAAATATTGATCTTAGACATATATAATAAATTACAAAGTTGCGTAAAAAAGGTACAAAATTTTATGAAATCGATAAAAATTTTCAGGGTTTTAAATTTTCAGAAATACAAAATTTAAATTTTTATACGGTCCCCGTACAAAAACATTTCCAATGAGTAAAATATGTCCCATACACTAGTAAGGTGATGTACAAAATTTCAGCACTTTATCATAAAAAGTCTCAGAGATATGTTTTAACAAAGTTGGTGAGGGATTGATTAATCATAGATTAAAATATAAATGTTTACAGCAAGAGTGTAAATGACGCAACGCAGAAATGCATCAAAGGCAAATAATATCTGCCTCTTACCTTTAATGGATCTTTGGCATGGATGGAAAACATTTTGAACAATCTTTGTAATCTTTGTATAAAGTTATTATTTCTACACAGTGTAGATACTTTTGTACCAATAAATAGCAAAATTATTATTTATTTATGTAATCATTGTTTTTTTTTTCGTAATTTGTGTATGACCCCTGAAACGCGATCTTCCGACATGATTTTTCCCCTCTGAGAACCCATGTGGATGCATCGAAAAGTGATTTAAGTTAGCATTTTTTATTTTTTCATATCTCTGGGACTTTTTATGATAAAATGCTGAAATTTTGTACACCATCTTATTAGTCGTTCCTGGCCACTCAAGTCGCTGTTCATGCCTTAGGGCAAGGAATGGTCTGGGTTTTCGACACCATCTTATTAATGTATGGGGCACATTTTACTCATTGGAAATGTTTTTGTTCGAGGGCCGCATAAAAATTTAAATTTTGTATTTCTTATAATTTAAATCCCTTGAAAATTTTAATCGATTTCATAAAATTCTGTATCTTTTTTTACGCAACTTTGCAATTTATTATATATGTCTAAGATCAATATTTAAGGAATAAAATCCGAGGTCAATGTTTTTGGGACATCCTGATATATATATATATATATATAAATAAAATATTAATTAAAATTTAATTGCTCATGACATTCTAAAAACTAATTTGGCGACTTTGTCAAAAAATAAAAATACAATTCTGAAAAAATCTTTTTAACTATCGCTAATTTTCTTAAAATATAAATTATATAAAATAAATTCTTATCAACAGAAATATATTTATATATTATTCTTTATTATATACTATTATATATGTTAAATACTATAATAATTAATGTTTGTTATATAAGTTAAATACTGTTTTTGTTATACTTGAATTTAAAATTGAGAAGTGAGATCCGGGAAAAGAACTAGTATTGATGTAAGAATGTTAGATTTAAGATAATCAGCCTCAGTCTTAAAATAAGTCTTAGCGGAATCTAATGTTCAACAAATTGCTGATATTATAGGCAGAAGTTATTCTTGTGTCCAGAAAATAATTGGAAAGTACAAAAGGAAGGTCGAAAGTAAAGGTGGCAGAGGAAAGAAATAAATCCTGAATTTAACTGCAAACAGGTATGTAACATACCTATTTTATTTATTCTATACTTCGAGGTCATATAAAAATGAATTTCAACTTATTCTATTTCATAAAGCTGAGTAACTGATCATCACACTTTTATAACATTTTTCGAAATTAAAGGGTATTATCTTCACTACTGAGTGCTAACACATTTTAGTTGATCAATTACAGAACTGAGACGATGATTAACGAACTAACAGTTACTGTAACAATATTATGTGTTTAAGATTTAATATGATATGATATGATTGAATGCATTAATTAATTTTATGGGCAGATATTCAGTGAACCAAGATCATCAGATTTTAAATAGCAACGTGGCAAAGGTAAGCGTTCCAATTCAGTGTAAATTGGAGGGTTTTGTGGGTACGTCTTTTATACGTGGTGTCCCAAAAAGATTGAAACGCGCTTTATTTCTTTACCTGTTGGAGATAAGTGGGCAATGTAAATTGCAAAAATGTTGAAAGTAAGTTAGGAAATAAGACTACATTAATGAAATAGTCTTCTCATTCATTTTCAAAAAGTTGCCCTTTTTACATTTTTATACGACCTTAGACAAATTTGGTCAATCAGAAAATTTTTATTTTTAATGCAAGAAGATCATTAAAAAAATCTGCATATCTGTATCTTTAAAATCAACTGAATTATGAAAAAGGGAAAATTCTGACTAATGCTACTTTTCAGTACCACGTGAAAGGCTATTTCATCAGTGAAAATAGGGATCATAAACAAATTGACGATGGAAATTGTTTAGATCAAAAATATTTTAAGATGTGTCAAATTTTTTTTATCACAAATACATCTAAGTAAAGCATTACACAGACAGAGATCCTATAAAGCAGTGGTACTTACTACGCGATTAGGTATCCTATGTATTATCACACAGTTTTATCTTTTTTGTGATATGTCACAAATTTACATTTCTAATTGGATATATGGTCCCCAATCACAGTGTTCAATTTTCAATTAAATATAACTCGCTTAATTTTGAAGATACAGGTATGCGGTGTTTTTTAATGATCTTTTTGTATTAGAAATAAAAATTTTGTGATTGATCAAATTTGCCTAAGGGGGTAGTATAAAAATTTAAAAAGTGTAACTTTTTGAAAATTACTGGGAGAACTATTTCATTAACGTAGTCTTATTTGTTACCTTACTTTCAATATTTTTGTAATTAACATTGCCCACTTATCTCCAACAGGTAAAGAATTAAAGCACGTTTCAATCTTTTTGGGACACTCTGTATAGCAATGTACACTACTAAAGAATTTATAATATAAACACCTTGATTTTTCTGTCTGTTTATCTATCTATCTCTGGGTAACACTTGGTGAAATTTTGGTGTCAAAATTGGTAGAATATTGCCACTTGGCGACTTTCTTCAAATGTCGCCAAATTGATAAAAATGTAGCCAAATTGATAAAAATGACGACTAATTGATGAAAATTCAATATTTTGAAATAAATATAAGAATAACCTATTTCTCCGCCTGTAACGCTTGGCAAAATTCTGATTACGAATTTTGGCGGCATATCGCCAACTTGGCGAATCTTTGTAAGTGCTGCTAAATTGACGAAAATGTCGCCAAATTGATAAAATCGATGCTAAATCAATGAAAATGACGACTAATTGATGGAAATTCAATATTTTGGAAATAATATAACGAACGACTATATGAATAACCCATTTATTTCTTCGCCCGTCCGTAATGCTTGGCGAAAAGTTTGGCGGGATGTTGCAAACTTAGCGACTTTCTGAAATATTGCCAAATTGACGAAAATGTCGCCCAATTGATAAAAAATGTCACCAAATTGATAAAAATAACTCTAAATAGGAGGCAATTATTTGCAAATTTTTAATTCCGACATATGACGGGTATACCTTCTAGTAATAATGGTAAGACAATGTAAATCAAACGAAAACGCGAATTACTTTTTAGATGCTATTTTAATATACTTTTCCCATACATTACCATGTATTGTAAAGAGAGTAACTACAGGTTTTATCCTAAAAATAATCCTAGACCACCTCATTGATTTTCTACATGCTTATACTTTGGCAATCAAAGGCGCGAACTATTTACGGCTTTCTGTGGTGAAAATCTGATAAGAGAAAGCATTTAATGTTAGTAAGAAAAAGAGGGAACGGAACCTCCATCCATCATTGTGTGTCACTAGAATTTCTTTCTCCACAACCTGGCTTTCCTTACTACTTTTATGTTTGAGTAAAATTGTTAGTGAGCACGCCTAAGCAGGGTAACCCTGACGGAAGTTAGGTTGCGAATGCTTTATGATACAGGCGACATCTTTGAACTTTGAATGGATTTGTGATGGTTTTATAGTGTCTAGAAACATTCCGTTTTATGTGAGAAGGTGAATGTATAAAATTTTAAATGTTTTTGATAAATACAAGCGTTACTCAACGAAATATATTTTCTTCTGCTCTAATTGCTACATGAAAATAATTAACTTTGATCCTGTTTTTATTACATCTACATTATGTGGTATTTTGATATGAAGCAATATATATATATATATATATATATATATATATATATTTGTTGTAAATAGTTAAATTAACTGAAAGGAGCGGCTTTTTCCAATTATTTGAGCGAATTTATTCGTGGATAATTATATTTTTGTTGGAGGTTTATATAATTTGTGCCTATCCTTATATCTCACCCTGGTTTCACACACTACGCAATGAGGGGCGCGGTAGCCCATTGGTTAGCGCGCTGGAGTTGCACTCGGTAGGCCCGGGTTTGATTCCAGCCACTGCCAAAACTGCCGCCGTGTTCATGCGGAGTACGATCACGTTAAACATGTGGGTCGGAAAGTCCTTCCGAGAGGTTGGTGGTAGGGGAAGGAGGGTACGGTCCCTGTGGATGCCTCCCCCACTGGGTTCCGGTCTAAATTGGGTGGCACTTCCCGACCGTCCAAATAGTTACCTTACACCTTTCTGGTAGGTCGGACGGTCTGGGTTTCAACAACAACAACACTACGCAATGAAAAAACGTATTTTTTGATTTATTACTGTCTTGAAGTTGGGCAAATATTACCCTATAAATACACAAGTGTTCAAAAAGTTGTAATCACAATTGATCCTTCAGACTGATTGTATATTTTTTGGTATGATTTTCAGAACATGATCAACAACAAAAGTACATTCTGCAAAAGTGACATTGATTAGTACCAAAAGTCATAACTCATAAATAAAGTGCAATTAGCAACAATTGCAATTAGGCAGTTGCATCTTAGAGTTGTTAAAGCACATTGTCCTTGACCTGAGGAAATATGCTAGTAATGTTCTAGAAACAAGTGTACTCACTTAATTTTTTTTATGCCTGCTTCCTTCAAAGAAATATTAGAAAGTTATGTTGTCACAAGCAGCAGTTTTATTTATTATGATAAATTATGAATTTTGAATACTCTCTCATTGCGGATAACAACATCTATGGACCGGCATCGCGATTATTATTCGCCAAATAAGCAAGCATCAATGGTTATCTGCAATGTAAATGTTATCCATATTTTTGGACGCCTCCTGTAGGCAGGTTTTGTGCTTATGAACTTGTCCACTGCAGTCTTATGCCGGCGTAACAAAATTTTGCAGAATATATTAAGATTTTGACGAATATAGATATTCATATACGGATACGAAATACTTGTTTTTATTACTCTAAGTAATTATTTTAAGTAAAGTTTTGTTAATTATTATATTGCGTCTGCTGTTGATCTGATCTTATTATAGTTTATCTTAGTGATCTCATTGGACTTGCTAGTACCTAGGTCGCATTGTAACGAAATTTTGTGTTCTGTGTTCATGTTGTACTAGCATGTATTGACTTGTTTGCTGTATTAATAAATTTGAATTTTAGTTTGAAATGTGAAGTTAGCGACGATGGTAGGACGGAGTTTGTCAGTTTCTATAAAGATTAGAAAGTTGAGGGATATACCAAACTTTCTGACTGAAGATACCGGCTAGTCTGCAAATATTCGCGTAATAAGCACAAAGAGGTAGGTCCCAGAGATTCTGCTACCTGCAATGGGGATACAAAGCAAATATGGGGGACAGCTCTTTGTATGCCGGTTATCTAAATAATGGTCTAACGTAAGTGTGCTGAACCTTTTTGAAAGCTTTTACTATTTAATTCGTCCTGACCAATATTTGATTGACTATCTATTTCAACTTCTTTGATAACATTTTAATATATTTTACTAAGTCTTAGCTGTAATCTGGTACACAAATTAGTAGAACATTGTAATCTATTAAAATTTAGCGGATCCTAGAAAATGAATTTGAATGGGCTGAAAATATCTCATTACTGTAAAATAGTTAAAAAAGAGTCCAATATAATTATATACATATATAAAAGGGAAGCATTTTACACGTGATAATGAAAAGTTAAGTGCAGTTAAGATTGGAAAATTCTGACTTTGCCAAGCTGATTCCCACAGACATAAAAATAAAAGAAAAATGCAAGGAGCTACTGCAGTTCGAACTGTCATCAATTCAGTTTCAATAACATCAAGCGATACTTGCAATAGGAAGGCGCTAATTGAAATGGAAATTTTTGCTTAGAATATAATAATTTACAATAAAGTTTAGAGCTCCCATTTCTCAGATATTTTTTTTATGATTTGCCACCATTGAAGCTGCCCATGGCGATTTATGAATAAAAGATTTTACCCCCAAAACCAAGTTTTTATATTTACTTGTTATACTTGAGATCACCTTAATACAATGTAACTTGCCTGAAGATCGACAAATTAACTGTTGTTGAAGCCCCCCCCCCCTTATGTTAAATTAGTATATGTTTAATACTACCTGAATAGAACTAATATTTTAATTTAAATTATTCAAATTTTACCATTAAATTTATAACCATTTAGCTTACCTTAACATGAGGTTTACTCTTAAAGCAGATGTATAGGAAAAACAGAATAACAACAATCCAATATACAAAACACGATTTCTATTTATCGCGCAATACATTACACACTCCATGAAAACAGTTATAAATATAAGTATTAATAAAATTTTCATGAGATAAATGAATTTCTGATACTTTTGTATTTCATAGTTCGAAAAATACGGATTAGCGAAAATTGTTGGCAGACAGAGATAAATATTTCACATCAAAATTTTCAAAAAATTAACTGTCGCTCACACAAAAGAATCATTGTTATTTTTTTTCGATAAATATGCTCTGCTTAAATGACACTTTAATACATTTTAGACAATTATTATTCTATTTATACGCGAAACAATAAAGAACTTTACGCTTTATCGACTGTATTTAAATGAACTTTAATAGCCTCGTTTCTGTATAATCACGGTATACAAACAAAAACTGTGAGCTCGAACAGTGACATTTTGGCGCGGAACTCCATGCAGTAAACGATCAATAAAACCTTCATTACTGAAGCGTTGGCTCTTTTTATTAATATGGATCTGCATCTTTTTTGCAGAATTAGGAAGTACATCTGCTTTGGGCGACGGGAAAAATCTGTAATATGCGAAATTTAAATTTTGAACAACTAGTAGTGAAGCAAAAGCCGCTTAAAAATACAAAATGTCATCAAAATTTCGAAAAATTAATTTCTGTCAAATTTTCTTTTATAATTTTAAGAATGTTTTTACTTTCCTTATATACATAATGTATAAGGAAAGTACTGTGACGGGGTCGAAAATTCGAAATCGAGTTTTCGACGGGAGAGCACGTTTCAAGCATCCCTGATCACGAATCAAACATTTTTGAAGTGATGTCTGTGTGTGTGTATGTGTGTGTGTGTGTGTGTGTGAAAGTATGTGTGTGTGTGTGTGTGTGTGTCAGTGAGTCTGTGGAGACGATAACTGACGAACGAATGGACCGATTCGAACCAAATTTGGTACAAAAATCACAATCCGTAAACACTGGAAGCCTATTGTTTTTATGCGTAATCGAATGTTCTGAACCCCCCTAAATTTTCGAATAAAATTTTGAAAAAATCGTCAAAAAATCAAAACAACTAATAAAGTTACGCAAATAGACATTTCTTATGTAATTTTTCATTAGAAAACGATTGACATAAATTTTAGAACGCTAACATGAACCGTTCTCTAGATATTGCACATTTTTCAAAAAAATTATTAAAAAGTCATATAAAATGAAAAAAAAATATTTCCTATTGAGAAACATGTTCACTTTTCATATGTAATACCATGCAATAAATTGGGTGACACCATTCTCTCTCGTGTATCTATCTCGTTCCATTCATGAAAAAAGATACTTTGAGTAATACTTTTGTATTTGAACGCCAATAGTCATTTATCTGCAGTAAGAACAACTTATTTCTTCGTCCATAACGCTTGGCGAGATTTTGGCGACGAATTTGGCGGAATGTCGCCAACTTGGTGACTTTTTGAAATGTTGCCAAATTAACGAAAATCTCGCCAAATGGATAAAAATGACGCTAAATTAATGAAAATGATGACTAATTGTCGAAAATTCAATATCTTGGAAAGAATATTAGTATCTACTATAAGAAAAACCTATTTTTTTACTGTAAAAGTAGTAAATTTATTACATTATATAAGGAAAGTCATGTGTTGCCCACATCAGATTTTTACTTTCCTTATATACATAATGTATAAGGAAAGTATTGTGACGGGGTCGAAAATTCGAATTGTAGTTTTCGACGGGAGAGCGCGTTTCAAGCATCCCTGATCACGAATCAAACATTTTTGAAGTGATGTCTGTGTGTATGTGTGTGTGTGTGTGTGTCAGTGAGTCTGTGGAGACGATAACTGACGAACGAATGCACCGATTCGAACGAAATTGGGTACAAAAATCATAATCCGTAAGCACTGGAAGCCTATTGTTTTTATACGCAATCGAATGTTCAGAACCCTCCTATATTTTCGAGTGAAAATTTGAGAAAAATCGTCAAAAAATCAAAACCGCTAATAAAGTTACGCAAATAGACATTTCTTATGTAATTTTTTATTAGAAAACGATTGACATAAATTTCAGAACGCTAACATGAACCGTTCTTGAGATATTGCCCCTTTTTGAAAAAATTACAAAAAGTCATATAAAATAAAAAAAAATATTTCCTATTGAAAAACATGTTCACTTTTCATATGTAATACCATGCGATAAATTGGGTGACATTATTCTCGTGGATCTAGCTCGTTCCATTCATGAAAAAAGATACTTTGAGTAATACTTTTGTATTTGATCGCCAATAGTTCTTTATCTGCTGTAAGAATAACTTATTTCATCGTCCATAACGCTTGGCGAGATTTTGACGATGATTTTGTCGGAATGTCGCCAACTTGGCGACTTTTTGAAATGTTGGCAAATTTACGAAAATCTCGCCAAATGCATAAAAATGACGCTAAATCAATGAAAATGACGACTCATTGTCGAAAATTCAATATCTTGGAAAGAATATAAGTATCTACTATAAGAAATATCTATTTTTTTACTATAAAAGTAGTAAATTCATTACATTCTATAAGGAAGGTCAGGTGTTGCCCACATCAGGTTTTTTATTTCAACTTGAAAGATAATGTTATTTATTTGTGATAAAAATTGTGTCATGCCACTGATTTTACAAGTTTTACTTGAAACATCTATTTTTCAGGACCTACAGGATAGAGGATAGAGATTTTTCAGGATAGAGATTCGATGGTGACGTATATAGATTTAGTACCAAATACCGAAAGAATTAGTGCGAGCGTTCACTTAGAATTTACATTTTCGGTTCTTTTCCCATTTTATTCGAAACATCTATATCTGAAATAGTTAATAACGGATATAAATTTAGCATAAAATTCTGGAGGAGGTAGTGTAGTTTTTTAACGATTCCCTCGATTCAGACTTTTTTAAACATATATTTTTTTAAGATTGGTAAAAGATGGAGCTAAGATGATGACTAATATGAATTTAGTATTAATGTCTGGAGGAGATAGGGAGGTTCAGTAAGTATTTCCACTGCTGGGTCAAAAGAATTCCTTGAAACATATATTTCTCAAGATTGGCTGTAGATAGAACTTATATGATGACTGATATGGATTCAGCATCGAATTCTTGGCGGGGTTGGGGTATTCACTATGAATTTTCATTTCCGGTTCCGGAGACACCACTTCCGAATTTTACGAAAATTTGTATGATTGTACGAAAAAAGAAGCAAAAAGAGAATAAAAATGCTTTTCAGTTATGTCAGAAATGAAGCTTGCCCACGATTTGCCACTATATCAAGTCTATAAATTTTTGGATATTGTTTTAGATATGATTAGAAAACAAAACAATAATAACAGGAAAGATCAATCATACCTAAAGCATTGATTATGAAACACTTTCCAACTTCAATGTAATTTTATTTAAATATCTCTAAAATGCGATACATTCAGCGGTAATATGTTTAAAATTATCACAATACTGCAATAATTAATTATATTTGAAAATTTAAAACTTCATCGAAAAAAAAAACGAACTTGATTCAAATGACGTCATCGAAATATAAATCACCTGACTCTCTGTGTAAAAGCAGTAAATATTTCATTTATGCATTTTTATTTCATTCATCACAGTACTACAATAATTTATTCTACTTAAAACTTAAAACCATGGAGGTAAAAGTAATTTAACTCTATGCATAAAACTTCATCGAAGAAGTCCGTCATTAAATCGTCTGCTCCTCTATGTAAAATCAATGAATGTTTCATTCATATCATCTATATTGCAGACTCCTGAGCAAAATAATTTTGCGTTAAAGAAATTCAGCAATTCTTATACAACTCATTTTACAGCTTGATGCGTTTACATTCTCCATAAGTGAAAATTAGGTTTCGTTGTAGAAATATTCAAAGTTTGATGATCATTTAAACTCAAATATATTGTGATTGTGTTGTTTCAGAATACAGATGCACAGAAATTAAGCAAACATAAAGCGGTTTTAGGGCGGGAGTCGACACTAAATATACAGTAAAAATAATTTTAAAAATCACTATTTTGACACAAGATGAATGCCATATTTTATTTTGAAGTGGGTCATGTGATCTTCATATAATGTTCACATGATCTCTTCATATAAAGAGTTTAGTTATTATTTTAATTTTTATTTAAAAAACTACTGAATATATTTCGCTGAAATTTTTTTTTATATATTTTATGGGATAATTTGAATATTTCCTTAAACTTTCGAAGCAATTTATGAATTTTAAATTCGCTTAAATGTTTGAAAAATTATGTCCCACAGAGTTCAATGTATTTCATTTTTTCAACCCGGGTTCAATCTAAAACTAATTGGGTGAATTTTCGAGAGGGATTATTCCTTTATATTCGCATAGGTTCCACAGACCGTCTGAACAACATATTGAAATTTCATTTTGATAGTCATTTTTATGGCAGTTATCGTGCTAACGGACAAACAGACAGACAGAATGAACAAAGTCATAAACACTTTTCATCTATGTTGTAAAGTGTTACAAATCCTTTCCGGCTTGTCCAAACTGTCTCCGTCTTCACATGGAGTAATAATGTAAAATATGTGGGTCCGTAGTTCTGAGAGGTTAGCAGTAGGAGAAGGAGGGTATGGTCTTTGTGGATGGCACCCCCACTGGGTTCTGGTCTAAATTGGGTGGCACTTCCCGGTCATCGAAACAGATATCTTGCACCTTCGGGAAATTTCGGACGGTCTGGATCGAAGGAGAAGCAGAAGAATGAAAATCGGAAAAATGTTCTAATTCTTGAAATATGCCATATCGAATTATAAGAATCAGGATGTTGTTAACTTTTTGCTTACGGATGGGACAGCGTCAATTACAAACGAGGAACTTCTCAAAAAGACAGGTATTTGATATACCCTATCCCAAACAGTTCGATTCCTCTTTGCAGGAAATGGAGTCCACCCGTCAACGTGGGCGGACGCCATTGCCTGCAAAAGGGGATTGAACTGTTTGGGCTAGGTTATGCCAAATACCTGCCTTTTTGAGAAGTTCTTTGTTTGAGATTGACGCTGTCTCACCCGTAAGCAAAACGTTAAACAAATGACTAATCCCTAAGGTATTCACCTCCTCCGAAGGACGGTCACACTATCAAGATCCAGTGGCGGATTTACTATGGAGCTAATGAATACTTAGCTTCGAACCCCTCCTCCAGTGACAGTTATTTTCAGATTTTTGTTTTCGTATAAAGTAATTTAGCGTTAAACAAGCAATTTAATTATTATTCTTTTACATTTTAATGACTGTTCGCTGGATGGCGTATTCTTATGCTAATGCAATAAGAATGTATTAGCATTCTTATGCTAATACAATAAGAATTCTTATGCTAATACAATTAGGCGTATTCTTATGCTAATACAATATGCTTAACCAAGACCGTGCGGCATACCAGAAGGTGTAACAAACTTTTAAACCGGCGTTTTTGTTTTTTTTTGCTGTTACACCATTTTTGGTAAATATACTATTATGATCCACGCCTCCCATGATTTCGGTCAAAGCTAACTAAAAAAGCGTATTCAAAATAATGAACACAATAGCACAAGCAATGAAACAGTTTTGTGGAAATAAAAATGCTATTTTAAAATAATGTTATATAATAATTCCGTACACACATTAAAAAGAAAATGCCAAAATCACTTCAATGGGATGAATGTTGCTGTTTGCTGTCAGCAAGATAAGTTATTCGAGGGACAATCCTAGACAATGCTAGACGCATATCATGTTTGACATCTAACGGATTTCTAGCTTTGACCATTATACTGACAAGAGTTGAAAATTAAGATTCACAGATATAAGTTGTCGCAAATGGGATTGATTTAGCGAAGTTTTACTCATGCAACTCAATAAGGTCACCCATTTGCACATCGGCATCATCCATACAGTCCAAAATAAAGTTAATATTTGGAATCCATTTATCATTATTTAATTCGTTTGGAGTGAAATAATCATTAAAAGAGTCCATGATATTGCGCAGATGATACGAAATATTCCCCCTTTAGGATATTTTCTGCAAACTCTTTAGAAAGAGAATTTTCCAATGTAAGAAAAATTGCATATTTGCGTTTTGCCAAACGTCTTTTCCAAAGTTTCAGCTTCTGCTTGAAGACTGTAACTTTCTCACTCGTACTCAAAACAGTCACCTCTGATATCTGAATTGAAACGATGAAGTCATTAAAGTGTGAAAATGCCTGCAGATCGGGTCAACGACACAACGAAGCTTTGGGTTTGATATTCTTCATATAATTTATTTTCCTTTTCCTAAAGAAATATGGCTGTCTGAGTTTTTAATTCTATACAGATAAAATAATTTATAGCTGAGAGGCAACTCCATTTTCTAAATTCAACACCTCCCTAAAATCTGACCATACCTCCTCCGGGGAGGAGTACATCGCATATTAAAAAACCTTGTCTTAAACAAACTTTTGGTGCCTGCACATAGATTATTTTTTCACCAAGCTCAGTGACCAGTATAATATAAAAAAAATCTGATGTGGGCAACACATGACTTTCCTTATATAATGTAATGAATATACTACTTTTACAGTAAAAAAATAGGTTTTGTCTTATAGTAGATACTAATATTCTTTCCATGATATTGAATTTTCTACAATTAGTCGTCATTTTCATTGATTTAGCGTCATTTTTATCCATTTGGCGAGATTTTCGTTAATTTGGCAACATTTCAAAAAGTCGCCAAGTTGGCAACATTCCGCCAAATTCGTCGCCAAAATCTCGCCAAGCGTTATGCACTAAGAAATAAGTTACTCTTACAGCAGATAAATGACTATTGGCGTTCAAATACAAAAATATTACTCAAAGTATCTTTTTCATGAATGGAACGAGCTAGATCCACGAGAATGATGTCACCCGATTTATCGCATGGTACTACATATGAAAAGTGAACATGTTTCTCAATAGGAAATATTTTTTTTTATTTTATATGACTTTTTGATAATTAAAAAAAAATGTACAATATCTCGAGAACGGTTCATGTTAGCGTTCTAAAATTTATGTCAACCGTTTTCTAATGAAAAATTACATAAGAAATGTCTATTTGCGTAACTTTATTAGTGGTTTTGATTTTTTGACGATTTTTTCAAAATTTCATTCGAAAATTTAGAGGGGTTCTGAACATTCGATTGCGTATAAAAACGATAGGTTTCCAGTGTTTATGGATTGCGATTTTTGTACCAAATTTGGTTCAAATCAGTCCATTCGTTTGTCAGTTATCGTCTCCACAGACTCACTGACACACACACACACACACACACACACACACACACAGACATCACTTCAAAAATGTTTGATTCGTGATCAGGGATGCTTGAAACGTGCTCTCCCGTCGAAAACTCGAATTCGAATTTTCGACCCTGTCACAATACTTTCCTTATATATTATGTATATAAGGAAAGTAACGAGGGAAAATTTTACAATGGCAAGTTCATAAATTTAAAAACGCGAACAGGTATCAACGAGAAAGAAAGTATTTAAATTTCATAATCTTTCATAAAAATATATTTGAGCAAAAAGCTTAGATGATAGTTGGTTATATAATACACAGAAACGATTTCAAATTGTATTACAGACGTCTTAGTTCTCGACATTTGGAAGGTTCGAAGTATTTTGCCGATCGATTTATTGATAAAATAAACAGTTCCGGAGTCAGCAAATTGTCAATAATGTAAGCATTGTATTTTTATATGAACAATAAATAGTTTTGGTTAAATAATACTCAGAAAGTTTGGACGATGGTTGATTAAATAATACTCGGAAACGATTTCAAATTGTATTACGAACGCCTTAGTTCTCCACATCTGGAAGATTCGAAGTATTTTGAGGATCGATATATTGATAAAATAAACAGTTCTGGAGTCAGCAAATTGTCAATAATGTAGGCGTGATCTTTGTATGAACAATAGTTGGTTAAATAATACTCGGGAAGTTTGGACGATAGTTGATTAAATATTACTCAGAAACGATTTCAAATTGTATTACGAACGCTTTAGTTCTTGACATCTGGAAGGTTCGAAGTATTTTGCTGATCGATTTATTGATAAAATAAATAGTTCCAGAGTTAGCAAATTGTCAATAATGTAGGCGTGGTCTCTGTATGAACAATAGTTGGTTAAATAATACTCAGAAAGTTTGGCCGATAGGTGGTTAAATACTACTCAAAAAGTTTGAACGATATTTGGTTAAATAATACTCAGAAACTTTGGACGATAGTGGTTAAATAATACTAAGAAACGATTTCAAACTGTATTACGAACGCCTTAGTTCTCGACATCTGAAATGTTCGAGGTATTTTGCACATCGATGTATTGATAAAACAAACAGTTCCGCAGTCATTAAATTGTCAATAATGTAGGCGTGATCTTTGTATGAACTGCTTAGCTGTTTCATTTTTATGTTCTTCATTTTTGTATTTGTGTCTTTTTTGAACAAAAATAAGATCCTTAAAGTGATAAGACCATATTCTACTTATACCATAATGTTTATTACTTTTCTACACAATATACTATACACGGTGTTCCGAAAAGATTGAAACGTGCTTTAATTCTTTACTTGTTGGAGATAAGTGGGCAATGTAAATTGCAAAAATGTTGAAAGTAAGTTAGGAAATAAGACTACTTTAATGAAATAATCCTCCTATTCATTTTCAAAAAGTTACACTTTTTAAATTTTTATACAATCTCCTTAGACATAAGGGGCCAATCAGAAAAGTTTTATTTTTAACTAGCCGCCTTTGGCGACCAGCCTGTTCGCTACCCTTGAAAATTCTGACCGTGGCAAACTCGTTGGCGCGACCTACCAGAAAGGTGTAAGGTAACTGCTTGGAAGACCAGGAAGTGCCACACAATTTAGACCGGAACCCAATGGGGGAGGCATCCAAAGAGACCGTACCCTCCTTCCCCTACCACAAACCTCTCGGAAGGACTTGCAGTCCCACACGTTTAACGTGATCGTACTCCGCGTGAACACGGCTGCAGTTTTGGCAATGGCGGGAATCGAACCCGGGCCTACCGAGTGAAATTCCCGCGCGCTAACCACTGGGCTACCGTGCCATCCGCGACAATCTCCATAACTTTATTTTTATTCGGCAATTTTGGGAATCGAACCCGGGCCTACCAAGTGCAAATCCCGCGCACTAACCACTGGGGTACTTCACCCTCCGCGATATTCTTCATAACTTTCTTTTTATTCACCCAATTTAGACCGGAACCAAGTGGGAGAAGCATCCACAGGGACCGTACCCTTCTTCCCCTACCACCAACCTCTCGGAAGGACTTACAGACCCACATGTTTAACGTGATCGTACTCCGCGTAAACACGGCGGCAATTTTGGGAATCGAACCCGGGCCTACCGAGTGCAATTTCCGCGCGCTAACCATTGGGCTACTTTGCCCTACGCGACAATCTCCATAACTTTCTTTTTATTCATCCAATTTAGACCGTACCCTCCTTCCCCTACCACCAACTTCTCGGAAGGACTCACGGACCCACATGTTTAACGTGATCGTACTCCGCGTAAACACGGCGGCAATTTTAGGAATCGAACCCGGGCCTACTGAGTGCAATTCCCGCGCGCTAACCACTGGGCTTCTTCGCCCCCAGCGACTATCTCCATAACATTCTTTTTATTTACCCAATTTAGAACGGAACCCAGTGGGAGAGGCATCCACAGGGACCGTACCCTCCTTCCCCTACCACCAACCTCTCGGAAGGACTTCCGGACCCACATGTTTATCGTGATCGTACTCCGCGAGAACACGGCGGCAGTTTTGGAAGTGGCGGGAATCGAACCCGGGCCTACCGAGTGCAATTCCTGAGCGCTAACCACTGGGCTGCCTCGCCCTCCGCAACTTTCTTTATATTCACCCAATTTAGACGGGAACCCTGTGAGGGAGGCATCCACAGGGACCGTACCCTCCTTCCCCTACCACCAACCTCTCGGAAGGACTTCCGGACCCACATATGTATCGTGATCGTACTCCGCGTGAACACGGCGGCAGTTTTGGAAGTGGCGGGAATCGAACCCGGGCCTACAGAGTGCAATTCCTGAGCGCTAACCACTGGGCTGCCTCGCCCTCCGCAACTTTCTTTATATTCACCCAATTTAGACGGGAACCCTGTGAAGGAGGCATCCACAGGGACCGTACCCTCCTTCCCCTACCACCAACCTCTCGGAAGGACTTACGGGCCCACATGTTTAACGTGATCGTATTCCGCGTGAACACTTCGGCAGTTTTGGCAGTGGCGGGAATCGTACCCGGGCCTACCGCTAACTTCCCGCGCGCTAATTTACAATTTAAAATGACCATATGCTCTCTAAGCTCTTAATTCCATCATCCTCATTCCATTGTTCCATCATTTAAAATATCCATAAAATTTAAATATCCATCGTTCCATCATTTAAAATATCCATAAAATTAAAATATCCATCGTTCCATCATTTAAAATATCCATAAAATTAAAATATCCATTTAAAAAATCCATATCGTTCCATCATTTAAAATATAAATATAATAATTTCTACAGTGCATATGTTAAGCTCTTATTTCATTTAAAATCGGAAGCGCGGGAAACGGAAAGTAAAAACTAATTCGGTTTCTTATTGTCCCACCCATCGCTATGCATATACAGAACCGTGACGTCACCTCCACCTTGACGTCCCCACCCACCACCTTCCCTGCTTCAGCGGGGGAGAAACGAAGCGTCACGCCGAGCGGAACGGCGAGAAATTTAAAATTATGACGTCTTTAAAATTGCGATCCTGAAGGCAATTTTCATTATTTCTGGACCAGATTAGACTTGTAAGAATGCCAGATGTTTGACCTTTCTGAAAATGTAAATTATTAGTCGAAATTATGAGTACTTTTCACGATGCGAGAATTTAAAAACCAAAAATCGTTTTCTTGAGCAAAAAGTGACTTTTGTTTTAAAATCTTTAAAAAATATTAGAAATCGAAATTCAGATTTGAAATTGATATATTTTTACTCGAAATTCTCTGCTCTTTCCGATGGTGTCATTTGTTTTTTCTACGATGTCTGGATCGTGGAGAAAAAAGGGCAAAAAGGGCAAAAAACGGTCGAAATCGCATAAAACATTAAATAAATAAAAAAATAATTAAAATTTTAAAAATCGGTTTTCACGTGTCCCCTTCCCTCCCCCCCCGGGTCTCCGATTGCCAAATTTCGTAGCTCTCCGACGCGCGGTCGCGAAACGTATAGTGTATAAGACAGACACACAGACATTGCCTTTTATTATATAGACTAGCCGCCTTTGGCGACCAGCCTGTTCGCTACCCTTGAAAATTCTGACCGTGGCAAACTCGTTGGCGCGACCTACCAGAAAGGTGTAAGGTAACTGCTTGGAAGGCCAGGAAGTGCCACACAATTTAGACCGGAACCCAATGGGGGAGGCATCCAAAGAGACCGTACCCTCCTTCCCCTACCACAAACCTCTCGGAAGGACTTGCAGTCCCACACGTTTAACGTGATCGTACTCCGCGTGAACACGGCTGCAGTTTTGGCAATGGCGGGAATCGAACCCGGGCCTACCGAGTGAAATTCCCGCGCGCTAACCACTGGGCTACCGTGCCATCCGCGACAATCTCCATAACTTTATTTTTATTCGGCAATTTTGGGAATCGAACCCGGGCCTACCAAGTGCAAATCCCGCGCACTAACCACTGGGGTACTTCACCCTCCGCGATATTCTTCATAACTTATTTTTTATTCACCCAATTTAGACCGGAACCAAGTGGGAGAAGCATCCACAGGGACCGTACCCTTCTTCCCCTACCACCAACCTCTCGGAAGGACTTACAGACCCACATGTTTAACGTGATCGTACTCCGCGTAAACACGGCGGCAATTTTGGGAATCGAACCCGGGCCTACCGAGTGCAATTTCCGCGCGCTAACCATTGGGCTACTTTGCCCTACGCGACAATCTCCATAACTTTCTTTTTATTCATTCAATTTAGACCGTACCCTCCTTCCCCTACCACCAACTTCTCGGAAGGACTCACGGACCCACATGTTTAACGTGCTCGTACTCCGCGTAAACACGGCGGCAATTTTGGGAATCGAACCCGGGCCTGGTAACTGGTTGGACGGCCAGGATGTGCCACGCAATTTAGACCGGAACCCAGTGGGGGAGGCATCCACAGGGAACGTACCCTCCTTCCCCTACCACCAACCTCTCGGAAAAACATACGGACCCATATGTTTAACGTGATCGTACTCCATGTCAGTGGCGGAAATCGAACCCGGGCCTACCGCGTGCAATTCCCGCGCGCTAACCACTGGGCTACTCCGCCCTCCGCGACAATCTCCATAACTTTCTTTTTATTCACCCAATTTAGACCGTACCCTCCTTCCCCTACCACCAACCTCTCGGAAGGACTCACGAACCCACATGTTTAACGTGATCGTACTCTGCGTGAACGTGGCGTAAGTTTTGGCAGTGGCGGGAATCGAACCCGGGCCTACTGAGTGCAATTCCCGCGCGCTAACCACTGGGCTGCCGCGCCCTCCGCGACAATCTCCATAACTTTCTACATATTCACCCAATTTAGACGGGAACCCAGTGGGGGAGGCATCCACAGGGGCCGTATCCTCCTTCCCCTACCACCAACCTCTCGGAAGGACTTACGAACCCACATATTTAACGTGATCGTATTCCACGTAAACACGGCGGCAGTTTTGGCAGTGGCGGGAATCGAACCCGGGCCTACCGCTAACTTCCCGCGCGCTAATTTGCAATTTAAAATGACCATATGCTTAATTCCATCATCCTCATTCCATTGTTTCATTGTTCCATCATTTAAAATATCCATAAAATTAAAATATCCATTTAAAATATCCAAAAGTTAAAATATACATTTAAAAAATCCAGATCGTCCCATCATTTAAAATATAAATATAATAATTTATATAGAGCAAAGGCGCTCTATTCAGAACCGTGACGTCACCTCCACCTTGACGTCCCCACCCACCACCTTCCCTGCTTCAGCGGGGGAGAAACGAACGGAACGCCGAGAAATTTAAAATCATGGCGTCTTTAAAATTGCCATCCTGAAGGCAATTTTCATTATTTCTGGACCACATTAGACTTGTAAGAATGCCAGATATTTCAGCTTTCTAAAAATGTAAATTATTAGTCGAAATTATGAGTACTTTTCACGATGCGAGAATTTAAAAACAAAAAATCGTTTTTTTGAGCCAAAAGTGAGTTTTGTTTTAAAATCTTTAAAAAATATTAGAAATCGAAATTCAGATTTGAAATTGATATATTTTTACTCGAAATTCTCTGCTCTTTCCGATGGTGTCATTTGTTTTTTTCTACGATGTCTGGATCGTGGAGAAAAAAGGGCAAAAAGGGCAAAAAACGGTCGAAATCGCATAAAACATTAAATAAATAAAAAAATAATTAAAATTTTAAAAATCGGTTTTCACGTGTCCCCTTCCCTCCCCCCCCGGGTCTCCGATTGCCAAATTTCGTAGCTCTCCGACGCGCGGTCGCGAAACGTATAGTGTATAAGACAGACACACAGACATTGCCTTTTATTATATAGATAAATATAATAATTTATATAGAGCAAAGGCGCTCTATTCAGAACCGTGACGTCACCTCCACCTTGACGTCCCCACCCACCACCTTCCCTGCTTCAGCGGGGGAGAAACGAACGGAACGCCGAGAAATTTAAAATCATGACGTCTTTAAAATTGCGATCCTGAAGGCAATTTTCATTATTTCTTGACCAGATTGGACTTGTAAGAATGCCAGATATTTCAGCTTTCTAAAAATGTAAATTATTAGTCGAAATTCTGAGTACTTTTTACTATGCGAGAATTTAAAAACCAAAAATCGTTTTTTTGAGTCAAAAGTGACTTTTGCTTTAAAATCATAAAAAAATATTAGAATTTGTCCCTGAGATTTGAAATTGATATATTTTTACTCGAAATTCTCTGCTCTTTCCGATGGTGTGATTTGTTTTTTTCTACGACGTCCGGATCGTGGAGAAAAAAGGGCAAAAAGGGCAAAAAACGGTCGAAATCGCATAAAACATTAAATAAATAAAAAATAAATTAAAATTTTAAAAATCGGTTTTCACGTGTCCCCTTCCCTCCCCCCTAGCCGCCTTTGGCGACCAGCCTGTTCGCTACCCTTGAAAATTCTGACCTTGGCAAATTCTAACCGTGGCACACTCGCTGGCACGACCTACCAGTAAAGTGTAAGGTAACTGTTTGGAGGGCCAGGAAGTGCCACCCAATTTAGACAGGAACTCAGTGGGGGAGGCATCCACAGGGACCGTACCCTCCTTCCCCTACCACCAACCTCTCGGAAGGACTTACGGTCCCGCATGTTTAACGTGATCGTACTCCGCCTGAACACGGCGGCAGTTTTGGCAATGGCGGGAATCGAACCCGGACCTACCTAGTGCAAATCCCGCGCGCTAACCACTGGGCTACCGCGCCCTCCGCTACAATCTCCATAACCTTCTTTTTGTTCACACAATTTAGACCGGAACCCAGTAGGGGAGGCATCCACTGGGTCCGTACCCTCCTTCCTCTACCACCAACCTCTCGGAAGGACTTACGGATCCACATGTTTAACGTGATCGTACTCCGTGTGAAAATGGCAGCAGTTTTGGCAGGGGCGGCAATCGAACCCGAGCCTACCGAGTGCAATTCCCGCGCGCCAACCACTGGGCTACCGCGCCCTCCGCGACAATCTCCATAACCTTCTTTTTATTCACCCAATTTAGACCTGAACCCAGTGGGAAAGTCATCCACAGGGTCCGTACCCTCCTTCCTCTACCACCAACCTCTCGGAAGGACTTACGGACCCACATGTTTAACGTGATCGTACTCCGCGTGAACACGGCAGCAGTTTTGTCAGTGGAGGGAATCGAACCCGGGCCTACCGAGTGAAATTCCCGCACGCTAACCACTGGGCTACCGCGCCCTCCGCGACAATCTCCATAACTTTCTTTTTATTCACCCAATTTGGACCAGGACCCAGTGGGGGAGGCATCCACAGAGACCGTACCCTCCTTTCCCTGCCACCAACCTCTCGGAAGGAATTATCGACCCATATGTTTAAGGTGATCGTACTCCGCATCAGTGGCGGGAATCGAACCCAGGCCTACCGAGTGCAATTCTCGCGCGCTAACTTCCCGCGCGCTAATTTAAATTTATAACGACCATATGCTAGGCTCTTAATTCCACCATCCTCGTTCCATCGTTCCATCATTTAAAATAGCCATAAAATTAAAATATCCATTTAAAATATCTATAAATTAAAATATCCATAAATTAAAATATCCATTTAAAATAAAAAAATCAACCATATCGTTCCACCAATCCATAAATATAATAATTTCAAATACATCACCACAATTCAAACCACCATAATTCAATCATTTAAATTATTTAAAATATCCATTTAAAAATATCCATTTAAAATATCATATAAATATAATAATTTCGCCCGATGTATACAACACTTATGCTCGTAATTCAGTTAAAACCGAAAGCGCGGTCTCCATGGAGACGGGGAAGAAACTAATGCGGATGGGGGGAAAATGCCTTTGAGGAACTGAGCCGGTAGCCGACAAATTTAAAATCATGGCATCTTTAAAATTGCCATCCTGAAGGCAATTTTCATTATTTCTGGACCAGATTGGACTTGTAAGAATGCCAGATGTTTGACCTTTCTGAAAATGTAAATTATTAGTCAAAATTATGAGTACTTTTCACGATGCGAGAATTTAAAAACCAAAAATCGTTTTCTTGAGCAAAAAGTGACTTTTGTTTTAAAATCTTTAAAAAATATTAGAAATCGAAATTCAGATTTGAAATTGATATATTTTTACTCGAAATTCTCTGCTCTTTCCGATGGTGTAATTTGTTTTTTTCTACGATGTCTGGATCGTGGAGAAAAAAGGGCAAAAAGGGCAAAAAACGGTCGAAATCGCATAAAACATTAAATAAATAAAAAATAATTAAAATTTTAAAAATCGGTTTTCACGTGTCCCCTTCCCTCCCCCCCGGGTCTCCGATTGCCAAATTTCGTAGCTCTCCGACGCGCGGTCGCGAAACGTATAGTGTATAAGACAGACACACAGACATTGCCTTTTATTATATAGATGCAGCAAGATCATTAAAAATAACCCCGCATATGTGTAAGGCGGTTTCATCAGTGAAAATAGGGATCATAAACAAATTGACAATGGAAATTGTTTAAATCAAAAATACGTTAATATGTGTCAATTTTTTTTTTATCACAAATGCATCTAAATAAAGCATTGCACGGACAGAGATCATATAAAGCAGTGGTACTCACTATGCGGTTGGGTATTCTATGTATTATCCAGTTTTATCTTTTTTGTGATATGTCACAAATTTACATTTCTAATTAGATATATAGTCCCCATTCCTAATGTTCAATTTTCAATTAAATTTAACTCACTCAATTTTAAAGATACAGATATGCGGGTTTTTTAAATGATCTTGTTGAATTAAAAATAAAAATTTTCTGATTGACCCAATTTGTCTAAGAGGGGTCGTATAAAAATTTAAAAAGTGTAACTTTTTGAAAATGAATGGGAGGACTATCTCATTAACGTAGTCTTATTTCCTACCTTGCTTTCAACATTTTTGCAATTTACATTGCCCACTTATCTCCAACAGGTAAAGAATTAAAACGACTTTCAATCTTTTTGGGACACCCTGTATGTAAATGTCAGAATTATATTTTATGGATGTTCACGATTTGAAGATCTGTAATATGATTTAAGTTTTACTTTTCCTACAATATACATACTAAAGAGTATGGGTAAAAGTATACAAAAAACTGTGTTTACTGCCACTTGAATGACACTTTTAAACAGCTTAATTTCTAGTTGCATACATAATAAAGTAACTATATTTATATGGAAGTGTTATTTTATTCTTCTATATGAGAATTGCATGGGTATATTTTATTTTACGCTGAAAAGACCATTTGAAACAGGTAAAGAGGTAATTATCTGTTTTTTATTTAACAACTTCACGCATTTTAAAATATTACCAGCTACTCACATTACAAAAAACTAAAATATCTCGAGAACAGTTCGTCCTAGAGTAGTGGGTCTAGTCTTATTCGTTTTGTCATAAAAATTTCTGTATGAAGTAGAAATACAAGTAATGTATAGCATTTTATTTTAGATTTTGACGGTTTTTTAAGGCCATTTTGAAAAAAAGGGCCGGTTCAATTTTTTTAATCATACGAAAATCTAATCAGCACCTCAATAACCCACGAGAGACTACCCAATTTTGTGAATTCCGTCGAATAGTTTTTGAATTAGAATAGATACACATATTGTAGAGACATACAGACAGACATTACGTTAAAAATGCGGGTTTCGTATTGTGGTGCAGGTATAAAGACTTAAAGCTGGGATTTTAGATTATTAAATTATACATAATTGACATGGCCGTAAATTATCGTACTTCGTAGAACATTGCATTGTACCGCTATTACCCACCTATTTTATCTTTAGCGCGAGTCCTGGAATAGAATATTAGTTAATATAAGACTATAGTTAACTTCTCCATTTTAACTTAACATAAAATCATTTATTATTAATATTCTCTTAATTATTAAATTAGTTACAATAGTCATTCATACTCTTGCGGCGGAGGGAGACAATGTGAGATCATGGCTTAAAAATGCCTAAATTGTATTTAAGACCTTCAACAGTCATTAATGGGCACATACCTTCATTTTCTGCTCGGTCATTGACCACAATTTTTGCACCTGCGTATATTGTACTGGCTTTAACTCGAAGTGTTGGTCTCCTTGCTCGTACTGCATCTGCTCATTGTATTCACGAACACTTCTGGAACCTGTAATCAGGATATTGTCGTTTCACATTTCTGGACTTCGTAGAGGTCATCATGACTTCTCATCCGTATTGCCTCCGTACTATCGTAGAGAATCTTACTTTTACTTCTGACTTTGCTAACTACTTCATCCTTGTTTCATAACTACTAACTCATATTCTCGTAGAAGTTGTGTAACATCATCGCGTGGTTGCCGCTTCTCTTTGTAAGAGGTCCGACACGCCACCCTGGCTCTGATTGGCCGACCTTGGGCACTGCGCCCAGACATCGTCCATAATTGGTTATTCTTTTTAACTACTCTCATGGCTACACCTCAGTCTGTAGGTTTATGGCCTAATTTGACCTCTCGGGTCAAAGTGTTGTAAACACTGGCGTCGTTTTGTCTGAAGCATTGTTTGCTATTGCAGCAAACCATAAACAGTGAACCATAACTGTTTCACCAAAAACTGATGTGAGATCTATTTCTGGTCTCACTGGTATTCAATAGGGTGCTTAAAACGTGCAAATCCTTTGGAAACTCGAGTTTCAATTTTTGGAGCCTTTCTAATATATTATCATTCCCTATATATTATCATGCATTGTAAAGAAAGTAAAAAGTGATGCTCAAGGGAGGAAAAAATTGTAAAAACAACTATATAGCAAAATTTTGCCATTAAAATAGGGCACATTTTGACATGTTCCTACATAACTAGAAGTGTAAATACGGCATAAATTCTATTGCGAGTTATTCAACCGGCTACTACACATTTTTTACCCGTATTTACTACGTAATTTACGTAATAAAGGAAGATGTCTGTTTGCGTGTGCCTTCTATATCGGTGCCTTCTGTAACGTGCCTTTTGTAGCTTCGGATGGCCACGAAATTCGATACTGGGTAACTTGCGGTACAACAGACCTCGTCAAGCTTTTTTCCTTTTTTTAATTCGATTTAGGTTTTTAGTTATTTTATAATGAAACATTCCATATTAATCAGTTCCTAAATATTACCACAGATGTCATCGGATTGTAGATGCCAACTGATCTGGTGTGAGTGTGGTACTTCTTATCGTCCAGAAAATATCCAGGAAAGGGACCGATATCCGACATGCAGTATCATGGTATGGGCCGGCATTATGATCAATGGCCGCACGACCCTACATCTGGTTGCAGCTGGGACTATGACCGGCCAACAATATATTGATGAAGTTCTACTGCCTCATGTTCGCCTTTTCCGTGGTGCTGTCGGTGATAAATTTGTTTTTATGGGCGACAACGCACCATGTCATCGAACACTCGCTGTTCAGGATTGTGTAGTTAGCGAGGGTATTCAATTCCTCGTATGGTCAGCACGTCCTCCAGATCTAAACCCTATTCAAAATGTTTGGGATGCTTTGGGGAGGCGACTTGCTGGTCGAAAATATCCTGCAACACACAAGAACACCCTCATCCGTGCACTGACAGAGGAGTGGGATAACTTGCCTCAACAGCTGCCTCAAAGCATGACAAGACGTGTAGAATGTTATATCGCACTCCATTGGATATATCTCGTACGGACACCTTTTTCAACGGTGTCTGCTGTCGTTCATATGCGTATTTCCCTTTCTCTGTACATAGCATCAAATAAACACTTTTTTCCTTTCAGATGTTTCTAAATCTTCTGTATATTCCAGAACAATTAATGTCTATATTCTAATGTCTGAACAGTGTGGTAACAATATTTTATCCTGTTGGGCCTTCATCCGCGCTTAATGTTGTGCTACATTGCAATTTGTGATCCGTCCTTAGCAATTGTCCAGCAGTGTATATATATATTAGGTAATATGAAAATCAAATTATTATAAAAGTGAATTCAAGTGGAATGTTTGAAATATATCTCTATCTAAAACATAATTTCTCTTTCAATATATATTTTCCAGATTAACTCTCTTAAATAAAATATAAATGCGTTTCTCTGCTGAAAGCACATTTGTAAACTGGCGTCGGAGCACCGTCTAGAAGTAATGTTGAAAGTTAGCAGTTATATGGTTGATGGAGGTTATTTTTGGAACAGAGCGTATGTAGCTTTCTGTATATATATATATATTAAATGCAAAGTTCAGATTAGAACTTTCAACATGATTAAATTTGAAATTTCCTCGAACTGATTAAATGGTTGTGGAAAGTGAATTTTCAGTTCTGATGTAGATGTTTAGAATGGATTAAGATGTTGGTAGTTTGGCCCATTACAAACCTATGGTTATGTAATGTTGGATATAATTTGACGTTAAGATAGAAGCTTTTAGATTACTGCTATGCGCTAAAATATATGGTAATTTAAAACTTACAAACGAATTTACATATAAGAATAAAAAATTCGATGTTAAATCCATGATGCTAAATACATTCAATGCTAAATCTATATCATTCATTATCTAAATTTTATCTATAGCAAATCTTAAGAAATAGATGTTTCAAGGAAAATATTAGAACCAGAACTGAAAAAAGAACAAGAAGTGGGAATCTTTAGTGAATCTCTCCAGCCCTTCCAGAATATGATGCTGAATCCATATCAGTCATCATCTAAGATATATCCATAGCCAATCCACAGAAATAAACGTAGCAAGAAAAATGTAAAATTTTGAATCGCAGTGATATCTCCCAGTACCGGAAGTGAAAATCCTTAGTGAACCCCATATGACCTCTGTAATTTGTTGCTAAACCTGTATCAGTCATCATATGAGCTCTATATATAGTCAATATTGAGAAATAGACATTTTACTGAAATTTTTTGAACCGGAAGAGTCGAAAAGGAACCGAAAATAGAAATTCTTAGTAAGCCACCCTATCTTATTTAGAATTCGAAGGTTGCCGTGTTAACTGAAAGGTACCAAGATAAATGGAGATGCCAATACAATCCACAGAGTGCTTCTTTATGTAATAAGGCAGTTTTATGTTTCATTTTCAATGGCAGGGCTAAATATAATTCCAAGTATAAAGACACGTAACAATAGGACAAGAAAAGTAAATGAGCGACTTGTAGTGTATTAACATTTTCAAAGATATTTCTGGAGTTTTCCTTCGTGTAGAGAATTTACTCTGAATTACACCAAGCCATCAATTTTTTTTTATCAAAATACTTATTTTCAACCAATTTCCTATAGTAGAATGAATGCATTACCAATTACAAAATTAAAGCAGAAGTTTAGTACAGATATTACTCTTCCATTACATAAAAACTTTAATTTTTGTTTATTTTCTTTCTTTTTGAAATTGTTTACTATAAGCTCTGTGAGATATCGATTTGTTTTTACTGCGTATCGTGAAGACTTAAGTCATTGCCCCCAAAAGTTCTCTACTTTTACAGAAGCTAATACAAAGCGGTCCACAACGATGCAGGTGTGTTCTATTCAAAAGTTCCATCAAATTTTAATGTAGACAAAATATAGTCGTAAATGCCAATTCGGTGGAGATGCTTTCCCAGACTGTCATGACCTGTCAATAACTTGAATAGAACTACGACCTCGTGTTGTGGTCTATTGAATATACAGTAGTGAGATCTCTTTTCAATCGCTTTGACTTGCTCCCAATGTTCTTGATATTATGAACCTTGATTCTTGGACTCTGTCCCGCAATTGATTTTGATATTTCAGATTCATAATATGTTTCAAGTATAACTTGAATGACAAGATATATCAGAGTATGTTGGCTGTGATATATAAGCGTCTTTTCGTGCAACGAAACCAGCCTGTTTATTGCCAAAAATGCCGCAGTGTCAAGGGATCCATTGTAGAACAACTCGTTTATCATTTGGTCCTGAAAACCGAAGAAATTCCCTACATTAGATAATTTCAATTGATTGGGGAGTCAACAGGTACAAGGGATAATAATTAAGACAACATTTAAGATAAAAACCTGGAATTTCGTGCATGTTATACAGTTTGATACAGCTAACCTTAATTCTAGTTATTTAATAACAATGTAAGAAACTTTTAATACTCATAATTGTGTAATCTAACTTGAAGTATCACTGTACCAAATTTCGAAGCTGTTGGTTGTTAGGATTTTCCGTTACGCCACCAACCAACAGACTTTTTATTATTATATAGATATATTACTATTCAGGATTTGTTTAGTGTGACACCGTTAAATTTCAACGGGAATTCATTTGGCTAATTTAGTCTTATCTGTGATAATGTTAAAGCTTTAATTATCAACTAATAGGGATAATATGTATATATATATATATATATATATATATTGATTAGGGTATTATCGGTGATTCTGATAAAATCCTAGTTTAACTTATTAATATAATATTAGTCGCTTTCGGGGACCAGTTTGGTCGCTTTTTTAATGAGTCCTGAACTTGCAACAGCTATTGACCACATAGTTGTCCACCGAATTTGTGCATACGCCTTAAATAAGCACTTAAACACGTCTTTGCTGGCAATACGAGCGCACACGCGACTTTGCCACATCCGATTCCAGAGTCGTAGACAGAGACGAAGTTGAAGAGGGGCTGAAGGGAAATTCAAGGGAGGCTCAGTAGTCTTAAATGAGGGTCTCACCAAAAACACGAATAATCATTAGCATTTATAGACCATAATAGTTATTATTATATATTTCAATTCATATAAATTATTAACAAATAATTGTATATTTATATTTGCAAGCTAAGAGCTGATTATTAATATCCATATAGCTACTATACATCCATATTAATATATAATAATTACAATTGATTTTAATGTAAGCATTGACTAGTAATAAAGCTGTTAATAGTTTGTAGAAACATTCTGAAAGTTAATAAAAGTTAATGCTTAATATTAACTCTCACCTACATCAGTTGATTTTGACTGTATAATGTATAACAGTGAGCTCCAGGATAATACAAAGGTAACCCAAATACTATCGTCATAATTTTTAAATATTTTTAAATTAAATATGGAAATAAATGGATCATTAGTGCAATCACAAATTCAGCTAAATTGAAAAATCTTTAAAACGAAGTAATTTATAAAAAATTCTCAAAGAAATTTTTTATGCAAAATTTGAATGGCATTTTATATGAAACTTCATATCACTACTAAAAATTTAATATTTTTATCAGGGGGTGCTGAGTATACCTCTTGGGGGGGGGCTTAAACCCTCTGGCCCCTACCTGGCTACGGCCCTGCTCGATTCGGACGCTTAATGAGCCCCTGGCTCACTGTGCGGACACAGGCACGTCTGTTCCTACGCCCTATTACGACCGCGTTTTACACCCTAAATATGGTACTGTGCGTGCACAGGCATGTCAATTCCTATTTCTTACGCCCTATTACGACCGCGTTTTACACCCTAAATATGACTCAAAGACCGTACCGTGCTGAAAACACCGGTTCTCGTTAGATCACCGAAGTCAAGCAGCATCGGGCGCGGTTAGTACTTGGGTGGGTGACCACCTGAGAACACCGCGTGCTGTTGGCACATTTTGGGTGCGGTAGCCTGGTGGTTTGCGCGCTGGATTTGCACGCTGCCACAACTCGGTTATCTTGCACCTTTCTGGTAGGTCGGACGGTCTGGGTCTCAACAACAACAACAACGCTGCCACAACTGCCGCCGTGTTCATGCGGAGTACGATCATGTTAAACATGTGAGTCCGTAAGTCCTTCCGAGAGATTGATGGTAGGGGAAGGAGGGTACGGTCCCTGTGGATGCCCCTCCCCCACTGGGTTCCTGTCTAAATTGGGCGGCATTTCCCGAGCGTCTAAATAGTTACCTTACACCTTTCTGGTAGGTCGGACGGTCTGGATCTCAACAACAATAGCCCTAAATATGGCACTGTACGTGTATAGGCACGTCAATTCCTATTTCCTACGTCCTGTTACGACCGCGTTTTACACCCTAAATATGCTCTTAGACTTCTGTGTGAGCGAGATACGTCCTGAATATTCACCTTTGATGTACCCTAAAAAATGCTCGGGGTAAAAAATTAGTTACTGTTTACAGAAATGGAGCTGACATCCCTCTTAAACCTTTCTCTTAATATAGAATATAATATAGAGAAAGTATTGTTGTCACGAAAATTTTCGATTCCGATATTTTGATGCCTTTAGGCCCTCATGAAAATGTTTCGAATATTTTTAAATTGATGTCTGTCTGCTGTCGATTTCTTGTGTGCTTGATTGCTGTGGTAAATATTAGTGGATTTTGAAGGAACTTTTAATCCGGATTTGTTAACGAAAAACTGACGACTATATAGAATTTTTAGAAATGCGAGCGAAAACTTCGAAATGCATTCGAAATTTTATATTTCTTTAACATGTCAGAATAGGACATAATGTAATATAAGTATGCTTAAAAGGGGTTATTTATGGCTCAATGATCACGAAACTTAACAGTTTCAATCATTGTAGTAAAAATACCCGTGATACAGTTTTTGTGTTCGTGACATTACTAGTCGAATCGGGGGGGGGGGGGGGGGCTAATTAACCGCCACCCTACTGGACACGATGTCAAACGAGGTATCAATCGAAGGATTTTATAAAGCCATTTAATTTTATCAGATAATATATATATAATTGTGATAATAGTGCTATAATTGTGATCATTCACACACACCAACGATGTAGACTTAACAATTTTTTTTTTCTTGCAAAATTTGCAAAAAGAAATAAAAAAGAAAAAATCACAAGCTACTTAAACATAGATTCTGGTATTAGAAAGCTGAGTTAAGCTACACCAATTAATAAAAAGTAAAAAAGTATATAAATAAAACAAGCTTGAAAAGAAAAGAAAGGAAAAATTTCAAATATACAAGAGAATTCCATCAAAATAGACCTTAAAGGTTGCACCCAAATTGAGACAAGATTTAATAAAAAGTAAAAATTATCCAGAAAATCAACTCCCTAAAAATCATTACCATTGATAAATAGAAAGTTTTAACTTAAAGTTGTTGTGATATCCAATAACCAATGTTATACTTTTTTACTCTGGTGCTTAATTAATATTTCGTAAACTTTACTTTTTATATGTGTAAGAAAAGTGTATGATAAGTTGGTTGAAACCTTTCACCTTCTGAAAACAACATGATGACGTACTTCTGAATGAGAATTATTACATTTTATGCACTCTGTGTTTTAATTATGTAAAAATTAGAAAACACGTTATTCCGAAATTTTATAGGTGTACTGTATCTTAAAAAATGACATGATTATATTGAATAGATTTTGAATTAGCATTGGTCTTTTTTAACATTCATTTTCTGTTGTACGATTATTTTTCTAGTAAGCAGGTAAAAAGCCTGGGTTATATATTAGAAAAAAAAAGCATTAGATGAGCCGTTCACAGATGAGCTATTCACAATAGTTCTATAAATAAGTATAAGTATTTCAATCGCCTATTACTTGTATGTTTTGCTTAAAACAAAGTAAACCCGAGTAAATTCTAGTTAACATTTACAATTTATTATTTTTTTCTCTTTAAAATAACTTTTGTTCTATATTTTTTAAACCACTTGCATTGAATTGTAAAGTAATCGCGCCCTTCGAAGTCTTCAGGTTTTTTTTTTTTTTAAATAAAACACATCCAATTACTCTAACTCAATATATAAAAATAGCCTCTAAAGAAAGTTTGCTTTTAATCAGTTTGATTGTTTATTTTTGAAATTATCCTCTTATAAAAAAGAAATTGATACCGAAAAAAACCCTCTTAATAAAATAAGAGTTTTTCATTTCCGCAAAAGTTTGTTTTTATTTACCATTATATTTACCATTTTACTTAAGTTTCTACGCAATTAATTAATCTCTTTCTGATGTATTAAATTCTGATTTCTGAATGCATTTAATTGAATGTAGTATTTCAATTATATATTTACTAGCCGCCTTCGGGCATCAGCCCGGTCACATTTTGAAAAAAAAATATGAGAAGTCTTCAGTGGGCTCGCTTAGTCTGCAAGCCCGTCCACTACGGGAAGTCGCCATGTAATATCTATGTCTATGGTGTGGAGCCATAAGTCGCTTTTGACTGCTCCCTAGTAGTGTTTCAACCGATTGCGCCCCAGGTCTGCCCGCTGCGCAGATCCACCATGTAATATTTATGGCCTGTGAAGCGGACGGAACAAAGCCGTAAACCTCCGCTAGCAACTCCCTTATAATGTTCCTCAACTGCTTATGTTCCAGTACATACCCATGATTCGCCCGCTATGTGGGCGCGTATAAGCTGCGGCACGCCCAAATTGTCCCCGTGTTCACGTGGAGAACGGGCAAGTTAAATATGCGGATCCGTCAGTCTTTCCGAGAGGTTGGTGATAAAGAAAGGACGGTACTGTTTCTGTGGATGGCGCCCTCACTGGGTTCCGGTCTAAATTGGGTGCCACTTCCCGGCCGTCCAAACAGATACCTTACAGCTTCTGATAGGTTGGATGGTTTGGGTCGAAGAAGAAACTGTGGCTCGCGTAACAGAATCGTTGGTCGCCACTGACAGCATGTCTTATAGCGATCACTCCGCGGGTTGCACCGCAGATCTGAACCCTACCTTTGCTTTAGTGAGTCTTCAGTCCTATTTATCTTGACGAAAAATGATTTTTATTTTTACCTTTGATACGTTTCATTGCGTGTTTAGGTTGTTACTGAAGAAATATTTATATTTTCCAAGTATTCAAGGCAGTTGTTTGTTTGAAAATAGCTCATATAACTTTTTATAAAGCAATGAGCATTTACTTTGTTCAGTATAAACTAACTAATATTTATGCATGTGAAAGATAGATATTTTAATCCTTTTACCAATTTAAGTTACAACTTAAATTAAATAAATATTATTTTGAACAATGTATGGCGCTTTAGTTTCTAATAGTCGTCTTAATCGAAAATTGGCTGATATGTTTTATCTCATGGTTGATACATTTTACTCGTGTGTAAAGTTTCAGCCTTCAATGGTTTCTGAAGCAAGGTACGCGTGCCCTAGGGGGAACGTGAGTCTATATGTAGGGATACGCCAAAATATATAATATTTTCTTGTTTGTATGTTTTTCTTTCTTTTTTCTTTTTTAAAATTTTATTTTTCTTTCGACTGTTTAAAACCTTTCATTTAAAATTATTTTTCTACATTTTTGTATCTTTTTTACTTTCCTTATATATATAGTATAATGTATAAGGAAAGTATTGTAACGAGGCCGAAAATTCGAATTCGAGTTTTCGACGGGAGAGCACGTTTCAAGCATCCGTGATTACGAATCGAACATTTTTGAGGTGATGTCTGTGTGTGTGTGTGCGTGCGTGTGTGTGTGTCAGTGAATCTGTGGAGACGATATCTCGCGCACGAGTGCAGCGATTCATTTAAAATTTAGTCCAAAAATCACAATCCGTGAATACTGGAAACTTATTGTTTTTATACACAATCGAATGTTCAGAACCCCTCCTCCCCCGAAATTTTTGAGTGAAATTTTGAAAAAATCAGCAAAAAATCAAAACTTTTAATAAAGTTACGCAAATAGACATTTCTTATGTAATTTTGCCTTAGAAAACGATTAACATAAACTTTCAAACGCATAAAACTTTCAAACGCTAGCATGAACCGTTCTTGAGATATTGCACATTTTTCAAATAAATTTATCAAAAATTAAATTAAAAAAGTCACTGTTGAGAAACATGTTCATTTTTCATATGTAATATCATGCGATAAATTTGGTGACATCATTTTCGTGGATCTAGCTCGTTCCATTAACGAGAAAAGACTATACTTTGAGTAATACTTTTGAATTTGAACGCCAATAGTCATTTATCTGCTATAAGAATAACTTATTTCTCCGTCCATAACGCTTGGTGAGATTTTGGCGACAAAATTAATGGAATGTTGCCAACTTGGCGACTTTTTTAAATGCTACCAAATTAACGAAAATCTCGCCAACTGGATAAAAATGACTCTAAATCAATGAAAATGGCGACTAATTGACGAAAATTCAATATCTTGGAAAGAATATAAATATTTACTATAAGAATATCCTATTACTTTCCTTATATACATAATGTATAAGGAAAGTATTGTGACGGGGTCGAAAATTCGAATTCGAGGTTTCGACGGGAGAGCACGTTTCAAGCATCCCTGATCCCGAATCAAACATTTTTGAAGAGATGTCTGTGTGTGTGTGAGAAAGTATGTGTGTGTGTGTGTGTGTCAGTGAGTCTGTGGAGACGATAACTGACGAACGAATGGACCGATTCGAACCAAATTTGGTACAAAAACCACAATCCGTAAACACTGGAAGCTTATTGTTTTTATACACAATCGAATGTTCAGAACCCCACTAAATTTTCGAATGAAATTTTGAAAAAATCGTCAAAAAATCAAAACCACTAATAAAGTTACGCAAATAGACATTTCTTATGTACTTTTTCATTAGAAAACGATTGACATAAATTTTAGAACGCTAACATGAACCGTTCTCGAGATATTGTACACTTTTAAAAAAAATTATCAAAAAGTCATATAAAATAAAAAAAAAATATTTCCTATTGAGAAGCAGGTTCACTTTTCATATGTAATACCATGCGATAAATTGAGTGACATCATTCTCGTGGATCTAGCTCGTTCCATTCATGAAAAAATATTCTTTGAATAATACTTTTGTATTTGAAAGCCAATAGTCATTTATCTGCTGTAAGAACAACTTATTTCTCTGTCCATAACGCTTGGCGAGATTTTGGCGACGAATTTGGCGGAATATCGCCAACTTGGCGACTTTTTTTAATGTTGCCAAATTAACGAAAATCTCGCCAAATGGATAAAAATGACGCTAAATCAATGGAAATGACGACTAATTGTCGAAAATTCAATATCTTGGAAAGAATATTAGTATCTACTATAAGAAAAACCTATTTTTTTTTACTGAAAAAGTAGTAAATTCATTACATTATATAAGGAAAGTCATGTGTTGCCCACATCAGATTTTTTTTTTACTGTAAAAGTAGTAAATTCATTGCATTATATAAGGAAAGTCATGTGCTGCCCACATCAGATTTTTATTTATTATAAGATATATATAATTTAAAACTAATGTCTCATTTCCTGTTATTAGGGATTGATCGCATTTATTAACGGTCTGTATATCTATGTATATTGTCTATGTAATGCATTGTTTTTATGTTGGTATTGTATGTCTATGTATATTGCTTTTGCATGTCTATGTATATTATCTTTTTATGTCTATGTGTATTATCTTTGTATGTCTATGTGTATTGCTTTTCTGAGTTTTTCTCAGCTCTTCTCTACACTCTTTGAGTGAGCTAGAAGACCTGCGTAATAAATAAATATTTGTTTGTATTTCTTTTGACATTTTTTCTAAAGCTTTATCTTGTCAGAAAAATATTAAGAAAATTAATTAAATGATAAGAAATATTAACTTGCATTTTTAAATTTCATGATCATGAATACACTAAAAATATTATTATATGACTATTGGTTTACTAAAATCAGATCAAACAGCATTCCTGCCTTATTCTAATATGGAGCCTCTGTATGATAACCAGAAACAAAGCCCGTTTAGAACTAAAACAAATATGCTTCATCTGTATAATATATAACTGTATATGATTTGACCTTAATGGTATATGTAAGGGTATATGTATTGGCTTTAAGGGTACGAGATCAAAATCCCTCCTTTCCCCGAAGAGGGAATTGAAATTTTGGCTCCGCTAGATTTTGTTCCGTGGTGTGCAAAGATTCAGTCTTCTAGGTTGTAAAGAGTCTTCCTTGCTGCCCCAACCGGAAAATTGCAAGCTCTTATCGTTGAAGTGGATTCAGCAAGGTTACCAGAAAACTTCTGTGTGTGTGTCTGTGGATGGGGGAGGGGGCTCTGATAAAACAAAAACACATAAGACAATTATGATATAGATGCCCTGAAACTACCGAATATTTCAAATAAATTAGTATTCAAATTATTAGTATTCAAATAAATAAATTAGTATTATATTTATTAGTATTCAAATAAATTAGTATTATAGTTTAGAATTGTAATTGTACAAATCGTCCTAGATCTTTGAAAGAATATATTTATTAGAAATCGTTTTAAAATTAATGTGTCTGACTCCAAATAAATGCGCTGTTTAATATTCAATAGGATACTCATTAGTTATAGAAATTTTAAATTAAATTATATATTATTAAAACTCTACCCCTGCGGTTAAAATGAACAGACTCATTTTCTCCGATGCCGAAAATAATTATTTTCTCGATTATATTGCAGGATTTGATAATTAGATTAAAAGGCAAAATTGAATTCCAATTACTGTGCTGTGTTTCCATTTCAATTCTTTAATTCATTTTTCACATATTACGATACGTTTATTGTACATAAAACTGATTATTTTATAAAACATTGTAACTAGGTAGGTTACATGGTTTGCGACTTATTCTAAAGTTAAAAATTTTGATGTGGGCAGCACATGCCTTTCCACACGGACTCAATTTGTTTTCTCTTTCATAAATTATTTAATAGAGTTTAATTGCTCAAAATGACAAAGGTACTTATTTGATATCATTTCCAGTTTGCAGTTTTAATATATATTTTTTATGCAGCAATTTAACGCAATTTAAAACGTAACCAGCATTAGAAAATTCCATAAAACTTCAATATTTAGAGAATGGTTAGTTCTAGATGGTAGTAATAACAATGGAGTTAGTCTAGTCCAATTCATTTCGTCATCAAATAGTACACGTAAAACAAGCGTTTAATTTATGCATTTGAGCAATGTTAGTCCTTTATTTGAGATTTTAATGATTTTTGAGGGCCATTTAAAAAAAAAAAAAAAGCCGGGTTGGCTTTTGAATTGTAACAAAATCTAATCAGCACTAGTATCATCCATAAGTGAGTAACCTACCAAATTTCGTTGAATAGATTTGGGCTAGAGGGGAGCAGCATTGAACAGACGTAAACATACACACAGGCGTCCCTTTATAATGGTTGAATAGTGTTCTGCAGTACCTGAAACGTGTATATCCGTCGATTTCCGAACCCATTCCAATACTTTCCCTATACATCCACGGTCATTGTAGGGTCATTGTTTTTCCTTTTCCAAAGTTATACAAAATATGTTTTCATAATTAAAAAATGTGTGTGCAAGTACTTAAAACTTAAAAGGAATAACTATAGTAATACACTTTTGATTAATTGCAAGGCCATTTGGTCATTTTTCATCATCATGGTCATCTTGGTCATTTTTCTGGAACTTAGTTAACTTAGATGTTTATTAAAATATTTTAAAGATATGTTAATTGTAATTTTTGCATACAGAAGTTAAAATTTTTTATATTATGCAAAATATTCTGAATGATATCCACTTAAAATATTTTTATACTCGTAAATTTCTAATTCTATGAGCACCTGGATTTTCACATGCATTCCGCAGTTAAAGTCGTCTTTTATATTTGATTTCAGTACTCTAAATCTGCTGTTGCCAACGGAATGGTTAGAAATTCTTATAAATTACTTCACTATTTGTCACTGTCGTTGAATGCAAGTTTTATCGACAACATTGAGTTGTTCAGTAGACGATTTCTCTGACATTTTGTAAAAGTGCTTTTAAATGCAAATGCTCTTTAATTTAACTAGTGGTAACTGTATGAAAATATTAAAGGCATATTTTATTATTTAAAGATATACTTTATTATTAAGTGCTTATACTGAAATTTCAGAAATGTTTATTACTCAGATATACAAAGTTTGAGCTTTCAATTTTATCTTAGAATGTTTATATATATAAGTAAGATGAAAGCTATTTGGAAAAAATCTGATGTGGGCAACACATGACTTTCCTTATATAATGTAATGAATTTACTACCTTTACAATAAAAAAAATAGGTTTTTCTTATAGTAGCTATTTGTATTCTTTCCAAGAAATTGAATTTTCGTCAATTAGTCGTCATTTTCACTGATTTAGTGTCATTTTTATCTATTTGGCGAGATTTCCGTTAATTTGCCAAAATTTAAAAAGTCGCCAAGTTGACGACATTCCGCTAAATTCGGCGCCAAAATCTCGCCAAGCGTTATGGACGGAGAAATAAGTTATTCTTATGGCAGATAAATAACTATTGGCGTTCAAATACAAAAGTATTACTCAAAGTATCTTTTCTCATGAATGGAACGAGCTAGATCCATGAGAATGATGTCACCCAATTTATCGCACGATATTACATATGAAAAGTGAACATGTTTCTCAACAGTTAATATATTTTTTTTAATTTATAGGATTTTTTGATAAATTTATTTGAAAAAGTGCAATATCTCGAGAACGGTTCATGCTAGCGTTCTAAAGTCTATGTCAATCGTTTTCTAAAGAAAAATTACATTAGAAATATCTATTTGCGTAACTTTATTAAAGGTTTTGATTTTTTGATGATTTTTTCAAAATTTCACTCGACAATTTAGGGGGGTTCTGAACATTCGATTACGTTTAAAAACAATAAGCTTCCAGTATTTACGGATTGTAATTTTTGTACCAAATTTCGTTCGAATCGGTTTATTTGATCGTCAGTTATCGTCTCCACAGACTCACTGACACACACATACATACTTACACACACACATACTTTCACACGCACACACATACTTTCTCACACACACACACACACAGACATCACTTCAAAAATGTTTGATTCGTAATCAGGGATGCTTGAAACGTGCTCTCCCATCGAAAACTCGAACTCGAATTTTCGACCCCGTCACAATACGTTCCTTATACATTATGTATATAAGGAAAGTAACAATATCAATTCATGAAAAATCGTTTTAAATATGTCCATCTAGCACATATACGTTGCCTGTTATTTAAATATTATGCAAATTCTAATAGCATTTTCAATTATATTGTTCTTTAAAAAATTCCATTAAATTAATTTGTTTTATTCCCTGATAAAAATAAAAACATATATGGAATCTATGCTCTTGTTATACAAAATTTTCTTCCTGGGCAAATACAACGAATTAAAATTCCTGAACTCATTTGTAAACCAATGTACAAAACTTTTGTCTTTTGGTCAATACATTCCATGAAGAAGACACTGAAACAGTAACAAAAAATAGTTTCGAACCATTTTTATCCTGTTGCAACGATTTATTTGGTTTGGAAATATACCAGCAATTTTAAAATCAGGAAATAAATGCATTTGAAAAATTCATGTCGAAATGTAAGAGATTACATAAGAAATTTAATATATCTATTAATCCCGAAATCTTCTCCATGTAGCAACTGATATCATTTAACACAAAATTCAATACTCTCCATTCATTAAATTTATATTTATATCAATTTTTATAACTTTTTATTACTTTCCTTATATACATAATGTATAAGGAAAGTATTGTGACGGGGTCGAAAATTCGAATTCGAGTTTTCGACGGGAGAGCACGTTTCAAGCAACCCTGATCACGAATCAAACATTTTTGAAGTGATGTCTGTGTGTGCATGTGTGTGTGTGTGTGTGAAAGTATGTGTGTGTGTGTGTGAAAGTATGTGCGTGTGTGTGTGAAAGTATGTGTGTGTGTGTGTGTCAGTGAGTCTGTAGAGACAATAACTAACGAACGAATGGACCGATTTGAACGAAATTTGGTACAAAAATCACAATCCATAAACACTGGAAGCTTATTGTTTTTAGACGTAATCGAATGTTCAGAACCCCCCTAAATTTTCGAGTAAAATTTTGAAAAAATCATCAAAAAATCAAAACTGCTGATAAAGTTATGCAAATAGACATTTCTTACGTAATTTTTCATCAGAAAACGATTGACATAAATTTTAGAACGCTAACATGAACCATTCTCGAGATATTGCACATTTTTCAAAAAAATTATCAAAAAGTCATATAAAATAAAAAAAAATATTTCCTATTGAGAAACATGTTCATTTTTCATATGTAATACCATGCGATAAATTTGGTGACATCATTCTCTTGGAATTAGCTCGTTCCATTCATGAGAAAAGATACTTTGAGTAATACTTTTGTATTTGAACGCCAATAGTCATTTATCTGCTGTAAGAATAACTTATTTCTCCGTCCATAACGCTTGGTGAGATTTTGACGACGAATTTGGCGGAATGTCGCCAACTTTTTACATAACCAAATTACATTTTTTACGTAACCGAAAATTTCGTATCTTATTATCTTTTATGCATATTATATTTTAATTTTTGGGATTTTGAACTTTATCACGCTAGCCCGTCCTGGGCCCCGAATAGGAATGTAAACATTTTGAGGCAATTCGAGAAACTGTGCTGTTTAACGAACGGTTAATGAGTGTACACGTTAGGTGTATCTAACATGATTATGCCCGATCAAATAAAAGTGATTGCAGCGCCCCCTAGCGAAAAATTTAAAAGTTAGTATAACGAACTCTGCAAAAACGTGAGATAGATAAAACAGCCAATTAAAAAGAATTGTCTAATAGGAATGGACATCAGTAACGTACGAAACGCTTATACGGAAGACAATATATACAAGTCATAATTAGTCGACTGCTACATGCCCAGCCACGCTACAATACTGTTAAAAGTTTTCGAACGATTCACGAGCGTATGTAAATAATGCCAGTCACTTAGTATCCATCTGTGATAAAAGGCAGAATGGGTTATAGCAATCGAAATACTTGTCACCGTTCCCAATAGCGCACTATTCGTTAGATCTATGAAGTATAACAGGTGCCTTCTACATAATCATATCGTGTGTTCCTAGTGCCGATTGTTACTCATAATTCTATACAACTTTGTAATTATCTGTTTTGCTTTGTTGAAGTCGTTGGTCTTAACTCCTAAATTCACCACTGGGAGGGGCTGCAATTCAATTGGTCATGGTCACTTTACTATAGATAGACCTAATGTGTATATTCAGAGACCTTTTTTTTACAAAGTTATTGCAGTGCTGAAGGGCTTTCATAGGAGCGCTGTATATAACCATCCTTTTCCGTACTACGTGTCTTATATACTCTTAGACTCTTAGACTAAATTGTTTAGAAATAGAATATTTTATTTCCATATGAAAATCTTATTATAATCCATATAGAATTTCCATATGAAATTCTATATGAAGATGAATATATGAAAAGTTCGAAAAATTATTTTTTCACGGTGAAATTGTTAGCGCATTGAAGAGGCAATATATCGTGCTATATGATATTGAATTTGTTCTATAAGTAGAAATTTAAAGTCAAATAATGGATAATTTATATTGATTTAGTATTTAAAGTAAAAAAAACAAAATAAATGTGGTAAACATTTTGTGATAATGATCGATTATGAATGGATTTATAAGAGTAAAAAGACATAGTTTTATTATATATTTACATCGTAGTTTCTTTTGCATTTATAGCCCTTGAGAATTACGTAACTCGTTGACTGCCAATGCAGTTAAGATTTATATTAAGGACTAAAAATAATTAGAAAATCTTTTAATTACTAATTCAATAATATTTATTTTAATGTCAGTTTTATACGTTCCTGATCATTTAATGTCTAAAAAAATTTTTTTTTGTAGCACATACATTATATTATCAAAAGCATTCGGAAACAATACGGAAATTCTCATGTTGAGGTTTCAGGAATGCCTTTCTCCAGATATATATTGGAATCCAGATATATATTGATCCAGATATATATCCAAATATATATTGGAATCAAAATCTCGAAATCGAAAATTTTAGTGGAAACAATACCTTCTCTATACTAAATTCTACAGTATGAGAAAGTAAAAATTGGTCAAAATTATAGCAATCGCGTTGGATGGTGCAACTTTGAGTGTATTTAGCAAACTTGATCAGTTTTGAGATTTAACCCCACAAACGGATTTACTATCTATTACAAGATTCCAAAACTCATTTCATGGGCACTGGCATATATTCGAACTATATCAAAGCCACTCGATGTTAAAACATAAAATAACATTCTCTTGAAATGATGTTTATCTATAAAGATAATGCAAACATAAAATCTGAAATTTCCGCAGAAACAATTTTCTAGGAAAAATCCTTTCCATATAACTTTCGATAAAACAAAAAGGAAATTACCATTCTTTCAATGGCCTGCATTTATGGAACAAACGGCATTAGATTCCCTACGCTGTCGAAAAATTGATTCCTGTATCGGGGAAAGGGCACACGAGGAGAACAGCAATTCCTTCTCTTGCTTTTGTTGCAGAGATTTAGCCTTAAAACGCAGTTATACTTTCTGCCCTCTAAGCTACCCAGATTTGGCTTCGAAACAAGAAGAGAATGTCTGAGATGGAACGGGACGCTCGGGGCAATTATTCCTTTTGCTCTTGAAAGTTTTATTTCTTAACACTGATATCGTCGAATTTGTATCTCGGGGGGTATGGTTGTGAAATAAACGGATATATGTTTCTTTCTGATTTAATATTTATGCATTTTGCGTGTTCTAAAATGCGTAGTATACCAGAGTTCCCAGGAAAGATCTTAAGGACCCCAATGATTTTATAAGAAAAGTATGAGACCAGGATTAACGTAGACTAGATTATATATGGATTTATGATATCTAGCAGGCCAGACAATGACACCAGACTGGAAGACGCCAATGTATTGCAGCCCTGATCCCTGAGGTCAGCAATGCCATAAATAAGGGGGCTTCGAGTACAGTTTTGGTCGAGGCAAAAAGAGGTTGCAACCGACAGAAGGTTCGACAGATTCAGATAAAACAAGATATATCATTCATGCATAAAGCATTGATTATGAAACACTTTCCAACTTCAGTGCAATTTTATTTAAACATCTCTAAAATGCGATACATTCCTCGGTAATATTTTAAAAATTATCACAATACTACATTAATTTATTATATTTGAGAACTTAAAACTTCATCGAAAAAAATGAACTTCATTCAAAGGACGGCATTAAAATATAAATTGCCTGGTTTAAACATCTCTAAAATGCGATACATTCCTCGGTAATATTTTTAAAATTATCACTACAATATTTGAAAACTTCATCGAAAGCATATGAAATTTATTCAAATGACGTCATCGAAATATAAATAACCTGGCTCTTTATAAAATAGCAGCGTTTCATTCATAAACTTATTTCCATTCCTTTCATTCATCTCAATACTATAATAATTTATTTTATTTAAAAATTTAAGACCATGGAGGTACAAGTAATTAAACTCTATGCTTAAAACTTCGAAAAAATCGTCTGGTTCGCTGTGTAAAATCAATGAATATTTCATTCATATCAGCTATATTGTAGACTCCATGAGCTAAATAATTTTGCATTAAAGAAATGCAGCAATTCTTATACAACTCATTCTACATATTTTGCTGTTTACTTTCCATAAGTGAAAAGTAGGCTTTGTTGTAGAAATAATCAAAGTTAAATGATCATTTAAACTCAAATATATTGTAATTGCGTTGTTTCAGTATGTAGATGCACAGAATTTAAGCAAAAATAAAGTGGTTTTAGGATTCAATGTGAATTAAAAAGAACTTTAAAAATCACAATTTTGACACAAGATGGATGCCATATATCATTTTGAAGTGGGTCACGTGATCTTTTCATATGGTCACGTGATCGCTTCATATAAGAGGTGTTATTATTATTTTAATTTTGATTTAAAAAACTACTGAATATATTTCGCTGAATTTTTTTTTATATATTTTATGGAACAATTTGAATATTACCTAAAATTTTCGAAGCAATTTGTGAATTTTAAATCCGCTTAAAAATTGTTTGAAAAATTAGATCCCATAGGGCTCAATATATTTCATTTTTTCAACCCGGGTTCAATCCAAAACTAATTGGGTGATATTATTCATTTATATTCCCATAGGTCCTACAGACCGTCTGAACAACGTACTAAAATTTCATTCTGATTAAGTCATTTTTACGGCAGTTATTGTGCTAACGGACAGACAGACAGACAGACAGAATGAACAAATTCATAAACACTTTTCAACTTTGTTGTAAAGTGTTAAAAAAGGCGATCAGTAGCGAGATTCAGAGGTGTAAAAAGTAAGAGATGTAAGAATAGAGAGAAGTAAATAGTTGGAGCCGTTAGAGTCGGTATAGACATGCATAAAGTTCTACAGCGAAAACAGTAATAGATGAGAATATAGTTGGAGAGTGCGTATGCAGATATCCACAAAAGTTGGCACAGGTGCATAAAGAGATGCATCAAGATTTTCATACAGTGCAGTGATGATGGTTCAACAACCAATGATCCACAGACGTCTAACGACAACAAGAATGTATGTGCTTAAAAACATATACAAAAGGTCATAGTCAGTATAGGAATTTTTGTATGCCTGGTCTCACATGTTCAGTCTCCTCCGGAAATATATAAATATAATTGTTGTAATCTAATTATGATTTCAAGGTGCTTAATAAATATGTATTTTAAAGTTAAAATGGATAGAGTTAATTGTGTAGAATTATGTTGATAGATTTTATTCCAGGAACTCTTACTAAAGATAGTGATGGTGGGTTATTAGAGACATTTCAAAGTGTCAACGCAATGTGTTTAACTAACTTCAATAACGTTTATATTTGTTTTTCATTTTCGAGCACCACAGAAAGGTCTGTGAGTGTGCGTATTAAGTCTATCTACAATAGTGACTATTGCCCGATCGGATAAAAGTGGTTTCAATGCCGCTAGCGGATAATTTCAAAGATAACGAACTTAACGACTAAGTGAGATAGACGAAAAAAGCGAATTTCTTAGTGATAACGTATTGTCTAATGAGTAGGAATTGGAATTGACATAGGGGTATATATATATATATATATATATATATATATATATATATATATATATATATATATATAAATTAAAATAACAAAAACAAAAGTGCAGGAGTATAAATCAGTATACACAGCATCAAACCGCTTCTAATATAATAACGTGTATATAATTACATTAAAAGTAAAAAGTAACGAAGAAGAGCTGGAAAAGTAGATCATGGAATGGCCAGGAAAAGGAAAATAAATCAATGAATAGTATATCGGCCAGAAACGTCTTCAGGGGCACATTCTAGACAGATATACTAAAATCCGTTGTTTTTATGATTACAAAAAAAAAAAAACAGGTGGTTAAAATTTTATGAAATCTGTGCCCAACAACGAAATGAACGAGATTCACAGAGAAACGACCCATGAGGACAAAATTCAACTTAAATATAATACAATAACACATAATCATGAAAATTATAGCTCACAAATGCACAAACTTGCAAAAAAGGGCAACTCACAAATTTTGAAGTCTGCCAGTTTGAATAATCAACATTGGAGTTTCACCACGTGATCCAGCTTGAATGCTTACCACGCGAAAAACCGCGATGGAATGGACCAGATTAAAGGAAGTGAAAGCAGTTGCATATATATACAATATATATATATATATATATATATATATATATATATATATATATATATATGTATATATATATATATATATGTGTATATATATATATATATATATATATATATATTATATATATGTACATATATATTGTATACATAACAGTAAATACAGGAATTATCAAAGTAAAAACAACAATCACACTTAAATGGCGTATAGCAGCACAGGAAAGAGGATTTAAATATAAGTCCGAAACAGCAATGCTGAAGATCGTTTTTTAGCGACATACGATTCCTGAATAGCACAATCAAACAGGGTTTCCCTAAAATATTTTTGTGTAACACAATTTGCAGTTTTTACAACATAATTGTAACCGACAGTTACCGTTCGTATTTAAATAACAGTTCAGATGAACTACAATTTCAGTTGACAGATGTAAATGTCAAAGTTACTGGTCTTAAAACATGGTAGATCTCAACTCTGGTTTGGTGTGAGATATCTGCTTATTATAAAGTAGAAATGTTCGATAGAGTTCAGGTAATATGATTTTGATGTAAAGTGTTACTTTACTATGGAATAATAAATTTAATAAAATGGTGAGCTGGTTTGAACTTTAAACGTTGACTTAAATGAATGTGATGTACATATATAGATTGTGTCGATAGATGTTTTTACATCTCGACTTGTTTGAAAGTTTTATCTTTATATTTCGATGGATGTTTATACATCTCGACTCTTTTGAATGTTTAATCTTTATACATTTATGTCTGAGTAGATAACTTTTATGTCTGGCTTTCCTCTTTTATATTGATACATATGTATTCATTTCAATGCAATGTACCGGCCTCCGGGAGTGTTGTCGCGACATAAAGCTTGCTTTAACCGGGGTGAGGGGGTCACAACCCCCCTGCCAATTTTCCTTTTGTTTCCAATCTTCATTTTCCTTTTCGGACTGATATATGTATATATATATATATATATATATATATATATATATATAGCAAATAAAATTATTAAGGAAAAAATGGGAATCAAGCCAACGGGAATCAAGCCAATGGGAATCAAGCCAAGCCCATTTTTTCCTTAATAATTTTATTTGCTATAACTGCTTTACGTACTTGTGCAGCATTGCGCCATCTACGTTAAGCCTTTTTCATACTTTTGTATGCTTTCGTTTTCTTCATCTGATTACTTTTTAATTATATTATATATATATATATATATATATATATCCAATTCTGTTTTTATATGAACATCTTTTACACAATTTTGATTTAACACGAATTAAAAAGAATTGCATTCTTTTTTTACACGAGTTGTTTCGATTTAACACGATCGACCCCAATTTTAAGAAAATCTTATTACCCTTTAAGTTTTTATTTTTTACCCTTCGCATTTAGCCCATTCAAAAAATGTTTTGCATGCTATGCAACCAAACCAAACAAGCCTTAATATGAAGCTACCTCTCCTGAATCTCACACAAGCTTCGTATCGAAGTTTCATCCTTTTTAATCGGCAGATCCAGCGCAGCAGAGGGCAATAACTGCCATTTCTATACAAGGAAAGTGTTCAGCACTTGAAGTGCAGTTGGAGGGAAGTAGACGGGCAGAGATAATGTATTACAAGAATTTTCGATGGTATTACGTTGGCCAATGCATATATGAGCAAAACTTTCGTTCTCTAGGTACTCGTTAAGCATCCCAGCTCCCTGTGGACGAACGTTATCGTCCATCAAAGACAACTGAATCTGAACCCATTGCTGCAGTGTAGTATCTCACGAAAAGTTTGAGGACTGAATTTCGATACTTTTTCACTGCCAGAGTATCTCCTGTAAACACGTGCAAGTTGGTGCAATATGCCAAAGAGAACCAGTACATTCCAGCACACTACTACGATTAAAGACGTGATGTTTAACGATGTTATTGGAGAGTTTTTTTCGTTCTCTACAGACACTTACAAGTTTTTGTCCGAATCCAGGGTAAATTGTGACTAATCCGTGAAGAGTAAGTACATTAGACCAACGAGCTTCTGTCCAAGTCGAATGCTGATGACACCACTTTCATCGTGTTTTTCTGCTTTTATCGATCAAAAGGATACAAACTCATGGTGCCTGCGCATAGAGTTCTTTGACATATATCTTTCGCCTGACAGTACTGGTAGATATCGACTTTCTTATTGTAGTGATGGTGACCAAAGTTCGAAAAGCTGGTGCAGTCCCTCAGCGATTATGTTTGAACAGTAATGCGATGCACTAGTCATCAGAGGATGCTATAGCCAGAGGACAATCTGTAACGGGTATCCAGTAACTGTTTCTGTTGTTGGGAATTGTTTTCATGAACGAGAAATGACAGAATGCGCCACAGAAAAGAAATTAACGCTTTCTTTAATGGACCGTCCTGCCTAAAGTCTCCAAATAGCCAGTGTTGAGAATCTTTCAAACGTATACTTTGTGTTACGACAAAGCTAATATAATCCAAAGTCAACCCTAATATGCTTCTAAAAATTTTCTCTAAACATTTAAACGCTTAAGCGCAAACCCGTCGTTTCATCTTACGTTCATTTTCAAATTTTTTCGAGGAGCAAATCACAACTGGACATACCATTTGATATTTGCATATCCCAGTCGACGACAACAGTAAGTTTCACCCAATAAAAAATCCTCCGATGTCTTCGCTATTTGAGAATTTGCATCGCGCATTTAACTACAGAGACGGTTTACACATTTTTAGAACAATTTTTTTGCAAAAAACAATAAAACTTAAATTGATTTAAAAAAAAAATTCTGGCAGCAACTCATTTTATAAAAGATAAGTTATTGTTTGCTGCAGTTTAATTTTGTCTGTTTTAAAAATAGCGCATGTAAACAAATTTTGGATTCAACACTATGTTTTGAGCTGTCCGAAGAGAAATACTTTTATTCTGTAATTAAAAACCCTCTCTGCAAAACCCATAGAATTATCATTTATAAATGAAAAATAAGCAATATTATTAATAATAAAGGGAAAAAGCGTCAAGCTTTGCTTTTAATCGGAAAAAGAACAACAAATGAATACCCAAAGTCGGTACTTATATTTACGACTATTTCAAAAATAAAGTCTCTTGTCTCAAAAGAAAGTCCAACGACTGTTATAGCATTTGCAGTGTCTTACCGCTGTATTGATTATGAAAAAGATAATAAATAAATATTTAAATTTTTATTAAAGTTAAAAAGTATAATTTTCACAGTATTTTGCCTAGACATGTTGACTGAGAGCTAAATACGCTGTAGAATTCTCTATGCAAATCATTTAGCCGGTGGCAGATGGAAATATACTGTGACAATTAATGAAGCATGGAACTATTTAAATGACTGTAACAAAAAAGATCGATTTACTATCGCAAAAGAGGAGAAAACCCCCTAAAAACTTGGTTCCACGAATCAAAAGAAAATGTCAATAAAGGATTCATGATTATTGCTGGCTTTTCGTACAACGGTAAATTAAAGTTAAGAGGAGTCGAAAAAATGTCAAAATCAATTCAACATATTACTATGATGACATTTAATTTTTTTATTTAAAGAAAGAAAAATACAATTCCTTTATCTGCAGAGTTTTAATAGAGTAGAGGTTTATCAGGGCAAAACTACCAGAAATTTTTTGAAAAATTGATAAAAGATACAGGTGCCCCTGATGTGTCACCTATGGATTATTGTGGTTTTGGATAGTTAAAAAGAGAACTTTCTAAATGCATACCTAAAACAATAGATGGCCTATGGAAAACTGTGGAAAAGGAGTGAAATAAAATACCACCCAAAACTTTAAGAAAAGCTCTCTTATCTTGGAAATAAAAATCTAAGATGATAGTCTAGAGAAAGGGACAATAGATAGAGCAATTAAAAAATAAATATTATTACTTTAAACTTTAATTACTTTGCTTTAAATTTGTTCTAAAAATGTGTAAACAGCCTTTGTATATGAGTGTGTTTTGGGTATTAACGCTTTAATATATTTGTTAACGCAATGTAAGTTATTGATCCGTTAATGCAACTTTGAGACATAAAGCTCTCAACTAAACTTCTAATACCCTTCAAAATTCATATTAATACTATTAACTTAAAATAACTTAAATAACATTTTAACTTAAAATATTCTTATCATCTAATGACAAGTTAGAAATTTTCTCCCAAGTAAACACAAAATATGACGCTAAGATATTCTTTTAAAAAGCTTTTCATTTCATTCATATTTGACATATCCGAGTGACTTAAATAGCTCAGAATAGACGATTGTCAGCTTTTGGAAAAACAAAACGTTGAAAATAAAAAGAATAAATGGTAGCGACTTTAAGCCAGATCATAAATCAAATGCTCGTGCATCTTGGAATTTTGTATCATTGTTCTTTAAATTGATTGAAGGCTTAGTAAAAAGTATTGTTTTAATGGAAAGTTAAGAGCTGTGTGGGGATAAGGATTTCCGTTTGTCTTAAAGAGGAGTTTCAGTGAAGAACACTGGCACTGAAGAGCACTGGCACCGAAGAACCCTGTTATGTCCAGAAATTGAAATAAAATTTTGATACGAGCAATCGTCAACAGATTTTCCTTGCATATTAAAATTAGTTTTTGATGGAAAAAATATTTACGGAAAAAATATTTTAAATTATTACTAAGTTTTATAATTTATAAACTAGTTATGGATATCTACTAAATTCTAAATTTAAATAATTAATGTTTAATTTTTAAAATTTAGAATTTAGAAAAATTATTTACAAATTAGTCAAACTGCAGCTGGTAATCCGAGAATCAAATGAATTTTGTAAAAGCTCAACCGTAAATATAACACTAATTTTATTCTCGGATTACCAACTTCAGTATGACTAATTTATAAATATAAATCAAGCAAAATGTAGTTGGTAATCCGAGTTATATAATTTATAAATATGTTATTATACTACGCTGATAATATGCGTTATATAATTTACGATTTAGTATTTTTAACACTTTACAATATATTTGAAAAGAGTTTATGACTTTGTTCATTCTGTCTGTCTGTCCTTTCGCCCGATAATTGCCGTATAAATGACTTTACCAAATTGAAATTTTAGTATGTTATTCAGACGGTCTGTGGGACATATGGGAATATAAATGATCACCCAATAGATCCTAGATAATAGTTCACCCAATAGATAATATATCCCCCAATTAGTTTTGGATTGAACCTAGGTTGAAAAAATGAAATACATTGAACCTTATGGGACCTAAGTTTTCAAACATTTTATAAGTGAATTTAAAATTCACAAATTGCTTCGAAAGTTTTAGGAAAATTCAAATTATCCCATAAAAATATGAAAAATATTTCAGCAAAATATATTTGGTAGTTTTTAAATAAAATTAAAATAATAATTGCACCCATTTTATATGAAGAGATCACGTGACTCACTTTAAAATAAAATATGGCATCCATCTTATGTCAAAATCGTGATTTTTAAAGTTCTTTTTAATTTATATTTGGTGTTGTATCCTTCCTAAAATCCCTTTATTTTTGCGTGTTATTTGTGTATCTATATTCTAAAACAACGTAATTACAATATATTTGAGCTTAAATGATCATCCAATTTTGATTATTTCTACAGCGAAACCTAATTTTCACTTACGGAGAATGTAAATACATCAAGCTGTAAGATGAGTTGTATAAGAATCGCTGAATTTCTTTAGCGCAAAATTGTTTAGCTCTGGAGTCTGCAATATAGCTGATATGAATGAAATATTCATTGATTTTACATAGAGAAGCAGACGATTTTATAGCAGATTTTTTTGATGAAGTTTTAAGCAGAGAGTTAAATTACTTTTACCTCCATAGTTTTAAGTTTTTGAGTAAAATAATTTATTGTAGTATTGTGATGAATGAATGGAATGTAATAAAAGTGTATGAATGAAATATTTACTGCTTTTACATAGAGAGCCAGACGATTTATATTTCAATGATGTCATTTGAATATAGTTCATTTTCTCGATGATGTTTTCAAATATAATAAATTATTGTAGTATTATGATAATTTTAAAAATATTACCGCTGAATGTATCGCATTTTAGAGATGTTTAAATAAAATTGCATTGCAGTTGGAAAGTGTTTCATAATCAATGCTTTATGCATGATTGAGCTTTCTTGTTTTTTGTATTATTTATAAATATCTTTTTTGAATTCCAAATTCAAATAATGTAGTCATTTAATTTTTACTTTCTCATACTATGTAATATTAGTATAGAAAAAGTATTTTTTTTTTACTTGTTTTTGCTAATTTGGTGAACGAAATGTGAACTTTGCATCGGTATCAGACCTGCTGCCCCACCAACCGTCCCACTGACGACAGAAATGGTCATTTTTTTTTTGCATTCTCAGCGCCTTTTAAAACAAACTAAATTTTTAATTTAGCCGAATAGTATTTTAAATATCACAATAATTTCTTTTATTGGGAAAAATAACATGAAGCATATTTTGATGTTCCGTTATAGAACAACCGCCTGTCAAATTCTATTCTAATAGAGTTTAAATCCCATTTTGAGTGTGGTAGAATCTAAAAACAAAATACTAGTCAACAGTATTACGCAACTCTAATTTTACGAGCAAAGAATGCTCTTGTTTTAAGAAGGAGCTTCTTTTGTCATTTTACGATGGCAATTGCCTTTTTAATGACACCACAACACGAAGCTGTTTAGACACCGTATTGAAATTCTAGCCGCAAAAGTGGCAAAAAGAAATTTACCAGTTACGAAGCAGTAATACAAATCACTATTACTTCACTCAATATAATCATTATATTATTTTTGCTTTTAAATACATATTATTGAGAAAGTATTGCTTTAACGAAAATTTTCGATTTCGAGATTTGGATGTCAATATATGTTTTAGGACCTCCAGAACGCGTTTTGACTATTTTTGGAGTGATGTCCGTCTCTCTGCCTGTTGTTGATTTCTTGTGTATACGATAGTTGCCATGAATATTAATGGATTTTCAGCGAAACTTTGTATCCGACTTTGATATCAAATAATGTAGAACTAGATAGAATTTTTTTTAAATTCGAGTGAAAACTTCAACATTTATTCGAATTTTGATATTATTTTAACATGGCACCATAAGACAAAAATTTAACATAACCATGCATAAAAAAGGTTGTTTATAGCTCAATGATCACTAAACTTAATAGATTCAATAATTATAGTGAAAAATAGCTACGATACAATTTATCTTTTCGTAAAGCTAATAGCCTCCTCCTCTTTGTGTATGTGTGTGTGTGTGTGTGTGGGGGGGGGGGCACCCCAGGGTACATTATCAAACTCTGTATCAATCGAAAGATTTATTCAAGTCTTATAAAATAAAGGTTAACATGCTATAATTGTGATCATTTTTATCAACGATAGCCTTTTTAAGTTTTTCTTCTAAAATTTGAAAAAATGTCATAAGCTGCTTAAAAATAGATTCTGGAATGAGAAAGTCGAGTTGAGACACACTTCAGTAAATTGCATTTGATTCTTACGTTTATAAACCTTTCAAATTCTGACAATGCTATCAATGCTGTTACATGAGATAAAGACTTATTTTTAAATTTCATTGGACAACGTATTGATACAATATATATTGTACATACACAGATTTTCTTCTGTCATGCAGTGTCTGTTGTCCTATAACACGATTGGTCCTGCAACACGATTGGTCCTGTAACACGATTGGTCCTGCAACAAGATTGGTCCTGTAACACGATTGGTCCTGTAACACGATTTTTTCTGTAACACGATCGTTCAGCCTCGACACTGTTTGTGGGTTATTGACGGACAACAGATAGTGTGTGTTTATGTAGCTAGGATAATGACATTTTTTCGTATTCATGAAATCTATCAAACCTTAGTTGACACGAAGTTCTTTTACACATACTTTATGTGATGGGGCGCGGTAGCCCATTGGTTAGCGCGCTGGAGTTGCACTCGGTAGGCCCGGGTTCGATTCCAGCCACTGCTAAAACTGCCGCCGTGTTCATGCGGAGTACGATCACGTTGAAGATGTGTGTCCGAAAGTCCTTCCGAGAGGTTGGTGGTAGGGGAAGGAGGGTACAGTCCCTGTGGATGCCTCCCCCACTGGGTTCCGGTCTAAATTGGGTGGCACTTCCCGACCGTCCAAACAGTTACCTTACACCTTTCCGGTAGGTCGGATGGTCTGGGTTTCAACAACAACATACTTTATGTGAAAGACCACGGCCACCCGATTCATACTAGGGTATGAGCAGCTGGTTGAGTGGCCTGACACATATTTTATGTGAACGAAATCTACAATTTAGTATGTTATCACCATCGAACATAAGAATGTGTCTAAAAACTGACAAATATTCTTCGTCGTTTAAAAGGTCCAAAGACTTAATATTTGATATTCGCGAAGTTGCGGAAATAACCCTAAAAGTTGCAATAAATAAATATATAAAATAAAATAAATAAATAATTATATTCGCAGAAATTTCGTGTCACGAAACAATAACCTAAAAATCATTATATTAATTCGGCAATAATAGGAAAAAAAATTTGATTTTCAAATATATCTGATATTCTCAAACTTTTAGCAACTCCTTAAAAATTTGTGAAATAAATTATAAATAATATAATAATAAATTATATAGAAACAAATTATACAGTAATTCGCGCCGCGAAATAATGACTGATTATTTATAGTCAGATTAATTAAAATAATATTTCATCATTTTTGCTGTAATAAAATATGAATCATGATTAAAACAAACATTCGTAATTCATCACAATCTTTTTTAAAACAAAAATTCTACTTATTGTTAATACTCAACACTGTCTTGACGGATAAAAGGTTCATTTTATGAGGAAGCTTCTTTTGACATTTTACGATGGCAATTTCCTTTTTAATGACACCGCAACACGAAGCTTGTTTAGACACTATTGAAAAGCTAGCCACAAAAATGTTATAATTTTGTTTAGTTAGTTTTGTGAGTATAAAAATGTTATATTTTGTAACAAAAAAGTCATATATTTAGTTTAGTTATTTTCGAGGGTATAAGAATGTTATATTTTGTAATAAAAAGTCATATTTTGTTTAGTTATTTTTGAGGGTATAAGAATGTTATATTTTGTAACAAAAAGTCATATTTTGTTTAGTTATTTTCGAGGGTATAAGAATATTACAATTTGTAACAAAAAGTCATGTACAGGGTGATTCAAAGCGATAAGGCAAAATTTTAAGGGGTGATAGAGCACACCTAAACAAGCACTTTTCATCATTCAGTACATGGTTATAACTCGCTTGGTTAAGTGCTCATTAAAATCCTGTTGTCGCACTCGTCGTCAGTTCTACCGTGGATTTCAGAATGAATGGATTGTTTCACGACTTAGGAGAAGACCAACATGCATTTTATGTACGGAGCTGCTGACGGGAATGCGAGGAAAGCTCAAATTCGTATATGGTTCCAACACGATGGAGCACTACCCCATTTCAGCGTGGTTGTGCGAAACGCCTTGGATGCAACATTCCCAGGATGATGGATTGGTCAGGGTGGTTCTATCACTTGGCCGGCCGGCATGATTGCACGGTCTCTCATGTCTGGACTTTTTCCTATGAGTCCATATGAGAAACCTCATCTATAATAGCCCCGTCGATTCCGATGAGGATCTTATTGCCAAGATTTCTATTGATGCTGCCGTTGTACGAGAAATGCCTGGTGTTTTCGCCAATGTACGACGATCACTACGTCGCAGGTGTGAGGCCTGCATTCATGTTGGCGGTCGCTGTTTTGAGCAATTTCTGTAAGTTATTCATTGTAATTTGTTTCGTAATTCCTTCGATTTCTTATTTTGAACATTGTGCTTATTAAGGTTGATGAAAAGTGCTTATTAGTTCAGGAATGCCTGAAGTTTGCTCTATCATTGAAAACTGGTCTTCGAGTTTTCGACCTGTCTTAAAAGTTTTCCCTATAGACAATGCATGTATGTAAAGTAATAAAATACCATTGCAGTTGTATTTAAGTGCTCAGTTGCATTTAATCGATTATTACACTTGTATTTAATCTTCGATTAACCCTTGAAACAATTGTTCTCACTTAGCTTTCAAGTCTGCTTCTATCAAGTAAATACAAGGAATTTATATTCTCAAGAGTAGCAGTTATATTCATTGTAAAATAAGTAGTTTTGAGCTTTTAATAAACTATTGAATTTACCAGACATGTAAAACAACTGAAAACACCCAGTAATTACACCTGCCAATCCTGGTGTCAAGACAAACCTTCATCTACTGAACTACCAATGAATAATACGTATTTTGTCTCTATGTCAAAATGCCTGTAACTTCTTAGGCAATTCATGACAGGAAAGTTTGCTAAATATATCCCCTAGCTTTAACTTTATAAAGTGTATTGCCTCAAAATTTATGAGCTGCGAAAAATTCAAGAACTTTTGCTATTTAAAATTCATATATTTTAAAGCTTCCAAATTTAAAGCCAAGCACACGCGAATCTCTTATTTCTTTAACCAACTATTGAGTTTTGCCTCCAGGTGTTGAAGGCGACACTGAAGAAACTATTTCACAAAGATTTGCATTATTTTCCCCATATTTCTTTTTAAAATCTGCACATATAAGTTGAAATGCAGAGATTCAAAAACATGCCCCCAAGCAAAGCAGGCTAACTCCCAAGTATATTTTACTGCATAAATCATTCGAAACTGAATTGTGAAAGAATAGTGTTACTATTGCAGATAAAATTATCCAGGCACCGGTTTTTGCACTTATTATGAGCTCGTTAGCATAGATTTGCTGATATCTTCAATGGCAGCAAAAAAAAAATGTATTATGTGCAACAAATTTGCAAACCTGTATGGGAACCGCCAAATTCCGTTCCACCCTCCCGCATCCCACCCCTTGGCATGCAAGTTAATAAATATTCAGATGGGCAGCGATTCATAGATACTGTTATCTACAATCAAAGTGCGATACTTATCCAATTTTTGAACTGTTTCTCAGCTTCTAAAATATCTTAAAACCGGTTGGCACATGTCAGTAAATATAGTTTCTAGCTCATCTTTATTTTTAGAATAATAGAATCTTGATTTATGTTACAATATATTAAAGTTTATTTTTTATAATTTTGCGATAATCTATAAAAATATTGAAAATTTGTCTGCTTTGTCTGCCTATTTGTTTCATCATCATCAGGAGAACGACTGCACCGAATTTCATGAAATTTTGATGAGTATCCTTTGTAAAGACCCACTTAATATTTCGGCGTGTATATGTCCTTCAATCTGTCTATCTTGATGCTCTTCTGACTGTTTCTTCACTTGGAGCGTGACCTAATCAATATATGAGCCTCCGAACAAACGGGACTCAATCGTTATTTGAGTCTTCAAACTAATGTGACCTAACCGTTCTTTGAGCCTCTTTACAGTAAATAAATGCAAAATTCGATGGCATGGCCCGATCGCTGTGTGTGTATCTGCATCGCCTAACTTAGGGAAGCGTTATAATCAAGGCTCGACAGCAGAAGCAAGAGAAGATATTTAACACTGTGAGCACAGGCCCAAATACCTGCTGCTTTTCGTATAGTCAACTGTATGTTGCCTGCTTAAAGGCTATAAATGAAAGATCTTTCTTTATTTCTATTCTTTATCAGAAGACTTAGAGTTCCAGTAACATGGGCTGACCTGTGGCCGACATGCTGTATCACAGTGTGAAACGACTTGGCGACAAAGGGTGAGTATCAACGCACTTGTTTTGGCGCATGTATCGCCAACTGCGGCAAAAAACGATATTCTCGCATTCATCTCTTCTAAAATTTATCCATTAATTATCCATTTTTCTTATCTTTCTTGTTCATTCAGTAAGATAAACATTCGTATCCCATTGCGGGGATAAATGAAACAATTCATGATCGAACATCCTCCGATTTTATTGCGAATTTATATCGCAGTGTACGATATCGCGACGTCACTGCGAAATAGAAAGCAATGGGCAAGAATGATAAAAAAATGGCGGATGAGGCAGCTCTCTATATAAGAGCCATAAGAAAACTGGAAACGAAGTCTAGAGAGAAGCTAATATTTAGTCTTAAAATTATTATTAACTATACAAATAAAATTGTATGTTATGCTTTTCACTTCTTCTTATCTCAGCACGTGACAATACCTCATTCTTTTATTTTTGATAATTTAAGATTTGAAAAAGAAATGATCCAAATATTAAAAGTTTACAGTAAATTGTGAATTTTCTTCACATCTTATATTTTGCGTGCGAAGAACGGGTATACAGCTAGTGTATATCATATAGTGTAAAATTTATTTTTTAGCTGGGAGTTTAATCACTAACATCCAGCAGAAGGCACCACATTTATTGAGCTACTGCGACTATTATTTTTTTATCAATATTTAATGTTGAATCTGCATTATTCTCTATTTAAGATCAAGGTCTTCCTCTGTTTTATCTGTACGACTTTCTCCTTCCTCTGCGTTTTCTTTCCTTACACTACATAGTATAAATAGAAGAAAAGTTTTGTGATGGAGTCAGAAATCCGACTCTCAGATTTTGATGGATTTGCAAGCTTTTCGTCTCTGAATACGAATCAACCATTTTTAATGGTGTCTGTTTGTTCTAATATTCTGATACATCAGATTATTTTAAACCAAATATCATACTATTCGTCATAACTCTCCATGAATGCAAATTACTCTTATAAATCGTAAGGTCCAAAAAATTGTCAAATTTTGGAATTATTTAGGTAATAGACTGCATCTAATCTGCATAGAACAGTTGTTCAGGCACTCTTCTATAGAATTTTTTCTTGAAAATCGAATCGAATCGTATATTTTTAGTTGGTCAAGTGACACTCTATGCTTTATGCTACTGAGCTGAAATAATTATCTTTTCTATATTGGAAGTGGACCCGACAACACATATGCTTAGTATTTTAATTTTATCATTTTTAAATAATAGCAATGTATATTGCTTTTGTGAACATTTTCTCTGAACTTAAAACGTACCCAAACAGTGTCTTAAATCGGTAAAGTTCAAAACTGCAACAGCTGCGTTTTCTTCTGAAACCCCGTATTACTTGATAATGGCTGATTGCGCCTCCGACGGAAAAAATAACCGAAGTAATATCTTTTTTATGATCTTATTCTCTCTCGCTTTCTTTATCTATTCTTTATCAAAGATTAAAAAATAGACAATAAAAACTGAACCAGTGGAAATGATCAAAATAAAATATTGTAGTAAGTTGGAGTTTTTCTTAAAAAAATAAAATTATTTGGATGCTTCATTTTGATACAATAATAACTATCTGTTACAGAAAATTGTTTTCAAATGGAGTTTAAATATGTTTTATATTGGCAGGTTTAGTAGATGAATATTTAAAACAATAAAGCTTAGAATTAAACGAGCTACATTTTTACTCGAAGGTTTGTGTTATTACTTTCTCCACATAATTCTTATAAAGCCTGGAGAAAACATTGTGACAAGGTCAAAAACATACGTTTAAATTTATCAAAATCTAATATTTATCTACATTTAGCATTTAAGAGATGGAATCGAACATTTTTAAGGTATTTTATGAAGTTAACTTTCAAACTGAGAGGCTCAGATGAAATTTAGCCTGCTATGTAAATAGCAGTAAAAGTTCGTTACTAATTCCCCCGTGGTGAAGGAGCGCTTATGCACCACGTCCACAAATCCCCCCAGGGTATCCCATGGTGAAGGGGAGGAGTTTTGCAGCTTTACTTTTATAGAGGATTCCCGAAGGGCGGAAATCTGACTTGACCTCGACATGATAACATCCATGCCCGCTGGCGGGATTCGAACCCGCAACCCGGCAATCCAGCGGTCAGACGGAAACGCATGCCCCTGACAGCTCGACCACCGGAAGCAGTAAAGTAAAGTTGTGAAGAGGACTTTTACTTTCCTTATATACATAATGTATAAGGAAAGTATTGTAACGGGGTCGAAAATCCGAATTCGAGTTTAAGACGGGAGAGCACATTTCAAGCATCCCTGATCACGAATCAAACATTTTTGAAGTGATGTGTGTGTGTGTGTGTTTGTGTCAGTGAATCTGTGGAGACGATAACTGACGAACGAATGAACGGATTCGAACCAAATTTGGTACAAAAATCACAATCTGTAAACACTGGAAGCCTATTGTTTTTATACGCAATCGCATATTCAGAACCACCCTAAATTTTCGAATGAGGTTTTGAAAAAATCGTCAAAAAATCAAAACCACTAATACAGTTACGCAAATAGACATTTCTTATGTAATTTTTTATTAGAAAACGATTGACATAAATTTTAGAACGCTAACATGAACCGTTCTCGAAATATTGCACATTTTTCACAAAAATTATCAAAAAGTCATATAAAATAAAAAAAAATATTTTCTCTTGAGAAACATGTTCACTTTTCATATGTAATACCATGCGGTAAATTGGATGACATCATTCTCGTGGATCTAGCTCTTTCCATTCATGAAAAAAGATACTTTGAGTAATACTTTTTTATTTGAACGCCAATAGTCATTTATCTGCTGTAAGAATAACTTATTTCTTCTTCCATAACGCTTGGCGAGATTTTGGCGACGAATTTGGCGGAATGTCGCTAACTTGGCGACTTTTTGAAATGTTGCCAAATTAACGAAAATGTCGCCAAATGGATAAAAATGACGCTAAATCAATGAAAATGACGACTAATTGTCGAAAATTCAATATCTTGGAAAGAATATTAGTATCTACTATAAGAAAAACCTATTTATTTTACTATAAAAGTAGTAAATTCATTACATTATATAAGGAAAGTCATGTGTTGTCCACATCAGATTTTTTAGTTTGCGTTCTCTATAAGGGAAAATATAAAAAATGTCCCCTTTTCTTACAATACATATAACACATAATTCGAGTAAATTATTAGATTATTAGGTGCTATTAAATTCAAGACTACTGACTTGAGACAGTATTTAATGCAAGTAGAAACAAATATACTAAAAACAATGATAAATTTCATGTATCATACATACATTCGAAACCGCAAATTCTTCGATATAGAAGTAACGAAGCTTAAAATAACGTTATTCATATTAAATAAAATTTTATTATCCTGACATGCAGAAGAAATAATAAAACTAAATACAAGTAGTTCCCAACTTTACGAGTAATTCGTTCGTTGCACGCGCTCCTAAATCGGAAACTCGAAAAGCGGGAACTTATTACGGAATCACGATTGTCAAACACCACATCCGCTTATATACAGTACTTTTGAATCGCGTATAACTACGTGCGCGGGTTGAAATGTTGCATTCAAGAATATTTTAGTACTAATTTATGGCGATTAATGTTTATATTTTCAATTAAGTTGATACTTGAAACTGGAATTGCCTGTGTGCGGAATATGCAGCAAATTTATAAACACAATTGTTATAAAGAAAGTTGTTTATGGTTTGAAGTTTCGCAATTCCAGTGTTTTTCTAATAGCATTTCTTTTCTTGGATGTTAGCTATGCAGGATATTTCATCGAAAAATTTGTGAAAAAATCGTGTGTCTACAGATAACGGCATATATTATTGAACAGCATAGGGTATTTTAAATATTTATTATAGAATGATTGGAAAAATAATTATATAGTTTGTTCCAGAAACTTATTATGCTTTGATTAATTTGGAGAGACTTACATTTTAACGATGTTCAGTAGATGGGATTCAACGTTGATATTTAAAATATTCTGAAATTCCAACCTAAAACAACACTGTTCATAAAATTATCCTTTGTTTAAATTTTACAAATGTATTAAAAAGTATGACGTGGACAACATATGTTTACCCTACAGACAAATTAATTTCTTTCTTAATTTCATCGTGCATTGGCTAAAGGAAAATGAAATACATCAACGTTTCAACATTTTATCCTGGTCACGGCACCAAATGTGGGAAAGGAAACTTAAGTTATACTTTAAATATTAAAGTATAAGATTGACATATTATTCATTAAGATTGACATATCTTTATCTCTTAACATGGCCTTAAATTCATACACAGTGGATTTATTATTAAATTGTACATTGCTTTATTGTGCCGCTATAAATCGTCCGGTTATTTAATCTCTGCGTGAGTCCTGTAAAGGAATTATTAATTAATATTTTACCAAAAGGATTGCACCAATTTAACTTTAACGAAAACATTTATTAAAATCATAAAATCTTATTAAATTCAATTACGATAATTGCATGCTTATTAATCATTTAGGAAGATAGCATGTGAGAGGAGATAGCATGTGAGACCTTTAACCATATACCTAACGTATTTAATAACCTGTGGATATTTGAGGAGCACATACCTTCAATTTGGGCCTTGTTAGCAGATCGTGGTTAATCTCGTATATAGTTACTCGCACTAACTCGTAGTGTAATGCATCCACTCGTAACTTCGTCGACCACTGCTGACTCAAACACTCTACTTTTCTCATGCTCTTAGGCTGTTCTCTCCACAAGTCATAATTAAATAATCTGCCGCCAGTCGTTCTCCCGCACCAGTATTAGCACAATTCTCGATTCCTCTTATTAAGTCATCACTCTGTATCTGCTACCAGTCTGCTCAAGTGTCTTTCTCAAGTTACAGGTTGTGGTTCTCTTTTCCCCTTGGGGGTGTCACTCCCCCTTTACTTTCATTTGCAGCATTCAGTGTGATGTACCAAGCCCCCTTTTCCATTGGTTACTCATTTAACCAATGGAATCATTCCACATCCTTGTAAAGGCCAGCTCGACCCCCTCTGCCATGGCGCTCCTAAATTTAAGGTTTTCTGACCTTTAGGTTCACGGGTTGTAAAACTCGGCGCCATTCAGACTGTCAGTATTGTTTGCCGTTTTGAATATAATAAATAAACGGCATAAAGCTGTCTCACCAAAGTGTGAGATCAATTTCTGGTCTCACAATATATATACAGAGTGATCCAAAAGTCAGAAAACACTTTAAAAATTAATTATTCATGAACTAATAAAGATAAATGGATGCCGTTTGCACAGAAAGAATGGAAATGAAGTCGGATTTTTTGTCAAGAAAAAAAATTATTGTTAGTGTCATTTATATTTCTACCAATAGATGGCGCTTTATTAGGTACAGATATCAGATTATGCAAATTATCAGACGGTATAAAAAGAGCAGCTGTAGCTGATAACGCCATTCTTAAAGCAGATAGTAGTGTTAGTCGATCTGTCCTATGTAATGTATCTTATCCTATGTAATGTAAAGTAGGTACCTAATATAGCGCCATCTGTTTGTAGAAATGTAAATTATACTAACAATATTTTTTTTTCTTGACAAAAAATCCGGCTTCATTTCCATCCTTTCTGTGCAAACGGCATCCACTTATCTTTATTAGTTCATGAATAATTAATTTTTAAAGTTTTTCCTGACTTTTGGATCACCCTGTATATGTACATATATATATATATATATATATATATATATATATATGATAAAAAAGATTCTTACAACTTCACTATCATAAAGCTGCTATAATATCAATCTTGTAATTCTATTCAATTGTTTAGAAACATCATTTTAAACCAGCTATTTCGAATACATCGACTTTCTGATCCTCGGTTTCACTTTCTCCACAACAATAATCTTAAACGCATTTGTCAAAATTACCAATATCAGGAAGTATTTGTAAATAATATTATTAATAATTTCAAATATACCACGTAATAATTTTACACATGCATTATTTATCTTTGATTGGATAACTCAATTTTGAAAATTCACCCATTCTTATCACCTAACTTACCTCTTGGCCTGAGTCTAATACTGTTTACTATTTTCGAATGACTATTTTCCACTTGTCCTGAGTCCTATACTGTTTACCATTTTTGAAAGTCTCCATACATATTATGCATCGTTCAAAAGTATTCATTACGGTGCCCACTCGCATTGACAAAGTAAGGTGAAATGCTCAGTCGCTTGTTCAACTTACACGTGGCAACAATGCTTGTGAGTTCATATTTCTGTTCAAGGAGGTATTATTTTTCTGATTTGTAATTCAATTGATTTATTTTTCTCCTTCCACTAGCCAGTAGACAGTTCCAATGGTGTCTATAGTTAAATACTAACGCCATTGTCAGAAACTGGCTATTCTATCGGTTTTAATTCGAATTGTATGGCTGTCCTGATGAGAATGCCATTTCGAACTAACCGCCATTTTTTGTGTAGTTTCAATTGATTGTTCTTTATCTTTTATCTTGAGCTAATTATTATTGCCTTTCTCATTTTGCCGTATTTTCTTTTACTTTTTATTTATTTTTATATACTTCTAATTGTGAATTTTATATCCTAATATTCTTCTCATCCCCCTTTCCATTGTAGTGACATGTTACCTTCTATCTTTATCCTTAGTCTTGGTCTATAGTTACTCATTTGTAACAGATATGCTAGAGATAGGTTTTTTTGTACATACAGTAGTTTATGCATAATTTTTGATTAAAATCTTTCAATTTATATATATATATATATATTTCAAATTTCATTTTTTAACACTTTACAACAAAGTTGAAAAGTGTTTATGACTTTGTTCATTCTGTCTGTCTGTCTGTCCGTTAGCACGATAACTGCCGTAAAAATGACTTAATCAAAATGAAATTTTAGTATGCTGTTCAGACGGTCTGTAGGACTTATGGGAATATAAATGATAATATCACCCAATTAGTTTTGGATTGAACCCGGGTTGAAAAAAATGAAATACATTGAGCCCTATGGGGCCTAATTTTTCAAACATTTTTTAAGCGGATTTAAAATTCACAAATTGCTTCGAAAATTTTAGGTAATATTTAAATTGTTTCATAAAATATATATAAAAAATTTCAGCGAAACATATTCAGTAGTTTTTTAAATAAAAATTAAAATAGTAATTACACCTCTTATATGAAGGGATCAGGTAACCATGGTATGAAAATATCACATGACCCACTTCAAAATGATATATGGCATCCATCTTGTCTCAAAATCGTGATTTTTTAAGTTCTTTTTAATTCATATTGAGTGTTGTATTCGTTCTAAAACCACTTTATTTTTGCTTAAATTCTGTGCATCTACATACTGAAACAACGCAATTACAATATATTTCAGTTTAAATGATCATCCAAATTTGATTATTTCTACAACGAAACCTATTTTTCACTTATGTAAAATGTAAACAGCAAAATATGTAAAATGAGTTGTATTAGAATTGCTGTATTTCTTTAACACAAAATTATTTAGCCCATGGAGTCTGCATATTTGATATGAATGAAATATTAATTGGTTTTACAAAGAGAAGGACGATTTTTTTCGATGAAGTTTTAAGCATAGAGTTTAATTACTTGTAGCTCCATGGTCTTAATTTTTAAATAAAATAAATTATTATAGTATTGTGATGAATGAAATGAATGGGAAAATGTTATGAATGAAATGCTGTTTTTATTGAGAAATCCAGGCGTGTTATGTTTTCTATGACGTCATTTGAATGAATTTCAGTTGTTTTCGATGAAGTTTTCAAATATAATAAATTATCGTAGTATTATGATAGTTTTAAAAATATTACCGAGGAATGTATCGCATTTTAGAGATATTTAAACCAGGCAATTTATATTTCAATGCCGTCATTTGAATGAAGTTCATGTGAAGTTTCGATGAAGGTTTAAGTTTTCAAATATAATAAATTAATGTAGTATTGTGATAAGTTTTAAAATATTACCGAGGAATGTATTGCATTTTAGACTTGTTGAAATAAAATTGCATTGACGTTGGAAAGTGTTTCGTAATCAATGCTTTAAGCATGATTGGTCTTTCTTGTTTTAAACCTAAGCATTTATTCCTCAATACGTTATGTTTCTAATATAGCATATTTTTATCCTTAAAAGTATATTTTTCCCATAGGGGGAACCTTAAGGAATATCATACCACATAACTTATTCCACCCCAGTTTTTTCGGGTAAGAATTTTCAGACAAATGTCGATATTCGAACTGTAACTCCCGCTAAAAAATCCCCATGCTCGCTTTATATTATGCAATGTATTGAATTTGTACCATGAAAAACAGTACTGATTTTGCAAAAAGGCCCGAAGAAACTTTCAGGAATGGCCAGCAGTATTCTTCCAACTGCAAAGAACGTTTCCTTTTATGGTCTTCCATAGTTTTATCACTGTAGTTCAAGAGGTGTAAAGCATGTGAATGATCACGTCTTTGGATTGAATTAGATCACTTATAAAAGGAGAGGAGTATTTTCGTGTTCTAAAGCCAATGATTTGGAACATTTTGAAGTAAGAGATCAAGCATAGAGAATCTTTAGGGACATTGTTTAAAAATATTCCCATTGTAACGTACTGTTACCCAGATCTGTTGAACGGTTTGGAAAAATTGTAAAACTGCTAGTGTTTACGAAACTGCCATGAGATGCAGATACATCTTTCTCATCCACACACCTCAGTGTCGGCCAATTTCATGAAGAAGGAAAATGTCTGAATTTCCACAGCTGTGGAAGTTGCGTTGCTTGAGTGGGTTGTATATGACACCGGGGAAAGGAATCTTTTTTGATACTGGAGCCACGTCTGAAGGCCGGTGAACTCTGGCCTGCCAACGGAGGGAGGAGAAAAATCTCTTTAAAAGAGAGGGAGTTTGATTTTAGAATTCGAAGGCAGTTGCACATTTTTCTGCAGCCCATGAACCTAATTTCGGCCAAGTGCCGATACTTAAAAATGAATATGCAATGAAACCTTCATATTTGCAAATAATGCAAATATTTCTTTTACACATTACAGTTTTATTTTGGAATTTCATCTGCTGCTTCTTAAGTGCTCTCTCGGAACTTCAACGCTACTACGTTATACCATGCTATCATTTATATTATGTAAAGTATGGAATCATGAAATTATGATAGGTGATTTTCTGACTTAAATGCGCAAGATGCAATACCCAATAAATACTTTTCACGACTTTAATTTACTGATAGAAAGAATTTCAATACTCAAGAATATTCGCGATATTCTCGTTAAGGAATATAATCACAAAACCCGCTTGTAAGAGGCACTCCCAAAATTTTGGAAGATACTCTCATTACAGATACTAACGTCCATGGACCGGTTTACCGGTTATTATGCGCTCGTCAGCGTGTAATAACCGATATCTGCAATGGCAGACAATTTTAGTCTTTCTAAGTGACCAGCGCGTGTGAACTCTGGGCTCGCGAATCGGAGTCCGTTGTTTTTGCTAATGGCTTTCTAGAAAGTGTGAAGAGCTTTCTGGAAAAGTTTGTGTCAGATGAAGGCTGGAACAGTGTAATTATTGATAGAATTAGCTGCCAAGTTAGATTAAAATGAATTCTAACTTTGATAGAGGAATAAAAATTTAGCTTAGAAAGATGAAAATGCACTTTGAAGAAGGTGAAGATGAATCTGTTGCTAGCAAGGACACTTTTTTAGGCTGAATTCTTTTAGGCCGTTTTAGACAAATTTATCGAATTACTTAACAAAAGATTTGAACAGATTGAAAGTCATAGTAAAGCATATTTGCTTATGACAGCAAATAGCTTGCAAAAAAGTAGTTCAGAACGTTATGACTGATGGAGATCAATGTGACAATGGTTGTCAATAAACGCACCTAAAACTGATGTTATTATCAATGTTGTCGTCAGTTCTCCAGCAGAATCTTTAAGCTATATCACAAAAAACAGCTTAATGAACACCTTTCCCAATGCTATAGTATCTCTATGAATTTTGATAACATTCCCAGTCTGTGTTGCAAGTAGAGAAAAAAGTTGTTCTAAACTCAAGTTAAGGGAGCATGTACCCCTTAAAATTCCAAAAATGCATGAAAATTAACCATATTTCAATATTTTATATTTTCATTATTTGTAAACTTACAAAAATAAAATTTATCACACTTATAATTTAAATAATTATATTTTAAATGCTTCTTGCAGAATATGCCTACATATTTACAATAAGTTAAGTTAAAAGGACTGTCATGATCCAATGGGATCAGACATTGTTTTTACATTGAAATAACTATCAAGTTTTCCTCATCATAGAATCGGAATTCAAAGATTCACTCGTCATTGGCAAAGATGATCTTTTTAAAGAATAATTCTACACCGATTTTACAAGTGTGAGATAAAAAAAGGGCACAGAGGTGTCAATGATGTGAAATAAAACAGAATAACAAATAAAACGAAGAAGGGAAGCAACCCTTTTAGCCAACGGACTTGCGTTACCGGACCCCCTTGTTTTCGAGGCCCGAAGATCCTAAGAGAATTCTCTCTCACACGATGCTGAAAAATTCTACAATTATGTAGCAAAAATAATGCTCCGTCGTAGCGAGGCTTAGGCCATCTCTGCTAACATGGCACCTTTGCTTTGTACAGTGCTAGATCCCGAAATTCCAGGGAATATGTGCCGGACCCTGTAAAATCCAGGAAATTGATTTATGCTGAATTTTATGAGAATCTCAATTGATAAGCACTTAAATGCTGAACTCCTTTTTCGTACCAGCAGATTATACGGTATTGAATCTTGACTTAGAGGACACCAAGTTCTGGTTGAAATAGAAAGTAAAACATTGCTTTTCAAATTAAAGGAATTTCCATTACGACGATGTTGTTCAGCGAGGTGGCTACTATGAAAAGCTCCAGAATTTAACTATGGAAGGATGCACCCGAACCTGCCCACCGTGGAGCGTACGTGGAAATAGAGTATAGTCTTTAAGGGGACGGTGGACGTTGAAATGAGCAAAAATCGACTAATAAAAGTTTTTTTTTAATATATAACATTATTTTACACATTTAACCTTTTGCTTACGGGTGGGACAGCGTTCATCCCAAACGAAGAATCTCTCAAAGAGATAGATATTTAACATACCCTATCCCAAACAGTTCGGCCCCCTTTGCAAGCATTGGCGTTCATGGAAATCGCAGACAGAAACCTGCTGCAGCAGGTGCAATGTTTCTGTCGGCGATTTCCATGGACGCCAATGTCTGCAAAGGGGGCCGAACTGTTTGGGATAGGGTATGTTAAATATCTATCTTTTTGAGAGGTTCTTCGTTTGGGATGAACGCTGTCCCACCCGTAAGCAAAAGGTTGAATGCATTTTTTTCAAAACGGAATTTTCAAAGGTTTTACATTTTTGAAATACTCCATGTGTCTTAATTTTTTGTTTGAGATGCATGAAATTGAGACGCCTTTCAATAAAACTGTGTATGCATTTTATAATTGGTCTTTATTAAGGTAATTGAAAGTGAATAAGAACCTAATTAAATGACGAAAATTAAGTATTAATACAGGAAAATATTTAAAAAAAAATGAACTTTCTAAGGAATTTAAAAATGAATACCTAAATTTGTTCATAATGTGTTTTTGAGTGATCATAATGTAAAATGAATAAAAAATGTGAACAAATGGCACGCAAGGAGCATTTTCAAATTTTCGTTAAAAAATATTAAATAAAAAAAAAATACAAAATTATAACAAAATTTAAAAAAAATTAATGGTATTTTATATAGTAATGTTAAGAGGAATATTTATACAAATTTCATGTTTCTAAGTCAATAAATAAATAAAAAAATTTCAACGTCCACCATCCCCTTAAGCCTCCGGAAAGAACTAAACAAGAAAGATCAATCATGCTTAAAGCATTCATTGTGAAACACTTTTCAACAACAATGCAATTTTATTTAAACATGTCTAAAATGCAATACATTCCTCGGTAATATTTTAAAACTTCTCACAATACTACATTGATTTATTATATTTGAAAACTTAAAACTTCATCGAAAAAAATGAACTTTTATGATTTTTTGAAAATGAATTTTTTTATGTGGTTTAGTTTAAAATGTTCAGAAATGAATAAGATTTAATATTAATCTTAAAAGAAAATATGTTTTTTGAGATTTTAAGGGGTTCATGACTCCTTATTTAAAACTTATTTGCTGTTCACTATATCTCGAGAATGTTTATGTGGATTGATTACAATATCTATTGAGAACGATGTTCATACTTCAATAAGTACTATTAGCATTTTAAGAGAATTTGCAAAGATAAAAGCCAATGAAATTAGCTTCTTAAAAGTTGTTTGAATCCAAAGCAAATATTTATGTTACTGTTGACAATCATTGGGTAATTCTTACATGCAAGTTCTGGGTAGGCTTTTAGGGTGTACGGTCTCTAGCATCAATTTTCTATGGCACGTAATTCATTAAAACTAATGTCAAAACATCACAGTTCCTTTCATGATTATTAATATAACCGTTTCCCATTGTAATAGTATGGTATGGTTTATAACTTGATATAATTTTGTTTAAATTGCAGACGCGAACAAATATCTTAGGATTGTCTTCATCATCGTCAAGATGCTTTTGATGAGGGGGGTTACAAAATTATTCCCCTCTTACATTAAAAGTTACTCTTCACTCTCGCCTGAGGAAAGTAGATGAAATATGTAAGATACGACCAATTTCGTATTGCCTTGAATTCTGAAAATTGTCCAGTAATATTTGGAAATATTCGGCATGAGACGTATTTCGTTACGTTGTTACTAAAACATAAAATTTTTAGTTAAAAAGTGCAATTTTATCCCAACGTGAATGTTGAAAGAAACAGAGAATATCAGCCATTAGAAAGGGTAGGTATCAAGATAAATGGAGGATAAAAGCTCAGTATAGTTAGGACATGTAGGATTTCATGGGTACTTTGAACATTATTCGGTTCTAGCTAGTGAAGGGCATATATATGAAAACGCAGAAATGTTTTTGAATTAAAGGCAATAAAAGAAAAGTTTTGGTCTGAAATAGACGTTTGCATATGCAAAGAATTGAAACTTTAACTGATAACCACTCTTCCATGGTCTTTATGGTTTCTATTAATCAGAAATGATAATTCTGAAAAGTTTTCTGTATAACATTTTAGGCTCTCTATGTAAGTAAGCATGCATTTTGTCACGCTTTTCATACGAAACAGAACTTGAGATCTTAAAGTGAGCGAAAAGGTGATTATACTCCAAAATAGGTATTATAAAATGTAAGAAACATTGTTTAATATTCTTTCAAGTGATTGCTTCAAATCAGTATTAACTAAAGAACAATTGAACTTTAGCTGCCCCATTACTTATGCCTTTCTGGTAGGGAACCGATAACTGTGTACAAACAGTGGTAATGCTATGGATTTAAAAACAGTTTTGTTATTCTTAAACATAAATTCTTATTCGACATATTTTTCATCCAATATTTTGTTATTGGAGGGCACATAGTCACTATGTAAGGATTAACAATTCTATTCTAGACTTTTTATTTTTTTTCAAGAAGTATCTTTCCCAGGGAAAAACTAGTCTAAATTTAAATAGCAGCCGCGCAGATTGCGGACGGAAGAGGGTGCTGGCAACCAGGTTATAAAAAGGCGAAGCACGGGGAGGGTTTTAGGTGGTTCGGGTGGTTCGAGATGGCACGAGATGATACGAGTTGGTAAATGGAGCATGTGGATGCAGACGATGGCAGAAAATGCGGACTTGTGCATTCTGATTTATTAGGTGTAAATTACTTTAATGGAGTTTATTTTATGATTTCTACAGTTTAAGAATAAACTTGTTGTTTTTATCAAAAGATACCTGCGTGTTCATTCCGACGCAATTACAACTACTATTACACCTGGTATCGAAGAGAATTTTAGCTGAACATTTTCGAACTCTAGGCATAAAGCCAATGGCTCCTTCCAGCAATAACAGTGAAAGTTTTAAGGCTGGAATACAACTATGCGGCGTGACTGAAGTTTCTCACTTTGCATAACGTCCATTTCAGGGCAGAATTTATGTTTCTCATCTTAAATACGAGGTCACTGTTAGTAAAGTGAAAGGTCTGCATTACCAAATAACTTACCTAAGTATAAAAATCTGAAGGTACATTTTCAGAATTAAGCATGGCGTACTCGTGAACAAGCAGTTGCAACGCTTGTCCACGATTTTATTGATAGTTTTTACATCTTTTTCCCCAACTAATTAGGGAATTCCCAAATCTCGAATTAGTTTATCTGATGAGATCTCTTCATAAGTAGCGTGTGTTGAAGATCCAGACCGTCCGACTCGTCCGAGGATGTGAGCAATTATTAGGGCGGCCGGACATAAGTAGCGTGTGTGAAGTTTTAATTGTTTTTCTAACATATGTATTACGTACGACACATTTTCTCTTAGAAATTTCTCTATGAGAAGCATATGGCTTTCATCTCTTGACACTATCAAGATATCAGGCGGTTGCCTAATAAATTATTTTCGTCCCCCCCCTCCCAAAAAAAAATATGCACTTCTTTTCCAATGCGAAAAAATAACTTTGTGCACTTTACAGCATTAACTTATTGCATTGCATACAGCCGTGGTTAGGAGATTTTGGGAACTTCAGTTATGTATTTTGTACCAGTAGTTTGTAAATTCTACACTCGGAATTACTCTTACATGGATTATATAAAAGCCGTATATCGAACTGTTTTTATAGTAAAAGAAGAAATATAGTATTTACAAAACTTAAAATATAGTCCTGATACAGAAAATATTTACAAAAATTCATTTTCTTAGATATTCAATGGCGGGCAGCAAAACTCGCTGTTTGAAGACCACTGCTTTATAATATGCAATGCATTGAATTTGCTCCATGTAAAATATCAATAAAGATGTAAAAGGGCGGGAAGATATTCCATGAATAGTTAGTAGTATTCTTGCAATCGCAAAGAATTTTTCATCGTATTATTTACTTTATTTTTTTTCTTGCAATTCAAAATGTAAAAATCTGATGTGGGCAGCACATGACTTTCCTTATACAATGCAACGAATTTACTACTTTTACAGCAAAAAAAAATAGATTATTCTTATAGTAGATATTTACATTCTTTTCAAGATATTGAATTTTCGTCAATTAGTCGTCATTTTCATTGATTTAGAGCCATTTTTAAATATTTGGCGAGATTTTCGTTAATTTGGCAACATTAAAAAAGTCGCCAAGCTGGCGACATTCCCCTAAATTCGTCGCCAAAACCTCGCCAAGCGTAATGGAAGGAGAAATAGATTGTTCTTATAAAAGATAAATGACTATTGGCATTCAAATACAAAAGTATTAATTAAAGTATCTTTTTTCATGAATGGAATAAGCTAGATCCACGAGAATGATGTCACCAAATTTATCGCATGGTATTACATATGAAAAGTGAACATGTTTTTCAATAGGAAATATTTTTTTTTATTTTATATGACTTTTTGATAATTTTTTTGAAAAATGTTCAATATCTCGAGAACATTTCACGCTAGCTTTCTAAAGATTATGTCAATCGTTTTCTAATGAAAAATTACATAAGAAATGTCTATTTGCGTAATTCTATTAAAGGTTTTGATTTCTTGATGATTTTTTTCAAAATTTTACTCGAAAATTTAGAGGGGTTCTGAACATTTCGATTGCATATAAAAACAATAGGCTTCCAGTGTTTACGGATTGTGATTGTTGTACCAAATTTCGTTCGAATCGGTCCATTCGTTCATCAGTTATCGTCTCCACAGACTCACTGACACACACACACACACACACATAAACACGCACATACTTTCACACACACACACACAGACATCACTTCAAACATGTTTGATTTGTGATCAGGGATGCTTGAAACGTGCTCTTCCGTCGAAAACTCGAATTCGAATTTTCGACCCCGTCACAATACTTTCCTTATACATTATGTATATAAGGAAAGTAAAAAGAGTATTTTTCAAGTTCTAAATCGCGTGATTTGAATCATTTTAAAGTAAGAGATCTTATATAGTGGATGTTTAGGAATATTTCTCCGTTGAAAATATATCCATGGTATCCTTTATAATATGCAATGCATTGAATTTGCGTTATGCAAAATATCAATAATGGCGTAGAATGGCCCGAAGATACTTCTATAAATGTCTAGTAGCATTCCTTCAATGGCAAAAAAAAAAATCATTTTAAGATTCACTTTGGCTTTTTGCCTGCAGTTGAAGAGGTGAAAAGAATGTGAATCATCACGTCTTTAGATTTATTTGTTCGATTTAAAGGATTAGTATTTTCCGAATCCTAAAGCGAATTATTTGAACTGTTTTGAAATAATGTATCTAGAATGGAAAAGGGTTCGTAATATTACGTCCTTAAATATATCCTCATGATATTCATTATATTATATAGTGCATTAAATTTACACCATACAAAAATAGAACTGATGTTGCAAATTGTTCGATGAATTTTCCATGAACGGCCGTCATCACTCTTGCAATCGCAAAGAAATTTTCAATTTATGATTTACCTTTAAAGTTTTATCTCTGGAGTTTTAGAGGTGAAAAGAATGTGATATTAGATGTGATTGAATTAGGATCACTTAGGAGCGATTTTGGATTTTCCAAAACGAATTATTTGGACCATTTTAAGGCAATAGTAGAATATAATATAGTAATAAAATTTAATAAAAAGAAGGACAAAACTTTAGGGATTTCAATTTCGGGATTTTTGGCTTAAGAATATCTTATTCCCAGAATACCACGGTATAGAAAATTTTATTTCATTTCATTTAGAAGAAGTCATGTTTTATATCTCCTATATTTTCATTTTGCCTATAAATAATATATGTATTTAAACGATTATAGCACATTAAAATCTTCTCAAGAAAACTTTCGGTACAATGAACTTTCAGTACAATGCACTTTTTGTACAAACTTTCAGTATAAAGAACTTTCGATGAACTTTCGGATATAACGAACATTTTAATGATAAAAGGAAATTTATAAAATTTTGCTTTTTTAATAAACGATGACCATGCTCATAAAACTCAAATAATAGGCATGATATTGGTATTAACTTCGAATTATTCTGATAATATAGAAGGATAAGCAAATTAAATATTAATCGTGAATATAGAAAATATATTTGTGGCCTTGAAGCTGACATTACTGATGACCCCAAGAATTTTTTAAATACTTTAGAAGTAATGATAGTAGGAGCTATGAAATGACTTTTTATTTAGGTGATAAAGAACTTAAGGATTTTCAGTCATTATAGCTAATGGTTTTGCCGATTACTTTAGATCTGATTTTGTTGAAAGTACCATGTACGATAAAATTAAATGTATTTCTGATCTTATGGATGCTAACTATATTGGTGATGGTGTTAATGTTCTTCCTATTACTATTACTGATGTTCTAAATTCCATCAAGCAGCTAAACTCGTCTAAATCCTTTGGTTGGGATAATGTGCCTGTGGTGCACATTTAAGAATAACTTAAAGCTGGGATTTTAGATTATTAAATCGTACATAATTAACATGGCCGTAATTATCGTACATCGTAGAGCATTGCATTGTGCCGCTATTACCCACCTATTTTATCTTTAGAGCGAGTTTTGTAAAATAATATGTATTAACATAATACTAGTCCATTAAATGCACCATTGTTAACTTTACAACTAAAATAAATTATTAACAACATAGAATACTTATTAAATTATTTACACGATTATTCATTTCATTGAGGTGGAGAGAGCAAGTGTGAGACCATTTCCTCAATAATTCCTAAATGCATTACCGACCTCTTGCAATTATTAATGGGCACATACCTTCATTTTCGGCTTTGGCTATAGACCACAATTTTTGCATCTGCGTATATCGTACTGGCCTTAACTCGAAGTGTTGGGCTCCTTGCTCGTAATGCATCTGCTCATTGTATTCTCGAATACTTCTGGAACCAGGCATTTGTCTCTGGACTTCGTAGAGGTCATCATGACTTCTCATCTATATTGCCTCCTTACTATCGTAGAGAACCTCACTCATATTTCTAACTTTACTAACTACTTCATTACTTATTTCATAACTGCTAACTCATATTCTTGTAGAAGTTGTGTAATATAATCTCGTGGTTGCTGCCTCTTTTTGTCTGAGGTCTGACACGCCTCCTTGGCTGGGCCGCGGTAGCCCATTGGTCAGCGCGCTGGAGTTGCACTCGGTAGGCCCGGGTTCGATTCCAGCCACTGCCAAAACTGCCGCCGTGTTCATGCGGAGTACGATCACGTTAAACATGTGGGTCCGAAAGTCCTTCCGAGAGGTTGGTGGTAGGGGAAGGAGGGTACGGTCCCTGTGGATGCCTCCCCCACTGGGTTCCGGTCTAAATTGGGTGGCACTTCCCGACCGTCCAAACAGTTACCTGACACCTTTCTGGTAGGTCGGACGGTCTGGGTATCAACAACAACAACGCCTCCTTGGCTCTGATTGGCCGACCTTGGGCATTGCACCCAGACATCTTCCATAACTGGTTATTCTTTTTAACACTCTCGTGGCCTCACCTTATTCTTAGAGTCCTTCGACCCACCTGTCTTGACGCCCCTAAATTTATGGTTTCAGTTAACCTCTCGGTCAGGGTGTTGTAAACACTGGCGTTATTTCGTCTAAAGCATTGTTAGCTATTGCAGCCAGCCATAAATATTGAACAAAAAACTGTCTCAGTTAAAACTGGTGTGAGATCTATTTCGGTTTCACAGTGGTCATTATTATAAACTAAAAAATGTACCCGGTATTGCCCGAGAGTTCAAGCATGGTAGTTGTGAGACTAGAAATAGGTCTCACGTGTGTTTTGGTGAGACAAGTTTATGCCAGTTATTTATTGTGTCCGAAACATACTTGTCTGGATGGCGCCGAGGTTTACAGCAAACCATATATTTAGGAGCGTCAAGACAGAGGGGACCGAGCAGGCCCTTACGAGGATGCCAAGTAGCGACATTGGTTCAATGATTAACCAATGAAGAAAGTGCTTGTTGCGTCACACCGAATGCTGCAAATGAAAGCAAAGGGGGAGTGACACCCCGAGGAAAAAGAGAGCCACAGCCTGTGACCGAAGAAGGGCACTAGGGGTAGATAACTTCGGGTAGATAACTTGCACAGATAACTTCGAGACGATGACTTAATAACGACTTGTGCAGAGATACAAGAGTGATACTGGTGCGACATTATGATAGAACGACAATACTAGAGATGCAGAGTGTTGCTTAGAGGTTCCAAAATAATGGAGATCTATTGATGTGTGCAGTGAAATCAAGTACGAGACGGAGCCAAACACCACGAGTTTTGGCTAGTACTAATTACGGATGCCAACATTATGATCAAAGTCCAAGACAGACTTGAAGGTATGTGTTCCTCAAAAAGATATCTAGGTCTAAACATATATTAGGCAAGTTAGGTGGTCTCACATATTCCCTCCGCCGAAATAATATGATTAATTGTTGTAATTGAATAATTAAGTATTTATGTTCTTAATAAATGTTATTGTTAAAGTTAAAATGGTATAATCTATTTAGTAACATGTTAATTTAATATTCCTTTACGGTACTCACGCAAAAAGTAAATAATTGGAGGGTTTTATATACCGGCACAACAAAGCAAGTATATTAAGTTCAAGTTTAATTTAACAATATTATTATAATTAATTAATAGTATTCTTGTCTTTTAGTGTACCCCAGTAGTTACATAAAATAATAAAATAAATAAATTTATTTAAATAAATAATACTGAAAATTCCATGCAATCCGTGTACTGTTTTAGAACTTTTCCCGTGGATCCCCCTTATAGATTTTTTTTTCTGGGGAATCTTTTAGAACTCAATGCACTCAGATATATGACAGAATTAGCATATAGTCTAGAGTAGTATAGTATCTTTTTTTATTTTTAATGTATTTGATACAACGCCACACTTGATATAACGGCACCCTTGATATTAGGCCACCTTTAGTATAACGCTACCCTCGATATAAAATCATCCTTTATAAAACGCGAAATATTAATTGAACGAAAGTAGCTACTATTTCAATATATAAGAAAGTACACCTAAGTTGACCAATATATAAGAAAGCACATCTAAAGTTGACTGTAGTGAAAATAAATATTGCATATTTCTAGAAAATCACACTCATTAGTTTTCACAAATTCTAGGCTTACACAGAAGTTTTAAATAAATTGGTTTCTTAATTAGCTATTTTATTAAAACTAAAAGCAGCGAACAAAAACGAAGGTTAAGAAAATACTTTTAAACCAACAAAATACGAATGTTTTAAATCGTGAAAAACATACCAAACGCAATTGGTTACTTGCGTATTCCCTTCCTCTTATTCCTCTTAATTGCAAGAGAGGCAAATAGAATCTCTTCTTTAATTAAAGGAAGGATATTTAACTAAATATTTTTTCTTTGATTCTCAAAAAAAAAAAAAAAAAAAAAAAAAAATAGATTTTTCTTTTTGTAAGCTTTATTGTTTAATTTTCATTGCGCTTAATGATATATTGTATATTCGGATAGTAATGGTTTAATATTGTGCGGAATGTAATTTTAATATGGGGTTGCATCATTAACAGATTTCCCATGAAGTAGAATAATCCTTAGTGAATTAACAGCTTAGAAGAATTTCATATTATTTCAATTAATATTTCATAAACAAATATTCCATTAGGGCAGTTCGATTGTATTAGAGTAAGCATCATTAGATATTCAAATTTTAAAATATATATAATAAAAATATAAAATATGTGGCCATCATATGACATTCTCTACAAATTTATTCATTTTTAAATTTTTATTATGTGAATGGTTTACAGAAAAATTGGATATTCGTAATCATTGAAATAACATTTATATGAGACCGATTACGCAATATTTAATAGTGAAAACTAGCAGTGAAAACTAGCTGGTGAAAACTAGCTAACTATTAACAGTGAAAACTAGCTGGACAAAGGATTCAGATGAATGGTATCAAGATTGGCAGTTTTTCTCGGAGAGGTTTACGATCCATAAATTCACGTATTAGCAATGTCATTATCAGTTGGAAAAGTTACATTGGCTACATGGGCGTAACCGATGCTTCCGAGCAAGACTTTAACAAGAGCCATCGAAAAGGGGGTCCAATTAGGACCGACCCTAAGTTGTCATAAAAAACAAGGCCAATAAAAGTCGGGGAAAGCCTGGTTCCCCGAGACAAGATATGAGGAAATTAAGATTTCTGAACAAGAGGATGATGATCAATTATAGAAGAATCGTCGCACTACAAAGACGACAAGAATTGGAAAAGATTCGTCGTGCTGCTAAGACGACATCAGCTAGAAAATGTTGAAATTCAAAGATGAATGGCTTTTTGAAAGGAAGATATTTTTTGGCGGAACAATTTATTAATTTTATCTTACAAAATAATATTCACAAATAATTATTTTATATAATTTTATGTTATCGTCTAATTCAATTCATCAGTGGACTTAATGATTGGCGTCTATTGAACAAACAAAACATTTCTGTCGAATAGTGCTGTAAATTTTATAACATTCTGTGCAACAGTTGAAATTGACAATAAACATTGAGTAACTTAAATACAAAGTATAAATTATAAGCACAAATATCATAAATTTTTGAAAATGTATATTGCAAAATATTCGCATTAACCTCCATTTATTCAGACCTCCAAAATTGTTTCTATCCATCCACTCAGGAATATGGAATTGTTTTCACAAGAGAGGAACTTCACTTACCTAAAATAAAGAAAATAATAATAAGTATAATAAATCATAATAAGTATTCATAAGTAATAATAAGTACAAAATAAAATGTTCAAAAGATGTCGCAAAGATGCGGTAAGATTAATATCACGGTGAAAATACAAGATAATTACATTTCATAAAAAAAATTATGAAATATTGTATCGTACAGGGAATATTAATCTTTTTGAAAATAGCATTTAATTCTGACATGTAGATTAACAAAACAATTAATTAATTTAATTTAATCAAAAATCTGATGTGGATAGTACATGTCTATCCCAACAGACTTAAATACATTTGTCTTTTATTTGTTCTTATATTCACTGAAATATAATTTAATCGTTTTCGCTTACGAAAAAATGTACAAAAATAATTCTTATTTTGAATTACATCGAAGTTTCGAAGTTTCTTATTAATGTCATTTTTCATATGATCAGCTTGGCGCTAATATAATGCATTTATTTTCTCATTTCAATTTATATATAAAACTATCGTTTTATTTTAAAATTCCTACATCAAAGAATGTTTCCATATTCTGATTAAAGTATTTCAGAAAGATCAAAATGCATAATTTCACTTTCTCTTATAAACAATGTATCTGCCTTTATTAGACATTATATAATAATTAATAGAGGGTAGGAGGATGTAATTTCCATGTTCACGGTTTCGCATAAAGCATTTCATTTGTAGATTATTTTTTGCGCATGCGCATGCATGAAGTAATCTGTGTAACATTTTTTGTGGACTTTGATAATAAGGGAGATTAAAATTGCTTTTGGCTAGAGCTTTTAGAAAATTTCTTGAAGTAACGGGGTGTTATTTTGTTTCAGCTAGGGAAAAGGTAATGCACGTGATTTAAAGACGTGGGCACAAAGGTGTTACGGTGGGAGGTTAAATCGACGCCTATAAGTTAACTGTGGCTGCTTGAAAAGTGCATGAAAAAAAAGCCATTGGTGAAAAAGTGGCAGCTAAAAAGGCTACTTCTAGCTGCGGGCATCGCAAATAATATATATTTATATACTATTTAAAAGAATAAACAGATTTTTTTAGGATGCTAATCTTATTTTATCGGAAAATAAATTTAAGAAAATATATTTATAATATTTTTTTTGTTTATTTGGTTAATATCAAATTAATTAAATATTTATTTACAATTGAGCTAAAAAAACTGATGCCAAAAATACATCAGTGGTCAGACAATTACTACCAAAGGTTACATGTATCAACTCTATATTTTTTAACTCTAAATTGTCAATGTAGGATAATTTGTAATAGAAATTCGAAAAATTCACTATTTGTTTGCATGTTTCGAAAATATAGGAACTAGTTCTGTTGGTACGATACCGCACCCACCCACCCACCCACCCACCCACCCACACACACACACACACACACACACACACACACACACACACACACACACACACACACACACATATATATATATATATATATATGTATATATATATATATATATATATATATAGCTATCTTATCTTTTAAGTTATGGTTATTCGTGCTACAATTTATCCCTAATTTATCATTGGAATTTCATAACATATACAGAGGGTGTCCACACATTTTTGTAACGATTTTGACTTTCTCCATGAATTTAAATTAAAGAAAATAAAACCTGACTGGCGTCAAGTCGGAATAGGGTTTAATTATCGTCTGCATCATTAAAAATATTCTTTGCTTTAAAATGTCGCTAGAAAATAAACAATGGATCAAAGGCTATATTTTTGCGCTTTCCGAAAACAAATACTCTTATTAAATTATAATACTCTTATTCAATTATTAAAAATAGATGTGAAAAGCATGGTTTTAATATTTCTACACCTAAATTAAGTGACATAATTAATAAAAAAGGAAGGAAACGTCGAAGTTTACATTTGACTGGGAAAAAGCTAAAAAATGCATACCCAACAAAGGTTGGTTCAGAGAAAACAAGGAAAGTTTTGCTAAAGGTTTTATGGTTATTGCTGGATTCTCTTATAACGGAAAACTTAAAATAAGGAAAGTAGAAAAAATGTCAAAATTAACTCGGATTACTAACAGAAATATGTTTTAACAACTGTTTAAAAAAAAACCATTCCATCACTTTACCCAAACAATCTTCACTGTGTTAAATTCCACCAGGATAAAGCTACCTGTCATACCTCTAAATTTACTGCTATATTTTTTGAAAAAATGAGAAATTAAACCAGTTTTGAGGCTATTCCATTTAAATGCATCCCACCCAAGTCCCCTGACCTGTTTCCTATGGATTACTGGGCATTAGGACTTTTAAAACAAGCTTTTTATAAGCTGCATCCCAAAACATTGGATGGACTCTGGAAGATTGTGGTGGGGGAGTGGAACAAAATCAACCTTGATATTTTAAGAAAAGCTCTTTTATCTTGGAAATCAAGATGTAATATGATAGTTCAACAAAAGGGCTATCAGATTGAACATATTAGAAAATAAAATTTTTATATTTGTTTATATATATATATTTCAAAATCGTTACAAAAATGTGTGAACATCGTCTGTATATATATATATATATATATATATATATATATATATATATATATATATATATATATATATATATATATATATGTTATGAAATTTCAGTGATAGATTAGAGAAAAATTGTAACACAAATAACCATAACTTAAACGATAAAATAGCTATATATATATACACACACACACGTTGAACATTATGTTTTATAAAATAAACATATAAAGTGAAACCGTCAAGTTCAATTTTTAAATATTATTGACTTAATAACTATAGAATATTTTAAATATAATAAAATATTATTATCATCAGTACAAAAAAATATTATAAATAAAATCATATCAATTAAAGTTTAAAATGTTTAATTAACAATGCATGAAAGTGAAAATATATTTGATGCCTAACCAATGTAAAATATATTTATAAAATAATGAAAACATTTAATCCGATTATAAGTTCCTTTCAGGTAAATCTAAACTATATCACTTTAAATTAAATTTTTCTCCTTGTGATTTCCTTCCAAGCAATCTATCATTAATTGTTATGGTACACAACATATTTCAACTTTTCCCCAGAATATTCCTTTCAACAATCACCACTTTAAATTAATTGCCCCTATCTGATACATACTTATGCAAATTAGCATTGTCGGATGTGTTATCTCTGTTATAAACGACTGTAATCAGATCTCTTTTATAATTTATTCAGCCGTATCATTTTCATGAACTGAATCCATTTTTATTAAAATATTTCCGTTTGTTTAAACTAGATACACTGTGAAGAACATTTAAGAGTAGTTTATAATAATGTTACAAGTACATGATGGTTTGATACTATCTTTAATTAGAACATTAATTAATTTTTATATAATGCTTTCAAATTTTAAATTATTTTTATTTTCTCTACATAGTGTAATGTATAAGGAAAATATAGTGATGGGGTCAAAAATTCGAATTCGTTTTATACGGAAGAGCATGTTTCAAACATCTCTGCACTCGAATTGGGCATTTTGAGGTGATGCCTGTGTGTGTGTGTGTGTGTGTGTGTGTGTGTGCGTGCGTGTGCGAGATATCTCATGTATGAATAGAGCGTTTCGGACGTAATTTGGCACGATTATTACAATCTGTGTATATTGAACCCCTCATTGTTTTAAACGCAAGCGAATGTTCGAAAGACCCCCAAATTTTTAAATAATTTTTTTTGTGAAAAATCAGGAAAAAATCAGTCCATTCAATAATGTTAAATAAATAATAATTTTATGATTAATTTTTTATTCTAACCTGAATGACACAAACTTTAGAACGCTATCTTGAACCGCTCTTGAGATATTGTACGTTTTTCAAATAAATGTATATAAAAAATTACATAAAAATGAACAATAGTAGGAATCATCAAATACGCAACACTTTGGCAACTAATATGGCTGTACATCGCCAACTTGGCTACTTTTTAATTTAGTGCCAAATTTATGAAACTGTTTCAATTGGCAAAAATGATAAAGTTACGAAAATGATGCCAAATGGATGAATTAATAATAATTATTATATTTTAATATAATATAATGGAGTATATTGCTTAGCAAATGTTAGCTATATTTCCTACTGTCAAGTTATATTTTCGCAAAATATATGTTAATTTGTTTAATTTTACATTCGTTCGTGAGATATCATGAAGGAATAGAGCGTTTCGAACGAAATCTGATATAACTATTACAATCCAATCGATGAATATTGGAACCTTATTGATTTTAAACACTATAGAGCATGCAGACCCCCCTCCTCACCAATTTTCAAATGAAATTTTGAAATAATCATAAAACCTTCCATAATGTTGTTATATAAATGGTCATTTCGTAAGTGATAATTAGAAAATAAATAATATAAACTTTAGAATATTAGCATGAGCAGTTCTCGAGAAAATTGCACATATTTCAAATAATATTATAAAAAAATAACACGAAATAAAAAAAAAATAATTATTGTGAAATATGTTCACTTCGTATGTGTAATATTATGTGATAAATTGGTTAACATCATTCTCGTGAATCTAATTCGTTCCATTTGCAATAGAAGATGCTTTGCGTAATAGATTTTTTTACGTTTAGCAATTCGCAAATAATCATTCATGTGTAATAAAAGTTCTTCAGTCTATTTTGTGTAACGCTTGGTGATAAAATTGGCGAAATTAGCGACTAGTTTAGCAAAATGTCGCTAATCTGGCGATATGTGGTCTCACACTGTGGGAACCGAAAAAGAAATATAGCTTATAAGTTTAACTTTATAATTAACATTAATTATTATTAATCATCATATCTTAACATTGCCGTAAATTCTCACATTAGTGGATTTAGTATTTAATCGTACATTGCTAGTTGTGCCGCTATATAAAACCCTCCAATTGTTTATCTTTCGTGTGAGTCCTGTAAAGGAATAATTAATTATTATAATACTCATTGACTGCATCATTTAAACTTTAACAATATTCTCATTAATTATTGCGGCGGAGGGGACATATGTGATTAGTACTATTAAAATTACTATCATGTGTTTATGACCTGTGATTGTTAATGGGCACATACCTTCAAATCTGTCTTGGGCTTTGATCATATATCAAATGCTTGCATCAGTTATTTGCACCGCTATAACTCGCGGTGTTTGGCTCCTTCTCGTACATCTGATTGCACTCCACCTTCTAGATCTAGCCAGTATTTTTGGATCTAGCACAAGTCTTTAAGTCATGTTGTACAAGCTATATGTGCACAAGTTGCACAAATCTGCTCACGTCCTTCTTAAGTCAATTCTTCATAATTTTTCTTGTCTCGTTCTCGGGTCACCGGTTGTGGTTCTCTCGGGGGGGGGGGGTAACTCCCCCTTTTCTTCCATTTGGCGCATTGAGTTTGACGTAACAATCTTCTTTCTTTTTATTGGTTACTCTTTTAACCAATGGAACCATTCCACATCTCGTAAAACCAGCTACCATTAGCCTATTTCTGGTCTCACACACACATACGAAAATATAGTCAAAATTGCAAAAACGAAGTTAAATTAGAGGAAATGACGAATTAATTATTAAAATATTTTGATATATGAACTATATTGCTTATTATGGATGCTATCAATATTGATAACTGCCAACTTAGAATGAGCGCAATATAAGTGAATTGGGTATTTCGAAATAGTTTTATATGCTGTCATAGGAAAAAGCACTAAATGTACAAAAAGCAATGTTAAAAGTATTATGCGGTGGATTTAATAAACCTTTCTTCACTGTAAAAGAACTAAATGTGTTGCATTATATAGGGAAAACCATGTGCTGCCTACAATAGATTTTTGAGGGTATATTAGTGTTACCCCACTGAAAAATTCTCAGAACACCATTTGATTTTTAAAATTAGATATATGCTATTTTCGACCAACCTGCGTTTTGCATTGTATGTGGAGTACAATGAATTAAAGTCGGAAGTGAAAGTCATGCACTTACTTCTCAGATCAGAATTTTTAAGAAAAAGGTGCTGCCGTGAATATTGTCCGCTTTCTCCGGCGGCTCTTTCGATGCCCAAATCCTGGATCGATCCGCAATCGATTCAGGAGAAATGTGACTTTTTTTTTGTTCGCTCTTAGAGAAGAATGTCAAAGCCATTACCCGGGCAAGAAGTGTGACAGCTTTGTTGTGCGCTTCTGTATTGAAATTCGACAGCGGATGAAAGCTTTCAATGAAATTAATCTAATATTTCTGGAGGATAAAAAAAAATTACGATTTTCTTAAAATGTCAGAAAACAGAGTGTGGCAGGATAATAGGCACACGAACTGGAGAAATCTGATGGGGTAGAACATGACTTTTTTGTGTAATGAAATGCTTTTTTTTTCGTTTACTTTTTATGACACAGACTTGCAGATATACCCGTCGTTGCTCGTGATTGTAAATATGCATAAATTCTAAACACATTCTTATTTTTTAAAATAAAATCCATTAAAATAATGAATTTAATTCCGTTTTAAGAAAATAACAAGAAAGATCAATCCTGCATAAAGCAATGATGTTATGAAACACTTTCCAACTGAAATGCAATTTTATTTAAACATCTCTAAAATGCGATACATTCAGCGTTGATATATTTTTAATTATTACAGTACTACGGTAATTTATTATATTTGAAAACTTTAAACTTCATGGGAAAAATTAACTTTATTCAAATGATGTCATCGAAATATAAATCGTCTGTCTCTCTGTGTAGAAGCAATGAATATTTCATTCATATTATTTTCATTCCAGATTCTAGAGTTAAATATTTTGGGTGAAAAAAATTCAGCAATTCTTATACAACTCATCTTACAATCACGTGTTTATATTCTGCATCTAGTAAAATTAGGCTTTGTTGTAGAAATAATAAAAGTTTGACGATCATTTAAACTGAAAAGTATTGTAATTGCGTGAGCGCAGAATATAGATGCACGGAAAATACGCAAAAATAAAGCGGTTTCAGGACAGATGCACTAAAACACTAAATATAAATTTAAAAAAACTTTAAAAATCATGATTTTTACATTGGGAAAAAGGATAGATGCCATATTTTATTTTGAAGTGGGTCACCTGATCTCTTTATAATATGGGTGTAATTACTAATTATTTAATTTTTATTTAAAAAACTACCAAACATATTTGTTTTATATATTTTATATGATAATTTGAATATATCTTAAAATTTTCAAAGCAATTTGTGAATTTTAACTTCGTTTAAAAAATGTTTGAAAAATTATGTCCCATAGGATTCAATGTATTTCATTTTTTCAACCCGGGTTCAATCCAAAACTAATTGGGTGATACTGTTTATTTACATTCCCATATGTCCCACAGACCGTCTCAATAACATACTAAAATTTCATTTTGATAAAGTCATTTTTACGGCAGTTATCGTGCTAATGGAGAGACAGACAGAATGAACAAAGTCATAAACACTTTTCAACTATCTTTTCAACTATGTTGGGAAGTGTTAAAAAGTATAAAAATATACGTTTTAGCTAAACAATATATCTATATTATCTGCTAAGGCAAATTTGAAAAATAAAAGTCCTGGTCTCGTTTGTAAACCAATGTACTAAAATTGGAAGTTTGTTAAACATACTTCACAATGAACACTCTAAACTGATGGCAAAAGTCATTTCCGTACCATTTTTTATCCCGTTGCAACAATCATTTAAACATATTCGGAAATATATAAATTTAAAACACCTTTTTCTACAATATACTTCACATACTTATACTTCGTGGCTGTAACTGTGGTAACAATATCAAATATATAAAACCGTTTAAATTTTATATCCTATTTCTTTATTATTATTAAAATAGGATAAATTAATTGAAAATTGTCTTTCGCATAAACACATTTCAGTTAATTCAAATATTAAAGATTACTATATCATTTTCTTCAAATTATGTTTCGGAAAAAATTACCGTCGGCATAATGCTATTTTTATGGAAGAGTTGTTTACATTTTCCACACACTGTATCCCTTAGCCAACGGCCCTACCGTGCTGAAAACTCGGTTCTCGTTAGATCACCGAAGTCAAGCAGCATCGGGCGCGGTTAGTACTAGGGTGGGTGACCACCTGGGAACACCGCGTGCTGTTGGCACATTTCGGGCGCGGTAGCCCGGTGGTTTACGCGCTGAATTTGCACGCTGCCACAACTGCCGCCGTGTTCATGCGGAGTACGATCACGTTAAACATGTGGGTCCGTATGTCCTTCCGAGAGGTTGGTGGTTGGGGAAGGAGGGTACGGTTCCTATGGATGCCTCCCCCACTGGGTTCCGGTCTAAATTGGGTGGCACTTCCCGACCATTCAAATGGTTACCTTACACCTTTCTGGTAGGTCGGACGGTCTGTGTCTCGACAATAATAGTTCCTGTCGTAGTGCTTGTTTCTTAAAACAACTAAAACTAAACTAATAGGGCAAAAATGTTGTAATAGTACCCTTCGTCAGAGATTTTGAAGTTGAAGCTGAAATTCGAACGTCTTAGCGATCTTTCACAAAAAATGATGATTTTATCTTTAAAATATCTAATTATTGCACTTTAAAACTCATCGCTATGAAATGGGCGATATAATTATATTCACTAGTTTAGTGAGCGAAGTGAACAGTCAATAAAATGAAATGCAGGCTTGATTGTCTAAATGAAATTGCCTCTCATAAGCAGGAAATGGCCAAACAATGGTCAGCAAACTCCTTTCACGCCTCAGAACGCACGACTCACCTTGCAGTTTAGAGCAATTTTGTGTTCGGCCGCGAAAAAAAGTTGACTCCCAAACATAAAAAAAGACGAGGCGCCCGAGCCCACCAGAGAAAGCCGTCGGGCACGTTAAATATGTGTATCCATAAGTCCTTCTTAGAGGTTGGTGATAGGGGAAGGAGGTTACAATCCCTGTGGGTGTCGCCCCACTGGGTTCATGTCTAAATAGGGTGGGACTTCCTGGCCGTCCAAACAGATACCTTACAGTTTCGGGTAGGTCGGATGATTTGGGTCAAAAAAGGAAGAAGCAACCCAGGGATACCAAGGGAATACCAGATCCACACTCAACCGAGCGGAGCTAAGCGCCACCAGCCCATTCGAGGAACACTAACGAAGACTTTCAAAATCCCCACTTATTAGAACAGGGACCCACCCATATCAGGATCAAGCAGGCAACCTGCAGCACCGCCAGGGAAGAGCATTCCCCAACATTCCCTATACGTACACTATTGTGGGTGTTGACTGATGTAACTACTAATCTATCTTGAGCGTGCTGCGTCCTGTGTGGCTGTTCGGGCGGATGCCGCGTATGCGTATTTATTGATAATCTCTTAATCTGTCAGTCGTAAAGCGGAGGCTTGCAAGCAGGCTTGCTCTCCGTTTGTCAGATCTGGGTTATATGTGTGAAGCATTGTAAACCAAACAGGGAGGATATTGGATGGTGGATGGAGGATATTATACAGGGTGATTCAAAACGATGAGGCAAAATTTTAAGGGGTGATAGAACACCTCTAAACAAGCACTTTTCCTCATACAATCGTAATACACGCGGTTAAGCGCTAGAGGGCGCTTCCCAGGGAACGCATTAAGTGTCTGCTGTCGCGCTCGTCGTCAGTTCCAGAAGGAATGGATTGCTTCATAAATCAGGAGAAAGCCGACATACATTTCATGTACAAGCTGCTGACGGGAATGCGAGGAAAGCCCAAATCCGTATGTGGTTCTAACACTACGGGGCGCCATACCATATAGATTTGGGCTTTCGCGTCTGCAACTTGAACATAAAATGCATGCCGGCCTTTTCCTGATTCATGAAACAAACTATTCCTTCTAAAATCCACGGTAGAACTGACGACTAGTGCGACAACAGTCGTTTAATGCGTTCGCTGGACAGCTCCCTTCTAGCGCTTAACCACGTGCGTTATGATACGACCAAGCATTGTATGACAAAAGTGCTTGTTTAGTGTGTTCTATCACCTCTTAAAGTTTTGTTCCATCGTTTTGAATCATCCCTGTATTTTAATTGATAGAGGAGAACACGTCCTCCTTTTAGTTACCATCTAGTAACTCAATTTTTCCTACGCGGGTGAGAATTGAGTTCTGTGTGTAAAGTAGCATGAACCAAAAACATATGGTATTTTAAGGTGAATGGAGGATATTATACTTTAATTGATAAAGGAAGATGTGTCCTTTATCAAATAATATGATAAAGAAGGACAATAATATGATAAAGAAGAACAGTTGAAGGGATAATAATTTGATGAGAGGACAGATACCGTTTAGATATCATCTAGTAATCCAAGTCTCACCACACAGATGTCTCGAAATTTCATAAAGATTGAGATATGAGGCTATAATGTTCCTGTGATTGATCACAAAATTCATTTAAAGGGGACGTTTTAATATGAACACTGCGACTTCATGCAGGTTGAGCTTATTTTTGATGTCAGTTGCATAATGGGACTGAATTTGTTGGTCTCTGCAATAATTCGCAGAATTTTCTCGTTGCCATTGCGGGTATCGGATATTGCATGCTGAAGCATACGTAAAAAGCGCGAAATAGGGCTATGAATGATTTATGCAATAAGGACTTGATTCAAATATTATATTATACATAATATGTTACCTTTTGTTGCAATTTAATTATAAAAAAAAGAAAGTTCGAAAAATACGTGGTTTAGAATTGAAATAATTTTCCGTAAAGTTTAAGTGGTGTGTCAAATAAAAGGTCTCTGCAATAATTCGCAGAATTTTCTCGTTGCCATTGCGGGTATCGGATATTGCATGCTGAAGCATACGTAAAAAGCGCGAAATAGGGCTATGAATGATTTATGCAATAAGGACTTGATTCAAATATTATATTATACATAATATGTTACCTTTTGTTGCAATTTAATTATAAAAAAAAGAAAGTTCGAAAAATACGTGGTTTAGAATTGAAATAATTTTCCGTAAAGTTTAAGTGGTGTGTCAAATAAAAGGTCTCTGCAATAATTCGCAGAATTTTCTCGTTGCCATTGCGGGTATCGGATATTGCATGCTGAAGCATACGTAAAAAGCGCGAAATAGGGCTATGAATGATTTATGCAATAAGGACTTGATTCAAATATTATATTATACATAATATGTTACCTTTTGTTGCAATTTAATTATAAAAAAAAGAAAGTTCGAAAAATACGTGGTTTAGAATTGAAATAATTTTCCGTAAAGTTTAAGTGGTGTGTCAAATAAAAGGTCTCTGCAATAATTCGCAGAATTTTCTCGTTGCCATTGCGGGTATCGGATATTGCATGCTGAAGCATACGTAAAAAGCGCGAAATAGGGCTATGAATGATTTATGCAATAAGGACTTGATTCAAATATTATATTATACATAATATGTTACCTTTTGTTGCAATTTAATTATAAAAAAAAGAAAGTTCGAAAAATACGTGGTTTAGAATTGAAATAATTTTCCGTAAAGTTTAAGTGGTGTGTCAAATAAAAGGTCTCTGCAATAATTCGCAGAATTTTCTCGTTGCCATTGCGGGTATCGGATATTGCATGCTGAAGCATACGTAAAAAGCGCGAAATAGGGCTATGAATGATTTATGCAATAAGGACTTGATTCAAATATTATATTATACATAATATGTTACCTTTTGTTGCAATTTAATTATAAAAAAAAGAAAGTTCGAAAAATACGTGGTTTAGAATTGAAATAATTTTCCGTAAAGTTTAAGTGGTGTGTCAAATAAAAGGTCTCTGCAATAATTCGCAGAATTTTCTCGTTGCCATTGCGGGTATCGGATATTGCATGCTGAAGCATACGTAAAAAGCGCGAAATAGGGCTATGAATGATTTATGCAATAAGGACTTGATTCAAATATTATATTATACATAATATGTTACCTTTTGTTGCAATTTAATTATAAAAAAAAGAAAGTTCGAAAAATACGTGGTTTAGAATTGAAATAATTTTCCGTAAAGTTTAAGTGGTGTGTCAAATAAAAGGTCTCTGCAATAATTCGCAGAATTTTCTCGTTGCCATTGCGGGTATCGGATATTGCATGCTGAAGCATACGTAAAAAGCGCGAAATAGGGCTATGAATGATTTATGCAATAAGGACTTGATTCAAATATTATATTATACATAATATGTTACCTTTTGTTGCAATTTAATTATAAAAAAAAGAAAGTTCGAAAAATACGTGGTTTAGAATTGAAATAATTTTCCGTAAAGTTTAAGTGGTGTGTCAAATAAAAGGTCTCTGCAATAATTCGCAGAATTTTCTCGTTGCCATTGCGGGTATCGGATATTGCATGCTGAAGCATACGTAAAAAGCGCGAAATAGGGCTATGAATGATTTATGCAATAAGGACTTGATTCAAATATTATATTATACATAATATGTTACCTTTTGTTGCAATTTAATTATAAAAAAAAGAAAGTTCGAAAAATACGTGGTTTAGAATTGAAATAATTTTCCGTAAAGTTTAAGTGGTGTGTCAAATAAAAGGTCTCTGCAATAATTCGCAGAATTTTCTCGTTGCCATTGCGGGTATCGGATATTGCATGCTGAAGCATACGTAAAAAGCGCGAAATAGGGCTATGAATGATTTATGCAATAAGGACTTGATTCAAATATTATATTATACATAATATGTTACCTTTTGTTGCAATTTAATTATAAAAAAAAGAAAGTTCGAAAAATACGTGGTTTAGAATTGAAATAATTTTCCGTAAAGTTTAAGTGGTGTGTCAAATAAAAGGTCTCTGCAATAATTCGCAGAATTTTCTCGTTGCCATTGCGGGTATCGGATATTGCATGCTGAAGCATACGTAAAAAGCGCGAAATAGGGCTATGAATGATTTATGCAATAAGGACTTGATTCAAATATTATATTATACATAATATGTTACCTTTTGTTGCAATTTAATTATAAAAAAAAGAAAGTTCGAAAAATACGTGGTTTAGAATTGAAATAATTTTCCGTAAAGTTTAAGTGGTGTGTCAAATAAAAGGTCTCTGCAATAATTCGCAGAATTTTCTCGTTGCCATTGCGGGTATCGGATATTGCATGCTGAAGCATACGTAAAAAGCGCGAAATAGGGCTATGAATGATTTATGCAATAAGGACTTGATTCAAATATTATATTATACATAATATGTTACCTTTTGTTGCAATTTAATTATAAAAAAAAGAAAGTTCGAAAAATACGTGGTTTAGAATTGAAATAATTTTCCGTAAAGTTTAAGTGGTGTGTCAAATAAAAGGTCTCTGCAATAATTCGCAGAATTTTCTCGTTGCCATTGCGGGTATCGGATATTGCATGCTGAAGCATACGTAAAAAGCGCGAAATAGGGCTATGAATGATTTATGCAATAAGGACTTGATTCAAATATTATATTATACATAATATGTTACCTTTTGTTGCAATTTAATTATAAAAAAAAGAAAGTTCGAAAAATACGTGGTTTAGAATTGAAATAATTTTCCGTAAAGTTTAAGTGGTGTGTCAAATAAAAGGTCTCTGCAATAATTCGCAGAATTTTCTCGTTGCCATTGCGGGTATCGGATATTGCATGCTGAAGCATACGTAAAAAGCGCGAAATAGGGCTATGAATGATTTATGCAATAAGGACTTGATTCAAATATTATATTATACATAATATGTTACCTTTTGTTGCAATTTAATTATAAAAAAAAGGAAGTTCGAAAAATACGTGGTTTAGAATTGAAATAATTTTCCGTAAAGTTTAAGTGGTGTGTCAAATAAAAGGTCTCTGCAATAATTCGCAGAATTTTCTCGTTGCCATTGCGGGTATCGGATATTGCATGCTGAAGCATACGTAAAAAGCGCGAAATAGGGCTATGAATGATTTATGCAATAAGGACTTGATTCAAATATTATATTATACATAATATGTTACCTTTTGTTGCAATTTAATTATAAAAAAAAGAAAGTTCGAAAAATACGTGGTTTAGAATTGAAATAATTTTCCGTAAAGTTTAAGTGGTGTGTCAAATAAAAGGTCTCTGCAATAATTCGCAGAATTTTCTCGTTGCCATTGCGGGTATCGGATATTGCATGCTGAAGCATACGTAAAAAGCGCGAAATAGGGCTATGAATGATTTATGCAATAAGGACTTGATTCAAATATTATATTATACATAATATGTTACCTTTTGTTGCAATTTAATTATAAAAAAAAGAAAGTTCGAAAAATACGTGGTTTAGAATTGAAATAATTTTCCGTAAAGTTTAAGTGGTGTGTCAAATAAAAGGTCTCTGCAATAATTCGCAGAATTTTCTCGTTGCCATTGCGGGTATCGGATATTGCATGCTGAAGCATACGTAAAAAGCGCGAAATAGGGCTATGAATGATTTATGCAATAAGGACTTGATTCAAATATTATATTATACATAATATGTTACCTTTTGTTGCAATTTAATTATAAAAAAAAGAAAGTTCGAAAAATACGTGGTTTAGAATTGAAATAATTTTCCGTAAAGTTTAAGTGGTGTGTCAAATAAAAGGTCTCTGCAATAATTCGCAGAATTTTCTCGTTGCCATTGCGGGTATCGGATATTGCATGCTGAAGCATACGTAAAAAGCGCGAAATAGGGCTATGAATGATTTATGCAATAAGGACTTGATTCAAATATTATATTATACATAATATGTTACCTTTTGTTGCAATTTAATTATAAAAAAAAGAAAGTTCGAAAAATACGTGGTTTAGAATTGAAATAATTTTCCGTAAAGTTTAAGTGGTGTGTCAAATAAAAGGTCTCTGCAATAATTCGCAGAATTTTCTCGTTGCCATTGCGGGTATCGGATATTGCATGCTGAAGCATACGTAAAAAGCGCGAAATAGGGCTATGAATGATTTATGCAATAAGGACTTGATTCAAATATTATATTATACATAATATGTTACCTTTTGTTGCAATTTAATTATAAAAAAAAGAAAGTTCGAAAAATACGTGGTTTAGAATTGAAATAATTTTCCGTAAAGTTTAAGTGGTGTGTCAAATAAAAGGTCTCTGCAATAATTCGCAGAATTTTCTCGTTGCCATTGCGGGTATCGGATATTGCATGCTGAAGCATACGTAAAAAGCGCGAAATAGGGCTATGAATGATTTATGCAATAAGGACTTGATTCAAATATTATATTATACATAATATGTTACCTTTTGTTGCAATTTAATTATAAAAAAAAGAAAGTTCGAAAAATACGTGGTTTAGAATTGAAATAATTTTCCGTAAAGTTTAAGTGGTGTGTCAAATAAAAGGTCTCTGCAATAATTCGCAGAATTTTCTCGTTGCCATTGCGGGTATCGGATATTGCATGCTGAAGCATACGTAAAAAGCGCGAAATAGGGCTATGAATGATTTATGCAATAAGGACTTGATTCAAATATTATATTATACATAATATGTTACCTTTTGTTGCAATTTAATTATAAAAAAAAGAAAGTTCGAAAAATACGTGGTTTAGAATTGAAATAATTTTCCGTAAAGTTTAAGTGGTGTGTCAAATAAAAGGTCTCTGCAATAATTCGCAGAATTTTCTCGTTGCCATTGCGGGTATCGGATATTGCATGCTGAAGCATACGTAAAAAGCGCGAAATAGGGCTATGAATGATTTATGCAATAAGGACTTGATTCAAATATTATATTATACATAATATGTTACCTTTTGTTGCAATTTAATTATAAAAAAAAGAAAGTTCGAAAAATACGTGGTTTAGAATTGAAATAATTTTCCGTAAAGTTTAAGTGGTGTGTCAAATAAAAGGTCTCTGCAATAATTCGCAGAATTTTCTCGTTGCCATTGCGGGTATCGGATATTGCATGCTGAAGCATACGTAAAAAGCGCGAAATAGGGCTATGAATGATTTATGCAATAAGGACTTGATTCAAATATTATATTATACATAATATGTTACCTTTTGTTGCAATTTAATTATAAAAAAAAGAAAGTTCGAAAAATACGTGGTTTAGAATTGAAATAATTTTCCGTAAAGTTTAAGTGGTGTGTCAAATAAAAGGTCTCTGCAATAATTCGCAGAATTTTCTCGTTGCCATTGCGGGTATCGGATATTGCATGCTGAAGCATACGTAAAAAGCGCGAAATAGGGCTATGAATGATTTATGCAATAAGGACTTGATTCAAATATTATATTATACATAATATGTTACCTTTTGTTGCAATTTAATTATAAAAAAAAGAAAGTTCGAAAAATACGTGGTTTAGAATTGAAATAATTTTCCGTAAAGTTTAAGTGGTGTGTCAAATAAAAGGTACCAGCAGGACTAAAAGGAAAACATATATATCATAATTCTGTATCCTGAATAGGTGTTAGCTTTTTGATTTACAAAACTTTTAATGAATTTTACGTATCTATGTATGGCTCGATTTCTAAAATCTTAGTGGCAAAAATTTTGGATCTGTTAAAGATATAACATAGATGATATGGATTGATTATCGGATTCCAGGGGGAATAAGGCTTTTTACTAAAGATTTTTACTAAGGATCCGGTTCTGGAGATGTAGGAAATAAATACAAAAGAAAAGACAATGCTTAATAATTACTTCAAAAATGAAAGATATACACCTTTTGCCAAAGGCTCCTTTATAAGTTTATTCTTCTTACCTAAAGTTTGGAACAATTATTCTTATGCAACTTGAAAGCGACTGCATTTTGTTAAATTCAATATCTTTTAACTGAATTCTAAATTTATTCAATATCTTTTAACTGAATACTAAATTTATTCAATATCTTTTAACTGAATTCTAAATTTATTCAATATCTTTTAACTGAATACTAAATTCATTCAATAACTTTTAACTGAATTCTAAATTTATTCAATATCTTTTAATTGAATACTAAATTTATTCAATATCTTTTAACTGAATTCTAAATTTATTCAAAATTTTTTAACTGAATTCTAAATTTATTCAATATATCTTAACTGAATACTTAATTTCTTTAATATCTTTTAACTGAATTCTAAATTTGTTCAACATCTTTTAACTGAATTCTAAATTTGTTCATTATCTTTTAACTGAATTCTAAATCTGTTCAATACCTTTAAACTGAATACTAAATTTATTCAATAACTTTTAACTGAATACTAAATGTATTCAATATCTTTTAACTGAATTCTAAATCTGTTCAATGCCTTTTAACTGAATACTAAAGTTATTCTATATCTTTTAACTGAATTCTAAATCTGTTCAATATCTGTTAACTGAATACTAAATTTATTCAATAACTTTTAACTGAATTCTAAATTTATTCAATATTTTTTAACTGAATTCTAAATCTGTTCAATATCTTTTAACTGAATACTAAATTTATTCAATATCTTTTAATTGAATTCTAAATTTGTTCATTATCTTTTAACTGAATTCTAAATCTGTTCAATATCTTTGAATACTAAAATTATTCAATATCTTTTAACTGAATTCTAAATCTGTTCAATATCTTTTAACTGAATACTAAATTTATACAATAACTTTTAACTGAATTCTAAATTTATTCAATATCTTTTAACTGAATTCTAAATCTGTTCAATATCTTTTAACTGAATACTAAATTTATTCAATATCTTTTAACTGACTTCTAAATTTATTCAATATCTTTTAACTGAATACTAAAATTATTCAATATCTTTTAACTGAATTCTAAATCTGTTCAATATCTTTTAACTGAATACTAAATTTATACAATAACTTTTAACTGAATTCTAAATTTATTCAATATCTGTTAACTGAATACTAAATTTATTCAATATCTTTTAACAAATTTATTCAATATCTTTTAACTTAATACTAAATTTATTCAATATCTTTTAATTGAATTCTAAATTTGTTCATTATCTTTTAACTGAATTCTAAATCTGTTCAATATCTTTTAACTGAATACTAAAATTATTCAATATCTTTTAACTGAATTCTAAATCTGTTCAATATCTTTTAATTGAATACTAAATTTATACAATAACTTTTAACTTAAATTTAAATTTATTCAATATCTTTTAACTGAATTCTAAATTTATTCAATATATTTTAACTGAATACTAAATTTATTCAATATGTTTTAACTGACTTCTAAATTTATTCAATATCTTTTAACTGAATTCTAAATTTATATTCTAATTCAATATATTTTATTACGTTCAATTCAATATCTTTAAAATGAAAATACGCACCTTTTCCTATTTCATACTGCGACTTCTAATGCAGCTAAATAAGACATTCTATTGCTTAAATTCGTTTCTCCAATGATAAAAAAAAATTAAGCGTTTCCATTGGCGAATCCTTGTATTTCCCGATCACAGATATTTGTGTCTTCCTTTTATATTTTAAGAAAAGAATTTATGAATGCGAAATGCTTTGCAAATCTTAGCTTAAGTCCTACCATCGTTAGCCATTTTTCTCTTCCATTGAATGAATAATGCTGTAGTTTTAGAAAAGGCATTCTTCCAAATATCTATTTTAATTTTGATTTTTAAAAATATTTTTTATCCCTTGAAATAGGAGGATAATATTTTAACGCATTCCCAAGATGTTTTTTTGAAAGGAAGGCTTTGTGAAGAAAGGTATATAATGTTTATAATATTTTTATGTATATGTCACAATTGTATTTAACAAAATGTTAAAATGCTTCATTTCAGAGTTGTTCTTTTCTCTATTACTTTCCCTGCATAATGTATAAATGTATAAAAAAAGTATTGTAAAGGAATCGAAAATTCGAATTAGAATTTTCGACGGAAGAGCACGTTTCAAATATACGTGAATTCGAATAGAACGGTTTTGAGATAATGTCTATATGTGTGTGTGTATATATGTACTATGTGTATGTCTGTTAGTGTGTGTATGTATGCTAAAATGTGTGTAGCAGTCATATAATGTATAGGGAAAATATTGTGACGGGGTCGAAAATTTTAATTAAAATTTTCAATGGAAGAGTAAGTTTCAATAACTTAAGAACGAATGTGTATACGATTATCGAATTCTATGCATAAATACAGTATATTAAGAACATGAATTTGAGTTGTAGTAATTCCATAATTAGAACTTCAGTTATTTAAAATTTAATATTTTCAAAACATCATTTCCTTTGTAGCAACAGGAGGAGTCTCAAAACAATGATGCCAGAATAATCAACGCTTGAAAATAATAATTTGTAATGCGCTGTGGATATAAAATGTATCAAAATAACATATATCAACGCAGACCAGCCAAATGATTCCAATTTATTGTGTGACAGACTTGTTGCCAACTTAAGTAATATGTGTTTAAATTAAAAGAAAACATGTTTAAAACTATAACTTCAGAAGGAAAACAAAAATTATATTTTTGCTATTCTGATTCTGCATTCCTTTTATTTCTAGGAAATCATCATTGTTTCCTATATCTATAATAATAAAAAAAGATGTTTCTACATAATAAAAGAAGATGTTTCTACATAATAAAAGAAGATGTTTCTACATAATAAAAGAAGATGTTTGTTTATCTGTTTGTTGGTCGCGTAGCGGAAGCGTCCCACTGCTTCGAAATTTGATACCTCAGGACAAGTACGAAGATATCGCTGGTTAGATTTTTAGTTATTAAATTAGTTTTGTAGTTATTAAATTAGTTATTAAATGTTGAAATACTATTTTGAGCGATTTTCCCACAAATCTGTACCTTAGCGATCGAAAATAGAGTTTCCATCTTGATTTTCCTCAAACCGGTTCCTTAGCGATCGAAAATATTAAAGTTTCCATCGCAGAGTTTCCCAGAAACCGGTTCCTTAGCGATCGAAAATATTAGAGTTTCCATCGCAGAGTTTCCATCACAGAGTTTCCCATAAATCGGTTCCTTCGCGATCGAAAATATAAGAGTTTCCATCGCAGAGCTTCTATCTTGCGATATCAGAAAAATCAAATAACGATCTTTTCAATTAGTTTTAAACCGAATTCGTATGATAATTCCTTTATTCCTTTCCCTAAAGCAAACTTTAAAAATTCATCCACCTTATGATATTTCATATCTATATTGTAACATCCGAAAACTGAAGAGTAGCACCATTACAAGTTTTGACATAAATATTATTTGAAGCTCTGATAGCTGAAGTGCCGATAGCAACTTTTTCTCACTGAAACGGTTATTTCCGTTTGTTACTTTCCTTATATACATAATGTATAAGTATAAGGAAAGTATTGTGACGGGGTCGAAAATTCGAATTCGAGTTCTCTTTCCATTCATGAGAAAAGATACTTTGAGTTATACTTTTGTATTAGAACGCCAGTAGTCATTTATCTGCTATAAGAATAACTTATTTCTCCGTCCATAACGTTTGGCGAGAATTTGGCGACGAATTTAGCGGAATGTCGCCAGCTTGGCGACTTTTGAAATGTTTCCAAATTAACGAAAATCTCGCTAAATGGATAAAAATGACGCTCAATCAATGAAAATGACGACTCATTGAAGAATATTTGATATCTTGGGAAGAATATAAATATCTACTATAAGAATAATATTTTTTTTCCTGAAAAAGTAGTAAATTCACTGCATTATATAAGGGAAGTCATGTGTTGCCCACATCAGATTTTTTCATACTAGTCATTGGTAGCGTGGAGGGACAGACGAATAAGGTTAAGTGAACGTGATATCATAGGATCTACAATAACGTTTGACAGCGTTTGACATTTGTCTGCGATTTTTGGAGCTCTAAAGGTAAAAGAACTGAAGGCGATTCTCAGGAAATTTTTAGAGTTGTTAGTATTTTCTTCATTTAGAAAAAGTAGTTTTGGTTTTAAGCAAGTAATAGATGCGCCTCACGCACTTTTTTCGGCGTATCAAAAGATTTTTTTTCAGGGCATATCATAGGAGCTTATTTAGGATACTGAGCTTATTTAAGGCGTATTAAGCTCACGGAGAGGGTGAAAGGCGTATTTTTGGATACCAAAGAAGCTTATTTAGGACTTATTATGCCTGCGTAGAGGGCAAAAATCGTATTTAGGATTAATCAAAAGGCGTATTTAGGGCATAATAGGCAATTGCATTACGTCGTAGCAGTTGGTGTGCCTAACGTCTGTCCCAGGACGTACTACGCACTTACACACCGGGCTAAGGCGGGGTTAGGTGCTTATTTAGGGCGATTATGCACATATAGAAGACGGGAAGCAGCCTCGCGTGTGCTTGAAAACTTGCAAGCATTTTGAAAACCTGTATGAATGAATTCAATTAATCTCTGATTTAAATTCCGAGCAACGCCATACATTTTCTACGTGGTTTGAAGTTAGTGCAAGAAAGTTAGTGCAGTTAAGAACTTTTATAAAAACGCAGCGGCGTAGACGTGTGTGCGTTTACGCAGCGGTTTTTCAATTTTTTGTTATAAGTGGGGGTATTGTTAAAACGCTCTTTGATTTTTGAAAATTCACTGTGAATTCCAGTATTCATAGGTTTGCATTTTTAATCCCGGGCAACATCCCGATGCATTTTCTAGTGCTAGTCTATAATAATAAAAGGAATGTTTGTCTGTGGATATGTGTCTCTGTTGACGGAGTAACGGAAAATACAAGATACAGAAGTATACCAATTTCGTTTATAGCGGTACCTTCGGCCAACCGACGTTGGACCTCAACGATATTTTTTAAACATTCAAATTACTTTAAAGTTATGTATATTTAAAGACGAAATTATAACCATTTTGTGCTATTTACTATTAAAGATAATTCCACGGAAATAAGCAACCGATTTTTCTGCCCAGTCGAGAACTTCTCAGACAATCGACGCGATAGTAAGAGCGGGGGATTTTTATAAAGGATGAGGGGGGTCAAATATACGAAATTCTAACTTCTGATATTTATTTATAAAAAAATCTGATGTGGGCAGCACATGACTTTCCTTATATAATGCAATGAATTTACTACTTTCACAGCAAAATAATAGATTATTTCTATAGTAGATATTTATATTCTTTCCAAGACATTGAATTTTCGTCAATGAGTCGTCATTTGCATAGATTTAGCGTCATTTTTATTCATTTGGCGAGTGTTTCGTTAATTTAGCAACATTTAAAAAAGTTGCCAAGTTGGCGACATTCCACCAAATTTGTCGCCAAAATCTCGCCAAGCGTTATAGACGGAGAAATAAGTTATTCTTATAGAAGATAAATGACTATTGGCGTTCAAATACAAAAGTATTGCTCAAAGAATCTTTTTTCATGAATGGAACGAGCTAGATCCACGAGAACGATGTTACCAAATTTATCGCATGGTATTACATATGAAAAGTGAATATGTTTCTCAATGGGAAATATTTTTTTTATTTTATATGACATTTTGACAATTTTTTCGAAAAATGAGCAATATCTCGAGAACGGTTCATGGTAGCTTTCTAAAATTTATGTCAATCGTTTTCTAATGAAAAATTACATCAGAAATGTCTATTTCCGTAACTTTATTAGAGGTTTTGATTTTTGACAATTTTTTTAAAAACTCCCTCAAAAATTTAGGGGGGGTTCTGGACATTTGATAGCGTATAAAAACAATAGGCGTCCAGTGTTTACGCATTGTGATTTTTGTACCAAATTTCGTTCGAATCGGTCCATTTGTTCGTCAGTTATCGTCTCCACAGACTCACTGACACACACACACACAGACATCACTTCAAAAATGTTCGATTCGTGATCAGGGATGCTTGAAACGTGCTCTCCCGTCGAAAACTCGAATTCGAATTTTCGACCCAGTCACAATACTTTCCTTATACATTATTGTATATAAGGAAAGTAATAACTTCAAATTGGATATGCATTTTACAGCCATTATAAATGCAGGATAATAAGCTGTGCAAAAGTCATCCGAATTGGATTAGAATTACCCGATTTAATATTTTTTTTAATTCTATTTTACAGAATGCGAGAGTTTTCTATAAATAAATATTACTTTCCTTATATACATAATATATAAGGAAAGTATTGTGATGGGGTCGAAAATTCGAATTCGAGTTTTCGACGGGAGAGTACGTTTCAAGCATCCCTGATCACGAATCAAACATTTTTGAGGTGATGTCTGTGGGTGTGTGTGTGTGTGACTGTGTGTGTGTGTGACTGTGTGCGTGTGTGTGTGTGTGTATGTGTGTGACTGTGTGCGTGTGTGTGTGTGTATGTGTGTGTGTGTGTCAGTGAGTCTGTGGAGACGATATCTCACGAACAAATAAAGCGATTCGAATGAAATTTGGTACAAAAATCACAATCCGTGAATACTTGAAGCCTATTTTTTTTAAATGCAATCGAATGTTCAGAACCCCCCTAAATTTTTGAGTGAAATTTTGAAAAAATCCCTAAAAAATCAAAACCTTTAATAAAGTTACGCAAATAGACATTTTTTATGTAATTTATCCTTAAAAAACGATTGACATAAACTTTAGAACGCTAGCATGAACCGTTCTCGAGATATTGCACATTTTTTAAATAAATTTATCAAAAAATCCCATAAATTAAAAATATATATATATAAACTGTTGAGAAAAATTATCAAAAAGTTAAATAAAATAAAAAAAAAGTATTTCCTATTGAGAAACATGTTCACTTTTCATATGTAATATCATGCAATACATTGGGTGACATCATTTTTGTGGATCTAGCTCGTTCCATTCATGAGAAAAGATACTTTGGGTAATACTTTTGCATTTGAACGCCAATAGGCATTTATCTGCTATAATAATAACTTATCTCTCCGGCCATAACGTTTGGAGAGATTTGGCCGACGAATTTGGCGGAATGTCGCCAACTTGGCGATTTTTTAAATGTTGCCAAATAGATAAAAATGACGCTAAATCAATGAAAATGACGACTAATTGACGAAAATTTTACATCTTGGAAAGAATATAAGTATCTACTATAAGTATAATCTATTTCTGCGTCCGTAAAGTTTGGTTTATCTTGGAAAGAATATAAGTATCTACTATAAGAATAACCTATTTCTTTTGCTGTAAAAGTAGTAAATTCATTGCATTATATAAGGAAAGTCATGTGCTGCCCACATCAGATTTTTTTAAATTGCTATTAATAATAGGCACTTCGTTTTACGAGCCCTCTATGTGGATTGCATGTGATTCGCGCGCTTATTTATGGATATTACGATGACTCAGAGGACCAAAGGCGAATCAGAGGCGTTTATTTAAAGTGTATTATCATTAGCGTAATCTGATTACACTATAGTTTAGCTTTTAATACTGGACTTTTAGGATTTAGATAATGAAGCCAGCCCGACGTCCTTGCGACGGAGCGATTACGTGATCAACAGTACTGCAAGAAAATTACTGCAAGTAAAGAGCTTCTTAAAAGGGAAATCATCAAAGGCGGATAGTATGAAAAAATGATGTGAAATCTTTAAATTTTAAATTATCCTTCTTTGAATCATAGAAATTACGAAAAAATATCAATATAGATCTAATATTTTACACAAAGTATTCATACATAAAATATAATAGCAATAGGTGCATTTGTTCTTAGATTTACCGTATGCACGACTCACAAACTTGCACACATAAACATCCATATATTCATACACACACATACACATAAAAAAGGTTCTAAATTAGTTCATGAGGTCGTAAAACGCAATTTTCCGTCAAAATCTTGACTTAAAAATGTTTCAGGAAACCAATTTATTTCATTTAGATGAGAATGCATTGAATTTAGTTTGAGAAAATATTGATATATTGAAAATTTGCGAACTCAACCAATTTTTTTAATGGTACTTTGGTTCAATTCAAACATGTTAATAGTTTCTGTTTCATTTCAATGAAATTTAAAAATATAAGAAACATTTCCGCAACGCAATTTACACCATTAACCGGGACATATTTTTCATTCAATACAATTTCTGAAAAGTTCTAAACTTTATCCACGCGGTGTCATCCATCAGTATTTTGAAAAAGGTTTCATAAAATATGACACACACCAAACGATTCTCATCACGAACTTCAGAAAGACATTCACAAAAGATGAAATCTCCCCAAAAGAATCATTCCGGTACTCCTCCTCCAAAGTAAATAAAGACACTTCCTAACATTACCATGACAACACAGAAAAGTATTTTGGAGTTCAATGAAACGAGTTTTCGTTCGCACGTTGGATGAAAAACAGAAAAATAAGTGAGCTGACTGGAGAATTTTCAGCAGCCTAAAGACTCTTATGAATTGCATGTGAAATTTTACGTCAGACAGGCAGTAAATTTTGTATTTGCGGCTGTGGTATTTCTGATGTATAGTAATATGTATGAGAGCTTTTTTGCGCCATGAGAGTGTGTATAAGAGAAGAGCCAACTTAGCCGGTCTAGAAAAATTTCAAATAATGGCATGCAATTTTTATTTTCCCTATATACATAGTATAATATATATAATGTATAGGGAAAGTATTTTGATGGCGATGAATATTCGAATTCAATTTTTCGACGGAATGACAAGTTTGAAACATCCCTGAACTCGAATTGAACGTTTTTGAGGTGATGTCTGTGTGTGTGTGTGTGTGAGGAAATGATATCTCCCAAACGAGTGGGGTGTATAAAATGAAATTTGGTACAAAAATTACAATCAGTGAATACTGGAATCCTATTGATTTTAAACGTAATCAAATGTTCGGAAGACCTCCCACCCCCCAAATTTTCGAGTGGAATTTGAGAAAAGTCATCAAAAAATCAGAACCTATAATAATGATACGTAAATAATAATTTCTTATGTAATTTTTTATTCGAAAACGACTGAAATAAAATTTAGAACGATAAGCATGAATCGTTATTGAGATTTTGTACTTTTTTTTCGAATAAAATTATCAAAAAAATCACATAAAATTAAAAAAGAGTATTAACTATTGTGAAATATGTTTACTTTCATATGTAATGTTAAGCGATATATCTGTTAACTATCATTCTCGTGGTTCTAGTTCGTTCCATTCACGATAGAAGATACTTTGTGTAATAGTTTTGTATTTTGACGCTCAACAATCCTTCAACAGACATTTATATACAAGAAATGTTTTTCTCTCCTTTTGTCTGTAACGCTTTGTGTTAAATTTGTCGAACTTGGGAACTAATTGAGTACGATTATTAAAGTCAGTGAATGCTGATTATATGATTTTGGACTCAATAAAGTATTCAGGACATCAGCTCTCCTATTTTAAAATGAATTTAAAATGAAAATCATAATGAAGTCAGGAACTTCAATACTTTTAAAGAAAAAATCTGAGGTGGGCAACACATGACTTTCCTTATATAATGCAATGAATTTACTACTTTTACAACTAAAAAAACGTTATTCTTATAGTAGATACTTATATTCTTAACATGATATTGATTTTTCCTTAATTAGACGTCATTTTCATTGATTTAGCGTCATTTTTATCCATTTGGCGAGATTTCTGTTAATTTGGCAGCAATTAAAAATGTCGCCAAGTTGGCGACATTCCGACAAATTCGTCGCCAAAATCTCGCCAAGCATTATGAACGGAGAATTAAGTTATTCTTACAGAAGATAAATGACTATTGGCGTTCAAATACAAAAATATTACTCAAAGTATCTTTTTTCATGATTGTATGAATAAGTCACACTGCTTGGATAAATAAATCACCAAAAGCGCTACATTTCAATTTTATTGTGTTGATTTAACACGAACACTTTACACCGTGAATTTTGCACACTATTACTTCGTTGTGAATGAAGTAATGCCAATCCATTATGTAGGAAAGTCATGTACTGCCTACATAAGGTCTATACTAGAAGTCTTCAGTTCTTCTTTATTTTTACTTTCCTTATGTACATAGTTTAATGTATAAGGAAAGTACTGTGACGGGGTCGACACTTCGAATTGGAGTTTTCGACGGGAGAGCACGTTTCAAGCATCCCTGAACACGAATCGAGCATTTTTGAGGGGATTTCTCTTTCTCTCTCTCTTTCTGTGTGTGTGTGTGTGTGCGAGTATGTGGAGACAATATCTCACGAGCGAATGGAGCGATTCGAATGAAATGTGGTACAAAAATTACAATCCGTTAATACTGGAAACCTATTGTTTTAAAACGCAATCGAATGTTCCGAACCCCCCTAAATTTTCGAGTGAAATTTTTAAAAATCATCAAAAAATCAAAACCTTTAATAAAGTTACGCAAGTAGACATATCTTATGTAATTTTTCCTTAAAAAACGATTGGCATAAACTTTAAAACGCCGGCATGAACCGTCTTCGAGATATTGTACATTTTTTCATATAAATTTATCAAAAAATCACACAAATAAAAAAATATAGTAACTATTGTGAAATATGTTTACTTTTCATACTTAATATCATACGATAAATTCGGTGACACCATTCTCGTGGATCTAGCTCGTTTCACTCTTGAAAAAGTTACTTTGGGTAATACTTTTGCATTTGAACGCCAATAGGCATTTATCTGCTTTAATAATAACTTATTTCTCCGTCCATAACGTTTGGAGAGATTTGACCGACGAATTTGGCGGAATGTCGCTAACTTGGCGATTTTTTAAATGTTCCTAAATTAACGAAAATGTTGCCAAATTGATAAAAATGGCGCTAAATCAATGAAAATGACGACTAATTGACGAAAATTTCATATCTTGGAAAGAGTATAAGTATCTACTATAAGAATATAATTATCTACTTTTTCTGCGTCCCTTAAAGTATGGTAAAATTTTGGTGACGTATTTGTCGGAATATCTCCAACTTGTTGACTTTTTAAAAGTTGCCAAATTGACAAAAATATCACCCAATTGATAGAAATTCGCCAAACTGATGAAACCGACGCTAAATCAATGAGATGACGACAAATTGATGAAATTTCAATATCTTGGAAAGGACATAAGAGTAGACTATAAGAATAACCCATTTCTCCGTCCTTCCCTAACGTTTGGCGAAAAATTTAGCGGGACATCGCCAATTTGGCGACTATTTCAAATGTTTCGAAAGTGACAAAAATGTTGACAAATTCATAAAACTGACGCCAAATGGGAAGTGATGTTTCGTAAATTTTGATATCCGTCATGTGACGGGCATACCTTCTACAGTATATAAGAAATGCTCTTCTCTCCGTTTGTCTATAATATTTGATGAAGCATTTTTCTTAACTTTGAGAATAATCCGGCAAAATATCGCCAACTTGGCGATATTTCGCTCCAGATTGATGAAAATGTCATCAAAATTGTACAAATGACCCTAAATTAGTGAAAGGGATGCCTAATTGATGAATCAATTATTAAAATATTTTAATATATGGACTATATCGCTTATTTAGGATGCTATCAATATTGATAATTGTATTTAGAGTTGCGAGAAATATAAGTTAATTGGGTATACTTTGAAATAGTTTTACATGTTGTCATTCGGAAAATTGCCAAATGTACAATTCAATGATAAAAACACAGTACCGTGGATCTTATACATTATTACTTTCCTTATATACATAATGTATAAGGAAAGTATTGTGACGGAGTCGAAAATTCAAATTCGAGTTTTCGACGGGAGAGCACGTTTCAAGCATCCCTGATCACGAATAGAACATTTTTGAAGTGATGTCTGTGTGTGTGTATATATGTGTGTGTGTGTGTGTGAAAGTATGTGTGTGTGTGTGTGAAAGTATGTGTGTGTGTGTGTGCGTGTCAGTGAGTCTGTGGAGACGACAACTGACGAACGAATGGACCGATTCGAACGAAATTTGGTACAAAAATCACAATCCATAAACACTGGAAGCCTATTGTTTTTATACGCAATGGAATGTTCAGAACCCCCCTAAATTTTTGAGTGAAATTTTGAAAAATTCGTCAAAAAATCAAAACCGCTAATAAAGTTACGCAAATAGACATTTCTTATGTAATTTTTCATTAGAAAACGATTGACATAAATTTTAGAACGCTAACATGAACCGTTCTCGAGATATTGCACATTTTTCTAAACAATTATCAAAAAGCCATAAAATAAAAAAAATATTTCCTATTGAGAAGCATGTTCACTTTTCATGTGTAACACCATGCGATAAATTGGGTGACATCATTCTCGTGGATCTAGCTCGTTCCATACATGAAAAAAGATACTTTGAGTAACACTTTTGCATTTGGACGCCAATAGTTATTTATCTGCTGTAAGAATAACGTATTTCTTCATCCATAACTCTTGGCGAAATTTTGGCGACGAATTTGGCGACGACTTTTTTAATTGTTGCCAAATTAACCAAAATCTCACCAAATGGATAGAAATGACGCTAAATCAATCAAAATGACAACCAATTGAAGAAAATGCAATATCTTGGAAAGAATATAAGTATCTACTATAAGAATCACATTTTTTTAACTGTAAAAGTAATAAATTCATTGCATTATATAAGGAAAGTCATGTGTTGCCCACATCAGATTTTCTTTTTACTGTAAAAGGAGTAAATTTATTGCATTATATAAGGAAAGTAGTGCTATCCACATCAGATTTTTACTAACATATTTATAACCTTCCTCTAAAAGAATTCAGTTCATGAAAAAAAAAATTGGAATCACTTTGGCATTTTCATAGTTTGGCATCGCCACATCACTTTATTCAATTAGGTTGTCTGCGCGAGACTGAAAGTTTTATTGCCATATATTAAATGAAAATGTCGGATTAATTCATTTATCAACACCCTTCTTGGCAAAAACTCTATGTAATGGACATTTTAAATACTTCTAATGAACAATCTCATTTTTCTTCTCTTTTTATGATAGAGCAAAAATAACAAATTAAGCACATTATTGTTTATGCGCTTTGAAAAAAGGAGATAAAACACAAGCGAGAGGGAAAACTTGGCTTAAAGGGTTTTATTAAATATCACCTCTTGCATTTTTATTTTCTGAAACAACAGAAAAAGAATATGCACTTTAAAAATGTCATTGAGAATTACGCAAAGAAAAAGTTGGAGGAATGTCATTGTTTACTTTTTATTAACATTGTTAAGTGTTTTTGTGCCAAAACACTCCTAAGATTGCTTAGAGACACAAATATAGATATTCAATATAGGCATAAAACCCGGCGGTAGGGGGCGTTCTGAAAATTGTGAAATACACTCCCATTGCAGATTACAGCATTCATGGACCGGTTTCGCGTTTATTATGTGTGTTCGTCAGCACAAATACGGCATCTTGCTATTGCGATATATAGCACGTTTCTTGGTGCCATTGCAGATGTCGCCTATTAAGTGTTAATGAGGATATGATAAGTACGAAACCAGTGCCTGGTGCTGTTATCTGTAATAGAAATGTATTACAAACGTAGGTATTCATTCTACCCATAAGGGGGTTTTTGTGAGTCGCAATGTCCCCACGTGACAGAAATTCACTCTTTGGCTTTCAGAGCCATGGAAGCCTGGTTTGAATTCCGGGTATGGATTATAAGCTCTGTGTATGCATGCATGCTTACAATGGGTCAGGATCCACTTTAAACTACAGGTTTCTGCCAAGGTTGCTGTCGTGCACTGTGTTCCTAACATTTTAAATGCTTTTTGACAATTTTCGAAATAATGCCAGTCTGTCAATGTGTGTCTTAATAATAATAATAATAATAATAATAATAATAATAATAAAACTCGAGAAGATAGTGGGAATCCTGAGACTTTCCACGAATAGCCTTTAAAAATTATTTTCTGCATTCATCTCTATATAATATACGCAGTATTCCACTCAAATTTGATACAAATCGCTTCAGCGGTTTTTGGAATTACGAAGACCATCTATTTGACTCAAGCACAGACCGATAAAAGCCATTTCTGAGTGACCACACTGATGTATTTAGGGTGAAACTTCGACTTACGATTGCCATATTTTTGTTGGGCTACATTGGGAATAATGGGGACATCATATTTAGATATTGAATTAATCATTAACGTGTCGACATTTCCCGAAAGCGCAAATATGGTGATATTGTGAAATATTTGTCGGTAAATATGTCGCCAAGCATAACAAGCAGATATCATTAGATTGTGTATGTATATTATTAGCACGAATACCGGCGTTGTCTGGGAAATGAAATCAAAACTCTGAATAAGCGCCTGCTGCGTAAATAATACACCACTTAATTAAATAAAAAAAAAATTCCACATCTGCAACCATGGTAGCCCCGTTAACCTAAAGATAAAAAAAAAAAAAAAAAAAGAGGCGGAAACAGCGAGCGTTACACATTCTGACATGAGCGAGAGTTTTTGTCTTTATCGGTACGGTAGTTTGATGGCACGCAATTTAAAGTGACGAATAAAGAACTTTTAGCCAGGAAAGTAAAATTAAAAATGTAAATGCTATCTATCTTCAAGAGTTTACATCCGTTTCAAGTGAATTTTTCCCGGATTGCATATTATGATGAAATAATCATACATTCTAATACATCAAAATGATATATCTGAAATTCAAAAACTCAGAAATTTTGATTTTAAATCGCAATTTCTGTCGCTGTAGATATCCTGTTTGTTCCGCCGTTCGATTTTCTTGCGCTCTATATCTTCTGCTCCCCAAATTGGATTTGAAAATGGTGAAATTTCAGCCAATTTTCGTTTTTTTAAGTCTATAACTTTTAAACTAATTCAGATTTTTGAAAAAACCTCAACGAGGCATATTGTCCCGGAAGTTTTGGCACTCCTGTATCGAAATTCGCGAACTGTCCAGCACTTCTGTTTCCCACTACAGGCGACATAGATACACAGACAGGCATCTAATTTTTATAAAGTAAATGTAAGACCAGAAATTGATCTCATATTTGATGAGACACTTTTATTCAGAAATTTATGGTGGCCAGAACGGAAGACAAATCTTGTAGTCTGGCTGGCAACAAAGTTTATTACGACGTGAACCTAAAGGTCAGAAGACTATAAATTTAGGGGTGCCATACCAGAGGGGCTGAGTTGGGCCGTACTAAATGTGCAATGGTGCCATTAGGTAAAGGAGTAACCAATAAGCGCCAAAAATAAGTAAAGGCGGAGTTACCCCCCACCCCCCATCCCCACCGAGGAAACCATAGCCTGTGAGCCGAAAACGAGAAAGAAACGAAAATGATGTCGACTTAAGACCATACCAAGAGACAACCATGGAATTTTGACTTAGAAGCATGCCAGCAGGAATAATCACGATTTTGACTTAAGAGCACGACTCGAGGAAAATAAAAAACCCAACAGATTTGTAGAGTGTCCCGTAGAGGTTCCAAATTAATGAAGATAGATCAATGTGTGAGTGCATTCAAAGTACGAGGAGGAGCCACACACCAAAGAGTTATGGCAGTACTAAGACTGATGCAAGCCTTTGAGATATGATAAAGCCCAAGACTAATTGGAAGGTATTTGCTCAAAAATTATCACAGGTCCTAGACACGATAGTAATTTTAATAATTCTGGTCGCATATGTCCTCTCCGCTTGCAATAAGTAATGAAAATAAATGTTGTTAATAAATGTTTTATTGTTTAAGTTTAAATGGTGTGATCAATTTGGCATTTTATTAATTAATTATTCCTTTACAGGGCTCGCACGAAAGGTAAAATAATTGGAGTGTTTATAGCGGCACAACAAGCAATGTACATTAAATAATAATTCCACTATATGAGAATTAACGGCCATGTCAATTTAATGAATTTAATATTAAAATAATAATTACTTAAAGAATTTAAAATTTAAAAGTTCAACTTTAACTTTCTTTTTCATTTGTGTGCCACAGTAAAACTAAAACATTCGCTGTCCAGAAATTCTTAATTGAACACTCAAAATAAGTTTTTGGGAACCACGAGTTCGCATTGGGAACCGCTGGTTTATAGCTTCGCGTTTACAACAAAAAGTGTAGTTATAGATTACCAGAGCAGTCATCGGCTTTTCAAAACTGAAGAAAACTTCAAAACGCAAAACCAGTCCACCGATGCCGGCTGTCTCACTGAGGGCACGATTCAAAGTATTTTTTTGTCTATAAAAGCCCAATGTATCCAAAACCCTTCAATGTACCACATTGAAATTTCCCATGTTTCCCCAGGGGTAACTGAACTACAAGTTGCAAAACATTGTGCCCTAAATGATTTACATATTGCACGAATAACACCCCATCTTTGTGAATATAAACTAACCGTATCGCGTCACGCCCCAACTCTCTGTGACGACTTGAGTGCCCCTCAAACAGGAAGGGAACTGACAAAACACGGCTCCGAAATCGATCGAATCTTTTATCGATCCCGTGGGGGATCAAAGAGCGACACATTTCATGTCAAGATCGTATTCAAATTGTATAAGACTTTTCCATTTTGGATTATTATCGGAAGCGGCATCGCCGATTGCTTAAATCGAACATTATTTTCTGGAGTGGTTAATTCAAGGTTCATTAATATAAGGCTGTGCTGTCATTAATGTGACTGTTTTTTCCAAGGAAAAGTTCTTATTTCACAAGCGCATACTATTAGCAGTAACATGCAAACTGCAGTTTTGGCAGCCTGGTCCAATATTGGCAGGCATTATAGGGGCAATAAAAAATGCGGGCAATTTGACAATATTGGCTTCCCATATTTGCCCAATATTGATTGGTCTTTCATAACTAATATCGGCGTATTAATATATACCCAATATTTAGCTAGTATTGGTTGCCAATATATTTTAAATATTGGGACTATTTTCACTATAACTACAATATTGGCGTAATACTGGTATTACGTGGCCAATATTGAAGGCCAATGTTTCCCCCAAATCGCGCTGTATTATAAATATTTCCAATGAAATGATAATACATACAATATTGAGCCAATATTAGAAGTGTATTAACATGTAATGATATACCCCGTTCGAATAATTTTGTTTATTCTTAACACCACCACCCTTCCATTTTATAAACCTCTGTTTCGAAATTAAGCTGAAATGTCCATGTTATATTTCCTGAGTTTGGGTTCAAATATCTCTAATTTTCTGATTTATTTTGTCCATTACTTTTTTCCAAAACTAAGAAAAAGAAAAACAAATTACACCCCCCCCCCTCCTGATTCCTCCAGTGACCGATAAAAGAAAAAAAATGTTCTTATTTTATTTCTCTCGATGTTCGATTCTTTGGAACCCCACTTAATCAATATTGGTATTGTTTCTTTTATTTTTACACCCGCTCTCGTATTTCCTCATTCCCTTCCTTTTTTTATCAACATGAATTAAACATGTTATTTTTTCTGTATTTGGGTTGGAATGATATATTTCTGAAAACTGTTTAGCATTTTATCGTTCATTATTATCTCCAAAACTAAGAAAAAACGAAAACTTTACCACCCTATGGTGCACAAAATATATTAGTATTTTTTTCCATGCTGTGAAAACCCTTTTGTTGGTTGTTGTCATTTAACTTTCCTTATATACATAATGTATAAGGAAAGTATTGAGACGGGGTCGAAAACTCGAATTCGACGGAAAAGCACGTTTCAAGCATCCCTGATCACGAATCGAACATTTTTGAGGTGATGTCTGTGTATGTGCGTGTGAAAGTGTGTGTGTGTGTGTGTGTGTGTAAGTATGTGTGTGTGTGTAAGTATGTGTGTGTGTGTGTGTAAGTATGTGTGTGTGTGTGTGTGTGTCAGTGAATCTTTAGAGACGATATCTCACGAACGAATGGAGCGATTCGAATGAAATTGGATACAAAAATCACTATCCATGAATACTGGAAACCATGTTTTAAAACACAATCGAATGTTCAGAACCCCCTAAATTTTCGAGTGAAATTTTGAAAAAATCATTAAAGAATCAAAACCTTTAATAAAGTTACGAAAATAGACATTTCTTATGTAAATTTTCCTTAGAAAACGATTGACATAAACTTTAGAACGGTAGCATGAACTGTTCTCGAGATATTGAACATTTTTCAAATAAATTTATCAAAAAAATCTTATAAATTAAAAAAAAATATTAACTGTTGAGAAACATGTTTACTTTTCATATGTAATATCATGCGATAAATTTGGTGGCATCTTTCTCATAGATCTAACTCGTTCCATTCACGAGAAAAAATACTTTGAGTAATACTTTTGTATTTGAACGTTAGTAGTCATTTATCTGCTGTAAGAATAACGTATTTCTCCGTCCATAGCGCTTGGCGAGATTTTGGCGACGAATTTAGCTGAATTTCGCCAACTTGGCGACATTCTTAAATGTTGCCAAATTAACGAAAATCTCGCCAAATGTATAGAAATGACGCTAAATCAATTAAAATGACGACTCATTGAAGAAAATTCAATATCTTGGAAATAATATAAGTATATACTATAAGAATAACATTTTTTTAATTGTAAAAGTAGTAAATTCATTGCATTATATAAGGAAAGTTATGTGTTGCTCACATCAGATTTTTTTAATGAATATTATTTTTTAACTGATTTATTCTTCCCCCATCTCAGGAATTTAATTTTTAGAATTTTTATAAGCTTGTTTGTTATTATTGGATCACAAATTTGTCATCAGTGATTTTTATACTGTTTTTGGCCTAGGGACAATTAAAAATCGAAGTAGTGTTTGCTTTTTATAAAGTTTTTGGCTCATTATGCTGGATTGAATTGTGGCGATGTATTGTTTACATCGGGTGGTGGTTGGGACCACAATGAAAAAACTTAAACACTGAAGAAATAAAAAAATAAATAAAAATAAAGTTATGGAGATTGTCGCGGTGAATTTATGCATCGGGTGGTAGTGAGGACAATCTTTAAAAAAAAAAAAACTTTTTTTCTCTGAGCAGCATCGTTATTTCTTAAATACTAAATTCACATTCAACATCATCAGTCTTAAAAATACTTTCATGTCATTTGCGATGCAATACTAAAAATGCAGAAAAACGGATACAATTTCATTTATGTAAAATAAAAAATAAAGGAGCATACCTCTATAAAAAACATAGGAGCAGCTGATCCCGGCTGTGATTACACATCAAAGGGATCCCTTTCCTAGGGTTACAGGTATAGAAATCCTCAGAATCTGACATTTCACAAACATTAGAGTAAATTCACTTTACAAATCAATTTTCAAGAACCCCCACTAGAACATTATTTTGCATCTTATAATTTCATTATTAGTTTTAACGTCATTAAACTAAACTAAACTTTGTTAACTCCACGGGGTTGAGGGCGCGGTAGCTTAGTGATTATCACGCTGAAATTGCACTCGGTAGGCCCAGGTTCGATTCCGCCACTGCCAAAACTGCCGCCGTGTTCACGCGGAGTACGATCACGTTAAACATGTGGGTCCGTAAGTCCTTCCGAGAGGTTGGTGGTAGGGGAAGGAGGGTACGGTCATTGTGGATGCTTTCCCCACTGGGTTCCTGTCTAAATTGGGTGGCACTTCCTGGCCGACAAAATAGTTACTTTACACCCTTCTGGTAACGGCCGTCCAAATAGATGCTCAAGTCCTTGTTGACGAGTCGGACGGTCTGGGTCTTCAACACTCTGCTGGTAGATCGGATGGTCTGGGTCTCAGCAACAACTTCACAGGGTTATGGCACCAGCAAGTTTGCCACGGCCAGAATTTTCAAAGGTAGCGAACTAAAATAAAAGACTACGTATGCTCAAATGTGTCAATTAAATACTTATTTTATATGTAATTTTTGAGGATGAAAAGAATAAGACCAACTCTATTACTCTAGAACTAGCTGTTCTCGAGATATTGTAGTGTTTTTTATATTTTTGTGTTGGCGAGTCGGAGGCGAAGCGAATTACGTGGAGTAGACGAGTGTAGCGAGCAAAGGGCTGAGCCCCCTAGTATATAGGAAAAGTAAAAGGCTGTAATTTGTGTCACTTCTCGGTAATATCGAGCTTTATTAACTTGAAGAACACGTCAGATGTTAGACATCTATACATAAAGAGTAGTATTCTGAAGTTCTATGTTGCGAATAACATCATGTATTGAAAACGAATCCGGATATTGGAATCAGTTTTAATTTATTTACAACAATGTATATTATCATACCTCCTTTCATGTTGTGGCTACGTGATTGAGTGTGATCTTATTTTATAGTAGATACAGCCTTGATCAAAAGTATTAGGCACCCTACTGAAATCCATTTATTTTAAACTACTGATATGTTGGGATAAAATAAAAATTCAGAGATTCAAAACAGTCATTTTGTATTGAAACGTATCAATATTTGGTTGGACCTCCTTTCGCCTTTATGACGGCTTTAATTCTTTTAGGCATAGAGCGTACTGACCGACTGCATTTCTCTCGCGGTAACTCCTTCCTCTTGCAGCATGAAGTTTAAGCTTGTTTTTGTAGTAATGGAATGCTTCCTGATCTTGCGTTTGATAAAAGCCAACAACTGTTCAATGAGGTTGAGGTCTGGGGACTGTGGAGGAGAATGCAAAAGATTTACATCATTTTCACTGAACCACTTCATAGTCACAGCAAATGTGTGACAAGCTGCATTGTCCTGTTGGGTTCTGCCCCCATCCATGTTTGTATCACCGAAAATTCGCGAAAAAGATGCTTTCAGTGTTGTTTCTAGTACATTTATGTACGTCAAAGAGTTCATTCGTCCCTCACAGATGTGCATTTCGCCCACACCTTCGGCTGCCATGCATTCCCAAATCATTATGGTGCCACTACCATGTTTCGCAGTGAGCACTATGCACTGTTCCTTATATTCCTCACCTACACGTCTCCTCACATAGACACACTAGGCGTTCCAAATACCTATGGTATTGAAATTATTTTTACTAACGTCCTAAAGCGCTTTACAAAAAAAGTTGCTACATATTGACAATTTCACGCTAGTTTTGAATAAAAGCAAGTGAAATTAAACATACCTGAACGTTTGATTCATCAGACTACAAAACTTTCGCCCAATCTTCTGCAGTAATATGACGATGTTTAAGAGCCCATTCCAACCGTTTCTTTTTATTTATTTCGGAAATCCATGGCTTCTTCCTGGCCTTGCAGCCTTTCAATCCAGCTTCCACAAGCCGTCTTCTAGTGGTTGAAGCATAGATTCTTTTCTTGTTGCCTCTGACAATTCAGCAGCTAATTGAAGTGAAGATTCTCTACGATTTTTCAATGCAAATCGTTTCAAAAGTCGGTCATGCCTGGGTGTAGTGATCTTTTTTCTCCCACTTCTTCGACGATTTAAATGACTACCAACGTTCTTAAGACGTTTGATAGTGTATTGCCCTGCGCATCTTGAACATTTCACTTTTCTGGCAATTTCACATTAGCCATTGCCTTGCTAGTATAAAAATTGAATTTTCAGCCTTTGTTCGTTGCTAAGCTCTTTAGTTTTCGGCATTTTATACAGACAAGACCTCAAATTTAGATAAAATAAGCAACAATCACGTGCACGTGTACAAACCAGAACAGCGAAAGAAATCGACTGCTTCCACAAAAACCTGGAATTTTCAGTTATCGCCCTGGAAATGTTTTATTGGTTGTTAATTGAAATGACGTTTGCATTTTCATTTCAGCTTCATACTACGTATGCAGTCATAAACAAATGAGATGATTTCAAGTAACACAAAGTAGAAAAATTAGGGTGCCTAATACTTTTGATCAAGACTGTATCTCATGAATAAACTGGCTTTATAAATTACTTACGGGCAGAATGTCTGAGGACCTCATTAGTTGTTCAAATTTTAGTCACATTCGTTAATTTTGGTCACATGCGTTACTTTGCTATTTCGTTACTTCGTCATATTCGCTAATTTGGTCACATTCGTTAATTTGAAAATAATAATAATAATAATTTTCGTTTTCGCAAGATTTCTAATAATGCCAATGCAAATAAATTTTGAATAATCATGTATTAGAAACATCCCAACTTCAGAAAAAATAAAATAAATAACGTGACGCAACCCTTTTGAAGGAGGACCTCTGTGCTCCGCTCCTTCAACAGAAAGAAAACTGACACATTTTTCCAAAATCGATCGAAACTTTATCGATCCCTCGGGATCGAAGTGCCGTTCGCGAAAGAATCTATGTCAGGATCAAATTTGAATATCGTTTCAGAGATCGAGCTGATATTTGTGGAAATAGCGTTTATATGAAATACACATTACTAATATGGACAAGATATTTATGAAGAAATCAATAAATAAATTACGCTTTGTGCAAAGGGTAAGGAAAATTTGAGCGACATATATAAGCACAAATAATACAATAATGCAGCATGCAACTGTTTCGATGATACGCTGGATCCTCTTTGTCAGTGCAAGAAAACCAACAAACCCGATGTCTAAAAGAGATATGGGCGCAAATAAAAGAAACATATGGGATTATATACCTAAAACATGGATTAAGAACTTAATTGAGATTATTTTTTAATTACGATAATGTATAATAATAAAGGAAGATCTCTATCTGTCTTTTTATTTATGCCACCTGTAGCGGAAAATCTAGTCGTCGTACGACCATGAAGTTTGGTAAAGAGGTATTTGGGTTCTCGAGAGCAAGCACCCTCATCGAGATTTCCTTTTTTAATTCAAATTAGCATTTTAGGTATTAGATGTTGATGTCATCACAACCGTATAAAAAACTTGAGACAGCGCAGTATAAAAAAAATTGAAACAGCGCAGTAAAAAACACAAAAGATCAATCATGCATAAGCATTGATTATGAAACACTTTCCAACTGAAATGCAATTTCATTTAAAATTTCTCAAAAATGTGATACATTCAGTGGTGATATCTTTTACATTATCACAGTACTACAGTAATTTATTATAATTAAATATTTAAAACTCTATCGCAATATAAATCATCTGATTCTCTATGCAAAACCAATGAATATTTCATTCGTATAACTTGTATTCCAGACTCCAGAGCTAAATAATTTTGTGTGAAAAAAAATCAGCAATTCTTATGTAACTCACCCTACAATCGCTTGAGATATTTGCATTCTGCATAAGTTAAAATTAGGCTTCGTTGAAGAAATAATAAAAGTTTGGGGATCATTTAAAATCACAACTATTGTAATTGCGTAGGCACGGAATTTAGATACACAGATAATATATGTGTGTGTGTGTGTGTGTGTATTCAAAGTATTGGAATCGTGCCGAAGATCGGAACTCGAATTTTCGAAGGATCTACACGTTTTGGGACATCTAGAACACGAAAAAACTATTTTTAGGAAGACGTCTGTGTGTGTAACGGTGTATCTGTGTGTTTTTCTGTGTGTCTGTGAGGATATTGCATCCACTCTAGCTGAAAAACTAATGGACAGAATTTCATAAAATTTGATAGGCAAGTTTTTTGTGAGAAACCCTGATGTTCATTAGATTATAGTACGATTCGTAATAAAAGAATCTGCCTTCTTTGCGAAATGGCCGGCAGAAATTGTCTTTATCCACTCTAGCGAAAAACTAATGGACCAAATTTAACAAAATTTAGTGTATAATATTTCAATAACCTACAAGTGATATATATACTAAATTTAACAAAATTTGGTATCACTTGTAGGTTATTCTAGTACTATTCGGGAAAAAGGAACGGGCTGTTTTTGTGAAATGGCCCGCAAAAATCGTTAAATACAAAAATAAAAGACTACGTGTGTCCTCAATTATATCAATTAAATTTCTATTTTATACGTGATTTTTGACTACAAAAAGAATAAGACTAACCCCATTACTCTAGGACTAGCCGTTCTTGAGATATTTTAGTTTTTTCGCGTTTTCGCTACGCCACCTTTGACTATAAGTCCAGCTATCAAATGACAAACAAATTTAAGTTTAACGTGCAAATTCAATGTCATTTAAAATACTTATGGCTGTTATTTTGTGCAGATAAACTCAAATTATTATTGAAGAAATAAAGAGAACATTAATATGAGTCTGCAGGTAAAGACATGTGCTGCCTACATCAGAATTTTAAACAACATTGCAACAATGATTTATAGAAGTGAACGGGGATTATTTGCAGGCCATTTCGAAAACAATGTAGGATCTATATTTAAAGATCCACCAAATTTTTGTAGAATAAAATGTTCTACAAATTTAAGCTGTGTACAAAATTTTAACACTGTAGGACGTAGGAAAGTGCATTAAAAATGCCATCAAATAAGTATATCATGAAGAGTTATGTACAATTTAAAAAAAATTGTAAAATTGTTATTTACCAAATTTATTTTAAAATTTGAAGCCTGTCTCATATACAAAATAGTTAAAATCTTGGAAAGATATTTATTATATAATATATGTCTTTTTTCTTTCTGGAGGATATCCCAAAAGTCAGAATTTAATTGAATTTGTTTTTCTCCCTTTATTAAATAATTGTTAATTAAAAAACTACCTAACATATTTTACTGAAATTTTTTTTATATATTTTAAGGGAATATTTTCTAAAAATTTCGAAGCAATTTGTGAATTTTAAATTTGCTTAAAAAATGTTTGAAAAATTAGGTCCCATAGGGTTCAATGTATTTCATTTTTTCAACCCGGGTTCAATAAAAAACTAATTGGGTGATATTATTTATTTATATTCCCATAAGTCCTACAGACCGTCTGAAAAACATACTAAAATTTCATTTTGATAAAGTCATTTTTACGGCAGTTATCGTGCTAACGGACAGACAGACAGACAGAATGAACAAAGTCATAAACACTTTTCAACTATGTTGTAAAGTGTTAAAAATGAGACAGAGCACAGTATAAACAAGAAAGATCAATCATGCATAAAGCATTGATTATGAAACACTTTCCAACTTCAATGCAATTTTATACAAACATCTCTCAAATGCGATACATTCCTCGGTAATATTTTTAAAATTATCACAATACTATATTAATTTATTATATTTTAAAACTTAAACCTTCATCGAACCTTCACATGAACTTCATGCAAATGACGGCATTGAAATATAAATTGCCTGGTTTAAATATCTCTAAAATGCGATGTATTCCTCGGTAATATTTTTAAAATTATCATAACACTACAATAATTTACTATATTTAAAAACTTCATCGAAAACAAGTGAACTTTATTCAAATGACGTCATCGAAATATAAATCGCCTCTATATAAAAGCAGCATTTCATTCATTATCATTTCTCCAATCGTTTAATTAATCACAATAGTATAATAATTTATTTTATTTAAAAATTTGAAAAATTGTTATCAACCATATTTATTTTTAAATGTGAAACCTTTCATATATATAAAATAATTAAACTCTTGGAAATATATTTATTATATAATATATCCCTTTTTTCTTTCTGGAGGATATAACGAGAGTTAGAATTTAATTGAATTTTTTTTCTCCTTATATTAAATAATTTGTATTTAAAAAACTACCTGACATATTTTACTGAAATTTTTTTTAAATATTTTATGGGATAATTTGAATATTTCCGAAAATTTTCGAAGCAATTTGTGAATTTTAAATTCGCTTAAAAAATGTTAGAAACATTAGGTCCCATAGGATTCAATGTATTTCATTTTTTCAATCCGGCTTCAGTAAAAACTAATTGGGTGATATTATTCATTTATTTTCCTACAGGCCCCACAAACCGTCTGAAAAACATACCAAAATTTCATTTTGATAAAGCCATTTTTACGGCAGTTATCGTGCTAACGGACAGGCAGACAGATAGACAGACTGACAGACAGAATGAACAAAGTCATAAACACTTTCAACTATGTTGTAAAGTGTTAAAAAAATTGAGACAGCGCAGTAAAAAAAAATTGAGACAGAGCAGTATAAACAAGAAGATCAATCATGCTTAAGGTATTGATTATGAAACACTTTCCAACTTCAATGCAATTTTATTTAAACATGTCTAAAATGCAATACATTCCTCGGTAATATTTTAAAACTTATCACAGTACTACATTAATTTATTATATTTGAAAACTTAAACCTTCATCGAAAAAAATGAACTTCATTCAAATGACGACATTGAAATAGAAATTGCCTGGTTTAAACATCTCTAATAAGTGATACATTCCTCGGAAATAATTCTAGAATTATTATAATACTACGATAATTTATTATATTTGAAAACTTAATCGAAAACAACTGAAATTCATTCAAATGACGTCATAGAAAAAATAACACTCCTGGCTCTCTCTATAAAAGCATCATTTCATTCATAAATAATTTCCCATTAATGTCATTCATCACAATACTATAATAATTTATTTTATTTAACAATTAAGACCATGGAGCTACAAGTAATTAAACTCTATGCGTAAAACTTCATCGAAAAAAATCGTCCTTCTCTTTGTAAAATCAATGAATATTTCATTCATATCAACTATGCAGACTCCTTGAACTACATGATTTTGTGTTAAAGAAATACAGCAATTATAATACAACGCATTCTACATATTTTGCTGTTTACATTTTACATAGGTGAAAAATAGGCTTCGTTGTAGAAATAATCAAATTTGGATGAGCATTTAAATTCAAATATATTGTCATTGCGTTGTTTCAGTATGTAGATGCATAGAATTTAGGCAAAAATAAAGTAGTTTTAGGACGGATACAACACGCAATATTAATTAAAAAGAACTTTAAAAATCACGATTTTGAGACAAGATGGATGCCATATATCATTTTGAAGTAGGTCACGTGATCGTTTCATATCATGGTCACGTGATCGCTTCATATAAGAGGTGTTATTATTATTTTAATTTTTATTTAAAAAATTACTGAATATATTTCACTGAATTTTTTTTTATGTATTTTATGGAACAATTTGAATATTGCTTAAAATTTTCGAAGCAATTTGTGAATTTTAAACCCGCTTAAAAAATGCTTGAAAAATTTGGTCCCATAGGGCTCAATGTATTTCATTTCTTCAACCCGTGTTCAATCCAAAACTAATAGGGTGATATTATTCATTTATATTTCCATAGGTCCTACAGACCGTCTGAACAACATACTAAAATTTCATTTTGATTAAGTCATTTTTACGGCAGTTATCGTGCTAACAGACAGACAGACAGACAGAATGAACAAAGTCATAAACACTTTTCAACTTTGTTGTAAAGTGTTAAAAAATTGAGACAGCATGCTGGAGAGAATAACCGGGGAGGACCCGAGTGTTGAAGTGCTAGATCAGAGATGATCATTACACGTGATATGTGAGTGCTACCAACCACCAGCATTTTTCAATTTGTGCTTGGATCGCAGTACGAGCCATCACGTAAGTTCGCGCCCTGTTCGTGGCACGTGCTACGTGGGTGCCAGCAACCACCAGTATTTTTCAGTGTGTGCTTGGATCGTAGTACGAGCCATTATATCACTTTGTGCCCTGTTCGTGACAGGTGCTATGTGAGAGCCACCAGTATTTTTCAATTTGTGCTTAGATCGCAGTACGAACCATTACTTCAATTTGCGTTCTGCTTCTGACACGTGAGTGCTATGGGGATGCCAGTAATCGCGATAAATTCACTTCGTGGGTGGATCTTAGCACGTGCTAGTGACGGCTTTTCCCCCAAGCTGTGTGCGTTGCAGATAAACGGGAATTCCATGCATTACCATGTGCTACGCTACTATTTGGCACCATTTTTCCTAGGCTGTGTACTTTGCAGATAAACTGGAGTTCTAGGTCTTACTATGTGCTACTGCTTGACGCCATATTTAGCAGCTTGCGTTGTAAAATAACTAGAGTTCTAGGCCGCTCTTGCCGCCTTTTTCCCGGACAGCAACTTTGCATGTAGTCGGTGAGTGAACCTGAGCTCTTTCCGTTTAATGCTTTAAATTCAATGTATGTGTATTCACCACGGCGCATCTTAATAAATTCAGTTTGGCTCTTTTAACACTGTCTACTTTGCTTTGTCCCATGTTACTTCTGTAGGCATCGTCCCGGAAGTAATTTATAATCCATGGATGTTGCAAGTGAATACATTTTTCTCTTGATTTTTTCTCATTTTAGATTTTTAAAATGTGCAATATCTTGAAAACGCTATATATAAATGTATTAAAAATATGTCAAACGCTTTTAAATAAAGTGGTACATATAATGTATGACTATGTTTAAGAATTTTTATTTATTTATTTAACTAATCTGTTCCTTGTTTTCGGTGGTGGTGGGGGGGGGGGGGAAGTTTAAAAAACTCAGAACTTTACCTCAGCTCCACCATCACGAAGATCTATAGGTCCTTGACGTTCATCAGTTTAAATAATTGTGTTAATTTCATTATTTGTAAAAGTGTCGGAATGAACATGCAGGCATTTATTGACAAAAACAACAAGTTTATTCTTAAACTGTAGAAATCATAAAATAAACTCCATTAACGTAATTGACATATAATAAATCAGAATGTACATGGTCCATCCATTCTACCATCGTCTGCATCCACACACGCCACGCTCTACATACTATCTCTCACCATCTCATTTTTCGCAATTCGCCTTTTTATTATCTGGTTGCAGCACCTTCTACCGTCCGCAATCTGCGCGGCTGCAATTTAAAATTAGACTTTTCTTTCCCCGGGGAATACGCTGCTTGAAAAATAAGAAGTCGAGAATAGAGATTATTAATTCCTACATCTTTACCACAATTTTTTAACTTCCAATATTTCTACAGACTTACAGACAAACATACATGCACACAGACATCATTAAAAAGATTAATTTAACAAATGTGCCTTCAAGAACGCTCGAAACGTGAAGATCCCTAAAAATCTGAGGCTTGAATCTTTGAACCCATCACATTCTTTTTCCTTTAATTCATATATCAAAATCTCGACTCTCTTTTCTTTTTTGTGCTGCCCATTAACTTTTTTTGTGAAAAAGTGGGCGTATCATCATTTAAAATAAGTGGGTTGTTTTGAGTAGAAGGACATAAAATGTGGCCGAAATACACTATTTTAAGTGAATGAGATTATGAAGAAATGTCACGCAATCATTTGAGGCCAAATTTTCTTTCGTTCGTTTCCATTGTTTTGAGTCACAAAATTAAAGTAGTTTTCGCAATTCTGCTTTCTCTACAACACGTAGTATATCTCTATTATATTAAAAAAAATCCTACGAAATTTTGACACGGCATAGACGGCAAAACATACAATTTTAAAATTATATATATATATATATATATATATATATATATATATATATATATATATATATATATATATATATATATATATATATATATATATATATATATATATATACAGGGTGTTCCAAAAACATTGACCTCGGCTTTTATTCCTTAAATATTGATATTAGACATATATAATAATTTACAAAGTTGCGTAAAAAAAAGTGCAGAATGTTATGAAATCGATTTAAATGTTCAAGGGAATTAAATTTAAGAAATACAAAATTTAAATTTTTATACTGCCTTCGTACAAATACATTTTCAATGAGTAAAATGTGCTCCATACACTAATAAGGTGATGTACAAAATTTCAGCATTTTATCATAAAAAGTCTCAGAGATATGTTTAAACAAAGCTGGTGAGGGATTAATCACAAATTAAAATGTAAATGTTTACAGCAAGAGTGCAAATGACGCAACGCAGAAACGCATCATAGGCAAATAATATCTGCTTCTTATCTTTAATGGATCTTTGCCATGGATGGAAAACATTTTGAACAGGCTTTGTAATCTTTGGGTAAAGTTATTATTTCTACACAGTGTAGATACTTTTGTACCAATAAATAGCAAAATTATTATTTATTTATGTAATCATTGTTTCCTTTCGTAATTTGTGTATGACCACTGAAACGCGATCTGCCGATATGATTTTTCCCCTCTGAGAACCCATGTCGATGTATCGAAAAGTGGTTTAAGTCAGCATTTTTGTCTTTTCATATCTCTGGGACTTTTTATGATAAAATTTTGAAATTTTGTACATCACCATATTAGTGTATGGGGCACATTTTACTCATTGGAATTGTTTTTGTACAGGTATCCTTTGCAGGCATTGGCGTCCTTGGACGCCAATGCGTGCAACGGGGGATAGAACTGTTTGGGATAGGGTATGTCACAATACCTGTCTTTTTGAGAGGTTCTTCGTTTGGAATAGATGCTGTCCCACCCTTAAGCAAAAGGTAAATATCAGTTTTCGTTTCCACTAGGTAACTCAACGCATTTATAAGGTCATCATCTCCTAAAAAATGCATAAAACTTAAATATCTTGGAAACTATACATCCTAGAGTAATGGTGTTGGTTTTGTTGGTTTCGTCGTTAAACATTACGGCAATAAAAATTTTATGAATATTTTTAAGCATGCTTAGTCCTTTTCAGATTTGGACGGTTTTGCGGCCAATTTCACACACACACACACAAAAAAAAAAATCTAATTCTATTTTTTTCAAATCGTATCAAAATATTATCAACGAGTGACTTAACAAATTTTAAGAAGCTTCCTCAACTAGTTTTTCAATTACAGTGAGAACATTGTCCGTTCTTTAAAATTTCAAAATCCTTAATATCTCTAGAATGGACCTCTTAAAATAATGAGGTTTGCTTATTCGTTTTATCGTTAAAAATGACGTATAAAACAAGCATTTAATGGATACACGTCGCCCTATTTAGTCTTATATTTCAGATTTTGACGATTTTAGCGGGCTGTTTTGCAAAAAGGGGCAGGTTCAATTTTTCGGAATCGTACCAAAATCTATTCAGCATCATGGTGACCCACAAGTGACTTATCTACCAACGCTTCGTTCAATTATTTTTAGAACTAGAGTAGATACAGACAGACACATACACACACACACATAGACGTCACATTAAAACTTGAATTTCCATGCCTAAAATGTGTAGATCCGGTGAATACTTTTTGACACAATTCCAATACCTTCCCTATATATTTCCATGTATTCAAATAATCAAAATGGCTGCATAAAATAACACAATAAATAAAAGCTTCCCTAATACAGCATAAATACAGAATTAATCTGGTTAACTAGTTTCAAAGACAAATAACAGCCTTCTTCTTAGACTGCACTTTCTCAAGTCAGTGTCCGACCAGACTTGAGTAAGTATACTATTATATTATATATTTCTTGTCATTGTCATCTCAATAACTGCTTTATTTAAAAATGAACCTTGAGGTAACGCGTTGTATGTCGACATTTAGTATGACCTGAATCTGTGGGCTTATATTTTAATATTTTAAATTAATGTAAACGTACAAACTTTCATATTAGTACTTCTCCGGCTATGGCATTTTAAGAAAACTCAAATCAGACCTTCACAGATCAGCATTTTTCGTCCAACTTTTTTTTTATCTTTTACAGGGTAAATTTCTTTCTTTTACTGCAGCTCGATTTGTGAATAGTATGATTATTTATGCAACTAACAGTCGTACGGAGTATATAAAGAAAAATAAAATTAAAATTCACAATTATGTGCAAATTCGTATAAAATTCAAAGTGATATTATTATTCAAAACATTCTATTAAAATATTTAATTTAATTATCCTAAAAAGTGAAGTGTAAGAATCTCTGTCCTCGCTATACAAAACTATCTTTACAGGCAGATAAGAATAAAATATCCATGTCTCGTTTGTAAATAAATTTGCAAGAAATATAAAATTGGATCAATATATGCCAAAATGGAAGCGCTATGAAATGGGATCAATATATGCCAAAATGAAAACGCAAAAATGCTAATAGAAGATATACTCGTATCATCTTTATTCTATTACAAAAACTGGTTAAACATAATATATGGGTTTGAAAAATATTCACCAGAATAAAGCAGACTTTAGAAATTGAAAATATCAATTATCTCTTAAACTTTTCAGCCCGAAAGGCTTATCTGATGTAATCCAGACAATAATGTAATGCCAAAAATTCTTATTTTTATATGCATTTCTTAATTATTTAAATTGAAAAAGATTCAATAACAAGGAAGATCTATCATGCATAAAGTATTGATTATAAAACACTTTTCAACTGTAATTTTATTTAAACATCTCTAAAATAAGATACATTAAGCGGCGATATTTTTTTAATTATTACAGAACTACAATGATTTATTTTACATGGAAAATTAAAACCATGGAGATAAAAGTGCTTTCTAATGCCTTGCTTAAAACTTCATTCAAACTTTATTCAAATGTCGTCATCGAATTATAAATCGTCTGGCTTTCTGTGTAAAAGCAGTGAGTATTTTATTCATACACTTTTATTCCAGAGTCCAGAATTAAATAATTTTCCGCGAAAAAAATTCAGCAATTCTTATATAACTCATCTTACGATCACTTGTTTACATTTTACATTCATTAAAGTTAAGCTTCGTTGTAGAAATAATCAAACTTTGATGATCATTTAAACTTAAAAATATTATAACTGCGTTGGCACAGAATATAGATGCACAGAAAAAAACGCAAAAGGAAATCGATTTTAGGACGGATGCAACACTCAATATAAATTTAAAAGAACTTTAAAAATCACGATTTTTACTCTGGAAAAAAAGATGGATGCCATATTTCATTTTGAAGTGGGTCACGTGACCTCTTCATATTATATGGGTGTCATTATTATTTTAATTTTTATTTAAAAAAAACTACCGAACATATTTTGCTGAACTTTTTTTATATATTTTATGGGATAATTTGAATATTTCCTAAAATTTCCGAAGCAATTTGTGAATCTCGACTTTGTTTAAAAAATGTTTGAAAAAATGGGTCCCATAGGGTTCAATGCATTTCATTTTATCAACCCGGGTTCAGTCCAAAGCTAATTGGTCCCCTACGGTATCCTGCGTCATCTCATTCCACAGTTGTTGTAAGCACACCTGTAGTTCGACCAAACTCGTAGGCTGTCCAATTTGCTGTCCCACGTGATCCCAGACATGCTCGATCGGTGATAAATCTGGAGATCGGGCAGACCAGGGAAGGGTGTTAATGCGGGAGAGGCATTGCTGTGACACCCTTGCTGTGTGTGGCCGAGCATTGCCCTGTTGAAAAATACCTTCTGGGAGCCCTGCCATGAGTGGCAACACATGTGGCTGAAGGATGTTATGAACGTACCACTGGGCTGTCAGGGTTTCGTGGATCAATATAAGTGGTGACCGGATGTAGTATGCGACGGCACCCTATACCATCACATCAGCTGTGGGAGAGGTGTGCCGCTGTAAAGCGAAAGCTGGATTGAGGCGTTCATCACGGGGCATCCACACACGTACACGGTTATCATCACTGCCCAAATGGAATCTCGATTCGTCGCTGAAGACGACCTGGTTCCATTCGGTTGCGGTCCAATCCCGGCGAGCGCGACACCACTCCAAACGGCTGCGACGGTGTGTGGGTGTCATTGGCAGCACACGTAATGAGCGCCGCGATACAAAATGTCCTTCAGCCAGGCGTCTCGCGATGGTACGGATAGACACAGGGACCCGCAGTGAAGGTGATGCCTGTATCCGGATGGCGGGTAATGATGCAATTGGCGCTGTGCGTGCGTGTCGGGTGATGTGACGGTCTTCTCGGCTATTGGTCTGCGGAAGACGTCCTGAGCCTGACCGCCGTGTATGAGACCTCTTTCTCGTCCATTGGTCCAAAACACCTCCTCACAGTAAAGTCAGAACGGCCTAGGTGGCGGACTACTGGTTAAGTTGACCACCCGGCTTCCATCATATCGATGATTCTTCCCCTCTCGAACTCTGGACAGTTGATCATATTGTCTTCGATGGCGACGTAACGGCATCCATAATGAAAACGCGTCCCTCTGCAACAGATTAAGTACAGGCAAAAAGCTTCCGCTTACTTTTTTCTGTGCCGGCGAGAACGAAGTTTAAAGCCCTCTGATGGCAATGCTCAATCACGCTGCATTTCTAATCATTTGATATCTGCCTGACACGTAACTTCATGCCAAGTTTCGTTATGATCCTACAATTACTTCTTGGTGCGCAAATTTTTATGGCAATGAGTGTATATATATATGTATATAAATACAGGGTGATCCAAAAGTCAGGAAAAATTTTAAAAATTAATTATTCATGAATTAATAAAGATAAATAGATGCCGTTTGCATAGAAAGAATGGAAATGAAGCCGGATTTTTTGTCAAGAAAAGAAATTATTGTTAGTATAATTTACATTTCTACCAACAGATGGCGCTGTATAAGGTACAGATATCAGATTATGCAAATTATCAGATGGTATAAAAAGAGCAGCTCTAGCTGATAACGCCATTCTTGAAGCAGATAGTAGTGGTAGTCGATCTGTCCTATGTAATGTATCTTATTCTATGTAATGTAAACTACGTGCCCAATACAGTGCCATCTGTTGATAGAAATGTAAATTGTACTAAAAATATTTTTTTTTCTTGACAAAAAATCCGCCTTCATTTCCATATATATATATATACAGGGTGTCCCAAAAACATTGACTTCGGCTTTTATTCCTTAATTATTGATCTTAAACATAAAAAAGGTACAGAATTTTATTAAATCGATTAAAATTTTTAAGGGAATTAAATTTTAAGAAATACAAAATTTAAATTTTTATACGATCTCCATACAAAAACATTTCCAGTGAGTAAAATATGCCCCATACACTAATAAGGGGATGTACAAAATTTCAGCATTATGTCATAAAATATCCCAGAGATATGAAAAGACATAAATGCTGACCTAAACCACTTTTTGATGCATCAACATGAGTTCTCAGAAGGAAAAAATCATGTCGGCAGATCGCATTTCAGGGGTCATATACAAATTACGAAAGAAAACACTGATTACATAAATAAATAATAATTTTGCTATTTATTGATACAAAAGTATCTACACTGTGTAGAAATAATAACTTTACACAAACATTACAAAGCTTGTTCAAAATGTTTTCCATCCATGGCAAAGATCCATTAAAGATAAGAGGCAGATACTATTTGCCTATGATGCATTTCTGCGATGCGTCTTTTGCACTCTTGCTGTAAACATTTACATTTTAATTTGTGATTAATCCCTCACCAACTTTGTTTACACATACCTCTGGGACATTTTATGAAAAAATGATGAAATTTTGTACATCACCTTATTAGTGTATGGGGCACATTTTACTCATTGAAAATGCTTTTGTACAGGAGCCGTATAAAAATTTAAATTTTGTAATTCTTCAAATTTAGTCCCCTGAAAATTTTTATCGATGTCATAAAATTCAGTACCATTTTTTACGCAACTTTTTAGTTTATTATATATGTTTAAGATCAGTATGTAAGGAATAATAGCCGAGATCAATGTTTTTGGGACACACTGTATATATATATATATGTGTGTGTATGTGTTACGGTAAATGTGTTTAATCGGAGATTATGCATAATCGCCGGTTATTACGCATAATCACCAATCATCTTGGTAAGTTTGATAAATTTCACTCAATTTATCACTTTTTCCGACGATTTCGCATGATTCCCAAACGAAGTAGGTAAAAGTTAATATGTTAGAATTTCTCACATTTTACCGGCGATTATGTGCAATTTCCAAATGAATTTGGTAAGTTTGATAAAAATATCGCTGAATATATTACTTTTAAAAGTAATATATTCAGCGATTTATGCATAATTACCAAAATTAAGTTCACAAATTTAATAAATATCATGACATTTCCCACCTTTGTTGTTTTAATAAAGTAACTTATGAATGTAAGCAAGTTTTAATAAAATGAATCAAAAATAGAGATACTTTTTCTTCAGATATATCGTCAAATGTTGCTATTTATCCTTAAGTGTGTTATTTATGGTTATTTAGTGTTGAGCATGTTATTTATCAGAACAATATACGCGTTTTAACAACATTCTGTTTTTATATCTTTTAAAAATAAATTAAATTTTTATTTATTTCTGTCGATATTTTTTCATCGAAAATATTTTGTGATTTGACGTTCCGGTTCGTGAAATTTTTCTTTTCAATCTCTTAAAAAAATGTCTTTGTAGAGGTTAGCCTATGCTCTATATGCAATCAAATAAGGTCCAAAATTAATGTTAAATTGACGTCCATCCAGCGGACGTAAGTTTGTGGTCAATGTGCCACGGAACACAAATAAATGTTGCTGCGTGTGACTTCCGACATCCAGCGGGGCTAGATTCCGTGATGTTTTCTTTAGGGGACAAGCGCCAGCGAGCTAAGTCCGCGTCAAATCATCCATCTTCAAATTGTTACGAATTCACTGTTGCCTAATTAAACCATATTTAGTGACTTATCGTTTGCAACTGGCTAAAGGAAAAATACCTGAAAGTTCCCACAATTATTAAATTTAACACAATATAATCACAAAATAATACTTACCTTTATATATTCGCTCGTAAAAATGAGAAAAAGATAAAACAATCCCAAAATGTGAACCATAAAGCTGGAAGAACTTCCATCTTCATCATGCAAACTTTTCTAACAAAATAACAGAAGTACATCCATCTACCGGAGAGTAAATTAAATAAATCACGTTAAAATAACAGAAGTACATCCATCTACCGGAGAGTAAATTAAATAAATCACGTTAAAATAACAGAAGTACATCCATCTACCGGAGAGTAAATTAAATAAATCACGTTAAAATAACAGAAGTACATCCATCTACCGGAGAGTAAATTAAATAAATCACGTTAAAATAACAGAAGTACATCCATCTACCGGAGAGTAAATTAAATAAATCACGTTAAAATAAAGGTTACTCGACGAGATTGCATTGTTTATCAAATTTAAAATCCTAGACTAGTGATTATGCATAATGTTCGGTAAATATGATTAATTAAGTGCGATTTATCGTATTTATTACTACGAACTGGCGAGTAGGCATAATCACCGGTAAATGTGATTAGTTCGTAATAAATGAAACAAATTTATAAAACTTACCAAGTTGATTGGTGATTATGCACAATAACTGACGATTGTGCATAATCAACGGATTTATCACTTTCACCGTAACAAGTAACTAATGACAAAACATTACAACAGTAAAATATATATATATATATGCTATATCTATGCTATATCTATGCTATATATATATATGCTATATGCATAATATATAATATATATATATATATATGCTGCAACACGATAAACCTAACTTTCTAAAAACCCACAGAATAAAATATAAAACAGCAAATCATCAATCAAATGGAAAAAAATACAAAATACAAGCTATCAAGTTATAGAAAATCAACAAAATTCAATGGTATGGAAACGAATAAAGAAAAACTTAAAAAATCAAACTATATCGCTATACACGTGGAAAAAGGGCTAAGTCTAAAAAAATGGAAAGGTTCATTTCGTAAAATTCGTTTTCAAGTCCAAGTATTTTGACGAAGCAAATACAAAATATGTATGTTTCTGGAGAAATAAATAGATTATATCTATAAACTATTTCTACTTGGACGACATACATAAAGAAGGAATAAAAAAGAAAACATGAATACCTGGAAAATGCACAGCATATGTACAAACGAGTCGAAACCGTGAACTCTGAAAAGACCAGTGTTGCCATTCGCAAAGAAAAAATGAAAAATTATCTACTGTTGCCATTCGTAAGAAATGAAAAACAGTAAAGCGAAAAGGTAAGAAAAAGTAATAATATACAAAAAGAGCTACTAAAAGGTGGGGCTAATAATGTGTAATGCTGACGTTGAAGAGGATGTAAAAATAATAGTATTAATAATACAAGAGAATGGAGATGTCTAGCTAATATAAGATATTATGAATAGAATTATAAGATACTATGAAAAGAATTATAAAAATCCAGATATTCTAAAATTTTTAACAATACCATTTACTAAATAAGAGGGATATTTATATAAATTGCTGGTAATTTTGAGATTATTTATATGCATAGCATGAAATTTTTTATCAGATAATCTATAAATTCTAAAAAGCTGATTAAGTATAATATTTCTAAACAATTGAATCGAGTTACAGGAATTAAATGGTAAGATTTTATTAATATTAAAATTATAATAGTCTTTTTTATCATATAAATTTGTAACAATTATATTAGAAGGATCAATAAAAAGATTTAAATCCAAAAAATTAACATTATTACTAATAGTAGCTTCATTAGGAATTAATTCCAAATTGTCTGGATAGATATCTATATCTATGAGATAATTTTCTGTATGTATTAAGCAAATCAGATCATCAACATATCTGTAAAAAGTATAATCTATTGAAGTAAAAGACTTTTCATAATGATAAAGGCATAAATTAGCTAACATACAGCTACTGCAGCCACCCTGTGGAATTCCTGAGACTTGTAAGTATAATTTATTTCCTTGAAAAATATAATTATTGAAAATAACAAAGTGAAGAAGTTTAGGAAAATTTATAAAATTAATTTGATTTGAAAGATTAGTAATATAAGCATTATATAGAGCTAAAATTACATCATATAGATCAGATATCTTAATATTATTAAAAAGGTCTTTAAAATCAAAATTTTGAAATCCTATTATTTTTCTAAGAGATGTTAATTTATTCTTTAATTCTTTACTATTATTTAGAATAAGGTAATTATTGCTAGTCTGGCATAAATTATTATTTATTAGATTTAACGAATTTAGTAATAATTTAATCTCAGTAGTAGAGTAAGTATTATGGCCACTAGTTACTGTTCTAAATTTAATAGGATTTTTATGAAATTTTGGAATAAGCACTATATACGGAAATTTAAGAAATTTATACTTAATATTTAAATCACTATACATATTGATAATTTTAAATTTAATACTATTGATGGAATGTAAATCATGTAAAAAAATACTATTATTTTTAAAATAATCTAACAGATATTGAATATAAAATATTTTACAGATAATAGCATAATTATTAGAGACTTTACAGATAATAGCATAATTATTAGAGACATAATTATTAGAGATCTTTGTAAATCATTAATGGAATGTTTAATATTTTCAAAATTATATAAAGATCTAGACAATTTAATAACTCTAATAGCATTTTTAATAGATTCTAATAAAGTAAATTTCCACATATTAAATGCCTCTAATGGCAGAGCGTATTTACAAGCTAATTTATATATATATTTATCAAGATCAATTGATTTTAAAACTTTAAAAGAATTATTACAGGAAGGTATCCTAAATTTTGTGCCAAATGACATAATGGTTCTTAACACATTGTCACTAACAATGTCTAAATCTCTTGTAACTGTATGCCCCAAGTGTGGATTTTGAAATTTAGCAAATTTGTTTAATTTACAAATACATTCACTATCTACATTTGACTGAGAATCATATATATATATATATAATATATATATATATAAAATATATATATATATATATATATATATATATATATATATATATACATACATATATATATACATACATGTATATATACATGTATATATATATATATATATATATATATATATATATAAATATATATATATATATATATATATATATATATATATATATATATATATATATATATATATATATATATATATAGTACAGTGAAGTCATATAGGCCCACTGTTAAGGTTCAGCGTAGAGCCCACTAAATCCGCCACTGCGTTAGTGAAGGAGTTTTAGCGACTGCATTTATTGGCACTGATATCTCCTACTAAAAAGAGAAACAGTACATTTATGTAACAAGATTTTGTCAATGTTCCAAGTGTCATTGGGTCAAAATGTCATAATCCCCTAGTGAGATAAAATAAGATATAAGATGTTATACACAACAGTATACGCATTTTATTTCTGGCTTATCACATTATAAACAACAATATTTTATTCATGTTTGAATTTGGAACATTTCCGTGTTCCCTATCTAAAAAGTGATAGGACCGTAGTATCTAGAAAGTAGACAGTTCTTTATCTGTTTAACATCTTATCCTGAAAATTTGCATTGTTTTGTCTCCTTCAGTTTCTTGAGAACTATTTGACCGATTATCACGAACTTTTCAAAGCAAATATTTGACTTCACTGAACGCAAACACTGAACAGTCTCTCAATCGAAATCTATATTTATTAGCTGAAATCTATACTTATTTCATTGAATATATATATATATATATATATGGTAGTCCATAAGGTCTTAGACAAACTTTAAGTGCGGGTCAGGCACACAAACACAAACTCGTTTTGCATATGTACATATGGTTGTAAACGCCATCATGGGGTACTATAGATGCAGGAAGAAACAGAAAGAGAGTAAAGCAGATAATGCGACACAGGTTTCATAAACGTAATAATTACAAGTGTTAATTGCATTTGTTTATCATAGTATAAAAGTAGGTGTTCAAAATTCTTGTCTTCTGCAGCTATGCATGTTTCAGCCAGGATGTGCAGTACTATCTCAATAAGACCTTTCTTGTAAGGTGAATCGATCTCTGAAAGGATCCGTCAGTTGGACATATGTCTATGTTTCTTCCCGCGGCGTTACCTAAAAAGCTTTGTTTACGAGATCTCTGTAACATCTGACATTGACCTTAACTCACCTTACCAATCTTTACGATTTTACTCACTTCTGAACACAATAAAATAAAACAAAAGTATAAAATAAAATAAAAGTTGAAACCTCGTATTTGTTTAAAAACATATTTGTTCATTTTTAGTAGAATTTGCAACTCAAAATTGCAATCAGGTAAGCAGGATCTTTCGGGATATAACACATTTGAATATATCCATATAAAAATTCAACTTCATGGGTAATGGCTTTCCTAACTTTGCAGCATCAAAAATCTTGTATAGTTTTTCCTCGTTCTCTCTAAGGCATATTCGTTCTACGGTAGAATGCATTGAGTTCCATATCGTCTTATTTGGTATTATGAGATGGGCACTTAGCTCTGAAGATATCTTGTTAGCTAAAACAACCGACATTTCTGATATATTCCAAAGCTCTTGGCACTTTACAAATCGTACATCGTTGCGCAGAACATCAAATTTCATACACAGGAAGAAAAATTGATCAGATGATATGTAGAATGACACCTTGTTTATTTACTGAAGTAACGTTAAAAGTAATGTCAAAACTCGATACAAACTACTGATTTATTGTATCATGCTACTCGATACATTACTTATTTTTAAAAGTAGTGCGTTACACTGCAAACTACGATAAAAAGTAGTGACTACTCTAGTTTCGCTACTTGTAGCGCGCTACTTCCGACCACTGGTGCAAAGAATGCAAAATACATTGCAAAAGGATGAGTAAGAAAAGAATACATTGCAAAATACATTGTAAAGAATGCAAAATACATTGTAAAGAATGCAAAATACATTTATTTATTGCGCAATTGCAGCTTATACATAAAATTATTTCAATAATAACAATAGTTTATGAAAGTCCAAAGATATTAGAGATAGTTATGTTTTTTATGTGTTTTTTTATCTCTCTCTGTATATATATATATATATATATATATATATATATATATATATATATAATTTATGGAATCAAATGATTAAGAAATGAAAGAAGAACAAAAGGAGAATGGGAATGCTTACAGGGAAGTCGAGCAGCCAAGGGGGATTACGACCCCTTGTTCCAGGTTGAAGCATGCTTTTAAACCCAGGAAACGTTCCCGAAACCAGACTCGTCTGAAGCAATTCCCCAACTGTCAGCATTGGAAAAGCAAAATCCAAACCTTTGAAAACCGAACATGAAAATCCAGATCGATAAAATGGAACAATACGAATAGCAAGACAACATGGATGTCCATACAACCTATACCATCCATGTCAACAATGACTTTTCATTACATGCAAGTCCGTATATGACATGTTACGGTTAAGATTTGTGTTACGGTTAAGCTTCTTGCATACATCGTGACGTAACTATATGTATGCAAGAATCTTAACCGTAACACAAATCTTAACCGTAACATGTTATATACGGACTTGCACGAAATGAAAAGTCATTGTTGATATGGATGGTATAGGTTGTATAGACATCCATGTTGTCTTGCTATTCGTATTGTTCCATTTTATCGATCTGGGTTTTCATGTGCGGTTTTCAACGGTTTGGATTTTGCTTTTCCAATGTTGACAGTTGGGGGATTGCTTCAGACGAGTCTGGTTCCGGGAACGTTTCCTGAGTTTAAAAGCATGCTTCAACCGGGAACAAGGGCTCATAATCCCCCTTGGCCGTTCGACTTCCCTGTAAGCATCCCCATTCTCCTTTTGTTCTTCTTTCATTTCTTAATCATTTGATTCCATATTAGTGCCTATATTGTATATGCTGCAATGCGTCTTATGATAATCTGAGCATTTTTCAGTTGTAAAATTTCTTGTAATAGTTATATTTAACTAAACATTTGTATGGTATATAATTTATGTATATAATCGAAAACTAAAAGCATAAACTACAGTAAGTAGAGAAACCTTTCTATATATATATATATATATATATATATATATATATATATATATATATATATATATATATATATATATATATATATATATATATATATATATATATATATATATATATATATATATATATATTGGGTCATCCGGAAAGTTCTGCGGTTTTTCAAATCAAAGAGCGATTTCTTATTATTATTTTGCCACTGCTGATAGGGAGTGACCTTTTTTGAAGCAGATGTGTATATTCGGTCTTTTCTGCTTTCACTGCATAATTCTAGCTTGTGTTGTGGCATAATTTTTGTTTCACTGCAGTGGTAAGAATGGAGGCCCAGAAAGTTCATTTTCGTCATATTATGCTCTTTATTTTAAGAAAGAAAAAAATGCTAGTCAGGCTGCTAGTAAAATGTGTGCTGCATATGGACAAAGTGCTGTTTCTGATGAGACAGTTCGAAGGTGGTTTGATAAATTTAAGCGCGGAAATTTCAGCCTCGAAGATGATGCCCGCTCTGGACGACCATCCTCTGTAAACGAGGACCTATTAAAAGCTGCTATCTTTGAAAATCCATGTTACACAGTTCAGGAACTATCACATAGACTAAATATTCCAAAAAGTACAGTTTGTGTTCATCTGAAGAAGATTGGATATGTAAGCCGCTACGATGTATGGGTAACCCATACTTTAATACAATAGAATATGCTTACTCAAATTTCGGCATGTGATTCTTTGCTGAAACGAAATGAAGAAGCTCCTTTTTTTAAACGGCTCATTACTGGGGAGAAGTGGATACTATACAATAATGTTACAAGAAAAAGATCATGGGGTAAGCCAAATGAACCTTCCCAAGTAACATCGAGAGGAGGGCTGCATCCCAAAAACGTAATGCTTTGCGGATGGTGGGACTACAAAGGAATTGTTCATTATGAATTGTTGCCACAAAATCGGAACAAAATGGTGCTTATGTGATGCACTAACATTTTCTTAAGTTTTGGTACTGCTTCGTTGGTGTTTTTTATAAAGAAACCGCAGAACTTCCCATATGACCATATATATATGTATATATGAGTATATATATATATAAATATATATATATATATATATATATATATATATATATATATATATATGTACATATGCATATATATATATATATGTATATATATATATATGTACATATGCATATATATATATGTATATATATATATATGTATATATATATGTATGTATACATATATATATGTATGTATATATATATATATGTATATATATATATATATATATATATGTATATATATATATATATGTATATGCATATAATATACAAAATTTCATTCAATTTTATCTGTCTGTACGAAAAATATCGTGTCGACAGATGCATACACTAACATCCCAAACATCATTGAAAAATGACTGATTCATGCTCAAGGATTCTCAAAACATGTAGATACACCCCCATCATAATATTTCTTATTACGTTACTATGGATGGTATTGGAAGACTTTCTTCATTGAGTAATAAGTCCTGTAAATAAGTCCTGTAATGAAAGTCCAACAAGATTACCATCCCACCAAAAATAATACACTTATTTTGTTAAACAATTTTCCTGTATTTCCTTCAGACAAAATTTTCATTATTCTCTTAATTGAATTTTCTTTTCACTTTCATATTTTTATACTCCAAGCCTTTCCTTATCATCATAAATAGAAATTGACTTATTTTGTTCCGCCTCAGAGAATTTCATCGATCATTATTTTCCTTTCCAACTTCTATCATTTATTTCCTTAGCTATATATAACTGTAACATAAGAAATATTTCAGCCGGTAAAATCTATTACGTTTTTAAGGCAATATTACATCCATGGATATTAATAACCATGAAATTTTTACCAGAAGTTTTGGCAGTATGATTTCAATATAACATTGGCTGCGGAATATCGCCGCTAGTAAATATTAAAACATGTTTTTAATATAGAATAAAAGAAAAATCAAATAAAGGGATTGAATAAATTTTACAAATATTTTAGAAATATGAATTATTAATTATTACACGTTAACACGCTCCTGTTAAAAAGTTAAGCTTAAATGTCGTTAATTTATGTTAGAACTTGAATCAGAAATTGTAGAAAAAGAATTAAAACATTGAATTTGCTTAAAATGTTTTATTTTAAAGCATGTGTTAACAAAATTATTTTACAGTCCGGGTGCGGCCAGTGGGATCAGGACGCAAATGGATAGCTCTGCAGATGTGTATATGGTGTACATATAATACTTAAAAGTCTTTAAAAAGTATCGGTCAATTATTGTTTTAGCGAAATTGTAAGCTACCCTACACAATGAATTTGAATGTCGAGCAACGAGTTTTCTCCCTTGTAATCAATGCTGTCAGAAAACGATAGGTTGTCTTAAGTTACTCGTGTTTGTTCTCCCTTTTTGCAATTAGCTACGATTTTTTTGGATTTTATGAACAATACCTATATTGTCTTTAATCACAATCTTTATTTTGTATAAAAATATTTATTATATAACATTTTATTTTACAATATTATCGAAGGATGTAAACAGTACGTAAAAAAAATTAACGTTTGGCTTTGGTCAATCACATACTCTGTGGAGGGATAGAATATAATGTTATTCGTTTTATGTTTAACTTAAGGCTGTCCAAAGGGCTGCGGTCGAACAAATTTAGTTATGACCCACTGAATAACAAATAAAATAAAATGAAATTTAAATTTAAAACGGCAGTTAATGCCAATATGAAATCCACACTTAAAAATTATTTCAATTTCTGAGTTTTTCCTACGTCAGTTTCGTATATGCAAAAATAGTGATTTGGAATGAAACCATCTGTTTGAAAATCCCCCCCCCCCTCTCCATCTTTTGTATTTATTGCAAATAAATATACACTATTTCATTGCCGCAACAAAATTACGAATGTAAAAAATGGGAGGCAACAAATGTAGGCATGGCATATACATTGCATTTGCCGGCTATTCACATTTAAATCTTGTCGACATTTTCTGAATAATGCTTATTTACTATATCAAACGTCAGAATTTTTAATTTGTGTATTTACTTATAGAAGGCAGGGTAGCCGCAACCTTTGCCTTGGCTCTTATGTAAAAGGTAGTCTTACAATTATTAAAGAGGATATATATATAAGAAAAGGATATGCGTATATATATGAAAATTTCGAGACAGTACTCTTTTTTAAGGAACACTTTCTCAAAAGATTCCTGGACCCCCCTCCCCCCCGGCATCTGTTTATAATTTGTTTAAAAAACAAATCATTGTATTGACATTTTATTTCTGTTTGAATAGAAATGAAATATTCTCTTTCAAACATAAAATAATAATAACCAAAAATGAAATAATAATAATTTATTGATTAAATATAATTAAAACAAAGATATGCGTCTGCAAAACATACAGCAGTAAATTTATAACTGACACAAATTTCGAGAAATTGACAAATCAATTTGCAAACTTATCTATCATGAGTGATATATCAATTTGCAAATTTATCTATCATGAGTGATAAAGGGGCAGATTAATGGAGTAGATTAAAAGAATAGATGATTGGCAGATGACCAACGCATCGTCATCGAATGAGAAAACTCCGAGGAACATTTTTACAAACTTGATGACTTCTTTGCAAGCTTCAGATAGAAATTGGAGTTAACAATACATTTGATACCAGAGTGTTTTAGTTTGATAGGTAGAATCGCTTTATCTGATAAGGCTTTGCATAACTTTGGCGCGAATGCGTATAAACTAGGGAGTAAGAAGAGAGAAAATAAATTATTTGCATTTATTATCTTTGGAAGAAGAAACAGAAATCCATATTTTATTGTTTCGAAAACCAATAACTATACATGGACTCCCAGGACAGTCCTTAATCACCCCAATAACTTTGTAAGGAAAAGTCCATGAGTGTACAGATTCGATCTGTCTATAGTAAAGCCACCATACCTCATCGAATAAAATGGATTGCAGGGCCCTAGCGGGGAATTTTAAAAGTTAATATGACTCGTCAACAAAATGAGATACATTAAAAAAGCCAATGACAAAGTTGTAGAGCATTGTCAAATGAGTAAGAATCTATAAAACTAAAATTGGAAATCTGTCTGTCTGTCTCATCATTACGGGAGAACGGCTGAACGGAATTTGATGAAATTTTGTGAGTAGCCTTGAAATAGCCCCACTTAAAATTTAGACCATGTTTTGAGTTTCTAAGCCCAGGGGCTGTCGAGATATTTATTAAAAACGAACAATTAAACCTTCCATATAGATTGCATTATGCAGACGATATTTTTTTCGCCAATTTATTTGAAGAAACTTATATATCTGAGTTAGGTCGGAGTTTATTGCGCTTATTAGTCACTATTAAAAATTGTAGGTTTGAAACATGAATTGAAATGGAAATAATAAAACCTTCCATAGAGATAGCATTTCGCAGACGATATTTTTCTGCCAATTTATTTGAAAAAAATCATATCTCTGAGTTTGGCTGTAGTTTATTGATCTTATTAGCTACTAAGCTTATTAACTACAGTATTTTCACAGGCTCTTACGTAATAATGAAAAGTATTAAGAAATCAAAATGGTTATTTAATTATCAGCATTTTATGAGAAAGATTCTTTCTTGTATCATGTTGCTCAGTAACTCAATTAAATCAAATGTGTTTGTTAATTTTTATTATTATTTTTTCGATTTGAATAATAAATAAATGGATATAAAAATATATCTTATAAATGTAAGGTTTGATTTTTCTTTTAATTATATTAATTACGGACTGCGTAAATCACTTTCATTTATTTTTGCAAAAAGTTTTCAAACTTATATATTTTGTTTAGCTAATAAACTAATATATTGTGTTTAGCCAATTAATTCATATAGCCGATTGTTGAAACAGAAAAATAGTAGAACGGGTATATCTTCTAATATAATCTTAGTGTTTTCATTTAGTATGTACAAACGGGATCAGGATGTTTTATTCTTCAGATCTGCAAATTCAGAGCTACGAATTTGGCGGGATATCGCTAACTTGGCATCTTTTCTTAAACATTGCCAAATTGACGGGAATGTCGCCAAATTAATAAAAACGACGCAAATCAATGAAATTAAATTTGTTTCATAGAAGAGAGTACTGAAATGGTGTTGCGGTAGCATTTGTCTGTCAGTCCATCCGTTATACTTAGTAACACATTTAGAGAATTTTTAAAATGTCACTAAATTGATAAAAATAATTGTAAATCCATAAAAATACCATGAAATTGATAAAATAATAAATAATAATCTCTTAATAAATGAAATTAATTGTGTTTTGTTAGGGGATAGTATTGCGATGATGTTTCGTCAATTTGTTGTCAAGTGTAACTGTCAGTTCTACAGTCCCACTTGGGGATAAATTTGGCGATTTTTTAAAATGTCGCTAAATTGACGAAAATATCGCCAATCATCCAGGGAGATAGCTTTATTCAGGCGATATTTTTCCCACCAATTTATTTGAAGCAAATGATACCATGTCGCTTAGCAACGGATTTAACCTAATGTGTTTATGCGGCAAACCATATTTATTACATCTTTTCCGATTTGAATAATAAAGATATGCATATAAAATAAATTTCATTAACATTGCATTTTTGTCTGGATAATATTAATTACAATCTTTGGGTTTAAACATTATTATTATTGATATTTTCGGTGATTATTGATTCAGGGATTATTGATATTTTCAAGTTATTATGCTATTGTTTTATTATTGAAACAACTCATAAATTGTATGTTGTACGAGTAATCTTCTACAAATGCGCGAGTATATCTTCTAATCTACGAGAATACAAGTAGTACAGGTACATTGGCATATATTTGGATTTATATTGGCATATATTGGATCAATTACGACCTTCTAGTGTAAAGATTACGGGGATTATTGATATTTTCAATTTATTACGTCATCTGTTTTATATTGGTCAAAATTGTTGAGACTCATATTGTAATACGGGTAATCTTACAGGTATATCTTCCCATACAATTTTAGCGCTTAAATTTTGGTATATATTGGAATCAATTACTGCCTTCAGGTTTAAAGATTACGGGCTTATTGATATTTTCAATTTATACATGTAATCTACTAATACAGGCTATTTATTCTAATATTCGCGTATATAAGTAGTACGGGCCCCATACAATTTTAACGCTTTTATTTTGCATATATTGATACAATTTCATATTTTTTATAAATTTACATAAAAAAGGGGCCAGGATGCTTTATTCTTCAGATTTGCCGGTAAAGATAATTTTATATAGCGAGAACAGAGATCCTTAAACTTCTTTTTAGGAGCATTAAATTAAATATTTCAACAGAATACTTTGATTAAGAATGTCATTTAGTATACTATAGGAATTTGCACATGATTGTGAATTTTAAGTTTCTTTATATTATAAACTCCGTAGGAAGAACGGGTATGCTGCTAGTTAACAATAAAACTACGTACAGAGAACATTTATTTGGCACAATATGGTTATTGGCGAATTGTTGTCTTATTCAAGAATGATACAATGAACAACACTTGCATGTACAGGAATCTAGTACAGAGTCTGTTAAAAAAACCCTCCGTCATCAACAAAGAGCATTTGAATTCGAGAAAGAATATTGTATAATAAATTACAATTAACCGCTCCACAACTAGCAACCAGTGGAGTATGACATATATTTATTGCCTTTCATATACGCGTTTCGTTCGTTCGTGGTCTCGATTTCTTCTAATTATATAATGTTCCATAACTTTGTAATTTTTTCGTCTATCTCTCTTTGTTGGCGAGTTTGTTGTCCTAACTATTTTTCATTTTCCACTAGGAAAGCTGAAATCCCTTTAGTTTGATCGAGCAGGGTTACTTTATATAAACAGACTTAACGTGTACACTTATGTACCTTTCTTCACAACGTTATTGGGGTGATTAAATAATTCCCCAGATATATGTGTCTTAGTATGAACTATCTTATCTAAGATGGCATTTTTTTTAATCCATATTGTTAAAAATTATCGTACCACTTGTAAGAAAACAGCAGATATGTGCAGCACATCTTTTTGTGCAGGCACAAATTCATTTTGCCATTACTTACATACATTAATTTAAAGTTTATTGTATGAAATAACATATGCAAAAAGACCTTATTTATATAACATCGAAGTTGCAGTTTTAAATTAGTTTTCTACCTGATTTGACGGCTAGGCGTATTTTTAAACACATAGATGTCATCAAAATTAACACAAAACAAAAATATCTTGAATGATTCATCCTCACAGTGGGAGTAGTTTTATTCGTTTTGTCCGGAAAAAATACTTTATAATAATGTGTCAAAAAATGGCAAGATTATTTTTTTAACATAGAGAAATTACTATATGCATTTCAATATAGCAACTTTATATTGCAATTATTTCTTTATTTTATGATTCCGATAGTGCGGTGGCTGAGAAGTCCAAGGCAAGTGTTTCCTCGTGCTCGCTCTGCTGCCGGGACGTGGGGTCCGAGTCCCACCTTCGGGCATGGATGGTGAGACTGCAGATGTTATGATGTTTTAAGGGCGTAGGCCGTAGTTGTTGTGATGTCCTAAGGGCGTAGGCCGTAGGTGTTGTGATGTCTATTCGGACATGGATGATGTGATGTCCATTCAGGGCTTAGGCCAGAGACTGTAGATGTTGCGATGTTCTAAGGGCGTAGGCCGTAGGTGTTGTGATGTCTATTCGGGCATGGATGGTGTGATATTCATTAAGGGCGTAGTCCAGAGACTTCTTCTTCTTCGACCCAGACCGTCCTACTTACCAGAAGGGCATAAGGTATCTGTTTGAATGGCCGGGAAGTGCCACCCATTGAAAACCGGAATCCAGTGGGGGAAGCATCTACAGGGACCGTACCCTCCTTCCCCTATCGCCAACCTCTCGGAAGGATTTGCGGATCCACATGTTTAACGTGATCGTACTCCGCGTGAACACGGCAGCAGTTTTAGCAGTAGCGGGAATCCAACCCGGGCCGACCGAGTGCAATTCTTACGCGCTAACCATTGGGCTGTCGCGCTCCGTAGGCCAGAGACTGTAATTGTTGTGATGTTTTAAGGGCATAGGCCGTAGGTGTTGTGATGTCTATTCGGACATGGATGATGTGATGTCCATTCAGGGCTTAGATGTTGTGATGTTCTAAGGGCGTTGGCCATAGGTTTTGTGATGTTTACTCGGGCATGGATGGTGTGATGTCCATTAAGGACGTAGGCCAGAGACTGTAGGTGTTGTGATGTCCTAAGGTCGTAGGCCGTAGGTGCTGTGATGTCCTAAAGGCGTAGGTCGTAGGTATTGTGATGTCTATCAAATGTGTAGGATCTCTGGTATGCCTTGCACATAAGACGGGGGGTAATTTCACCACCTCTGGTGCGTCAAGGCACCGTCATATGACTGCAAAATGGTTCTCGTTTCGGTCGCTAAAAATGGACGAATGATTGGACGATCCAAGTGCCTGGCTCTTAAAATAATGATTCCGGTAGTTATTACAAAAAATTCCTTTATCTAAATTTGCCTATAACAAAAAATAAAAAAAATCAAATAAAATATTCATTAAATACATCCAAAAATGTGTATGATATACGTAAAGCATTTTGCAGACAGTCTTTCCGATGGTTTCCGAATTGCAAATAATATTTTGTCTTTTCGTAAAATACCTCGCAATTTCGCTGTATTCTGGCAGGCGACCAACACGTTATCTTCGAATGACGAAACTCAGAAGTCCGTTCAAACAGACCTTATAGCTCCCTCGCAAGCTTCCGAAAAAGATATCGACGCATTTGTCATCGGAATGCTTTAGTTTGATAGGTAGAATCGCTTTAAATATCTGATGCACTTTTGAATAATTCGTTTGAGACGGGCGGCTAACTAGAGATAAGAAAAATATTATTTACTTTTGTTTCCTTTTGCGAGAGGAAAAAATTCCTTATTTTGTTTGCATCGAAAAATAGTATATACAGCGCTTATATTACGCATGAACTGGTTTTATCTAAAAAGTCAGTTAGCGATGGATTTTTTTTTCCAAATTCGTATTGTTAATACCTCTTATGAGAAAAATATACCATCCGTAAAAAATATGTGCTGTGGGTAGTACATGCCTTTTCGTACAGGCCCAAATATATTGGTTTTTAATTTATTTATTTTATCTTTCATTCTTTGTTTACATAGAGGGTTCATAGGACGTTCTTAAGTAGACCAATAACTGTGTAAGTGATTATGTCTATTCATTATCGAGTTTCCTAGTAAAGTAACTATATAAAAAGGGCCTGCAGGTTAAGTGAATCAGAAGATATATACTTGCTTGTGTGTTTACGAGAATGTAAAATATATATATATATATATATATATAACTTCATAAGGTTTGTAACAACATTATAAAATATATACCCTAGTTTGATTTTTGTATTTCATTCATCTTTAATATTATTTGGCTAATTGGATTTCGGTTTCCTACATTTTACTCTCAAGATATATATATATATATATATATATATATATATATATATATATATATATATATATATATATATATATATATATATATATATATATATATCTTGGGAGTAAAATATATATATATATATATATATATATATATACAGTCAAACCTGTCTATCTCGAATTCTGTCTATCGGGAATGAAAAAAAAAATCGAGATAAAGAGGTTTCGAGATAGAGAGGTTTCAGAAAATAGAGAGTGAAAGTAATGCATTTATTACATATCTTAATAAAAATAATCACGCAATAATTTCTGATACCCAATTTTCTTTGAATCGACAATTTTTTTAAGGTTAGTAATAGCTTCGAATCCATTCTTACTAATATCTTCCTGGGATTCAAGGAAAGTTCTCAACTTTTCAATAGCCTTCTCTGCTTCTTTAATGGTAGTCTTTAATGGTAACTTTGGGTGAATCTGTCTCCACTATTTCATCACCTTCGTGATCAGAAACTCCTTTCACGTAGTCTATGATCTCCGTATCAGTCAACATTCCGCATTTTGTCAGGGAATCGTCCACGTCTAAAAAGTTTTCGAATGAGATGTCTAGATTAAGTCTATTTTGATGATCATACATTCTTCTGAATTTATTTCATTGGCTTCTACTTTATACATCGTGTCAACGCCCGTTTGTTGTTCTTGCTCTTCCTCGTTGTTCCTTTGCTTAAATCCAGCTTTTAGGAAACAATTCCTGATCGTCTTCTTCGTAATATTTCTACGAGCATAGTCTGTCATCCTCATTGAATCCAAAACATTGATGTTGGGAAGGGTATTGCCTTCGTCGATGGCGTCTAGAAGTTTTGAACCAGTTCTCGTCTGTATCCCACTTTGAAACTTCGAATGATCCCTGATCGAGGGGTTGCAGCTTGGATGTAGAGTTAGGAGGCAAAAACTTTATAGTGACGTTTCTTAGAGTAGGGAAATTGGAATGAGCATTACAGTTATCTATTAACAGAATAATTTTTCTTTTTTTTAAACCCATAGATTTGTCGATGTCTTTCAACCAGTCACTAAAGATTTCGCTGGTCATCCAGGCTTTCTTACTTGCTTTGTAGGAAAAAGGAAACGATTTCACTTTCGAGAAACATCTGGGTTTTGCAGAACGACCGATCATCAGTGGTGGAAGTTTTTCACTTCCATCTTCCATCTTTCATTAGCTGCTAAATGTGCAGTTACACGCATTTTACTCTGTTTACCACCACGGCATTCTTCTCCCTTGACTGTCGCTGTTTTGTTGGGTAAACATTGAAAAAATAGCCCTGTTTCATCGGCGTTGAAGACATCCATTGGCTCATAGCTTTCTAGCAGGGAAGGGTGATCCACTCTTCGCAAACACTTTGAGATACAGACGGACTTTCACGATATACTTTTCTGAAACGTCGTGACTGTTGCTATGCCAGGAATGTTTCTTAACGACAACTTCCGCTGCCGAAATATGGAGGCCGAAATATGGAGGTTTTTTATGGAGGTTGCCGAAATATTCGAGATATGGAGGTTTTTGGAGAAAATTTTTCGAGATAAACATAGAAAATACATTGAATTTTGGCTGAAAAGGCAGGGAAATAAGTAAATTTCGAGATAGAGAGGTTTTCGAGATAAACAGGGTTGTGATAAGGCTTTCACACCTCTGTGTTAAAATTGTATATTAAAGTATTGTTTTATTTCTGTGTGATTGAAAGTGTCAATTTCGAAATGTAAATGTCTTTTCTACATGTTTTCAATTACATTGACTTTTAAGGGAAGTGAACTCTAAAATCGCAAAAGTGTTTATGTTCCAGAAAAATAGTAATAGTTTTGTATTTTCGCTTCTCAGTCGCTGGTTGGGAACTTGCAGGTTTTGCGCACGCGCGAGTTTGAAAAAGGATTTTGGAAGCAGTGTGGAAGGAGTCGTGTAGAAATGTAGACGTGTGTGTTTGATTCGCGTATGATCGCGAATTTTAAGAAAAGGTGGATTAATTTTGAAAGTGGAAGGATGTGATTAAAATATGTAACATAGTTCGACAAGTTGTGCGTAGAGTCGTTTGGCTCGGTTCAGAGATGAGTCACTCGTGTTTTTAAATGAATCAGCCTGGTAGTAATGGAATAATGAGTCTTGTGAAAAGAGAAAATGGTTCTTTCACTGGTCGGCTTGAATCGCTAATAGGGCTAGAGGGAAAGCTCATTTTACAGCGATTTGTATTTGCCTGACTCCTCCTTGTGTCCTAAGGTACGAATCAACCAATCTCCGTAACCAACCAAGATGTCGAATTCCGCCAGCATGATGTTGTGTAGTCAAGTTTCCCGACCATTATGGATTTTGTTCTGCGCAAAAATCTCGATGAGTTTATGCCGAGAGTCCATCCTGATATCCTTTCCCATGGTACAGAATTGTAAATGTTATATTTAAAAGAGACGAGGTAAAGTTTTATATATATTTAGTCTTCCACCTAACGAATAGAGTGTTAATTGTCAAATCCTCGTGAGCATCGAATCATTGATGATGTTATATGAAAATGTCGTATATGTTCAAAGTATACAAATGTGATATATAAATGTCAAGTATAATATGAGGAATATTGTGTTTATTTTATGTATCAGAAAATATGTGTATTCTCTTGGTTCCTCTTCCTCCAGGGGTGTTCTTAATGGTCACCCTACCGAGTGTAACTCTGAGTTATTGCGAGAAATGCTTGTACTCCACTGTTTTCGATCAACTGCCTTGTTATTTCATGTTTAATAAATGTGTTTGATTTCAAAACTTTGTCTTCTCTGTCGAGTATACCAAAACGTTCGCGACAGGGTTCGAGATAGACAGGTTTGACTGTATATATATATATATAAAATAATCCTCAAACACAGAAATATTGGCCATTAAAATATTAGTGTCGAATATTTAATTCAAAATCGGAACAGAAACATGTAGGTCGAATGTAATCACAAAATATGTCTCTCTTAATAATTACTGTCAGATAATAATGTATAAAATAGTCATTGCCACAGAATCCAAAATAAAATTTACCTCCGCTGCTACTTCGACAAAGCTCGCATTTGATAAACTCGTCATTTGGATAAACTTACTTTCGTGATTACTGCTTTCAAAAAACTTACTTTTGCTGTAGTGGATTGAGGTGAAATTGCAGTCTATCAGATTTTCATGAAAATAGATTTTTCTGGGATTAAATTTTCTCATTAGATTTTCGTAAAAATAAATAATAAATAGAAGCAGTTATTTTTTATGCTATGGCACACCTCTGTGCCCCCCCCCCCCAAAAAAAAAATTAAAAGTAAAAGACAAGATAGATTATGTACATTTAAACTTATAAATTGATTGTTTTCTGTAAAATTTTTCATAAGGAATTCCAAACAATCAAGTCTGATATGCTAAGATAAACTGTTTTAACGAAATTTCCGATGTATGGGAATTTTAGCGATTTGATGTCGATAAAACCAACAAATTACCAGGTAAAATTCAAATTATTCAAAAAGTATAAATTTGAAGCAGCCTTAAGTAATTTTCCACTATAATTGAAAAAGGGAATATATGCTAATCCAATTAATATAAATAAAGATAAAGTAATTAATACATAAGGAAATCCGTGTGCTGCTCACATAATTTAGATTTCACCTGTTTATAAAATAAATCATTTCAAAAAACTCATACCACCTCGAAATTAGTATGCAGTTCATCGTTTTATATGTTTTAATCTTTCTGCAGAGTTAGATTAAGTATATAAAATTGTTTATTGAAAGTGAATGATTATCATTATTTTGATATAGGTCAGGTCACAATAACCTTTTTGTTATTATTTCCCCCATTTCTGCTAAGTTATGCAGTTTCTGGAAAGTAACTGATTACTATATCTTTGCAGTCGCAGTGCTTGGCTGGCAATCAGTCTAGATTATAAAAAGGAATGGCCTATGTACGTCTTTGAAGTTTGTTTCCCCTTTTGAGCAATTCAAATTCTAAAAACGGCCTTCGTTTGAGCGTCATTTGAGTGCTTTTGAGAGACAATTCCAAAGCAGTAATTTTAGAAATAACTCGCGAAGACCAACTTCACACAGTCCTCCCAAATTTAAGAAATTAAAAATTTGGAAACGATGTTCGTTTATGCGCATTTGAGCGACAATTCTAAAACAGTAATTTTAGAAATAACTCGCGAAGATCAACTTAGAGCAGTCCTCCCAAATTTATGAAATTCAAAATTTGAAAACGACATTCATTTGAGCACATTTGAGCGACCAGCATAAAGCAGTAATTTTAGAAATAACTCTAGAAGACCAACTTCACGCAGTCCTCCCAAATTTAAGAAATTCAAAATTTGAAAACGGCATTCGTTATACGCATTTCAGCGACAATCCTAAAGCAGTACTTTAAGAAATAACTCGCGAAGATCAACTTAGAGCAGTCCTCCCAAATTTATGAAATTCAAAATTTGAAAACGACATTCATTTGAGCACATTTGAGCGACAACCCTAAAGCAGTAACTGTAGAAATAACTCTAGAAGACCAACTTCACGCAGTCCTCCCAAATTTATGAAATTCATAATTTGAAAACGATATTCGTATATGCGCATTTCAGCGACAATCCTAAAGCAGTACTTTAAGAAATAACTCGCGAAGATCAACTTAGAGCAGTCCTCCCAAATTTATGAAATTCAAAATTTGAAAACAACATTCATTTGAGCACATTTGAGCGACAACCCTAAAGCAGTAATTGTAGAAATAACTCTAGAAGAACAACTTCACGCAGTCCTCCCAAATTTAAAAAATTCAAAATTTGCAAACGGCATTCGTTTATGCGCATTTCAGCGACAATTTTAAAACAGTACGTTTAGAAATAACTCTCGGAGACCAACTTCACGCAGTCCTCCCAAATTTAAGAAATTCAAAATTTGTTATGCGCATTTGAGCGACAATCCCAAAGCGGTAATTTTAGAAATAACTCGCGGAGACCAACTTCAAGCAGTCCTTCCAAATTTTAGAAATGTAAAATTTGAAAATGACATTCGTCTGAGCGCATTTGAGCGACAATCCTAAAGCAGTAATTTTAGAAAGAAAGAATTTTCAGATGGTCAACTTCATCCCCCCCTCCCCCCGCCCAAGTAATTCATAGTAGGAAAACGGCATTTGAGCGTGGTTTCAGGCATTTAAGCGACGCACACTTTTGTTCGAGCGACACTCTTAAAGCAGTAATTTTAGAAAGAAATAGTATATGATCTGCGAGAGAAAAACAGTTTCTAGCTACTTTCCTGGTGATTTCAGAAACGCGAATAATGTTTCGTCCTTTCGTAAAATACGTTGCAATTTCTCTGTTTTCTGGCAGGCAACCAACGCGATATTTTCGATTAAGGAAACTCCGAGGGCTGTTCTAACAGACTTTATGGCTCCCTTGCAAGCTTCCGATAAAGATACGAATATCGATGCATTTGTCATTGGAATGTTTTAACTGGAAAGGTGGAATCACTTTAAATATCTGATAAGCTCATGAATAATTCTGTGCAACTGCTGGCACGGGACTTGAAAAATATTTGCATTTGTTAATTTCCCTGCAATCCACAATATAGGGTAATGCATAAGAAAAGTATTGGGATAGTGGTATTGGAATCACTTTTACTATGCAGCATTATGCAACATCATATTTTAAAACCTATATCGTTAAAATATTGCATATTCTGCATGTGGAGTGTGGTGTACATTATATATTACTTTCCTTATATACATAATGTATAAGGAAAGTCTTGTGACGAGGTCGGAAATTCGAATTCGAGTTTTCGGCGGGAGAGTACGTTTCAAGCATCCCTGATCACGAACCGAATATTTTTGATGATGTCTGTGTGTGTGTGTGAAAGTATGTGTGTGTATGTGTGTGTGCTTGTGTGAAAGTATGTGTGTGTGTGTGTGTGTGTGTGTGTGTGTGTTTGTGTGTGTGTCAGTGAGTCTGCGGAGACGATATCTCCCGAACGAATGGAGCGATTCGAATGAAATTTGGTACAAAAATCACAATCCGTGAATACTGGAAGCCTATTGTTTTAAAACACAATCGAATGTTCAGACCCCCCCAACCCTAAATTTTCGAGTGAAATTTTAAAAAATTCATCAAAAAATCAAAACCTTTTATAAAGTTACGCAAATAGATATTTCTTATGTAATTTTTCCTTAGAAAAGGATTGACATAAACTTTACAACGCTAGCATGAACTGTTCTCGAGATATTGCACATTTTTCAAATAAATTTATCAAAAAATCCCATAAATTAAAAAATATTAACTGTTAAGAAACATGCTCACTTTTCATATGTAATATCATGCGATAAATTGGGTGGCATCATTCTCGTGGACCTAACTCGTTCCATTCACGAGAAAAGATACTTTGAGTAATACTTTTGTATTTGAACGCCAATAGTCATTTATCCGCCGTATGAATAACTTATTTCTCCATCCATAACGCTTGGCGAGATTTTGGCGACGGATTTAGCGGAATGTCGCCAACTTGGCGACATTTTTAAATGTTGCCAAGTTAACGAAAATCTCCCCATATGAATAAAAATGACGCTAAATCAATGAAAATGACTACTAATTGAAGAAAATTCCATATCTTGGAAAGAATATAAGTATCTTCTCTAAGAATACCATTTGTAAAAGTAATACTGTAAAAGTAATAAATTCATTGCATTCTATAATGAAAGTCATGTGCTGCGCACATCAGATTTTTTTTTATTGCATAAAATTCGTATGCCAATAAAACAAACATATTTGAGTAGGTGTTAATTTAATTTATGCCATGTTATCATTTTTAGAAATTATATTGAATTATTGTGACTCAAATTATGAGTATCACTCAGATAATGCACATTTTTTTTTAATTTTCACATTCTGTTATAGAAAATATCAAATTTCAGAAAACTTCATTAGAAAGTGATGTGCAGTGATAGTTACGAAAACAGTTTTTCTTTTATTGCAACACATGAAAATATTGCACGCACTACATTTAGAGCGTAGTCTGAATTTCATATTTCTACTTTCCCTGCAATACATGGTAATGTACAGAAAAAGTATTAGAATCGTGCCGAAAATCGCAACTTGAGTTTTCGACGGATCTACACGTTTTGGGACCTCTAGAACACGAAAAAAATATTTTTATTGTGACATCTGTGTGTGTGTCTATGTATCTGTGTGTGTGTGTCTGTCTGTGCAGATTTTGTATCCAATCTACCTGAAAAACTAATTAACCGAATTTCATAAAATTTGGTAGGTAAGTCCCTTGTGGATGACACTGGTGCTGACTAGATTTTAGTATGATTCGAAATACAAGAACCTGACTTTTTTGCGAAATGGCCCACAAAAATTGCCTGCAGCTACACTAGTTAAAACACTAATAGACCAAATTTCACAAAATTTGGTAGATAAATGACTTGTAGGTTAGCCTGGTGCTTATTAGATTTTGGTACTATTCGGAAAAAAAATACCTGCCTGTTTTTGCTAAATAGCCCGCAAAAATCATTAAATCTAAAAATAAAATACTACGTATGCTCAAATAAATCAATTAAACGCTTATCTTATACGTATTTTTTAACGACAAAAAGAATAAGGCCAACCTTATTACACTAGTACTAGTCGTTCTAGAGATATTTTAATTTTTTCGCATTTTCGCTATGCCACTTTTGAAAATAAGGCTAGTTACCCAATGTAAACGAATATTGAATTAAAAGGGTAAATACAGTGTAATTTAAAATAATTATGGCTTTTATTTTGCGCAATTAAAAACTCAATTTAATGAATTATTGATGAAATAAAGAGAACGTGAATATGAGTCGACAGGAAGAATCACGGGCTGCTCAAATGAGATTTTTTCATTGTACAAAATTCGCATCTGATTCCAGACGGCTAATGGCAAACTCCATTTTCAAAGTAGACATTTTTGTCACTGAAAAGTTTTTTCTTTCTATATTTAACACAATATTTGGAGAAGAATTTGATTTGTCTCACTTTTCCGGTGGAGCTGTGGTTAATGCAAAAACACTCCCACAGAACTTTTAATTCCGTTGAAGTTATTGCCGAAATTTTGCAAACAGAAATGTAATCAATAAACATTTTTCACACATAAATGTATAAATAGGGAAAAAAAGAAGCTTTCCTTACCTAAAGAACGAAGAACATACGCTGATATTTTAATTTTGCTCGAACCAAAAGCACTTGGGCGATGTGACTTAACAATGCAGCTGCAAGCTAGAAACAAGTTCCAGTTCTACCATCTAATCATTTTTTTCTAAAACTACGAAATGGGACATAAATGTCCCAACATAGAACGTGCTCAGAAATGTGATTTACTGATCTACTTTTCTATGCGATTTACTGATCTACTTTTCGATGCGATTTATTGATCTACTTTTCTGTTCGATTTACTGATTAGCTTTTGTTTAGAAGTCGGATTCGGTAACTTGTTAATTTAGTAAAATGAATACCTCATTAACCGGACATTCTGTGAATTAAGGCACTTGAAATATTAGGGGTCCAGCTCTACTTTTCCTGGAAATGAGAAGAAAAAGGTACAGTCCCTGTGGATGTGGTTCCCACTGGGTTCCGAACTTGGGTGGCACTTCCCTATCGTCCGAACTTGAGTGGCACTTCCGTATCGTCCGAACTCATGCCTCAGACTTTCGGGAAGGTCGGACGGTCTGGGTCAAACAAGAACAAATAGTAAAAACATTGAACAGTGTCGTCGGATGGCGTTTACATGTCGCCTAAGTTATGCCAAATTTCGAACTATTTTTTTAATCCATATCAGTTCTAAAGAAACGTGTCTTAACTATAAAAATATGTATCTAACTCTATTTGAAAAATGAAGTTAGACCACCATCATTCCAAGGACCCTAATTGCGATTAGAAAATTTTTGAATACTTAGTCAGAGTTGCAAACAGCTACTACTTAAAAGATCTATTATTGACCAACTTTTAAGGTACTTCCGGAGAAAAGCGTTTGACAAAACTGGGAAATTCCTTTTTCATATAGAGCTAGCTCTTTGGTCGGGTGCCAAAATCTATTGAATTTGCTACGCATTTTGAGAGGGATAGAACTTTATCGGAACTTAATCAGTTTGAACATCGTTAATACGATTTTATCTGAGGCCCACACATATTTAAAGAATAGTTAAAATAGGTACCAAAAGTCTGAACTGCTTAATGCGAAACTAATTTAATTTGGAAACCAGTTTGCACTTTATTGTGGGGAATGGCGCTTCTTATCTAAATTTGTTTATTTATAAAAGTTTAAGTATAAGGCCTATATAGAATTCACTTAAACTATAGAAGACAATTTAATCGTCCCAATAGCTCAATTTATAAATCGCATTCTGGTCAGCTGGAGATCAATGGTTCGATTCTCTGCTAAGACTTTCTTTCTTCGCAATGTGCTCAAGCAGTGTTTTGTAGAACAGAATGCTATCCTGTATTTAAAATTGTCGGTGGTAGCTCCAGTCCGATGGAGTCGAAATGGTTTTGCATGAATAATGTCTCGTAAAATCTAATTATATATCCATATAGAGCTTTCAAAAGCTCTACATGAATATATTATTGGATATGAACATTACTCATACTGTTCATAGCCAGAAACTGTATTTCTACATAACATATATTTTTCTCTATTATATAATATCTATATTATATTTACTTTCTCTTTATCATATTTACTACTTGTATTGTTCATAGCCAGAAACTGTATTTCGGCATAACATATTTTTTTCTTTATTATATTATATCTATATTGCATTTATTATCTCTTTATTATACTTACTATATAATATCTATATTTATTACTATTTATATCTATCTTTTATGGAGGATATTTCGAGTGAAAGTAAACAAAGTGAAGCAAAAAGTAGCTTTGAATTTTTTTTTCTCGAAAAAAAGAAGATGCGTTCAAATATTGAACTATTTTTTGTATATTCATATATTGTACCCTATTTTTGACAAACAAGTATAAATTGTATAGTTTTATCAATCAGGTTCGAAGCTGTAAACATCCAAAGTGTTTACATTTCTCGTAATGTTTCGAATTCAGGCGTTTACCCTGATGATAGACGTTATTCAAATCAGAAGAGCACTTTCTTTCTGAATTTATTTGTATGAAAAAGTCTATAAAGCAGATGTAGGATTCACTTCAAATATAGAATAAAAGTTAATAGTCTCGGTAGCTGAATATTGTTACGAGCGTATCCTCCAGAATCGCGGGTGTACACGTAGGACACAAGAACGAGTTCAAATTTCTGAATAACTCACATTTATTCACAAATACAAAGTAAACAGGAACAGTATACAATCAAACAGCACTTAAATGCTTCACTCATTACACGAAATAAGCGATAAATTTCTCAAAATACTGACGAATATAATTTCACCAAACTACCGCTACTATTCTCAAAACATTGACCAAAGTCACAGTTCACTGTAGCTCGTATAGTGTCAACTCTTCAACTGAAGTCCCCGATTCAGTGATGACTCATATTTATAGTCTCTCCATAGGAACTTCTGGAAATCTCTATATCTCAAAGAAAAATCGTTCTATGGAGATGCTTCTGGAAGATTCGGGAAGTCGCCAAATGTCGCTAAATTGGCGATCAAAAGCCAAATATGGCAACCATCCTCCTGAGTTCGAAATTCTGGCAACCATAGAATGACGTCATGGGAAAGAATGCTTGTACCGTTGTCTTTTGGAAAAAACTCCCCGATGGAGCCAGTTGGTCTGGGAAAAAGACGAAAGATAGGACGGGAGACGCCAGTCAGGGCATATTACACGTTCCCAACAACATACAGGGTGATTATAATTAAAGTTGCGATTTTAAAACTCTGTAAAGTAAGAAGTACTGGTCAGAATGACCTGATATTTGATCTCAGTATACGTGAATCAATGGAATTCGTTTGGCGAAAAAAAATTACTTCAAAAATGTCCCGATAGATGGCAATGTACGAATCCAACATGGAATTTGCTTGACAAAAAACGAAAAAAATAGCCGCTGGATTGCGTGGAAGCACACCTCTAATCTGGAGGTTTGCTAATTAAGACTGGATATGGCAACCGCACATTACAGTTGTTATAAAAACGAGGAGCACATGCAGTTCTCTGGATATCACAACGTTTATGCAAGATGGCGCTCTTCCACACGTTGCAACACCCGTGAAGCATCTGCTGAATATCCATTTCGGAATTGGCAGGATTATCACCATCATTTTCCAACAGTCTGGCCGCCACGCTCACCGGACCTAAATCCTTGCGACTTCTGGCTTTGGAGGCACCTCAAAAATGTGCTGTACAATGATCGGATTGCGAACTTGGCTGACTTCAAAGCACACATTATTCCCCACATCCACAGCATCACCTCTGATACACTCCGATCTGTTGTGGAACATATTGTTTTGCTCATCCAACTCGTAGCCGTGCACGGTGGACAGCATATTGAAAATTTTTGCGTAAACCGTAGGTGTGTGTTTCATATTTCAGTGATGTTTTAATCAATTATTAAATTAAGTGATGTTGATTAAATTGTGGTTTTCTTTAGTTGACTATTGGTTTCTTTCGGCTAACAACACCCCCGTGTTTGGTAAATACAGCGCCGTCTATCGGTGCATTTTTGAAGTATTTTTTCCTTCGCCAAACAAAATCCCATTGCTTCACGTATACTCATGTCAAATCCCAGGTCATTCTGACCAGTGGTTCTTACTTTACAGCGATTCAAAATCGCAACTTTAATTATAATCACCCTGTATAAAGTCAAAAATCAGTGAGATCTGGCCAGTCATAGCTCAGAGAGTGTGTTCGATACTCTGATGAGGGTATCATACTTTGCAATGTTCCAAAGTGACTTTATCCTGCTACTTATAGGCAGTGGTGGACTGAATTCAGAATAATTCCAAAATGGAATTTTATCAGGACACTATGACTATGACAGTAGTTCATCTCACGCTGAACAGGATGCTATCTTGTATATTATAAAACAAAGGAATAAGGACGTTGTACAGATCAGAAGTTGCTTTGTGGTTTTTCTTATCTGAAATCTGAAGGAAGAGACTTTTGTATCCGCTTAAAATACAGATGGAAAAGTAATCGTTTTTTTAGTACAATGTATAACGAATCGTCTAGCCAATCGGAATTTTAAGAGAGGAATATATCTTTTTATCAAGATCTGAACAGGAGAAAGACTGATCATGAACATGATGCCCTTCTGTGACTTTCCTAGAAAACCTCGTATTTACATAAAATACTCATAAAATCGTCATTCAAAAATTTATTTATTAAGTTCTTTCCTTTTTACGATCCAGAAGGTGTAAGGTATCTGTTTGGATGGCCAGGACAGTGCCACCCAATTTAGACTGAAACCCAGTGGGGACAACATCCACAGGAATTCCCTACCACCAACTTTTTGGAAGTACTTTCAGATCCACATATTTAACGTATTAGAGGAGAATATCACTTTGAAGTAAAATTTATTTAGAATTATAAGGAATTTTATAACTAATTTTAGAATAGAGAGGAAAGCATGCAATAATGGAGGAACGTCCTTACTCAGTGGAGGCTTAGAAATTTTAGAAAAAGCATATCAGCAATATTTCCACGATCTAAGGCGACAGCTTTTAAATAATGCAGCTCATATTCTAATAGAAGTAGAGCATAATTTAAAAGCAGGGTAGACATTAAGTCTTGAATACAGCAATCTTTTGCTTAGGGTGATGACAAGTAATATTATGAGGCTGTAATGTGACGGCAAAAAGTTTACGATAAACAGTGGTTACAAATAATTTCATTGCGAATAATTAGAACTAAGTATAAATAGCAAATCCACTAAAGAAAGAGAATTATTACATTCTAACTTATAAGTAAACTTAATAAAAGAATCAATAGAATTTATAATGTAAAGAACACTGTCTAAATTAACATTAGACTGATCATGAAGATCAAAACAATCATCCACGTGTCGAACATAAAAGCGAAACTGAATAAAAGAATCAATAGAATTCATAATGGAAAGAACACTGTCTAAATTAACATTAGACTGATCATGAAGATCAAAACAATCATCCACGTGTCGAACATAAAAGCGAAACTGAATAAAATAATCAATAGAATTCATAATGGAAAGAACACTGTCTAAATTAACATTAGACTGATCATGAAGATCAAAACAATCATCCACGTGTCGAACAGAAAAGCGAAACTGAATAAAAGAATCAATAGAATTCATAATGGAAAGAACACTGTCTACATCATCATTAGGCTGATAAGGAAGAGCTAGGCAATCATCCACGTGTCGAACACAAAAGGGAAACTAAATAAGGTTCAAGAATGAAACTTCACGCGCTGTACCAATATTAACCTACCAAATAAGATGCTACCTGAGAAAAACCCGTATTTCAAATCTACTTTTATATAAACATAACATTTTCCTTTTCAGATGAAAACCGTTGGTTGTGTGCCAGGAATTATTGAATTTCTGTGTATTTCAAGCGAGATATTTTATCGGGTCGATTAGAATGAAGGGTAACACGGCTAACAGAATTTTTATCTGTAGAACAGACATAGGAAGAAAGAGAAAGGACAGTAGCCGAAAATCTAACTTTTTACTTTCCCTGCATAGTATGATTTTACTTTCCCTGCATAGTATGATTTTACTTTCCCTGCATAGTAAGATTTTACTTTCTATTATTATATTTACTAGGATTGGTCCCATTCTCGGGTTTTGGAGGATCTACATGTTTTGGGTACCCTTAATTACGAATCACTGATTTGTCTGTGAACACGATATTTCTCTAACAAATAAAGAGAATAGAATGAAATTTGACATGATTATTTTAATCCATAAGCATACGAGAAATATAAATGTTCAAAATGGTCCGCCATGGGGAAAATCTCCAAATTTTAGAAAATTTTATTCAAAACTCAAAAAAACAGTATCAAAATTATGAAATTAATATTTTTGTTCAACATATCTATGCACTTTATTCTACTTTATGCACTTGTGTACTCATTCTACTTTATTCTTCTAAAAACAAATTATATCATTTACAGAACCATAATTTGCAGCGTTTTTAAAATATTACCGTAGAACTCCGTCGATCCACCCTACATAGGAAAGCATCTCCCCCTCTTTTGTTTCAATTTGAAATTCTTAAAAAATACGTGAAACATCCCCCCTATATATCAGAGAAATCGAAACACAAGTTCGCTGTCAAATAAAATAAATGTATTGATAAAAATATTGTCATTTTATAATCATACATATTTCTTTTAGAATAAAAAAAAAAACTCCAAGGCCCCCCCCCTTTACATATTCCGAGATTTTGCATTACACTTGAATAGGTGAAATCAATGGAATTCTACGTGTTTCTTTTAACAGAAAATTAACAATGTTCCCCGTCCCCCAACATTTCCTGAGATCTTGCGTCGTATTTGAGGAGGCATATTGATGGAATTCTATAATACATGTTTTAAAAAGGGAAGGCAATATCATAAAAAGAAAATAATAATCTGCTCATTATTATCAAATGAATTAATATGCGAACCCCCCCCCCCCAAACATAAATAGACACCCTTGTTTATTTGTTATAATTAGACGTTTTCCAAATTTCATAAATTTTGTTTTCTTCAAAGAAAGAGTGAGATATCCCCCCCCCCAATAAAATAAAGCTATTTCTATGAAATTTGTTTGCTTACCTAATTAGTGACAAACATAAGCCTTTTGAATTTTCGTGAGATTGGATAAAACAAAGCTACTTTTCGATCCTATTTTCCCACAACTTCTACGTTTGGCAGTTTGTACTAAAAGACTTGTGGTTTTGGAAGCATCAGGTTTCTTTTACATTCATTTCACTCGGAAACAGTTTTATTCTAATTTATACTTAATCGCGGATAAGAAAGACTACATTGGATGTTCGCACATTTTTCAGACGATATTCTATCAATTTCACGGTCAAGTCAGTAAAATCGTAACATCCTTCAGCCTTTAATGGGACGTAATTGCCCCTTGTTAGGAGAACTACCTCCATGGTTCGTTGTGAAAAGTACAAGTCTTCAAACTATTGAATTCTATGTCTTGACTCATGCAAATGACGTCCCGTCCCCCATCTCCGACTTCACTTGACTTCACTTGTTAATAAAGGTCGTTGCTTTGACCCTTAACCTTGCCAGACAGCAGGGTCAATGTTTAAAAAATATATTTATTTTTTAAATGCTCTGTCTGATAACCCTTACACTAAACTATCAGCCCGCATTCAAATTTCAAAGAAAAGTGTGCATATCTTAAAGTCAGTAGTGGTAATTTTCCTCTACTGATCGTTCACTGAGGAGGAACAAAGACGTTCACAAGGGGGGAAAAATGGGGTCATCTGAGCTTAAGAGGAGAATAAAAAGTAAAATAGTTAAGCTAGAAAATAATTTTCTAAAGATAGAGTATGCATATTTTGAAATATATGTTGATACAGTAGACTCGATTGCATTCCAACTTGCACGCAAAAAGATAAATTATTGCAAATGGCAGAAAAACGTGTTTAATACTCATAAATTTCTACCATTTCCTTTTATCAATATTTTTTCTCTAAATTTCCTACTTTTTAAATTCGTGTATGAGTGGGAGGGGAAATCATCCATTATGATGGCTGTTAATTGGAGCTACGTCTCTTATTGCATTATTTTAGTTCTGCGTTAAAAAAGCGTTCTGTTTTACAGTCTAAAGGAATAATTGGTGGCACAACGAAAGAACTTTGAAGCAAATAAGCAAATTGTGTAGATTTGATACCTGTCTTTTTCTCTTTTTTTTATTAAGAAATTTAGTGGTAGATTTGAATACATGATTGATTGCTTTATCCTGATTGAGTTATATTTTTAAAAAACTCTGTAGATAAGCAGATTATTAAAACAGTATTGATAAAGTAATTTTTTTGGTAATTTAGGAATTAGAACATTATTTTGGAACATTCTTACCTGTACTTTTCCAATGTACGAGAAACCAGCAATAATCATGATCCTTTTACTGAAACTTTCTTTGGATTCTTGAAACCAATTTCGTAAGTATTTTTCTCCTTTTTAACGATAGTAAATTGATTCTTTTTTACAACTATTTAAGTAAACCTATACTTCATGAACACAATATATTTCCATCTATCTCCAGTTAAATGATTTTCATTGAGAATTTATTAGCATGTTCTGTGCTCATCCACATTCCAAAGGAAAATACGTATTTTTTAAGTTTAAAATATTTGTTTATTATCTTGTTTACAATTGAAGAGGAAGAATATAAAGAATTTAAGTTGTTCTTTGAGTCAATGATTTCTTTTTAAGATCAGTGACGACGTTACTTTAGTTAAAATAGTCGTAGAAGGACTTTCCTTCCTTTGATATTCTTTTGATTCTTTTGGTGTTCTTTTTCCGGTTAAAAATACTTGAAGAGTTTTACTTTATTAATAATATTGCTCACTTTTCATTTAGAATTGTTAATTTTATGATTTTTAAGACGTTTTAAAATTACAGAATAAGAATATTTCTCTTTGGAATAAGCAAAAATATAACCTTCGATTCAAATTTTATTTAAGCGCGCCCTTTTAAAGCAGACGCTATTTAACTATATCAGACGATAAGTAGTTTTCATATAATAATAATCTGTCACCAAATAGCATTCTTTTGAATTATTTTTCTTTTTTTTTTTTGTTATTTTTAACAAAATCGTTTTAAAAATATGTAAACATCCTTTGTATTTCGTTTTAGAATTCGCTCATTTATAATGACCGTATTTAAATAATACTATCTAGAAACATTTGAGTTCTCCACGCTGCTTTCTTACATATTTATTGGCCATATTATCCAAAAACATTTTAATTATAAAGAGCAGATTATTTATTTAAAAGAAAATTCGGATATATCCTACATGTAACTTTCGTTCCTGGGGGAAAGGCTCAAAAGGTTCATAAAGGAAAGGTTCGGTTTGGATAAATTTGAAAAAATAAAGTCTCTACCGGAAGGCAAAGTTATGAAAATATTATCATCGTTTTCGACTCCGTATTTGTGTGAAGCAGGATTTTCTGCGCATGCTACCAAGAAAACTAAGATTAAAAGTTGATTACAACCAGAACATGACTTGAGATGTATCATTTCAAAGATACTACCACGTTTCGAAGAGTTGGCGCCTTCGTGCAAGACCAAGAATCTTACTGAACAATTGTTTCAATATTTTTTATAAATATCTTTATAATTATTAAATATTATTTGTTATAATTAAACACAAGGAATATATTTTCTAAATGATTGTTTTATTTTACAAGTCTTTATTTATTATAAAATAACATTTTAGTAAAGCATAAAATTTCATGGTGCAAAGTAAAGAATTATCTACTAATAAACCTTGACAGAAACTATTGCAGCACATATCAAATGAATAACATTCTTTGTTACTCGTTACTGCGTCATTGCTGTTTTACTGTATAATAGATTCATGGCTCGCATAGTCAAGGCCAGGAGTTGAATTTGGGTCATGGGGGAAGAAAAAGGTTAAGAACCCCTGTGTCTAAACTAACATGTTTTGATTTTGAGTTAAAAAGTAAACTAAATTGGAGTTTTAAGAATCGATTTCACTGAAAATATACTATAAGACACATTGCAAAATTTTCATTAATTGTTGAAGAGAAAAAATTCGAAAATGTCTGCAGTTTTCTTTAAGGAAACGTAACGGTCTTCTATTCAAGAAACCGCTCAAGAAAGATAGACACAAATATATATCGTCTACTTATCACGTGAGCATTTGTCTGTTGATAAAAATTTCACTGCATTTACTGTAGTGATTTCTCTGTCTCAATTACCCTGACGGAGACAGTCTTTTTTTACATTTGAAATTGGTTCATACATTTAATCAATTATTTTATGCCGTTATTAGCGAATTATTGCTTTGCTGCGTACATAGTATAATATTAGATAGTATAATGTATAGGAAAAGTATTGTAACGAAGTGAAAAATTCGAATTTAAGATTTTGGCGGACGAGCACGTTTCAAACATCCCTGATCTCGAATGTTTTTATGATAATGCCTGTATGTATGTATGTATGTGAATGTGTGTTAGTGTTTGTCCCCGTGAATCTGTGGATGCGATATCTCTCGAATGAACTATCACACGAATATCTCACGAATATATAAGAAACGAATGATACATTAGAAAACGAATAATATGAACTTTAGAACCGTTCTTAAGATATTACACAATTTTCGAATGAAATAAAAAAATCAGGACATTCAATACTGTTAAGTTAATAATAATTTTATACGTAATGTTTCATTATAGAACGAATGATACAAACTTTAAAAGGCTAGCACGAGCGGTTTTCGAGATATTGTAAAGCTCTGAAAATGCACACTTACTATCCATTAATAAATTTTCGTTACAAAGCTTGCAGTCCGGTCGACGATAAATTCCAAGTCGGTACAAATGACCAGTCAAACAATTATGACCTGTCACAAAACGAAAAACTGATATGGCGTGTCTCCGAGGAGAAGTAGGTATGACAAGAAAGCTTTCCTCCATGCCCTTTTCTTGATTTTCTCACCTAATCTCAGATTGTATTTTTTCTTGAGAGTGTTGCTTGCGATTCTAGTGGTCGATGAGTAGGGGACATCGCTTTAAACGTTCTAAAATAATGCCAAAAATATTGTTCTGTCGATCTTGTACATCCTCAGATACCAAAATCATTTTTAACATTCCTTTTTATCTGCTACATAATTAGATACCAAAAACATTATTCTGTCAATCTTGTACATCATTAGATGCCAAAACCACAATTCTTTCGATCTTGTACATCATTAGATGACAAAAACATTGTTCTTTCGATCTTGTACATTATTATATGCCAATATATGCCAAACCATTATTTCGATCTTGTACATCATTAGATGCCAAAAACATTGTTCTTTCGATCTTGTACATCATTAGATGCCAATAGATGCCATAAACATTATTTTTTCGATCTTGTACATCATTAGATGCCAAAAACATTGTCCTTTCGATCTTGTACATCATTAGATATCAAAAATATTGTTCTGTAGATAAGTTGTACATCATTATTTAGCTGTGTAAGAAGTAAAACCATTCTATTATGTAGGTAATTCATGTGCTACTTACATGAGAATTTTTTTCATTTTCAGATTGCTGGGGAACATCACAGTCCAGTCTACCTTTGGCTGAACAGGACAATTTTCTTTCCCGAAAAAATTCCTTGATCTGATGCCAGAAACCAATCCAAGAGGAAAGGAAAGCACCGATTGCAGTTCATTAGAATCTAGAGGAAAGCATTAACAAGACTTCTATCTTGTCCAGTAAACGTAAATGAAGATACCCAACGTCAGTATTTATGAGATGAGGTTAACTTGAAAACAATCTGAATGTTAATTTGCAATTTATCGTGAGTAAGAATATTTCTCCACAGCCATTTCGTTCACTTTCACAGAACGGAATTATTAGAGATTTAATACAAAGAGAAAAATACGAGAGAGCTAAAGACGTTTGAATGTATTATATTAAAGGAGATGTATTATATTCAAGAAATTATATATGTTGTAAACAAAGCCAGAACAAGCAAGCCTTTCATTTTAACCTTTTGCTTACGGGTGGGACAGCGTCCATCCAAAATACCTGTCTTTTTGGAAGGTTCTTCGTTTGGGATGGACGCTGTCCCACCCGTAAGCAAAATGTTAACTCAGGATAAACTGCCTGAAATAGAGACTGTATTGCTGTAACTTTTTAATGAACTCTCATAAGAATGGATAGAGAAATGTGATTCTAAAATAAAAAAAAATCTCTCTGTAAAAATGCCATGTTCTTTAAGTGATAGAAAAGAAGTCTATAATTATCCTTTTACATATTAACACACAGAAGACTATATTTCTGATATCTTTTTAACGATATTAGTTCCATACATCAGGGAGCTCTGCTCTCTACTCTTCGTCAACCCCGGTAATTCACAGACCTCGTTTCTCAAGCCAAACTAAAATTTTAAACGGAAAACTGTTTATTTTGTCGTATTCCCATATTATTTTTCTACAAATGCACCAAATTTCATATTCTCTATGCTGTGGTTGTTGCAGTACGAGATTGGGAAACTCGAGGAACACACCGATTTTTGGCTCCCACTTGCTGGCGCTCGCTGAACTCATTTCGCGAGCTGTTTCAAGACAAATTAAAGTTTAATCGAATTTTATCACTTATTTCAGCGTCTTTATAATGTCTCTACAAATGCACCAAATTTCATAATTTTGTATTCTATAGTTTTTGCGAACAGACAACTCGAGGAACGCGTTGATACAGAAGAACGTTTTTCACTCAAAAAGTGCATACAAAATAAAGTAACTTGTAAACTACATTAAAAGTAACAAAGGGGTTCTTTCCTCCAGCAATTTAACTACGTAGGTACATGCTTGCAAGCATTCGTGGTCTTACCAGTTATAGTTCCCTACAAGTATCCAAAATTTTATATTTTTGTGTGCTTTAGATTTTACGGTACGAAGCAAAGAAAAAACTTGGATAACCAAAAAATATACTATGTCAATTTCTCTGTAAGTTATATGATTTTAAAATCTGGGGAATATCCCATTTGATCGAAATTTAGTATTTTGAACGAATTTGTTTGCAATCTACTGCTATTAACAGGAACTGCTGTTAACAGAACAGTGACTTTTTTTGTCTCAATTGCTTAAATAAATACGACCTTTTAGTTTTTTATTTTTGAAACCAGTTAATATATTTTCTCAATTATTTTATATTATTACTAGCAGCATACCCGTTCTTCGTACGGAGTATATAATATAAAGAAACTTGAAATTCATAATCATGCCCAAATTCTTATAGTATACTAAATGACATGTTTAATCAAAATATTCTGTTAAAATATTTAATATAATGCTCCTAAAAAGAAGTTTAAGAATCTCTGTTCTCGCTATATAAAATTATCTTCATGGACATATCTGAAGAATAAAACATCTTGGACCCCTTATGTAAGCAAATATAAAAAAAAATATGGAATTGAATCAATATATGCAAAATAAAAGCGTTAAAATTGTATGGGACCCGTACTAATTATATACGCGAATATTAGAAAATATAACCTGTATTAGTAGATTACATGTATAAATTGAAAATACCAATAAACCCGTAATCTTTAAATCTGAAGACAGTCATTTATTCCAATATATGTCAAAATTAAAGTGCTAAAATTATATGGGAAGATATACACGTACTACTTATAATGTCCGATTATTAGTAGAAGATTACCCGTTTTGCAATATGAGTCACAAATGTTTTTTGGTAAAATACAACAGACGACGTAATAAATTGAATATATAATTAATCCCCTTAATCTTCATACCAGAAGGCTGTACTTGATTCCAATATATATGCCAATATATGTCAAAATATATGCCAATATACCTGTACTACTTATATTCTCGTAGGTTAGAAGATATACCCGTGCATTCCTAGAAGATTACTCGTACAACGTACAATATGCGTGTGTCAGCAATTTTTGCCGCAATAAAACAATGGCGTAATAACTTAAAAATATCAATAATCCCTGAATCAATAATTCCGGAAAATATCAATAATAATAACGTTTAAACCTGAAGAGTATAATTGATATTATCCAGTCCAAAATGAAATGGCAATGAAATTTATTTTATATACATATCTTCATTATTCAAATCGGAAAGGATTTAATAAAAATCGTCTGCCGCATAAACACATTGGATTTAAATCCGTTGCTAAGCGACATGATATCATTTGCTTCAAATAAATTGGTAGAAAAAATATCGTCTAAATAGTTATATTTCTATGGAACATTTGGCGACAGTTTCGTCAAATTAGCGACATTTTAAAAAATCGCCAAATTTATCGCCAAGTGGGACTGTAGAACTGGCAGTTCCACTTTGCGACAAATTGACGAAATATCATCACAATACTATCCCCCAACAAAAAACAATTAATATCATTTATGTAGCGCAATTTTATCAATTTCAAGATATTTTTATAGATTTGAAAACATTTTTATCAATTTGGTGACATTTATTGGTGTTCGGTGGTTTTTGTGCATTTTATGACACACTAAAAGCATTTCTAAATATTCCAAATTCTCAAAGTTTTTAAACCTAAACATCATCAAAATTATATATGAAAATGCACCATTTGACCAGTTTCTCCCTAAATGTACAAATATGTAACTCTATATGTAATTAAATGGAACTTTCCTAAAAATATAAAAATGCATTAAAATAAAAGAGAGAGAACACAGAATTTAGGTTTTCAAAATCTAACGTTTATTAAAATTTTAAACTTCACTTTTAAAATAATTTTTAAAACATTTTTCATCTCATTAACTAAAATCAAACATCTTAAATAAATAAATAGAATGGCCGGTCGTATAGTGGTAGTAAAAACGTTAGAATATTAAATTTTAAAGTTAACAATATTAAACTTATACAACTATTTATCAAAACTAAAATTTGGAATAAAAAGAACATAAGTTAGCCAAAAGGGAAATTTAGAACAAAAGTTAAAAGATAACCACAGGATTCGCAACTTAAAATATATAAGTCTAAAGGGGTCTTATTTCTGTGCTAACTCAAAACAATTGGAATAAAGACATATTTTAACTATTGAGAAATATTAGAATTTGGAGGAAAAGGAATAATATCACCAAGGCTCCAAGAAAAACGGCGGAAATCGGCGGGAGGCAGAATCACCAAACGTGCAGCAGATCCAGAGAACACCAGAAGAGGAAAATCCATGGCACAGGGTCACAATATGTCCAGCAGAAAATCCGGAAAAGGCCGTTCCACGGGATTCAACTCCAAAGAGATTCTCCACACCAGCTGGACGTCGAGTAATAAAAAAATCATTTCTCTCAACAGCCGCACCGGACTACTGACATCAAAATGGAGAACTTAACATGTGTCCGTCAATTGGGCTCGGAAATGCGAACTCCATTCATCATAAAATAGAACTGGCAGCTTGTCAAGATAAACATATTTCTAATTGGCCGGTAAGACTTCCTCGGCCGACATCACATAAATCGTGAAACATCTTGGATCATTATTTAAATGATATGAAACTAATTAGCATGACTCTTCATTCCGTCGCAGCTTCCAGACATAAACAACATCAGAGAGCACAGCGGCAAAGGACTGCTGATTGATTATAAACTAAACAAATCAATCCACATCTTGAAAAACAAAACACACATCACAGCCGGGAATAATGAGACATTTCAAGCCGAATTCGAACTACGGCTCGCGCCGAAGCGCTGAAAACAACAACTTTAACAGATTACATCTCTGGTTCTAATCAATTGCAAAAAAAAAACAAAGAGCAAAGAGCAAAGAGAGAAAAGAAGTGCGCGATTTGCTTATATACTGCGAAACATCGCTGCCACAGATTGTAAACAAAATTATCGATGAACGATAAAATAATTAATGACAGACGATTTTAATATTACGGTCAACCAATTAAAAACTCGAAACTTTAAAGAAGAGAAATGGAATTTTAGAGCAGACGAAAATTAAAAAGAAATGAAGTGAAACGATTTGGAAAATACGAATTCGGCAATAATTTAAATATGGACGATTCTGAAATATTTAAAAAGCTGAAAATAGAATAAAACTGTAAAATTGCGATGAATTAACCAATTTTTAACAGAGAGCAATAAATTTGGAATCAAATTAAAGGGAATAAAAAGGGCAATAAATGGAATCACAAATTAGCCAATTTAAATAAATTTAAATTGCTAAAACCTAAAAAGAACGAACTTTCGCCGTTTTTAACACAAAACCTATGGAATACAATATATTTGAACAGAAGAATATCAAAAACCTAAACAATTAGAAGATGAATAACTAAAAGAGAATGACTATGTAAATAAGACCCCTGAACACATTTAAACCAAAAGCAAAATTTCTAAAATTAATTAAATATCCAAAGGTATAACCCAACAACTCCTTCGAACGTCCCAAAAAAATTTTTCATTTGAAAAATGAAAAATTTTAGCTAACACATGACAAAATTTCGCGAAACGAAGGAGAAAAAAAAAAATCAAAATCTCAACTACATCTGTAACATGAGCCATAAAAATCACATAAAAATCAAATTCCTTATAAATAAATCAAAAATCAAACAGTAACTTCACTAAACACTCTCATAATATCAGATCATAAATTTCTTAACTCTAAAATAAACATGTAGATTCACCATTAAATCCTTCAACTTCATTATAACTCTATACTATGAAAATTCATCAATTCATTTTAAGATGCTCCAACAAATACGTCATCAAAGAGAAACAGTAGAAAAATAATAAACAGATCTCCATATCATTAGCTGTCATGAATAAACATAAATTTTAACGAAAACTTTGGACCAGCCAAAGAATTCCAATATTCTAAACAATAAATTTTGAAATGGTACCTTCAACATAACAACCAATAAATACAAATCAACAAATTCATCATGAATCTCCTCCTCTACAAAGAAAACAATTATTCGAAGCATAATTTTCAATTTAAATAATAATATCAAAGTTGGCTCAAGTTACAAACAAAAAATTTGTGGAATATTTACCCCCAAAATAACAAACTCAATTCCCTAACAATTTGGAACTGAACACAAATTTAACCGACTTGTTTACAAATTATACTATAAACTGATTACTTGGCAAATTAGATCGTTTAAAATACAAATATACATTAAAATGACCTTATGCATCATTTTACACCAATATCAATAAACGCGATTCTACTAATTATTGTGCAACATCTTGCACTCTCAACAACAATAAACTCAAATATCATAACTGTATCTCTGATAATCTCAAACAATTCTCATAAAAATCAAAAAATTAAGACAAGGGGCCGAGGGTTGTGAGTCCTCTCAAAGGTTGTGAATCTTTTTTGAACCCCAAAAAAATAGCACAAAAATATCCATCAAGTATAAGTAGTACATTTAAATTCACTAACAGCCAAGTGTATCACATTACTTTAACCAAAATACCAAAGAAAAATCAAATTACAAATCCCCATTTAAATTTCAAAACCAAAAGAACTCAAATTGCATTGCACAATTTTAAATATTCCACTTAAAAAAAATTTAATTCTCCTATAAATAAAATAAATTTTTCCACTTTAACGACCCAAAAAATTTTTAAAGACAGTATTAAAATATCAATATCAGATTCAGAATTAAGAACAAACAAACTGATTTTATCACCACTCTATTTGAGTGTGAAAACCAAACAAATGATCAATGTGAAGAACAAGATAACTCAAGATGACATTTATGTCACACTCATATTGGAGTGTAAAAAACACCTGCATTACCCAATTTTTCAATAAATCAACAGCATTTCATCATCTACATTCACATATCAGTGAGCATTTAAATCTCAATTCCAAATCAGAACATACAAAAAATTCTAAGTCGAAAAACTACTGCTTTAATTCTATACAATTTAACTTAATAAAAAAATATTCTCATTAAATTTACTCAATTAATTTCATTCTATTTTATCAAAACAATTCTAAGTTGCAGGGAGCGTGGGTTACAAGAACAAAAAAAAAACAAAAAAAAAATAAAAAAAATTTGTTAATGAGATGGGATTAGAACAAAAATGTAAATTCTACAAAGTGCGTTCTCGCATGCCTATAATTTCCTAAATTTATGAATTAAATTCAATTTCCAACTACTTCAAATAATAAAATTCAAATCAAATTAACTTACATTAAGGAATGCCTAAATAAAAATTCTAAATGAAAAAATCAAATTCAAAAGTTTCCTCAAAAAATTCTAAATGAAAATATTTAAATCAATCCTAAAATTTTAATCAAAATATTAAAATAAATTCCTCTAATTTAGTTTAAGAACATTCTAAAACATCATGCCTTAGTTTAAGAACATATTAACATTTCAACAGTAATCACTTTTAGAATAAACCGAAATTTCATTTTTAAGAACAAAAACTATTAAGAACATCTATTACAGTTAGCATGAATAAGCCCCTAGACTGGTCAAACGGCGCCAATTGTTCGGTGGAAAAAGTTGTGCATTTTATGACACACTAAAAGCATTTCTAAATATTCCAAATTCTCAAAGTTTTTAAACCTAAACATCATCAAAATTATATATGAAAATGCACCATTTGACCAGTTTCTCCCTAAATGTACAAATATGTAACTCTATATGTAATTAAATGGAACTTTCCTAAAAATATAAAAATGCATTAAAATAAAAGAGAGAGAACACAGAATTTAGGTTTTCAAAATCTAACGTTTATTAAAATTTTAAACTTCACTTTTAAAATAATTTTTAAAACATTTTTCATCTCATTAACTAAAATCAAACATCTTAAATAAATAAATAGAATGGCCGGTCGTATAGTGGTAGTAAAAACGTTAGAATATTAAATTTTAAAGTTAACAATATTAAACTTATACAACTATTTATCAAAACTAAAATTTGGAATAAAAAGAACATAAGTTAGCCAAAAGGGAAATTTAGAACAAAAGTTAAAAGATAACCACAGGATTCGCAACTTAAAATATATAAGTCTAAAGGGGTCTTATTTCTGTGCTAACTCAAAACAATTGGAATAAAGACATATTTTAACTATTGAGAAATATTAGAATTTGGAGGAAAAGGAATAATATCACCAAGGCTCCAAGAAAAACGGCGGAAATCGGCGGGAGGCAGAATCACCAAACGTGCAGCAGATCCAGAGAACACCAGAAGAGGAAAATCCATGGCACAGGGTCACAATATGTCCAGCAGAAAATCCGGAAAAGGCCGTTCCACGGGATTCAACTCCAAAGAGATTCTCCACACCAGCTGGACGTCGAGTAATAAAAAAATCATTTCTCTCAACAGCCGCACCGGACTACTGACATCAAAATGGAGAACTTAACATGTGTCCGTCAATTGGGCTCGGAAATGCGAACTCCATTCATCATAAAATAGAACTGGCAGCTTGTCAAGATAAACATATTTCTAATTGGCCGGTAAGACTTCCTCGGCCGACATCACATAAATCGTGAAACATCTTGGATCATTATTTAAATGATATGAAACTAATTAGCATGACTCTTCATTCCGTCGCAGCTTCCAGACATAAACAACATCAGAGAGCACAGCGGCAAAGGACTGCTGATTGATTATAAACTAAACAAATCAATCCACATCTTGAAAAACAAAACACACATCACAGCCGGGAATAATGAGACATTTCAAGCCGAATTCGAACTACGGCTCGCGCCGAAGCGCTGAAAACAACAACTTTAACAGATTACATCTCTGGTTCTAATCAATTGCAAAAAAAAAACAAAGAGCAAAGAGCAAAGAGAGAAAAGAAGTGCGCGATTTGCTTATATACTGCGAAACATCGCTGCCACAGATTGTAAACAAAATTATCGATGAACGATAAAATAATTAATGACAGACGATTTTAATATTACGGTCAACCAATTAAAAACTCGAAACTTTAAAGAAGAGAAATGGAATTTTAGAGCAGACGAAAATTAAAAAGAAATGAAGTGAAACGATTTGGAAAATACGAATTCGGCAATAATTTAAATATGGACGATTCTGAAATATTTAAAAAGCTGAAAATAGAATAAAACTGTAAAATTGCGATGAATTAACCAATTTTTAACAGAGAGCAATAAATTTGGAATCAAATTAAAGGGAATAAAAAGGGCAATAAATGGAATCACAAATTAGCCAATTTAAATAAATTTAAATTGCTAAAACCTAAAAAGAACGAACTTTCGCCGTTTTTAACACAAAACCTATGGAATACAATATATTTGAACAGAAGAATATCAAAAACCTAAACAATTAGAAGATGAATAACTAAAAGAGAATGACTATGTAAATAAGACCCCTGAACACATTTAAACCAAAAGCAAAATTTCTAAAATTAATTAAATATCCAAAGGTATAACCCAATCCCGCAATAACCCAGGTTCGAATCCTGGTCACGGCACCAATTGTTCGGTGGTTTTTGTGCATTTTATGACACACTAAAAGCATTTCTAAATATTCCAAATTCTCAAAGTTTTTAAACCTAAACATCATCAAAATTATATATGAAAATGCACCATTTGACCAGTTTCTCCCTAAATGTACAAATATGTAACTCTATATGTAATTAAATGGAACTTTCCTAAAAATATAAAAATGCATTAAAATAAAAGAGAGAGAACACAGAATTTAGGTTTTCAAAATCTAACGTTTATTAAAATTTTAAACTTCACTTTTAAAATAATTTTTAAAACATTTTTCATCTCATTAACTAAAATCAAACATCTTAAATAAATAAATAGAATGGCCGGTCGTATAGTGGTAGTAAAAACGTTAGAATATTAAATTTTAAAGTTAACAATATTAAACTTATACAACTATTTATCAAAACTAAAATTTGGAATAAAAAGAACATAAGTTAGCCAAAAGGGAAATTTAGAACAAAAGTTAAAAGATAACCACAGGATTCGCAACTTAAAATATATAAGTCTAAAGGGGTCTTATTTCTGTGCTAACTCAAAACAATTGGAATAAAGACATATTTTAACTATTGAGAAATATTAGAATTTGGAGGAAAAGGAATAATATCACCAAGGCTCCAAGAAAAACGGCGGAAATCGGCGGGAGGCAGAATCACCAAACGTGCAGCAGATCCAGAGAACACCAGAAGAGGAAAATCCATGGCACAGGGTCACAATATGTCCAGCAGAAAATCCGGAAAAGGCCGTTCCACGGGATTCAACTCCAAAGAGATTCTCCACACCAGCTGGACGTCGAGTAATAAAAAAATCATTTCTCTCAACAGCCGCACCGGACTACTGACATCAAAATGGAGAACTTAACATGTGTCCGTCAATTGGGCTCGGAAATGCGAACTCCATTCATCATAAAATAGAACTGGCAGCTTGTCAAGATAAACATATTTCTAATTGGCCGGTAAGACTTCCTCGGCCGACATCACATAAATCGTGAAACATCTTGGATCATTATTTAAATGATATGAAACTAATTAGCATGACTCTTCATTCCGTCGCAGCTTCCAGACATAAACAACATCAGAGAGCACAGCGGCAAAGGACTGCTGATTGATTATAAACTAAACAAATCAATCCACATCTTGAAAAACAAAACACACATCACAGCCGGGAATAATGAGACATTTCAAGCCGAATTCGAACTACGGCTCGCGCCGAAGCGCTGAAAACAACAACTTTAACAGATTACATCTCTGGTTCTAATCAATTGCAAAAAAAAAACAAAGAGCAAAGAGCAAAGAGAGAAAAGAAGTGCGCGATTTGCTTATATACTGCGAAACATCGCTGCCACAGATTGTAAACAAAATTATCGATGAACGATAAAATAATTAATGACAGACGATTTTAATATTACGGTCAACCAATTAAAAACTCGAAACTTTAAAGAAGAGAAATGGAATTTTAGAGCAGACGAAAATTAAAAAGAAATGAAGTGAAACGATTTGGAAAATACGAATTCGGCAATAATTTAAATATGGACGATTCTGAAATATTTAAAAAGCTGAAAATAGAATAAAACTGTAAAATTGCGATGAATTAACCAATTTTTAACAGAGAGCAATAAATTTGGAATCAAATTAAAGGGAATAAAAAGGGCAATAAATGGAATCACAAATTAGCCAATTTAAATAAATTTAAATTGCTAAAACCTAAAAAGAACGAACTTTCGCCGTTTTTAACACAAAACCTATGGAATACAATATATTTGAACAGAAGAATATCAAAAACCTAAACAATTAGAAGATGAATAACTAAAAGAGAATGACTATGTAAATAAGACCCCTGAACACATTTAAACCAAAAGCAAAATTTCTAAAATTAATTAAATATCCAAAGGTATAACCCAACAATATCATTTATGTAGCGCAATTTTATCAATTTCAAGATATTTTTATAGATTTGAAAACATTTTTATCAATTTGGTGACATTTTAAAAATTCGCTAAATGTATTACTAAGTAGGATGGTTGGTCTGACAAATAAATGCTAACCAAACATCGTTTCAGTACTCTCTTCTAACAAAACAAAAAAAAATTTCATTGATATGTAGAAGACCCAAGCCACACGACCAATCCGAAGGTTTATGGCAGCTGTTTGTGTGTCGTTTATATCAATTTGGCGACATTTCCGTCAATTTGGCAAAGTTTAAGAAAAGTTGTCAAATTAGCGATATCCCTCCAAATTCGTAGCTTTGAATTTGCAGATCTGAATGAAACATTCTTATCCGTTTCAATATACTAAATGAAAACACTACAATTGTATTAGAAGATATACCCGCTCTAATCTTTTTCTGTTTCAACAATCGGCTATATGAATTTATTGGCTAAACACAATATATGAGTTTAGTAGCTAAATACGATATAAGCTTGAAAACTCTTTGCCAAAATAAATGCAATTGATGTACGCAGTCAGCAATTAATATAATTAAAAGAAAAATCAAACCGTCCATTCATAAGATATACTTTTATATCCATTTATACATTTATTTATTATTTAAATCGAAAAAAAATAATAAAAACATTAACAAACACATTTAATTTAATAGCGATGCCGAGCAACATGATATATCCTCCTAAAATGTCAAAATTTATTAACCACTAACAGCACACCCGTTATTCGTACGGAGTGTATAATTTAAAGAAACTTAAAGTTCGCAATCATGTGCAAATTCTGTTAAAATATTAAATTTATTGCTCCTAAAGAGAAGTTTAAGAATATATGTTCTCACTATGCAAAATTATCTTCACGATCAGATCTGAAGAATAAAACATCCTGCCCCCTTTTGTAATCAAATTTACAGAAGAAAAAATAGGAATTGAATGAATATATGCAACCCCGTACTAATTATATTGTCGCAGATCAGAAAATATGCCAATGTGTTAGTAGAAGATTACCCGTATTACAATATGCGTCTAAAATTTTTTGCCAAAATAAAAGAGATGACGTAATAAATTGAAAACATCAATAATATCCGTACTCTTTATACCAGAAGGTCGTAATTGATTCCAATATATGCCAATATATATCAAAACATATGTCAATATACCTGTACTACTTATATTCTCGTAGATTAAAAGATATACACGTGTATTTGTAGAAGATTCGTACAACATACAATATATGAGTTTAAACAATTTTTGTCATAATAAAATAATTGCATAATAACTTGAAAATATCAATAATCCTTGAATCAATAATCCCCGAAAATATAAATAATAATAATTTTTAAACCTGAAGACCGTAATTGATATTATCCAGTCAAAAATGCTATAAGAAAAATCAAATCGTTCTTTTCTAAAATATATTTTTATATCTATTTATTTATTATTCAAATCGAAAAAATAATTATTAAAATTAACAGACAGATTTAATTTAATTGCGTTTATGAGTAACATGATATAAGATAGAATCTTATAACATGTTAAATATGTCATGTCTTATAACATAAACTGCGAAATTAAATAACGATTTTGATTTCTCTATACTTCTCATTGTTCCGTAAAAGCGTGTTTTAAATAAACCATGAACCATGGAGATAGATTTCCCCTTTAAATCATGTTTCAAACAATTCATGTTTTCAGAAAGTGACTAATTAGCGCAAAAAATCTCCCATCAAACTCAGAGATTAAATTTTAATTCACTTTCAAACGATTTTCAAGCTTTTCGTTTGGATAAACCACGGAGTTAGGGAGTAGAACTCCTAAGAAAAAGTTCCGTTTTTCATTAATATCTCGACAACCCCAGGTCTTAGAAACTCGAAACTTGGACAACATTTATGGGGGGATATTTCAAGGCTATTCACCAAATTTCATTAAATTCGGTTCAGCCGTTTTTCCGTGATGATGAGACAAACGAAAATTTCGTTTTTTACTAATATCTCGAGAACCACTGGTCGTAGAAACTCAAAACACGGATATAATTTTAAGTGGGGCTATTTTTGGGCTACCCACAAAATTTCATCAAATTCGGTTCAGCCGTTCTCTCGTGATGGTGTGACAAACAGACAGACAGACAGACAGATTTTCATTTTTATTTATATAGACTAGCAGCATACCCGTTCTTCGTACGGAGTATATAATATAAAGAAACTTGAAATTCATAATCATGCGCAAATTCTTATAGTATACTAAATGACATGTTTAATCAAAATATTCTGTTAAAATATTTAATATAATGCTCCTAAAAAGAAGTTTAAGAATCTCTGTTCTCGCTATATAAAATTATCTTCATGGACATATCTGAAGAATAAAACATCTTGGACCCCTTATGTAAGCAAATATAAAAAAAAATATATGGAATTGAATCAATATATGCAAAATAAAAGCGTTAAAATTGTATGGGACCCGTACTAATTATATACGCGAATATTAGAAAATATAACCTGTATTAGTAGATTACATGTATAAATTGAAAATACCAATAAACCCGTAATCTTTAATTTTTTACCGTCATTTATTCCAATATATGTCAAAATTAAAGTGCTAAAATTATATGGGGAGATATACACGTACTACTTATAATGTCCGATTATTAGTAAAAGATTACCCGTTTTGCAATATGAGTCTCAAATGTGTTTTGGTAAAATACAACAGACGACGTAACAAATTGAATATATAATTAATCCCCTTAATCTTCATACCAGAAGACTGTACTTGATTCCAATATATAGCCAATATATGTCAAAATATATGCCAATATACCTGTACTACTTATATTCTCGTAGGTTAGAAGATATACCCGTGCATTCCTAGAAGATTACTCGTACAACGTACAATATGCGTGTGTCAGCAATTTTTGCCGCAATAAAACAATGGCGTAATAACTTAAAAATATCAATAATCACTGAATCAATAATTCCGGAAAATATCAATAATAATAATGTTTAAACCTGAAGAGTATAATTGATATTATCCAGTCCAAAATGAAATGGCAATGAAATTTATTTTATATACATATCTTCATTATTCAAATCGGAAAGGATTTAATAAAAATCGTCTGCCGCATAAACACATTGGATTTAAATCCGTTGCTAAGCGACATGATATCATTTGCTTCAAATAAATTGGTAGAAAAAATATCGTCTAA